>CM074738.1:2440000-3040000 GCA_037367245.1 Phrynocephalus guinanensis
ACTGCCTGCTTGTAAAGCTTCCGTAGAGATTTTGTTTTTGTCCTGCATTCGGATGCCGAACGAGTAAAACCTAGTTTTCCTAGTTCCGATGAGATGACCTCAAATATCTCAATATTTCTTTTTAGGGAAGATAATGCATATTTTATCTCTGCCTCTCCCCATACCTTAATTAATGCCGAGGTCTCCTCATTGCCCCAAATAACGCCTCTTTTAATTTTGGTTTGAACTGGAGTTCCCTGACTACTTTCAGATGTGTCTTCAGTATCCATTTTCAACTCTCGGCGCTTGAAGTTCTCAAGGAATACTGATCAGTAGAAGATGTTCCCAGAAGACTAGCCCGTACATAGACTTCCTGCTTCCCCCCCACCCTTGGAGCCTCAATCTGCATATCAAGAGAAAGGTGCTGGCAACCCATGCAAAGGAATGTTGGTCGGTAATGGCGGTACCCCATTATCCTGTGCTGTAAAGCACCTGAGCGAATGTATTCCTTTCACCAAAACACGTTTTTGATAAAATTGAACCGATGTCCTACTCCTGAGAACAGCGGTTTTTTATATATTACTTCTATATGTCCGTCTGATGAACTTTGAATTAAGAAGTGTTCGCTCAGAGGAAAGTTTTCTCGTTAGGAATTTGGAAGCCTTTAAGATTACTTCCTTTTTATCCCAAACACTACAGACTTATCTGCATATCAAGAGAAAGGTGTAGACTAACCAACAGTCTAATTGTTGGCTTGTAAATGGTAAGGGGCCCCTTCCTCAGTCCTGCGGTGTAACACCGCTTGGAAGCAGTTCTAAATTACAGCATGTTTCTATCACTGTCCCATTTTGTAATCACCATATTTAAATTTCGTAACTAGGAACGGCAGTTTGACTGCCTCTATGAACGTTTACGTTTGAAAAATGTGCTTCATGAGGCACAATCTGCTGCTCTTAATACCATGGCTGTATACCACTGCTGTTAGGTATTGCTAGTAGTGGATGAACAGGTTATAGTGATTAGTGTAATTTCTGATTATGATCCTACGTCCACCTGTATCAGCATTTCATGTATTAACAGCTTGAAAACCAAAGAAAAACTTGCTGTCCCAAGGAGGCCGTTTGAGTATCCATATTTATCTGACAAACCAGTTTGCACTGATCTGTCTCCTAAGGAAAGCAAGTCCTGCTTACAGGCCACTTGCTGCAAAGAGATTTGAGATACCAGTCATCAGCTGTTGTCTGTAACAATAGATGTTATCATACAAGCCTGACTACTTACTTCCTGCTGTTGGCACCTCAGCAGGCCCCAACCAGCAAATCATGAGGAAGTTGATGGAAATCAAGAGGCTGTTGTTGTTTTTACAGAGGTTTTATAGTGGTGAAAGGGGATAGTAGATATATTGCTGTAGGCCATGTGGTATATACAGCAGTGACTCATTTCTTTAAGGGGTACTTTGTTCGTTAAGGAACACAAGTCTGCATGCCTACATTGCAGTTCTAGGGAGAAGGCTGTTTGCTGAGACAATGAATTGTCTCAGCAGAAGCTAGATTTTCCTGCTAAGTAACCAAGCATCTGCATTGCATCTATAACCAGGATTTTTTGCTGTGACTCCCTTAGGAAGCTTAAAAGATAAAGCTCATGCGGTTAATACTACAAATTGTTCTGTCCTCAACAGGTTATAAACAATGACAAGTAAAGCCTTGCAAGATTCAGGTTTTTATTGTTACAAGAAGTGATTATAGGTTACAGTATGGCACAGCCAAATGAAAAATCCCTCAACACTGGCCCAAAAGACCAAATTGCTTTTGTCTCTCTATAAGGTTCTGATCTCCGCAATTTACATTTCAAGTCAAAATTGTAGTAAGTACCGGTCAAGGGGACATGTGGTTGAAGGAATGGTCAACATTTTGCTCCTTGGCTTTGGACCCAACGTGCAATACAAATGCAATCTTGATGTTTACTCATTCAACTCAGAGTAAATTAAAAGAGTTTTTTACTGCAGGGTATAAACACTTGTTAAAATTAGTTATCATACAAGTCACTTTACATGGGTTAGTAAATAGTCAGCAGTGGCATTGCGCACTGCTTCAGCCTCTGCGCGGGCAGTTCCAGATCTGTTACAGTCATATGTGTCCGTGCAATCCAGTGAATCAGCCAGGGAACGTTGCTGCTGATCATCTTCAGGAATGTCATGCTTTTCCCGTTCACAAATGTTATGTAAAATCACGGCAGCAGCTACAATTGAGTTAATGTTCTCGATGTGTGCCTCTAT
The DNA here is from genome assembly GCA_037367245.1 of Phrynocephalus guinanensis. Classification (NCBI taxonomy): domain Eukaryota; kingdom Metazoa; phylum Chordata; class Lepidosauria; order Squamata; family Agamidae; genus Phrynocephalus; species Phrynocephalus guinanensis. The sequence goes on from CM074738.1 coordinate 2,442,255, forward strand.
TCTGACAGATAAGCGCCTGAATCTTGCCTTCAAACGTCCAAATGCTCTCTCAACGACGCATCGTGAGCGATTAAAAATCTTATTGTAATGACGCTCCCTGTCATTTCTTGGTACAGCGAAAGGCTTCATCAGCCACTTACACAATGGATACGCACCATCCCCTAATATTATTGGTGGAATAGACACCCCTGCATAGGTGAACAATGGGCTGCCAGGTATTAGTGTCCCTTCCTCCATCTTACTGAAGAGAGTAGATGACCTAAAAACATGAGCATCATGGTTCACACCAGAATGTCCTGTCAACATCGGAAAAAAAAATACCGTCTCCGTCGCAAGCAGCCTGCAGTACAACAGAATGGAAAGACTTCCTATTGAAGTAAGCCGGACCCTGCAATTTAGGCGGGCTGATCGGAATGTGCGTTCCATCAATACATCCTATAGTATGCGGAAATCCGAAGATTTTCATTGATGACGTCATCTGTTGAAATAGGAAACAGAAGAAAGAGTCATTGCCCTACATATGAATAGAAGCATTACAACATTAACGTAGCATAGCTGGAACAGCAGTGCGTGATGTAGCATTGCTGGAACAGCAAAACGTTATGCACTTCTCCTCCAGGAATCTGTCCAATGCCCTTCAGAAGGCATCCTGGTCTGATCCCATCACCCCTGTGTGTGGCAGGGAGTTCCATAGACTAACATTGCGCTGGGTGTAAAAATTATTTATTTTACCAGTCCTATCACTATCACCCCTCAATTTGAGTGTATGCCCCCTAGTTCTGGAGTTTTGTGGGAGGGAGAAGCGCCTCCCTCTATGTACCTTACTCATACCCTGCATCTTGTTGTATGTATCAAACATTTCCCCCCTCAGTCGTTTCTTCTCCAGACTAAACATGCCTATAGAAGGCAGCCAGGTCTGACCCCATCTCCCGTGTGTGTGGCAGGGAGTTCCGTAGACTAACATTGCGCTGGGTGGAAAAAATATTTCTTTTATCAGTCCTATCACTATCACCCCTCAATTTGAGTGTATGCCCCCTAGTTCTGGAGTTTTGTGGGAGGGAGAAGCGCCTCGCTCTATGTACCTTACTCATACCCTGCATCTTGTTGTATGTATCAAACATTTCCCCCCTCAGTCGTTTGTTCTCCAGACTAAACATGCCTATAGAAGGCAGCCAGGTCTGACCCCATCACCCGTGTGTGTGGCAGGGAGTTCCGTAGACTAACATTGCGCTGGGTGGAAATATTCTAATTCTAATTTGAAGCCCTTTTTTTTCACCCCTCAATTTGAATGCATGCCCCCCTTTGTTCTGGTATTTTGTGGAATGGAGAAGCGGTTCCCTGTATGTGCCTTACTCATCATTCCCGTCCTTCTCAGCGTCAACAGTAGAAAACTTGTACTAAAGTTAGAAACGTAATGCAAGATTTAATAGACGAACCCGTATTAAAACACCAACCTTATTGAATTCTGATAGGCGAACCTCTTCCTTGAGAAGGACGTGTTCCATTGCCAGGCACACCTCTATGACAATACTTGCCACAGTAGAACTTCCTTTCTGGAACACCAGAGCGATGGTTCTGTAGCAAGAACGGCTGGCCAAGAAGTACACGCCGATTGCTACTCCTTCGACTGGAACTGCTGACCGCATAACTGTGTCCCTCCGCATCAGAAATGGTCGCAGCTTGTCGGCGACCCCAAAAAGTGTTCTTCTTGTCATTCGGAAGTTTTCCAACCATTGTCTGTCGTCCCACAGCTTAAGAACCGTGTCGTTAAACCACTGAGAACGTCCAGGGTAGCACCAGAATAGTTTCTGTCTAGGCGACGTTCGTACCCACTCAGAAATGACCCTTATCAAAGTGTTGCAACCCACCATAGCTTCCCTAAACAAATGCCTGCGTCGTAGTCGCCGTTTTCTGCTACTGAAGCATAACGTAGCTATACCGTCCATCAACTTACAATAACTGCGCAGCAGTGCAACAAAATATGGGAGGTTCCCATTGAATTTCTTTAGCCGGCACTCAGAACGCGAGGGAGCCATGATAGCTTTGAAATTGATAATGGAGGCGGAAGTTCCTCTGGCACTGCTCTAGGGTTTTAGGAAGGGATAACTCGAATGTCCTTGGAGGAGCGATGGGTCATACACAAGAAATGTTGTGTGCTGGTCCACCTAGTGCCCCTGACGGAGAACAGCATTTTTTTCACACAGCCAATGGACGAATCAATACAAATCGTAACTAGAAAACAAATGTTCATACAATTATTCGGCTCTGCCAAAAATGACAGCCGGGTATCGATGCATCGATACGCCGTGGTTTTTATTTTTTTTTACAAAAAAGACAGCAGAAACCGGACATTTAAAGCAAGCTTCTCAATGCGAAGGGAGCACGTGAGGTACTACTGGATTCGACCCTAAAACCTCGCCCGGTGAGGACACGGAAAGAGGGGTGGGGGCGAATGGAGACCACGTGACTACCACGTGACCGCCTTCGAATTCATAGCGAAGGCAATCTCGCTGCGAAGAGAAGTTCTTCGTGAAGTGACGGCCCATGTCCTATTGGAAAACTTCCCTCCAATCCCACTGAACATGTAAAAGGTATCCCTGGGGAAACTGCTTTAAAGGAGTATCTTGTTTCTTTATCTAACAAGCCGCAAGGCACCCTTCAAACCCTTCTAACTAAGCAGGTACAAGCTCTGAGGACACCCCCCCACACACACACTTCATCAAGTGCGAGCGGTTGACTGGGTCCTTGTGGAGATATATGGAGCAGTCATCTTTGAGACACAGGGCAGAGACAGGGAATGTGGAACTCCAGACAATGAGACAATCTCGTGTCCCTCAGGCACAGTTTACCTTGGGGATAATCCCCTCATCCAGGTGTTCTGTCACTTCCTGGAGTCATGTACTTTAAGTTAATTTACATTCTTAATGTATTCCAGTTCCTATAATTTATCTAGCTAGAATAAATGTTTTGGAGCCTGATTTCTCATGGTATCAAACTTGTTGAAATTCAGTCAGAAGTTGCAACTAGAGTAGGTTCATTAGATCAATGGAACTTGTGGTGGAGCTGATTTACAAAATCTCTTCTCTAGTTGTGATGGAATTACTGGATTTCTGTTTAAAAAGCGTAAAAATATAGATTCTTCCCCCACCCTCCATGTTAGCAAATGTCCTCTGGGATCATACAAAACAAAGAGCAGTTGCATTGTAGTACACATAACATATATGAAACGTAAGTAAAATTAAAGGCACATTGAAATAGACTGGTTTTGACCAGAAGTGGGCTACACTCTGATATGAATAAAGGGAGAAAGTACCCGCAGAGCACATGATGGAAACATCCATTCATAAAAGGAGAAGTCTGGAATACGTATTATTAAATACAAGCTACTGAGAATTTGCACGTCACAGATTGGAAAGCAATGGAAAAGAGGAAGTGGTATTTCAAAGCCAGTACAGAGGATTCAGACAGTGAAACAACTGTAAAACTTCCCTAGACAAGGCCAGTTTCCAGGAAGAACAAGACAAGCTTTTAATGCTGGTAAGTACCTTTCTTTTCTTCCCTTACACAGGAGGTGGCACCTGGAGTAACTTCATGGAAGGTCTGCCATGATTACCGTAATGTTCATCTGATGGGTTTCAAAGTAATGTACATACTTCTGAGATTGGATTCAATTCAGAGTTTGGAAATGTCACTTCTCTGGACCACAAAGACATCCCACAAGCAATCCTCAGTCTAACTATCATGGCATGGTTTGCTTCAATGTAAGAAGCAAACATTGTTTCAACAAATTGCTTTTTTTAAAAAACATGCATTCATTTAAAAGAAGATAAAATATCCAAGTAGAGAGTCAAAATTAACAGGTTAGTCCACCCAGGCAGAGGACTTGGAACATTTAGAAGCTTAGCACTCAATCTGAATCATTTTTTATCCAGCCCCGTTGTTGTTTTAGAACTGCCACCATTTAAGAAAAACTAAACAGCAAAATGGTCACTAGGTTAAATATGGCCCTCTTTGTGCTGGGAATAGCAGTAACAGCTGATTGTTAAAGATTGAAATGGTCAAGAATTCAGTTCTGGGGGTTTCTACCACCTCCTTTTTTTAAATGAACTTGCTAATTTGTTTAATACACTACACAGAGAGCACTTAAGGGAGCTTTGCTTTGCCTTGCAATGAACAGAGGAAGGAAAGCAAAGAGAAAGCTGTCTTATTTCAGAGGCTCCATTTTACACTGCCATGCTGGCAGCTATGGGTCACTTTGACAGGGGCTAGACTTGATCCATGGGGACCCTTCCAGCTTTGTAGTTGATGATGATGATGATGATGATGATGATGATGATGATGATGATGATGATGATGATGATGATGATGATGCCTTGCTAAGAGGATTAACTGGACTTGACCATTAACTATGCCTGTTTTCTTTAAAGCAGGACAGTGAAAAACTTTGAAGCACAGCACTGGGGAAAGAGAGCTTTTCTCCAGTTCTGCATTCCTTCCTAAAAATGTTTCTTCCTGCTGCTTTTCTCCCCTCAAAGGCAATTATTTTCTAATCCTGTATCTCCAGTGGTGAAAAACAGCTGAGGGTGATATTTGGAAGGGAAAGGGATCAGGACAGGGTTGTTGGCTGCCTCCTGTCTCCCCCCCCCCTTTCTCTCACTTCACTCTTCCACTTCATAGGTGCTTGGAGGCAATGACCAAAGGGTCTTTCCTAGAGATCTGTTCTAAGGCTGCAGGGCAACCAGGCAGACTTGTTTCCCACCATTGGGAAGTGGTGGCTCAGCTGTAGGAGCCAGAAAGAGGGGGCAAACCCAGTGGAGAGTTTGTAGTTTAAAGCCCCCCCCCCCCAGTTCTGTGCTTTTTGGAATGACTTGTGCTTCAGAACTTTGATCATGCTTCACTCTGTGCTGGGAAAGGTCCCCCCCCCAATAGTGTTTCTGGCACACCCAAGTTGTTTTTAAACATACCAGAGCAGGCCTAGACATTTTCCCTTGGTTACTGGCAGCCTTAGATTTTAGTCTAGAAGGTAACATCTTTCCTCAGTCACCTCTCAGCTTAGAAAGGACTGCTTCATTTTGGAGTTGTAAAACTTCTGAACTCGGGTTATTTAGGGTAGCTGGCCCCCTTAGCCAGCTACCCTGAATAAAGAGTCCAGAATTACAGCTATCCGGGTTCGTTTATATCAACAAATGAGGATCAGGTATTTTGTAAAGCTCTCAGTTGCCCATTCAAGACCAAACCACTCAGATGTTTTTCATTACAACAAGAAAGCCTTGCAATAATGTGCTTTTCCTGGAATATGCCATCCATGTGTCTCCTGGCTGCTGAGAAAACTGTAGCTAAGTTCAAAGAAAATAAGAAAGATGGATGATGATGATGATGATGATGATGATGATGATGATGATGATGATGATGATGATGATGATGATGATGATGATGATGGGGGTGGGGGTGGGGTGGGGGTGGGAGGGAGGATGCACATCTGGCCATGGCGACACATACATCCCAGCTGGATTACTGTAATGTGCTTTACTATGTAATGTGCTTTACTATGTGGGGCAGCATTTGGGTCCAAAATGCTGCAGCCAGAGTGTTAACAGAATGTTAAAGATGACCCAGCTGATCCACTGGCATCCAATCCATTTCCAGACACAATTCAAAGTGCTGGTTTTAACCTATAAAGCTCTAAACAGCTTGAGTCCAAGGTATCTCAAGGACCACATCTTCTTTTATGAGTATACTTAAAATACTGTACTCTGTTAGAGAGCATGCATGTGATGGAACCAGGGCACCTAAGAAGTGCCACCAGCCTAGCACAACTTTTTGCTAAAATGTGGTCCCTTCCTGATGCACTTGGTAAGTGGGGCATCCCCATCCTTTCTTTTTCAGTTGATTATTAATTTTTTTCATTTAACTTTCTTTGATTGGAGTTTTGCTCCATTGTCTGTCCTGTTTTTATCATTTTTATTGTTGCTGGTGTATTGTTTGATTATACCAGTATTGCTTGGGTGCCATTTCTGCCTAAGACTGCAACATCTTGAATAGTCCATTTGTTCATAAAGGCAAGAATATGTACATTCGTGGGTAAGATCCAGGGTTTTTTGGGGGGGGGGTGAAATTTCAGTTACCCATGACTTAATATACATACTGATTGCTTTGATTCTAAGTATGAATAAAATGGGTCCCGCCTCAATATAAATGGTCCTTCCATATTATTAAAAGAATCTCACCAATTTCTGTATCTGGCTGGAAATCTGGAGAAATATGAAGGGAGTGGTATGGCTCACGTCACTGGCCAGATGATGAATAGACCAGCAAGTTAAGCAGTAGTGACAAGTGCACAGGTTTATTTTGCTTCTTGTTGATTGATTGATTGATTGATTGGATTGGATTGGATTGGATTGGATTGGATTTATATACCACCCATGTGGCAGGAAAGGCCACTTTATAAATGGTCGTCTGTACGGTCACCTTATATGGCAGAGTTTTCATTGCTGTCCCCAAGTATGTTGAGATCAAGCAGCCTCAAACCTAGCTGAGGAGGCTATAACCTAACAGTAAACCCAATTGGACTGGGTGAGACTTGCCCATGGCAGCTGGTGGCTCTGATGTCAGCTCTGATGCCAACACAATATGGATTAGAGACTGACCATTTCAAGAACCCTCCAAGGTGAAGGACCCTGTCCCTCAAATTAGCTCAGCAATGGATACCTTTTTTAAAGATTAGGGTATAACCAAGAGTGGATGCACTGCCCCGTTGATAGCAAAGCTAGCAGATTCTTCAGGAAAAAATGGATAGAATCAATCACCCCATTTTATGAGAAGCATCTCATGACCACATCATTCCATTAACTGCTACATGCTTCTAAGTTGCAGGCCAGGTTTTGGTATATGCATCTCCTATCAGAACCTTGTTGTTAAATCTATTTAACCATCTAAAGACAGATAATAATCAGTAAGTATCATTTGCATAGTACCAAATAGGTTGCCTCTCTAGAGGCACTTTATTAGTTGCAGTCTCTCAGAGTGTACAATAAATGACTAGATGTGTGCTGGTTGATATTTACATTTCAAATCCAACCCATCCATCAAGACTTATCTGAAAATTTCACACGGTGAGGCTTATAGCTAATCTGCCAGAGTATCAGGAACTGATCATTGCTTTTCATTTGTTATTTGAGAGGAATAACAAGACTGGCTTGTACAGGTGTCTTAGGACAGGTACAATGGCTTGTATAGTACAGTATCTTACACAGCAACCAGGACAAGAGCTCTGTAAATACAAAGCAGTGTTATTCCTTCTAATGATGGGGGTATTTACATTTCAGATATAGAGACTCCTGAAGATTTCACACTAAAAGGCTTATAGCTAATCTGGAAGAGTATTATGAACTGGAACCTCCTGAGTCAACTTGTAGCGATCTTGACTATTAAGCTCATCACCAGTTCATTGTTTCTTCTCTATTGTGAGTATCACACTAAATTTGATTTCTTGTTTCTCAATGCACTCCTGTGTCTTTGGAGAACAACAGCCAAATAACATCATTTTTTTGTATTTCAGATCTCTTGTGGTATGTTCATTTTCTGCTTTTTTTTCCATTGGGATGCTTTTGTTGTGTTTATTCCCACAAACAGAATAAAGCAAGATTCCAAGGCAGCCTTGTTTTCATTTGCACGTCTTGTTTTATTTCCTGATGAAAACAAGTAAACTGATACTTTAAAAAGCATGGGGAAATCTAAGATTATTCACCTAGTGCTGGATGCATTAAGCTTAGAATCCAAAAGCTCTTCTCATGAAGCCATCCAGCTAACCTCACAAGGTGAGAGAACCCAGAGAAGATCCATTCTCTGATGAAGATCTCAGTAATTGGGAAATAGGGTGATAGGACCCACCTCCGAAACTATACAACATATTCAATGTAACCTTCCCCTAGTGCTTTGTTGTATACAAGTTATATACTCTCAGAAAGATTAACTGGTTTCTGGAAAATTTCTGGGCAACCAATATAGATTATATGGGCAGGGGAAGATTCGATGGTGGGTGTAGAGCATGCCTGCATAAGAGAAGGGAGGTCAGATACCTTACACCATTGTTGGCAAATCTATGGCATAGGTACCAAAGGTGACACTTGGAGCCCTTTCTGTGGGCACCCGACATTGCCCCTTCCCAGCCACCTGTATTCAGGTTAAATGGCTGTATTGGCACTTCGCGAAAAATTAGTGGGTTTTGAATCGCAGTTTGAGCACTCGGTCTCTAAAAGGTTCACCATCACTGCCTTACACCTATCCTCCCTTCTAGCTCTATCCCCAGCCAATTGGTTCCAGGTAATCATATCAGTCAGCCCCCAGGCCACATGGTGCTGTTGCTGAATGCCAGGTCAGCAAAAAATAAGACTGCCCTCATCCATGATTTAATTCTGGATGAGGGTGCTGACCTGGTGTGCATTAATGAGACCAGGCTGGGAGAAGAAGGAAGAGTTCCCCTGTCTCATATGTGCCCCTCTGGGTACTTGGTCCAGCACCAGGGTCACCTGGAGGCCCAAGGAGGGGGTGTGGTGAGAATCTATAAAGATTCCATCTGCCTTTCCAGGACCTCTGTCCCCTTGGGAGGAGTTCTTGAGGGCCTGTATTTTGTGTTGGGCTCATGAGACAGACTGGGGATTCTGTTGGTGTACCACCCACCCTGCTGCTTACCAACAGTCGCTGCCTGAGCTGACAGAGGTGATCTTGGACCTGGTGGTGAAGACACCTAGACTATTTGTGCTGGGGGACTTCAACCTCCAAGTTGAGGCCACCTTGACAGGAGTAGCTCAGGACTTCATGGCTGCCATGGCAACCATGGGGCTGTCTCAATATGTCATCGGTCCGACTCATGAGAAGGGCCATACTCTCGGCCTGGGATGGGGGGATGGTTGTCCAAATGTGGAGGGATTAACCTTGACCCCATTGTCATGGTCGGACCATTTCCTGGTAAAGTTTAGATTCTCTGCCACTGCTGCCCTCTGCAGGGGCGGGGTATCAATTAAAATGATCCACCCCTGGAGACTTATGGATCCATGTTCGGCGCTCCTGTAGAAGACAGGTTGCCTTGTGGAACAAGGCGATCTGGACCTATTCTGTGGTATAGAACCTGCAAGCTGCCTTCCTAATTTTGCAATGCCGTGCTAAATCCAACCCAACCACATTTCCCCATGCAGTGTTGAATTTTGGCAGTCATGGTGGTGGTGAAGAACAACTATTAAACTTTAAAATTAATGCTCAAGGAAGATGTGCCTTGTTTTTAAGCCAGATTGCATTCTTGAAAGCACATTTCAGCTGTAAAAGAAGGCATGTACTGTCTGCACATCTTCTTGAAAATTAAAAATGCAGTCAGCCTTTACAACAGCTCTGCCCCATGAAGTGGTGACAGTGTGACACGAAAATTCAACAGCCATTGGAGATAAGACTATCCAGTCATCCAGTGCCTTCATTTTGCATGCTTTCATCCTAACAACAGAATCCTATCAATTGATATATTTCCTCATGTGAAGACTAAATTAGTGGCAAGAATGGGTGTATGCATATAAACCCCATTCCAAACAATCCCACCACCCAGAATTCAGAATGCCACAAATGGAGCATGAAGAGCTGAGGTCTTATGGATATCACCTTACATTGCTCAAATTCTACATTTTATTTGAGTGTTCACCTAAAACATACTCTGCAATGTACAGGAGTTCTGTGGTCAGCATAAAATATGCCCCTTGAAAATAGCACACATAAAATGCACTGCTCTGAACATGCATTTTTATTGACTGATTGATTCTACTTCTTATTATAATCACATATATTATTGAAGTTTTTTTTCTTCAGCTTCACAGATCTTCCAACAAAGCCCCACAGCCTCTGATCAACATACCTATCAGCATAAAAACTGTGAGTTTCCAAGGGAAAAAACAGCACAAATAAGATGGGAAATTCTGCTTCTTCATGCCCTCTAAATATGGCCACCTCTTGTTTCTTTTGTCTCCTACAGCCTGCCGTTTCGGATGGGATCTTTTTGAAGGCAAATGCTACTTTTTTTCCGGGATAGAGAAAGCATGGGATGAAAGTCGGGAGAATTGTGCCAAATCAAACTCTCATCTTGCAGTTATCAACAACAGAGCAGAACTGGTGAGAAGCTATGTTGTAGTTTTAAAGGAATTATACTCTGGAATATATGGAGCTCAATGCCACGTGGTAAGGAGGTAGTTCATAGCTTACATACATACATACATACATTGAGCTGCCAGTTGTGAGTGTACATTAAGAGTGTGTGTGTGTGTGTGTGTGTGTGTGTGTGTGTGTGTGTGTGTGTGTAAGAGAGAGAGGTAGAATTCACCCATTTCTGCATTTCATTTCCACCAAACGTGCTTCAGTTTTGTTGTGTTTTCTGTGTATCTCAAGTGCCTACTGCCAACACACAAGTAGTTTTATTACTTGTAACTAGTTATTTTCGGGGAAAGGGGAAAGCGAGAGTGTTTTGTTTGGTCCTTTTGTGTTTTGTAACTATTTTCCACAGGGAAATTTTGAAAAGAGGGAATGAAAATAATACCTTGGGTCCCTTTGTATGTGTGACCAAGGAGGGAACCAAGAGTGTTTGTTCCCCTGCTTTCCACAACCCACCTCCACTGATAACATGTTAGTAACAAACAATGATGGGGGTGTAGAGCAAGGATAATAATAACTCACCTGGTGCAAAATAATGACTTTTCCTCAATTTACTTTGATCCTGTTCAGATATTCCTAATGAGGAGAACAAGAAGTGTCTACTACTTCATTGGTCTAACCAAGATAGGATCTGGAGAAGAGTGGAAATGGATTGACAACACCATGTATGATCCTGACATGTAGGTTTATTTTCATTATTATGTGAAAGAAAACAAACCACTATCCTGCAGCCTACTTACCAATAGGCTAGGGACAGTCATGCTCACCCACCTTTCATGGTTGTAGTTGAGAGTAAGATGGTGAATCACATGGCAGATGTGTATTCTTTACATGGCTGGACATTTAGATGGCTGCCCAACATGGGGTTAGGGAGGTCAGCAGCACACCTTGTGAAGTCACCCCTCTTTGCATGGAGCTGTGCACTATGAACTCAGTGGAACAGAAGGATAGCCATGCCTATCCATAGCAGTAGGAGTAACAGTCTGTCTACACAGCCATTTGGGAGAGCAGTGCATCTGGCAGTCATCTACTGACTGTCAGTGGAGCTTAATGTTCTGCCAATAATAGCTGTTCTGAAATTCCACCCAGCCTCAGCTGTGCAGAAGGCACTAGTAGTGGCACATACCCATTCCTAATTACAGGGCTTCCACCTGTGCAAGAAGGTACTAAGCAAGGATGGCAACTTGAGTTGTGGGACTCACTGTCATGTTGTATCCATGATTTGACTCAGATTCTTTTTTCCAATGACTCGGACTCAACTTGTGACTTGAAACCCATCTACCCTTTCCCTTTCTTCTGAGGTGAAAAAAATATTTTTACAGGTACTCTGAACCCAAGTCTTGCCAGCACCCCTGGTACCTCTTTATGCAAGCTCCATACACCAACCTGTGTAGTTCTTTTCTGTGTTCATTCCTTGACCTTCTGTTGTGAAAAGGAATGAGTTTTCTAAAGCTAATGTCCTTGTCCTTCACAGATTTCATATGTCAGTCACAGATTTTGACTGTGCTGTGGTTGGAATGAATGTTGTGAGCTCAACATCTTGCTCTGTGACAAACTACTGGGTCTGTGAAGAAATATAGAAATGCACCTATGAAGAGGAAACCCTCAGCACCTCAGCAGTCTAAAATTAGAAGCCATTGCTCCACAAAGAATGTTTGACTCCCATGTCTTTTCCTTCATACCAAAAGCTGCATCAAGTGGTGACCTTGATGCGCATCTGACTATGGGCACTTTCAGCTGCACATTGGCTTTGAATGAGCCGCAGGTAGAGTGGTCAGATCAGCCATTTCCCATTCCCTGAGGTTTCAGGGCCACCGCCCATGACCAGTAGGTTAGACCCCATGCTGTCATGAGGCAGGCTCTTGTTTAACGATTGAAAACAATAATGGCTGTGTGCATGTTTGCAACAAACTTCGGGTAATAATGTTCACTTCCTTTACTTGTCCCTCTTAGAAAAGTATTATATGTGTAAAACATAAATAAGCAACTTTGCAAGCAATCCACGGGTCCTGGCACCAGTTGGAAATGGAGAGGGGTGACAAGCTTACTGGTCAAAGCCCCCCTAAATAGAATAAAGCTATCTTCTCCTCCAATGTTGCTCAACTGGAGACTTGTTTCCCCACTTGAACAAGGACTCCAAAGCCCTGAGACTTCAAACAGTCTCCTGAGATTGGATAACCTTACCACATACATGCACACAGTTGTGCCTCCAGAACTTCCATCCTAGAAACTGGAGGGTGTGAAAGCTCCCCCTTGATTGTGAAATCACCATGGGCCATTCTAGCCAGCTTTAACCAAAGAAGTTGGTATGAGAGGGATGCTGGAAAACAATTAAGAGTATTTCCCTTGTTTTTTTTCCCCTTGCCCTGCTTCCTCTTACTTTGTCTTTTGGGATTCTAGGCCTGGAGATGTGGACTGTTTTTATTTTTTTATTTTTTGTACATTATTCTGAAACTGTCAGGGGGCTTGGGATACAAATGCTTTAATTAATAACTTAAATAAAGAAATGTTGGCAAACAAGCTTCCATTGGCTTTGAACAGCTCTCCCCTGATCTCTATATAATATGAGACAGAACAGAGCACTTGTTGTGCAGATAAGGATTCTAACTCATGGAGGTTTTTGCCATTTACGAGATAAAACCAAAACCCTTGGGAAATTAGAAGTGTTGTGTGAAAAGAAGTAACAAGAAGCAATAATCAGTCACAAGTAATATCCAGCGGCAGTCCTGGAGGAAAGCAGTCGATGGGCTCATTGGAGTGGATAGTATAGACGTCCTACTCCACATGCTCTCTTTCCAATCTGCTCTAGACCCAAAATGGAGGCTGTGTATCTTCTGGATCTTTGCATCTTTCATTGCTCAGAGAGCCCTCCCTCCCAAAGGCAGTAAAGCATGCCAGCCACAGGGATTCCTCCAAATGGAATTAGCATTTATTAAGTAAAAGTAACCCCTCCAGGCACACAGTACTTTCAGGGCTATGTGCCCCAGACATGAAAAGGAAGCAAAAGTTGTCTCCTAATTGACCAATTACAAAACAAAAGCAGACTTATTTGCAACAAAGAAGCTTATCTCTGTAATAGGATTGCCTCATCTTTATTTTCTGGTTTGGCCTTGAGAGAAACACATAGAAGAGACAAGAACAAGCCACTGTCTCTCTCTCTCTCTCTGTTCATTGACTGCAGGAAGCTGATAGGGCTTTGTTTTTGACAACAGATCATACTCATAATATTAGCAGTTTCCCTGGTTGCCATAATAGGATCCCTGATTTACTCAAATCAAGTGTCAATTTTATTTGCATATGATTGCATAATAACAAAATAAGTTTAAAATGGTGATTAAAGCTAAATAAATACTTTTCATTTTTACAGTGCAGGCATATTACATAATACAGTATTTGTTTTCTTGGAAGATCCATTCTCCCTGATGGCAAGAAAAAGGCAAATGCCTCTTTTTAAAACAGTGATTTCTACCTGCTGCTGAATGCAGAAAAGTGGCTTGCTGGCCAGATGGGCATGATATAAATGGAATGAATGAATGAATGAATGAATGAATGAATGAATGAATACACACAACTAAATTTAAAATTTGTTGAAGTTTTTAAATAGCTGTCATCCGATTGCTAGAGGGTGACTTTTTAATGAATTCAATGCTGCCACACAAATTATGCCTTTACCCAGCATACACAAACCACACAGACCAGTTTTATTATCATCAAGTACTGCTGTGCGGGTGGCATTGTGGCTTAAACCGCTGACTGAGCTGCTGGGCTTGTTGATCAAAAAGGTCAGCCGTTCAAATCCACGTAGCAGGGTTTGTTCCTGTTCCTTGCCCCACCTCATGCCAAGTTCGAAAGCAGGTAAAATAGTGAGTGTAGATTAATAGTTGCCACTTTGATGGGAAGGTGACTGTGTTGCATGTGCTTGCAACATGGCTGTGGAAATATGTCTATGGACAAACATTGGCTGCTCGGCTTACAGAGATGAACACCAGTGGGAAATGACTGAACTTAGCTGTCATGAAGAAGAAGCTTTACATATTTATTTGTTTGTTTGTTAAACTTATATCCCGCCCATCTTCCCAAGAGGGAACTCTGGGCAGCTTACAATAAAAACAAGTAAAACAAAACAGACACAATAGCAAAAAGGAAACGGGATAGCGGGCATGGCCCAAGCAAAGATGGTGCGGGCAAAAAAAAAAAAACCTAAGTAGAAAGGTCGCCAAACGCATCCCTGAAAACGTGAGTCTTCAGGGCCTTTTTGAAGGCGGGCAGGGACTCTGCTAGGTGCAGCTCACTGGGGAGGTGGTTCCATAGCATGGGGCCCACCACAGAGAAGGCACGGTCACACATACACAATTTCCGTGCCTCTCTGGATGTGGCCACCCTCAGTGAGCGCGCCTGCGCCAATCTCATGGGTCTGGTCCCAGTTGATCTCTGAGAGATGTGCTCCGCCAGATACTCTGGTCCCAAGCCGTGGAGGGCTTTGAAAGTCAAAACCAGGACCTTGAACCTAATCCAGAGGACAACGGGGAGCCAGTGCAAGCAAGCCAGAACTGGGGTGATGTGCTCGAATCGACAAGCACCCACCACCAGCCTGGCCGCCGCATTCAGCACCCACTGTAACCTCCGGACAAGGGTCAAGGGCAACCCCACGTAGAGGGCATTGCAGTAGTCAATCCTCGAGATCACTAGGACCTGCACAACTGTCCTCAGGGAGGACTCATCGAGATAATGGCGGATCTGGGCGATCCTGCGGAGATGGATAAAACATTTATCTTTACTACAACATGGCCAACCTTAGTAGGTCCCTCATCTCCAGATTATATGCTGCAGTACAGGTGGGGCAAGATGGAATGTTAACCTGCTGGAAGAATCAAAACTCACACCATCGTTGAATCATAGAGCTGGAAAAAACCCAAGATTGAGTCCAAAACAAAACTCAAAGCAGGAAATCCTTCACTGAACTACTAGGTAGGTCAATGGCTGAGGCATCTGGCGACAGAGCCCAAGGCCGGCAGTTCGATTCCCCCACTGAGCCTCCTTGGCAGAGGTTGGATTCCATGGTCCATGCTGCCCCTTCTAGCTCTGCAGTTCTAAGGTTATTATTGCTATTGTGAATGGAAGGTGTATTCCATATGTTATGAGGGAAAACACAATAGCCCTTATCCCACCTTGGCCCTTCCTCACATGGAAGCTCTCCTCAATATGTGGAGCTTTTTATATACATACAGGATTTCCACATGAGCCGAACCCTTGGGGGATTTTTTGCTCACCTTCTGGCTCATGTGGAGAACATGCACCAATGGAACTGGCTTTCCCTCTTCTAGAAGTCAGTTTTGTTTGATGAAAACTACAGCCGAAGGAGACAGGACTGTCAGGTGAAGTATGACAACTCAATAGGCCTAATAGTGCCAACAAGCGAGACTTTCGCAGGAGAAGTCCAGGATTGTATTAGCAAATGGGAGTCTTAGCACAAAGCGAGGCTTGCTTCAAAATGTGGGAAAGAAAGCCGCCCTCTGCACCCTGCCACATGAAACTGTAATATCCTGGTTCTAACATTACCTCACTGCACCACTGCTTTAAAAGGAAACCATTTCAACCACAAGCACACCTCCTGTTTTGAATAGAAAATAAGTGCCTCTCAGCTGCTAGGAAGTTTTGGAAGCACTATTACCACCCTTGCAGGAGAATGTTGAAGTGTTTTTACTAAAATACATTGGCTTTCTTTTATACCAGTCAGTCTTAAATAAAATAATTTACCATTGGCTCTTCTCCTTTGTTATTTGTAATTTATTATTTTATGTATTTGTTGCAGATTGTAGGATATATCCAAACAATGAGAAAGAATTCCATGCAGCTAAGTCAGTTGGTGACCCTTCCTATGGTTTTGTCAGTAGAGTACAATACTCAGAAGTGGTTTACCATTCCCTTCTTCTGGAGGTGCCCTGGGACTGTGCAGCTTGCAAAAGGTTGTCTCGTCTTTTAATAGGCACAGGGGAGAATCCAACTCCCTTCCTCTGCTACTTCAGTCACTGAGCCAGTGGCTTATAAAGGAGGGCACAACCTTAAAATTATACCTTATATATATATAAGCAATAAAGGTTTAAATGGATACAGTGTGGTGATGAGTTTGGACTGTGAATAACTGTGAAAGGGGTCTCTTGGTAGGACTTCAGCTAACGGGCCCATGGATTGTTAGGCAGGAGCTAAAGGTGCCCCATGAGTATTTCTTGACTGAAGTGAAGGAAAAATGCTATCCCCCTTGCAGATCATGTATAGAAGCTGACTGGACTGGCAGTTGGGTCTTCAACATTACAAGTGTCCACAACCTCAATCACATCTGAGGCAACAGGCAGCATTAGGAGGCTATGGTCACATTGTCCATAAGAACATAAGAAGAGCCATGCTGGATCAGGCCAACAGCCCATCTAGTCCAGCTTCCTGTATCTCACAGTGGCCCCACCAGATGCACCTGGGAGCGCATGAGACTAGATATCTGTCTCCTGATACCACTCCCCTGCATCTGGCCCTTGAAGTACCCCGGTTTTAAGCCTAGAGATTACACATCTCCATCATGGTTTGTAACCTGTGATGGACTTTTCCTCCAGGAATCTTTCCAATCCCCTTTAGAAGGCATCCAGGTCAGATGCCATCACTACATCCTGTGGCAGGGAGTTCCACAAACCAACAACGCGCTGGGTGAAAAAATATTTTCTTTTGTCTGTTCTTACTCTCCCAGCCCTCAATTTGAGTGGATGTCCCCTAGTTCTGGTATTTTGTGTGAGAGAGAAGAGCTTCCCTCTATCCACTTTACTCATGCCCTGCATTATTTTGTACGTCTCAATCATATCCCCCCTCAGGCGCTTTTTTTCCAGACTAAAGAGCCCCAAATGTTTTAGCCTTTCCTATAAGGGAGGTACCCCAGCCCAGTAATCATTTTAGTTGCTCTCTTTTGCACCTTTTCCAGTTCCACTATGTCTTTCTTGAGATGCGGTGACCAGAATTGTACACAATACTCCAGGTGCGGCCTTACTATTGTTTTGCATAATCACATTATAATGTTGGCTGTTTTATCTTCAATCCCCTTTTTGATAATCCCTTTCATGGAATTGGCCTTCTTCACCAGTGCCACACATTGGGTAGACACCTTCATGGAGCTGTCCACCAACACACCAAGATCTCTTTCCTGATCCGTCACAGATAACTCAGAGCCCATGAGTTGATAGATAAAGTTTTGATTTTTTTTTGCCCCAATATGCATTACTTTACATTTGCCTACATTAAAACGCATTTGCCATTTCGCAGCCCATTCCCCCTGTTTGGGGAAATCCTTCTGGAGCTCTTCACAATCTTCTCTGGTTTTCACCACACAGAAAAGATTTGTGTCATCTGCAAACTTGGCCACCTCACTGTTTATCCCTGTCTCCAGGTCATTTATGAACAGATTGAAAAGCACCGGTCCCAGGACAGAGCCCTGGGGTACACCACTTTTCACCTCTCTCCATTGTGAAAATTTCCCATTGATACCTACTCTTTGTTTCCTGGATCTCAACCAGTTCTCAATCCATAAGAAGACCTGCCCTCTTATCCCCTGACTGTGCAATTTTCTCAGCAGCCTTTGGTGAAGGACTCTGTCAAAAGCCTTCTGAAAATCCAGATAGACTATATCCACTGGTTCACTCAAATCTACATGCCTGTTGACCTTTTCAAAGAATTCTAAAAGATTTGTCAGACAAGACTTACCCTTACAGAAGCCATGCTGATTTTCTCGCAGAAAGGTTTGTTCTTCTATGTGGCTTTCCACCATCTTCTCTGGGACAGAAGTAAGGCTAACCGGCCTGTAGTTTCCTGGGTCCCCCCTCCTTCCTTTTTTAAAAATTGGTGTGACATCCGCTATCCTCCAGTCCTCTGGCACTGTGGCTGTTTTAAGAGACAAGTTGCAAATTACCGTTAAGAGATCTGCAATTTCATTTCTCAGTTCCCTAATAACCCTTGGGTGGATGCCATCTGGGTCCGGTGACCTGTTAATCTTCAATTTATCAATTAGTCCTAAAACCTCCTCTCTTTTAACCTGTATTTGATTTAATTCTTTAGTCAAGAGGAGCCGTTCAGGCAACGGAATCTGCTCAAGGTCTTCTGTCGTGAAGACAGATGCAAAGAACTCATTTAATTTTTCTGCAATTTCCAAGTCCTCCTTAACCTCCCCTTTTCCTCCCTCACCATCCAGAGGGCCAACTGGTTCTCTGGCAGGTTTTCTACTTCTAACATATTTAAAGAAGCTTTTATTATTACCCTTTATATTGCTAGCCATGCGTTCCTCAAAATCTTTCTTTGCCTCTCTTATCATCTTCTTACATTTGGTTTGCCAGAGTTTGTGTTCCTTTTTATTTTCCTCATTTGGGGAGGATTTCCATTTACAGAAAGACCTCTCCTTGCGCTTTAGAGCCTCTCTAACTCCACTCGTTAACCATGCTGGCACCCTCTTGGACTTAGAGGAGCTCTTCTTTCTTTGTGGTATGCACTTGTGCTGGGCCTCTATTACTGTTGTTTTAAACGGGCTCCATGGGAAGCCATGGAGAGATTAGATTCTTTTAACCTTCCCCTTCAGTTTATTTCTAAATAGTTTCCTCATCTGAGGGAAGTTTGCCCTTCGGAAATCAAGGGTTTTTTATGTCTGATTTGGTTGACACTCTTCCTCCAACATGCATGGCAAAGGAGATTGCAGCATGGTCACTGTTCCTAAGAGGCTCAGTGACATTCACATCCCTGACCAGGTCCTGAGTATCACACAGTATTAAATCCAGAGTTGCCTGTTTTCGGGTGGGCTCCATGACAAGTTGCTCTAAGGCACAGTCATTCAGCAAGTCGAGAAACCCGATTTCTCTTTCTTGCCCGGAGCTCGCATTGGCCCAGTGAATGTGTGGGGATAGTTGTTGCCTATGTCTTCCAGCATTTGCCTGAATGGGCATTTCAGATTGAGGGTGATGAATTAGCTGATAATGAAGCATTCTTGTTATACAGTTGCTTTCTTTAGCATTCTAGTCCCTGGTAGCAGTTATACAATGCTTGTATAGTATGTTTTCTGAATAAAGGAAATACTCCACCTGGAGTACTGTGTCCAGTTCTGAGCACCTCAATTTAAAAAGGATGTTGGCAACCTCGAATGGGTCCAGAGGAGGGTGACCAGGATGGTTAAAGGTCTGGAAGAAATGTCTTAGGAGGAATGGCTTAGGGAGCTGGGAATGTTTAGCCTTTCAAAAAGAAGGCTGAGTGGGGATATGGTAACTACTGTATTTTTAAATATTTGAAAGGATGTCATATCGAAGAGGGGGCTGGCTTGTTTTCCATGGCTTCAGAGACTAGGACTCGGGGCAATGGTTTCAAACTACAGGAAAAGAGATTCCATTTGAACATTAGGAAGAACTTCATTGCAGTTAGAGCTGTTTGGCAGTGGAATATGCTGTCATAGAGGGTGGTGGAGTCCCCTTCTTTGGCTGTTTTTAAGCAGAGTCTGGATCGTCATCTATTGGAGCCACTGTAATGGGTGTCCTGCATGGCAGGGGGTTGGACTGGATGGCCCTTGAGATTTCTTTCAACTCTATGATTCTGTGATTCTATGATTACCAAAACAAAACACAATCTATAAAACCCTTGTCCAAAAACCTATAGGATTTGTTCTGGAGTTTTCTTGCTGTTCAAA
The DNA here is from genome assembly GCA_037367245.1 of Phrynocephalus guinanensis. NCBI lineage: Eukaryota > Metazoa > Chordata > Lepidosauria > Squamata > Agamidae > Phrynocephalus > Phrynocephalus guinanensis. The sequence continues at coordinate 2,462,137 of CM074738.1, forward strand.
AAAGAGAGACAGACAACTGGAAATAGCAAGGCTAGTATATTCAGGCATTCACTTGTGCAACAAAACCACAATATCTACTTTTAGTGGAGTAGAACTTCCTCTCCCCATCCACCCTACTTTCTTTTCCCTTTTTTGGACAGAACATTTTGTTCAGTTACTGGGTCATAGGGGAAAAACACTGTTCATCAATGGTTTGGTGGTATTTTTAAGATATATTTTTCATTTATAACATAACCCATTTGTTGAATGGGTGAGCAATGTTCATTTATGCACACACATTCTTGCCTACAGCTGAGCTCCCCTTAATAGCATGATTATACCATGAAGAGACATGACCATCACAGTTTTTTTGAGTATAACTAGGTTACAACTTTATTTAATACAGCAAACAGTACTCTGGGTAGGCAATTGGGTCAGATCCATTAGATCAACGGAGCACCCCATCCTTTGGATGCTCCCCAGCTACTATGGGACATCTCAGGGTGCCCACCCCATAAGTGTCCTGAGCCTCCACTTCACTTATAGGTTCCAGGGCATGTCCACCCCCCCCCATCAGAAGCAAAGGCATAACTCCCTGTCGCTGGTAATAAATAATTTTGATAGGTCATAAATCACTGTCACCGAGTAATAAATCATTGTCAACAGATCATAAATCATTTTAAAACGGTTTAATTTTTTTTCTTTAGAGCCTGGATCTGTCCCAATGCCTACAGAAAACGCCAAACCCTTCAGTTGTGACAAACATACTAACAATCATCCTAATGACTACGAATACGGTTACCTAAACACTATACAGCTAAAAGAGGGAGGTTGGGTGGGGCTACTCAGCGACCAGGAGGGAAAAGAGGGGGTTGTTTTCCTCGTACCCTCCTTTTAACTCCTCTGGTAGAGCCCCTTGGAATGTGCTGTGCGCCAATGGGGCTGCCCAATCCTGGTGCCCATTTCCGTTTCCAGGTGCCCCCTCCACCCCCACATTCCTATGCTGGACCCCTGTATCCCTTGCTTCCCACATGGGGGTCACCAACCATCATTCCTTTATTCAGGGATCCGATCCGGCAACAATCATCAGGCTGCTGAATCAGGTCCTCTCCCTTCACACAGCAGAGGAACAGCTGCTTCAGAGGAAGGCCCTTTTCTGTACGTTTGTTGAATGCCACTGTTTGTAAGAAAATTTTCATAGGACAATTTGTTGGCACTGTGTGCATATGTGGACATATTCCTACATATATAAAGGAAGAGACAAGGCTTTAACCTCGAATTGTTTCAGCTTTACATGAGAAGCCATAATTTTCAATACTGTATTCCCTCTTCTTGGAGACCAGTTCGTCTTTCCGCCCAGATGGTCAAAGCTGAATATTTGAGAAATAAATATCACACTTGGCTGTTTGAAGTTAGGCAGCCTTGGAAAAGTTCAAAGAACAGCCTTCTTCCTAATCCTTCAAACTGTTTTGGCTACTCGTCATACAAGATGGGAGTTATGGCTCAAAATGGGATTGTCACTATGGTGTGGTAGATAGAGTGTCAGATGAGGACTATGTAGATCTGTGTTCAAATCCCCTCTTGGCCATGGAAATTTACTGAGGTGTGTAAAGTACTTATTGATTACAGATAACTCCTATCCCACAAAAAAACCTATCAGAGTCTATAAGTCAGAAGTGACGTACAGTCAGATAGCAATAGTCTAAAACATCTGGAATCCCTTAGATTTTGAAAGATGGCCTCCAAAACAGCACTTCAAAACAGTACTAAATGCATTAATGTTTTCTGTCGGAATGGCTGTTTCCCTTTAGACCATGTCATCTGGTTGTCCAGTGTAAAGGATGCACACACTCCAACACCCCATTTCACTTAATTTACTGGAGTAGTAGTCGAATCTTGCTTTGTGTTCCATACAGTGTTCATTAGTAAATTATAGATATCTATCAATTTATTAGAAGTCCCTGCTAAATTAGGGCAACCCTTTACAGCTCCTCAGATAAGAGAGCTACATATAGCCCCAAAAGGAGAGTCTAGACTCCAAGACACAGAATGAAATGTTGTTGTACTGCTGTGCACAAAGTGTAACCTTTGGAGTCAAATTGGCTCAAGTTATGAAATCTCTGTTGACATTATCTTATGCATGTTGACTATATTTATTATTTATTTATTTGTTAAACTTATATCCCGCCCATCTTCCGAAACGAAACTCTGGGCGGCTAACAATAAAATAAAACTACACAAAGAATAACAAGAAATCAAAAGGCAGATTCCAATAAAATCGGGAGGCACAGTGCCCTCCAGAAGAGCTGACGCGGGCCAAATGCCTCCTTAAAAAAGGTGTGTTTTCAAGGCCTTTTTAAGGGTGGGCAGGGACTGTGCTAGGTGCAGCTCACTGGGGAGGTGATTCCACAACATGGGGCCCACCACAGAGAAGGTGCGGTTACGTGTAAGCGATTTCCGCGCCTCCCTGGGTGTGGCCATCCTAAGTGAGCATGCCTGCGCCATTCTCGCGGGCCTGTTCCCGGTTGATCTCTGAGAGATACGCTCTGACAGGTACTCTGGTCCCAAGCCGTGGAGGGCTTTGAAAATCATACCAAGACATTGAACCTTATCCAGAGGACAACAGGTAGCCAATGCAGGCAGGCCAGAACTGGGGTGATGTGCTCGAATCTACGAGCACCCACCACCAGTCTGGCCGCCGCATTTTGCACCCGCTGGAGCCTCCGGACATGGGTCAAGGGCAACCCCACGTAGAGGGCATTGCAATAGTCGATCCTCGAAATCATGAGGGCCTGCACGACTGTCCTCAGGGAGGGCTCATCAAGGTACGGTCGGATCTGGGCGATCCTGCAGAGTTGGAAAAAAGCGGCCCTGGAGACTGCCATCACCTGGACTTCCAGGGAGAGGGCTGAATCCGGGACCACACCCAGATTCCTGGCCCTGTCCGTAGGCTGGAGGGACCCCCCCCTTTCTAGGGAGGGGGGCATTGTACCCAGACAAGGACGCCCTGAAGAACAGAACCTCCGTCTTCTCTGGATTCAGTTTGAGCCAGTTCATCCTGGTCCATTCCAGGACCGCCTCCAGGCACAGGTCGAGGGAGCATACTGCCTCTGGACTTCAGCATGTGACAGACAATGTCAACAGAGATTTCTTAGCCTGAGGTACTTCTCCCTGTTACAGTTGAGGTAACTGAGGTATTAGTTTAAGGTACAGCATTTTCCCATGTATAAGACTATGGTTTTGAGGTACAGTACAGTATTTGTCAACAGTTACATCATTTGCATAGCAATGCAACAGGATTTTAGTCATTGCATCTCTTTGGCATTCAGTTCATCATGCTGGACTAGGACAGGGGAGACCCATCTACACCCTAATAGCTGGGTCACCTTGAGCCACTGCCTCTAAGCCTAATCAAAAGGATATAAAAAGGAAACAAATACAATACTGTACATCTGGTTTTAGAGACAATGAGGAACATGAACTTTTATTTGGTTCCTGAAGCAACCATAGGAAGAAGGGTTTGTACTCAAAATTTTGCCCCTTCAGATCATTCTGTCATAGGTAAAAGGAAACTGAGGAACTTGTGTAAGCACTGTATGCATTTTCTTCTTCCAGGTTCGTAGCATTTGGTGTGGGCCTGTTTTTGGAACACTCTTTGGACATCCCTCACAGAATGTAGCATCATGTGTTCATCTCATGTGAAAAACCACCTTTTTGAGTGCTCCTCCCTCTGTAAAGTGGTATGGATAATGTAATGTGCAAACACAGCAACAATTCTAAATTGACAACCGTATACAGTCATGTTAGAATAGAACATTTTTATTCAACAAGGTACAGTTTTCTGTCCCACTCCTTCAGATCACTGTGTTACATCCTTCTGGGCCCAGATGTTATTTGTTCCTTTTCTCACAGATCCAGTGATGTTTCTGATAGCAAGATGCAGGTCTTCCTTTTCCACCTCTGATAGTCGCACATTCTTTTCCCTTTACATATGCTCCCATAGGAAACCTGTGAAATAATAGAGACCAAGATAAGCTCAAGAAGAACAAACCATCATGGGTGCAGGCCCTGATCAGCAACTAGTTTTGCTAGAGGGCAATGCTGAAGGAGGGGAGGACTACTGGGGTGGGTGGATCAAACCCACCCAAAATGGTAAATTATCAGTTCCCAATCCCTGAGCCTTATTCAGTCTCTCAGGTTGGCCATTGGGATTATCAGATCATACAATTAACAGAGCTGGTTTTAGTTTAATAGCTGTCAGTTGCTGAACCCTATACAGTACTGGCTGAGAACTTCCTAAAGCAGTAGTCTTCAATGTTTTTGGCTGCACAGTGCATGCTTTGCCCCAACTGCAACATTGCTCACTTTTTCATCAATTTGTTGCATTTTTTCCTCTTTTCTCATTGCTCTTTTCCCCTTCCTTCTCTCTTTCTTTCCCTGTTTTATCCTTCAGTTCACAGAAAGGGACTGTGTGGTTCGAAGAGAAATTTGCGAAATTTGAAAACCTAAGGCAGCCCTGGCCCTGGCCATGGTAAGGCAAAGAGTGGGTGCTTGTTTTGTTTCAGGAGACAGCCGCTGGAGTTTCAAGGTTAATATATCCAATGTTAAGTCACATTAATGTGACTGAGTATTGGGACAGGGAAATTTGGGGAGAAGTATTTTATTTGAAGTTAAAATCTACTGATATATGTATACATCAGGAAACTCCAATTTATTTTAGGCAACATTAGAAGCTGGAGAACACCGGGTTTGGGTATACAGTACAGGCAAATACAATTCCTAGTAAGATCAGTAACACCAATAATGCCTTGAAAGGGAGAAGTAGTTTAGAAGCTGGTACAGTACAGTAAACATTTTAAAGCTTCTGGAACTTGAACTTCAGTGGGGAGCAGAAATCGGCTGGCTCAGTAGATTTGAATCACAGTATGAATGACCCTAAATTCAATGCTTTCTTGTAGCCATTCATTTTTGTATAGGGATCATCTAGTAAATTAACTCTATTCTTCTTTTTAACTAGGCACTTTAGATATTAGTTTTAATGCCAATGAAAGTATCAACTACTCCACTAATAAAATGCGTCCTCTCTTTGGCAATGTGCAAGAATATTTTCTTCACCAAGGGAACCTTCACATTAATACAGAAGACGGAATGCTGGTGTATCGAACTGATCACATGGGCACATGGTAACTGCATTTTCTTGACATCCCTTCCTTCTGTACCACAGCTAAATGCATAAGAGACCCATACCTCCTTCTTAGTATCCAGCCTTTTAAAGTCACAATAAAGCTTGACATATCAAATCTTCTCTGCCCAGAAGGAGAGATTTCTATGTATTAGATGTGGTGCATCCATCATCAGCAAACATGAACAATCTGATCACTTTGAATTCCTGTATATGTCATTCACGTGTAGTACATACAAACTGATATCAGCTGAATCTTTCAATCCAAAGTTGAGAAACATGATGATTGTTCAGGTTTTCTACTTCTCCAAACTTGGGGGTGCAGCTCTTGGCTCAAAGGAAAAAGGACCAAGATCTGTATTTACTGATAGATACAATTTAGAATGGTGCACTTTGATATAAGTGCACCAATGCATATATGCATGAGAAAACATATTCAGCAGGTACATATACACAAACACATTTAAATCAGTTTTTTAAAACAATTTGAGTATTCATGAAATGAGACATGCTAGACTAGAAACGGATAGAAAGGAGAAATTGCCTACAGACACCAAGAGGGGTGAAAGAGAAGACTTACAGACTCCTCTCAAGTTCCTGCTGATCATTCCACAGCCATCTATCTAGCGGTCTATCATCAGCCTCAGAATATGTCAGCCCGATAAAATAATCAGCCATCCGTGTTTTGTTAGAAACAAACTCCTGGCAAAAACAGGGGGAGGGGGAGTATGAAAAAGCAAGAGCTTGCTAGTGGGCAGTGCAAAATCACACTTGTCTAGGATCCCCAGACGAAAAAGAGAAGAGAATGTTATCATAATGGAGGGTGTAATTTGCCACAAAAGAGCATAGATCAAACTAAATATTGCAGACACAACCATATTAGAAGAGATGTGCAGAAGTCATTGGATTGTCCCAGAAAGAGCTTTTCACACCTCCCCTAGTATGCAAATGGGCAGCTTCTGCTTGGTTTTTAGTCGCCGGGATGTAAATACTGTATGGGCTTCATCTGGGAATCTGATTTCTCAGATGCAAAGGTCTGCTGGAATCATATCTCTGGGCATGGTCTCACCTCTTAATGCCAGGATAGCTGCAACACAGAGCCCTGTTACATAAAAGGTGAAACTTTTAGAAGTGAATTGCCTCATGTTTGTGTATCTCACGACCTGTGAGAAAAAGAATCTGGCACTTGTGATATAATGAAAAATATATAAGGGGCGTGGCATGCCCTCCTGTTGCACCCACCCCAAACACGTACACAGCAAAACATGTTGCTTATATACCAACCCATATACCAACTCTCTGGGAGGTTTAGAAGTACAGTGTTGCCACTTAAGATGAATGTAATTCATTATATGGGTCAATTCGTTTTATGAAAAATTCATCTTACAAAACACGGTTTAACTCGGATGTGCAGGTACAGTCTTTTTCCATCAAAAGGAGCTCTTTTCCCCCTCCAAGTAGCCCCAAACCCTACCAGTTCCTGTCTGTCAGTGATGATCACGAGATCTGAGTTCCATTCCTGGCATTTCATTCGGCTCTTGAGCCAGCTGTCCACATCTTCTGAAAACCAGTAGTCATTCCCTGCAAATCCTTCCCACCTGGCAGGCTTTGATGGTATCTTGGCTGCAGAAGGATGTCAGGAGACAAAAGACCATATAAGGGATTTCAGCAGGAAGGAGAGCAATTCCAACAGCAGGTGTGCCACTATAGTTAGAAGAGCTTTTGTTCCCTTTTTAATGCTCCCATTTTGAGCTTTGGGGTGCTGCTTCCCACCCCTCAATTTGAGCTACGCCTTACATCCTCACATTAAGGATGTTGTAAAATGTCACGGTCACAGACACAATTCCATTGTGGTAGGAGAGAGTTGGGAGGCAGGAAAGTGCGGTAGGTGCCAATGACATGTAGTGCAAGGTTCAAAGGTCCACCTGAGATGTAGCCAATGAAATGCTGTGTAGGAGTTACTGCAGTTATATAGCCCATAATAATCAGAGATATGTGTTAAATAAACCTCCTGCCTCTGTCACACCTCTGCCTGCAACCACAGCTTCCATGCACAAGGGATGTGCCATGCTTACAGCTATACCTCTGTTGTCTCTTCAACCCCATGGGGAACCTTGCGTGCTTCCATCAACCATGTGCCATTCATCTCCTATTCATGTGACAGCAGCTCATTCCATACAGCAGCTCATCCTTTTCACACTAACAGTGAAGGCATGTCTGGAGGCAAGAGAGGCAAGCCATAAGATGCCTTGAAGGGGGGAGAAAAGCACCTTGAATGGCTCCTTTCCCCCTGTCTGACATTCAGAAGGCATGAACAAACAGTTCACACTGGTACTCCTGATCATGGAGAAGGGGAAGGAGAAGCTACTATTCCCAAAACAGTGGGTGCTGATGCTGTCTACTGAGACAGGTATACAAACAGAAGAACAAAGCCCTATGAATTTTTGTCTACATGCCAGGTTATTGGTCTCTGCCTCCTTTTGTCCTTTTCTCCACTTGCCCAGCCTCAGTGGGTACATTTACCAATGAAGCTCCATACACTGTTCCAGAAAACACGTGGAATGGTATTCTGCTGATGGCATAGTTCCTCTCGGGCTGCCATTGGCACAAGGTCTTGGCCTTGTAGAAAGCCCTGTTGAAACCCCTAGGTTGACCGCCAGATTGCATAACCGCAAGCCAGACATCAGAGAAGGAAATGTGGAGTGCTCTCATCCCATGTGTTTCCAAAGAGCCTTCTGGCCTAGCTGTTCATTAGAAAAAGTGTCACAAATCTCTAGTGCTTCCCCCTCCCCAGGAAACTTATTCTGAACAGCTCTAATCTTGTTCTCCAGTCCTTTAACAGCCCCTTTTAAAGAGTATGAAAATCACCTTTTCTTGTGCTTGCTGCAGGAAATGTAGTCGTAGCTTCAGGCAAGCTTTGAGTAGTCTGTAGTCCTGAAAAACAGTACATGTTAATGCAAAGTGTTCTGCTTAGCAAAGTGTTTTGCGTACATACTGCCCCCATAGCACTTCAAGTACTCTCTGGGCAGTTTACAATTTAATTATGCATTGCCAGTTACAATTTAATTACACATTGCCATTTGGCACATACCAATCTCTCGGTACGTGCCAAAACAAACCCATGCTTTTCAACTGTGTTGAATCTTCTTGTACAGTAGTTCCTATTTGGGAACATTGTGGTGGAAATTCCTGAAGCTTAACTGGGTTGATCACACTTATTCTTCCTAGAAGTCAGCTATCTATTCATTGTCTGAAGATTCTCTCTCAATCATCTGGGTGAGGTTATCTGGAAGTTGACTCATGGCTACTGGACTTTTCTTGAGAGATGGAAACGTATGGCTACTCAGGCAAGCAGCTCTGTCAGTCCAAGAACACCTGGCTGCTTGGATTAGTAGCAAAACATTTCAGTCTCTCAAGAAAAGAAGTCCAGTTGCCATGACTCAACTTTCAGATACTTCTTATAGGGCAATAAACTTAATCTAGAGTTTGGAGTCTATAATTCTACAAGTAGTGTTTCCCTTCAATTATACTTGTTCAAATACCATGTTGATTATATTTTGTTCTCTAGAATTTAATCTTATTGACTGATGTTTTCTTCTCACAACAACAAAACTGTGATATCCTATGATCTATTTAATGACGAATGAGATAAAATGTCCTGGTTGAATATCATGAAAGATCATAGTCAATCAGTGAGTACATAGATGATATGACACCACAGTATAATTATTCATACCTGACTATGTGACAATATTGATTGTCATAAATAAAGTCAAATGAGTGACAGAAACTCAGGTCAAATTAATAGCATAGGACAGTGGTGGCGAACCTTTGGCACTCTAGACTAGAACTCCGAGTTGTGGTCCAAAACATCTGGAGTGCCAAAGGTTTGCCACCAATTGTATAAGTGAACATATCTGAAGCAGAAATGTTTTGTTGTTTAAGAAATGAGATATTTTTGACACACTATAATATTCATTTTTAAAAAGGGAGGAAATTCAGGTTGATTATATTAGCAGCATCTATTCAGCAGAAACCCAAAACCCATTCATCCACCTATTATGGCTTCATCAACCTTGTAGATCCCCAAATTGCTGCTGTAAAGTTACCTGTCCAATTCTTTTCATAAACGAAAGTGATGTTCCCTCTGGGAAAGATATGCGGAACTGAAAACAAGAGCATTTTGGGTGATGTTTGATGAGCATTTCTTAATGTTGCACAAAAATGCTTTATACACAGTTGAGAGAGCCATATTCCAGGGCAGAGAGACAACAGCTAAGAACAAATAAGAACAACAAGAGCTCCTTGTTCTCTCAGCCTTTAAGTGCCCTGTAGGAAACCTTTGTTCTTCAGGGTCAAATTAGGCTGCGGTCACACTGGTCAATAAGAACAGCATTTACACGTCATTTAAATCAACTTAGAGTTTATCGTTCACACAATACAAGGATGAAACATATTTACATGGGCTGCAAAGTGAGGGTTTTTCAACTGGCTGGCAGGGTGTTTTATTAAAAAAATATGCTTCTAAAATTGATCCAGGTCCATGTGGTTTTCCCAACGTAAACATTGCTATGATTTTAATTTGTACTTATGTGGATTTTGGGTGGTGGGGGCACCATTGTTTTTCCTTTTAATTTTTTAAAAAAATCTTTTACAAATATTTATTGTGGCATCATTTCATCAAACTGTTTGGCATTACAACCACCTGCCCCATTTCCCCCACTCAAGTTGATGAAGGAACTGGTGACCAACGGAAGACCAGGAGGAGCTGGTGCAGAAGAGGGAGGGCACCGAGACTTTGGTCTGTGCACCAGGAGGATCCGCCTGCAATTATGACATCAGGTGGCACCGTCTGGACACTCAGTTTATTGATGTATCACTTAGTCTTTTTTTGTTTTTTGTTTTTATTTTTTTAAAAATAAATACAATAAAATCAAAATTTCTAACAGCGGCATGCTCCTAAAAGAGAGAAGAAATTGGTCATTTTCAACAGTATAGATGCTAAAACTGGTTTCCATTTAGTACCTGTGGATGTGACTACCGGATCAAATATCATGTGACCTGAATTTGATTTTCAGAAAGGCCAGGCCAAAATCAATTCCGATTGCCAGTGTGACCACAGTATTAGTTTATTCTATTAACAAGCCATGATTAGAGGAAAGGTGCTTTGTGAGAAAAAGACTAGCATGACCTTGCCCACAATCCATCTGTGCCAAACATTGTTGTGTTTGTGATTAGTTTACAGGCATTCTTCCATATCCACATCTGGTTTCTCAGGCACATGGTTTCGAAAGAGTCCCATGCCTGGGGTAAAAACCTTGTAAGAGGAAGAAATACACATTTTGCTTGACACGCAATCTAACCATCAGTTCCCTATTTGAAATACTGGAGTAGAAGTAATTTAACAATCCTTTTTTTTAAAAAAAAAACCTGGTGTATGAACATGGGATATTGCTTCTATGCTCACACTTCAAAGCACCAGCAAATGGCTTAACATTGCCTTCCATTATGTTGACGTTGCCAGCAGGAAGAGGATGACAAGCCCAACAGAGCCAAGAGTTGCCTGAATATGGATAACACCGACAGCAGTCACGATGGTCTACACTGGCAGTTCGCAACCTTGGGTCACCTAGGTGTTCTCGGACTGCAATTCCCAGAAGCTTTCACCATTAGCTATGCTGACCAGGATTTCTGGTAGTTGCAGTCTGAGAACCACTGGTCTACAGGACAGCCTCTTGGGCTCACAGAGAGTGATCAAGCAAAAATTAATCCTTGTTTTCCACCACAGATGTCTGATTAAATATCTATGAAAGTCCATGAAAGACACAAGTCTTTACCGTAAGTCTTTAAAATGCTACATTGATTTTTGTCTCTTTTATTATTATTTTTGTTTGTTACTGCCTGATATCAAATCCCAGAACCTAGCTGCTTTTTTAAATCCGTCAGCCACATCTTAGGGTACAACTAGACAGGCATTGTGTCCCACAGTCTGGCCTGGCCTGGGCTGATTCACACGTTTTCCCTCATTCTCCTTCTGTATCTATTCATCCCTGCTCTCTTTTTTCCTTCCTCTTCGTGCCTCCTTCCTCTCTTCCCTATGGTTCTACAGACACACCTAGTCATGCTTCTCTCTCACACACACTCTCACTCCCCACCCCCACCCCAATTTTTGGTTTCTCCAAGTATAGATAAGAAGTTTGGGGCAACTGCTACACAACATTATTACCATCAGCGTGTTCCATTTCTTTTTCATGTAAAAGTCATGTCATGTTTCTTCTAAATCAGGGGTTCCCAATCCCCAGGCAGCAGACCAGAATTGGTCCATGGTCTGTTAGACACTAGGCCACCACCCGGCATCTTAGCAGCCATCACGTTTTCTTGGTGCATGGCCAAGTGGGCAGGCACACTTCTTCCCACCCACCATCCACATGGGGTTTTTCTCCCCCCCCCCACCCTCCCCTCACGACTGTTTTGGCTTTGGTTGCAATAGAACCAGAGCAGGGGCCAGTTCAGCGCCTGCTCACCCACACAAGAACAATACAGGCCCCTGGTGACAAAATGTTCAGAGGGGGACAGTATTCTAAAAAATAAAGCAGATCAATTTCAAATACAGTAACAACTTGGTTTAAGAGTAACTTGATTTAAGAGCAGTTTGCAAGACAAGCAAACATGTCTTTTAAATTTTGGCTTGATCAACAAGCAATGTCTTGCAATATAAGTAACTGCAGCAGGTCACGCGTTCACAACTGAGCCAATGGTGGCTCTCCCTTTCTCCCCCCCCCCGGGTGTATTGTGGGTGACTGTCTGGAATATTCCGTCTCTAGCAGCCTCCAAAGCAGAGGAAGGAGACAAGAATGGAAGTCTCCCTTGCACCAGTCAGGAAGGTTTTCAAAGGGAAGTGCAGGTTAGGGGTTTGTTTTATTTTTCTTTATATTTTTATTTAATTTCTTTTCAACATTCTTTCTTATTTTTCAAACCATTTCTAGTCATGGGGCAGCTAGTCAAGTGCGTGTGGGGCTACAAATTGCATTTTATTATTGTTAAATTAAAAACACAGAGTAAAATCCAGTTGTTAGTCCGAAGCAGAGCAGATTCTGCAGTCAGGTACCTAAACCACCGTGTGAATGTGGACATCTAGTCAACTTCTTTTGTGAGTTTCGGCATTTTGTGTGTATAATATGTGATCTATGGGACTCCAGAATGAATCATCTGAGTTTTCATTATTTTTAATGGGGAAATTTGCTTTGATATAAGAGTGTTTTGGCTTACAAGCATGTTTCCAGAATGAATTATGCTCATAAACCAAGGTATTACTGTCTATTACTGTAACAGAAAATAAAGGAAATTACGTCAAAAAATGCCATGGAATTGGCTAGTAACTGTGTGCTAGCAAAAATAAATAAATACATTTTTGCTCACACTCCTCAAAAAAGGTCATGGGGCAGAGAAGGAACATTTTTAAAAAGCCACACACCTTCAACAGTTACCTCTCCAAACTCTCAATTACAAAAACTCTCATTACAGAGCAAACCCATACTTTCTGCTACAACTCTGCCAAGTATGGTCTCGATTCAAGAACTGGTTCAGTATTTGGACTCCCTGGTCCCGATGGCATAGCATGGGTTGCCAGCACCTGGAGTAAAGCACGTTTTGTGCCAGGTATGACCATCGCTTGTGCCCACCTGATTGGTGGAGGCTTGCACCAGGAGTGCAGAGGTAGGTCCCAAGAAGGACGACAGGCCTGCTGTGTCTCAAGATGGAGGCAGAGGCCGAGGCCAAAGAAGAGGAGGCAACAGGAACAGATAGGGAGATGACGGGAGCAGGCTGCTGGGATGGAGTGTGTGAACAAGTTTTGCACCCCCTAAAAATGTTGCACCCAGTTCGACTGCCCACATAGAAACCCCACCGCCCCCATGCTGTACCACTGCCTTATCCTATCAGAAATGTATAAAACATGTTGAAGCGTTCAGGAAAAGCAGTACTTAAAAACCAGACATAACAGACAGAAAATATAGAGGGTAAATGTGGTTTATGAGCTAATAGGATTATGTGCATGATATGTGCTGTCTTCTCCCAAATGTGAACGGAAGGAAGGAAGGAAGGAAGGAAGGAAGGAAGGAAGGAACTATATTTCAAAGCCAAAGACATCCCTCCTAAATAAGATCAACACTAACATAAGAGGCAGGGGGAATAACCATACCTTCAACATCAAGATCAGTATCAAACCCACGTGGAAACAATAAACTGCCCAGTACTCACTAAAGACCAAAAACAGCGATGTCCCCATAAGTTTGACCAGCAAAAGCGTCACTCCAGGAACCATATGTTGCCAGGCCATGGCAGCTAATCTGAAAGAAATTCGGTAGAGTTTCAAAGGCACCCAATGACAGTGATCCAGAGTATCTTGTGCCATGTGTCATAGCAGCCAAGCATTTCATCCTTCAGTCAAGTCCCAAGCAGTTTGTCACAGCTGACTTTCACGCTGGCGGCAGGAACCACACATTGCAGATAGCTAGAGTAAGCACAGTACTTCATTGCAGGTTATCTAGAAACAGGTACAAAATTACATGAAAGTAACACATGTCCTGTTTTAATGAAATTCATCACATAAACAGAACAAGTGGACCAACCTTTGGCCTACCATTGACTACAGCTACTAACTACAGCAGGCTCAGAGCAGCCTCTCTTCCGCCTGACATGTAGCAAAAATGGGTTGCTGGAGGTGCCCCTATTGGCAAGGAAACCATCACCTGCCCACCAGTACTGAGTTAGCCAGGAAGTGTCCCAGCACTGGCTAGAGTAGACAGCTAGATTCTTCTTGCCCAGTGTGTATTTATGTGTGTGACAGCTCCAGTGGCTCCATTTTCACTACATGTGAAGCAGGTGAGGACTCTGTTGCCCCCAATCCAGTGTTGTCAGTAGCTTGGAAACTTTCTAATGATGGCCAGTGGGCTTTTTAAAAACCTAGTGCAGCTTTTAAAGGAACACACTGATACCCTCTTCTAAACTGCTGTAGGGTTTGCATTGTGTCATTACAAATCCAACTCAAAAGGAAGAAAATAGGTTACAAAGTAATGCAATTACAAAAGGCTGCAGCATACATGCTTTTTCTTCAGACACTCACTAATTAAGTTTATAAATTGTTACTCGTATTACTTGTTCTTCTCAGGCAGGGCCATTGAGGACTTTGACCACGCAGAGGCCCAGAAAGAAACAACTAAGAACCAGACCTTCTTGGCAGTCACCTCCTGAACAAAAGAACATAAGAACAGCCTTGCTGGAACAGACCACAGCCCATCCAGTCCAGCATTCTCTCTCAAAAAGTGGCTCACCATTTGCTTCAGGGTATTCCCAAGCAGATGTCTTCATCTGCTCAAGATTCCCTGCAAATGGCATTGAGAGATATCCTGCCTGTCTCTCCAACCTGGAGGTTGTCCTTAGGCATCCATAATGATAACCATTGATACCCGTGTTCTCCATGAACTTGCCCAATCCTTTCTTAAAGCCATCAAGGCTGACAGCTGTCACCACTTCCCCCGTGCTGTTCAATGTTTATATGAGGCCGCTGGGGGAGGTCATCAGGAGATATGGAGTTCACTGTCATCAGTACGCTGATGACACGCAGCTCTATATCTCCTTTTCTTCATCTGCAGAGGAGGCGGTTCGCTCCCTCGATCTGTGCCTGGAGGCCGTACTGGAATGGACCAGAGATAACCGGATCAAGCTTAATCCGGAGAAGACAGAGGTTCTGTTCTTCGGGGCGCCCTCATCTCGGTACAATGGCCCCCTCCCTAGAAAGGGGGGTATTTCCCTCCAGCCTACAGACAAGGCCAGGAATCTGGGCGTGGTCCTGGACTCGGCCCTCTCCCTGGAAGCCCAGGTGATGGCCGTCTCCAGGGCCGCTTTTTTCCACCTCCGCAGGATCGCCCAGATCTGTCAGTACCTTGACGAGTCCTTCCTTAGGACAGTTGTGCAGGCCCTGGTGATCTCTAGGATCGACTACTGCAATGCCCTCTACGTGGGGTTGCCCTTGACCCTGGTCCGGAGGTTACAGCGGGTGCAAAATGCGGTGGCCAGGCTGGTGGTGGGTGCTCGTAGATACGAGCACATCACCCCAGTCCTGGTCCGCCTGCATTGGCTTCCCGTTGTCTTCCGGATCAGGATCAAGGTCCTGGTTTTGATTTTCAAAGCCCTCCACGGCTTGGGACCAGGATACCTGGCGGAGCGCATCTCCCTGAGGGCATCCGGATCCAGACCCACGAGATCGTCGCAGGCGCGCTCATTGAGAGTGGCCACACCCAGAGAGGCGCGGAAAACGCTCACGCGAAACCGCACCTTCTCTGTGGTGGGGCCCTCGCTCTGGAACCATCTTCCTTCTGAGCTGCGCCTGCTGGAGTCCCTGCCCGCCTTTAAGAGGGCTTTGAAGACCTTCCTCTTCAAAGAGGCTTATGGTGACCTTATCAGTTATTTGGTTTTTTCGTCCTTATCTTTTGCCGCCATCTTGCCCTCCGTTGCCTTTCCTTGGAGGCTGCTACTCATTTTATGCTTTTTATCGATGTTAGCCGCCCAGAGTTCCCGTTCGGGAAGATGGTGCGGGATATAAGTATTTAAATAAATAAATAAATAAATTCTGACAGGGAGTTCCACAGACCAGTGATCCTCTGGGTTAAAAAATATTTCCTATTATTTTTTTGAGATCTATCCCCCAAAAGTTTCATGGAGTGCCCCCTAGTTGTAGTGTTGTGCGATAGGGAAAACAGTTTTTCCTTATCTACTTTCTCCATACTATGTATGATTTTATAAATTTCAATCAGGTCACCTCTTAGGCAGCAGCATTCAAGAGTGAAGAGGCCCAGCTGTTGCAGCCTCAGATGGTAAGGAAGGTGTTCCAATCCCCTGATCATTCTGGTTGCCCTCCTCTGCACTTTTTCCATTTCCATCATATCCTTCTGGAGGTATGGTGACCAGAACTGTACACAATACACCAGATGGGGCCTCACCATAGATTTATAAAGAGGCAAAGTGACATTTGCAGACTTATTTTCTATACCCTTCCTAATGATCCCTAGCATTGAGTTTGCTTTGCCTCTGGAATAGCTCACCAACCACAAACCTATCTGGTCTCCTCTCACTAGGAATTTTTAAATTGTCTTTAAAAACATGCCTCTTTAGGTAGGCCTTCCCAGAGACCATGATATCTATTGATCCATCTTGCTAGGGTTTTCCCTATTTTTCTGTACTGTATTGTTGTTGTTTTTAACTTGTAAACCGCCCAGAGTTCCAGATTGGAAGATGGGTGGTATAAAAATGAAGCAAATAAATAAATAAATAAATTATCCAGCATTGTCCCAGTAAAAGACCTTTCATTCTGCCTTCTGTTGTCCTTTTATATTTGTTAACTAGCTATTCGCTATTGTTATTGGCCTCTTGTTTGTATTTAATTTTATTTGCATTCACTGAGCTATTGTCTGTTTTAATTATTTACTGGGCCTTTTGTAAACTGTCCAGAGTGGCCCTGTAGCCAGATGGGCGGTAGAGAAATCAAATAAGTAAATAATTCCACTGGAGCAGTGGTTCCAACCTTGGATAACTCAGGTATTCTTGGATTGAAGCAAAGCAAAGTGTTCTGCTTATATACGGCCCCATAGCGCTTCAAGCACTCTCTGGGTAGTTTATAATTTAATTATGCAGGCTACACATTCCCCACCCCACCTCCTAAGCAAGCTGGGTACTAATTTTACCAGCCTCAGAAGATAGAAGGCTGAGTCAACCATGAGGTGGCTACCTGGGATTGAACTCCAGGCTGTGAGCACAGTTTTAGCTGCAGCACAACTGTTTAACCAGTGCACCACGAGGCTCCTTGAAACTCCAAGAAACCTTGGCCAGTGTAGCCGGTGGTGAAGGCTTCTGGGAATTGTAGTCCAGGAACACGTGATTATTATTTATTTCCAGTATTTTATTTATTTTAGATTATTTTTACCCCACCTTTCTCCTTGGAAACCAAGATTAGGAACCACCGCTCTGGAAAATGGATATATATGGATACAAATATACATAAAATTGAACACAACTTTGCAAATTGAAAGTAGCTGAAATAAATCTCATGTTCTCTAGAGATATACTTCTTCCATGTTAAACTCTTTCAGATTTTTCTGTGTCAATATAATAACACTTTTAAATAACCATACACAGGTTTTTCAATATCAGTCTTGAACTCCGAGTCTAACTATGCAGACAATCAAACTTTAAAATAGAGGCTTCATTAAATGCTAAATATATCTCATTGTCATAGCATGAGATTTCACACCTCCATCGTTTGCAAATTCGCTTACTTTGTGACTTGTCCTTGGGCATAAGAACAAAGTTTGGTTTGCAAGTATGATCACTCAGTCACAAGTGCCTATCTAAATCACATCTCTGGAAAGTTAAGGGGCTTAACACACTTCTGAGGATGTGATGTTTGTATAGTTTGCTCCTTAGGCTCTTCTCTTGGATTGGCCGCTGGACTCTTCTGTGCCTTTAGTATGCTTGATAACGGTTGGGCTGCTGAAGCTCATGGAGGAAATTAAACCTGCACTACCACCCCCCACCCTCCCAAAAAGAACATCTCCAAGATAGCGTTATATATAGTTGTTAAACAACACATCAAGTTTTTGTTTTTATTGTTCCTGATTCAAATTATTGGAATGATAAAGCTGTATCGGTGTTAACACGGAATGATGGGCACCTGGCTTGGATCATTCTGCTCTAAACAGAAGAAGCAGTATGTGGCTTGCAAATGTTACACAAAACCATTGTCTGCACAAGACACTTGCCTAACAGCAGAGTCTGATCCCGCTGCTAGGCATGACAGGATGTGTGGTGGGAAATTTGGCCAAGAACAATGACACAATCACAAGGCAAGCACAGCTGACGTTCTTCCAAGAAAGAACCACTCAACCTCAGGAAGACAGCAGACCACAAAGGAGTGGGGAAACATGTGATCCCACAACCACGATCACAGTATTATCTGAAGAGCCCCTGCAGCCAAAACTGGGTGCATGGCTCTCCAAATGCATGTGATTGAGGGATCCTGCCACTTCTTCAGAAGAGTTTTATTATCTGTAAATGTCAAAAAGTTTTCTTTCAATGGTTTTAGAGTTGTTCAGACAGTAACATTTAACACATCATATGGTGCTTCTCTGCCAGCCAATGTCTATGCCTGTGCTTTTAGTCCCGTAGTATCAGTTCATACTACAGAGCAACAAAATGGGTGTTGTGAGAGAGCTTGAAGGATTACAATATTCCTCACACATCCTTGCTCCACATTCACTTGAACTTCCTATTGTTTTATTTATTTCAATAAAAGCAGCATCACTTTCCTTTTTTTACTTAAGAAGTATCTAAGAAGTGAGAAGTACTCGAGAAGTACAGCAGAATTCCTCATTTCAGTTTAGAGGGCTGCCATTTTTAAAAGAAAGCCTTTGAAACTGAATAACGCTAAGCTGTGCCTCAAATTATTTTCACATTCATCTCTTTCCCCCCAATTTGATGGAAACGCACACTTTTCAACAGGGAAGGAAATGAGAAGCAAATGTTACTTATCAGGATGACTGTGTAGAAGTTCGATTTCTCAGCCGTATACACCAACTCTTCCTTGCTGTGTTGATATCCTGTGGTTTCCCCCTCTAGCTCTCTTTTCCTTCGTTCATTCTCAACAGGCGGCTACAAAGATCTGGCATGCAGTGCAGCTCTTTCTTCTCTTGAAGTGGAAGAGGTTGGCCTTCTATTTTATCAGTTGCCAACGTTATGAAATGTCTTTCTCAATTTCTCCTGCTCAGCACCAGCTTTTTAAAGGAGGCTCAGGTTTGTAACTTGCACTCCTACCATCATCATACGAACTTCCTCTGTGTGGAGATGGAATATTTATAGAGCTACTCTCTTGATGCATGCGCTGGTGATCTCAATGATCCACTACTGTAACTCTCTCTCTCTCTCTCTCTCTCTCTGTGTATGTGTGTGTGTATGTGGGGCTGCCCTTGAAGCTGCCCTGGAGTTGACAGCAGGTGGCTGTAGTATGTAGTGACCAGGCTGTAAAGAAGTTTGATCATATCTCTGTGGAGCTGGCTCCCCTGCACTGCCTTCCTGTTTCTTTCTGGGCCATGTTCAAGGTTTGCGTTCCAACCTACAACCACACAATTTATTTATTTATTTATATACCGCCGGATTTTCCTGAACCAGAACTCAAGGCAGTTAACAAGTATAGCATGCAACAATTTTAAAAAATTATCACAGGCTATGGGTGCCATGTTAAGAGAGGCAAAGAAGACTTCCACTAGAATCAGGCTTTCTTAGACATTTTATTTATTTATTTATTTATTTGATTTATATACTGCTACTATCTGGCCTGAAGTCCACGCTAGACAGTTGGGGGGGAAAGGGGGGAAAATAAGTATGAATATTTATGAGTCTGTTTTGAATTGCCAATCACCAAGCTGGTGGGAGTGACTAAAAATGTTATATATGGAAACCTAATAGCTGCTGGAGAGTTCAGTTTGAGTTGAGTTCAGCTGAGAGAGCTGAGAGTCAGTTCGGATTGTCAGTTGGTCAGGTGTGAGGTCCAGCCACTGTAGAGGGTCTGGTTTCTAAAAGAAATATATTATTATAAGAATCTATGATTGCAATACAATAATCATGGAATCATAGAATCATAGAGTTAGAAGAGACCTCAAGGGCCATCCAGTCCAACTCCCTGCCATGCAGGAACCCTTTCGCAGTATTTCCGACAGACGGCCATCCAGCCTCTGCTTAAAAACCTCTAAAGAAGGAGATTCCACCACCCTCCATGGCAGCATATTCCACTGCCAAACAGCTCTAACTGTCATGAAGTTCTTCCTAATGTTCAAATGGAATCTCTTTTCCTGTAGTTTGAAACCATTGCCCCGAGTCCTAGTCTCTGAAGCCATGGAAAACAAACCTGTTCCCTCTTCAATATGGCATCCTTTCAAATATTTAATCATAGCTATCATATCCCCCCTCAGCCTTCTTTTTGAAAGGCTAAACATTCCCAGCTCCCTAAGCCGTTCCTCATAAGACATTTCTTCCAGACCTTCAACCATCCTGGTCACCCTCCACTGTACCCACTTAAGGTTGTCAACATCCTTTTTAAATTGAGGCACACAGAACTAGACACAGTACTCCAGGTGACCAGAACAGAATAGGGTGGTACTATCACTTCCCTTGATCTAGACCAGTGGTTCTCAACCTGTGGGTCCCCAGATGTTACTGGACTGCAACTCCCAGAAGTCTTCATCACTAGCTGAGCTGGCCAGAATTTATGGGAGTTGCAGTCCAGGAACATCTGGGGACCCATAGGTTGAGAACCATTGATCTAGACACTAGGCTTCTGTTGATGCAACCAAGAATCACATTGGCTTTCCTGGCTGCCGCATCACACTGCTGACTCATGTTCAATTTGTGGTCCACCAAGAGTCCCAGATCCCTTTTACAGGTACTATTTTCCACTAAGATGTCTCCCATCCTATATCTGTGCAGTTTATTCTTTTTACCTAGATGGAGCACCCAACATTTCCCTCTGTTGAAACCCATTCCGTTAGTTTTGGCCCAGCACTCTAACCTGTCAAGGTCCTTTTGGAATTTCATCCTATCCTCCAGGGAATTAGCAACCCTCCCCAATTTGGTATCATCTGCAAATTTAATTAGCGTACTCTCTATTCCTTCCTCCAAGTCCTTAATAAAGATATTGAACAGCACTGGACCCAGAACAGAACACTGGGGCACCCCACTGGTCATATCTCTCCAAGCTGAAGAGAGGCCATTTATGATCACCCTTTGGGTGTGATCAGTCAACCAATTACAAATCCACCTGACAGTAGCACTATCTATCCCACTTTCTACTAACTTCTTAGCAAGAATACCATGAGGAACCTTATCAAAGGCCTTACTGAAGCCTAGATAAGCAATATCCACAACATTCCCCTGATCCACCAGGCCTGTAATTTTATCAAAGAAAAAGATCGAATTAGTCTGGCATGACCTGTTTTTAAGAAACCTGTGTTGACTTCTTGTGTTTTTAAGAAAGCTGTGTAGCCAAGATATCAGTGAGACCTAAATCATTTGATATGGAAAGTAACCTGATATATAAAGAGACAGATTTAATACCACATGGAGGAAAGGGTGGTTTACCTAGAGAGTTGGTGGTGCCTAAGAAATCCAGACTGCAGATATTTGAGGGAAGCCATAGAAATAGAGTTAAAGGACACAGATATATGGCAAAGATGAAACACAAGAACCAGTATTTACAACAGATGGGTGTCTGGAGTTTTAAAAACCTCAGCAAAGGTTTTACTAAACCTAAGAAAACTATTAACAGAAATAATTTCTAGAAAAAAATATTTTGAGGTCGGAATGTATTTAAAGCAGATCAAAATATATATCAACATGTGAGCAGACAATTTCTAAGAGAATATTTTGGAACGAATACTTATATTTTGAGAGGAATGGCTGGTTTGAAAAACAAGCAAAATAAAAACTTGAAGAATTAAAAGTCTGGAGGGGATGTCAAATGGCAAAGTATCCCGAAAGATAGATTAGAGGAAATCAACATTAAAAAAGAAGAGCATGGTCAAAGAACCAGCTTTGCAAATAAACTTAAGTTAGAACCTAAGTCAACGAGTTTTATAAAGCCTCTCAGAGATATAATTGTTAAAACTGATTGAATATATGGCAAGGCTTTGGAAAGCATGGGTGCTAGAGAAATGGAAGAAAGAGTGGGATGTAAAACATGAATACTAGTTCCCCTCCTCCAAGCCATAGTCCTCCTGCCTACCTCCCTACCTGCCTGTACTCCTGCCTTACTGCCTGCCTCACTGTTATTCCGGGTCTATAATGTCGCAGTTTTTCAAAGGCCATCCATGGCCATACCTGAGGGTTCCACACTCACAGTGTTTCCTGCCTACCTGGCTACCTGCCTATACTCCTGCCTTACTGCCTGCCTCACTGTTTTTCCGGGTCTATAATGGCACAGTTTTTCTAAGGCCTTCCCTGGCAATACCTGGAAGGTCCACTCTCGCAGTGTTTCCTCTGCCATTCCCTGGGGGTTCCACTCTCACAGTGTTTAAGAGGGTCTCAAAGGGCCCATTTGCTGTAAGGCCTTCCCTGGCCATACCTGGGGGTTCCATTCACTCTCGCAGTGTTTAAGAGGGTCTCAAAGGGCCCATTTGCTGTAAGGCCTTCCCTGGCCATACCTGGGGGTTCCACTCACTCTCACAGTGTTTAAGAGGGTCTCAAAGGGCCCATTTGCTGTAAGGCCTTCCCTGGCCATACCTGGGGGTTCCATTCACTCTCGCAGTGTTTAAGAGGGTCTCAAAGGGCCCATTTGCTGTAAGGCCTTCCCTGGCCATACCTGGGGGTTCCACTCACTCTCACAGTGTTTAAGAGGGTCTCAAAGGGCCCATTTGCTGTAAGGCCTTCCCTGGCCATACCTGGGCGTTCCATTCACTCTCACAGTGTTTAAGAGGGTTTCAAAGGGCCCATTTGCTGTAAGGCCTTCCCTGGCCATACCTGGGGGTTCCACTCACTCTCACGGTGTTTAAGAGGGTCTCAAAGGGCCCATTTGCTGTAAGGCCTTCCCTGGCCATACCTGGGGGTTCCATTCACTCTCGCAGTGTTTAAGAGGGTTTCAAAGGGCCCATTTGCTGTAAGGCCTTCCCTGGCCATACCTGGGGGTTCCACTCACTCTCACGGTGTTTAAGAGGGTCTCAAAGGGCCCATTTGCTGTAAGGCCTTCCCTGGCCATACCTGGGGGTTCCATTCACTCTCGCAGTGTTTAAGAGGGTCTCAAAGGGCCCATTTGCTGTAAGGCCTTCCCTGGCCATACCTGGGGCTTCCATTCACTCTCGCAGTGTTTAAGAGGGTCTCAAAGGGCCCATTTGCTGTAAGGCCTTCCCTGGCCATACCTGGGGGTTCCACTCACTCTCACAGTGTTTAAGAGGGTCTCAAAGGGCCCATTTGCTGTAAGGCCTTCCCTGGCCATACCTGGGGGTTCCATTCACTCTCGCAGTGTTTAAGAGGGTCTCAAAGGGCCCGTTTGCTGTAAGGCCTTCCCTGGCCATACCTGTGGGGTTCCATTCACTCTCGCAGTGTTTAAGAGGGTCTCAAGGGGCCCATTTGCTATAAGGCCTTCCCTGGCCATACCTGGGGGTTCCACTCACTCTCGCAGTGTTTAAGAGGGTCTCAAAGGGCCCATTTGCTGTAAGGCCTTCCCTGGTCATACCTGGGGGGTTCCATTCACTCTCGCAGTGTTTAAGAGGGTCTCAAAGGGCCCATTAGCTGTAAGGCCTTCCTGGCCTTACCTGGGGGTTCCATTCACTCTCGCAGTGTTTAAGAGGTCTCAAAGGGCCCATTTGCTGTAAGGCCTTCCCTGGCCATACCTGGGGGTTCCATTCACTCTCACGGTGTTTAAGAGGGTCTCAAAGGGCCCATTTGCTGTAAGGCCTTCCCTGGCCATACCTGGGGGTTCCACTCACTCTCGCAGTGTTTAAGAGGGTCTCAAAGGACTCATTGCTGTAAGGCCTTCCTGGCCATACCTGGGGGTTCCACTCACTCTTGCAGTGTTTAAGAGGGTCTCAAAGGGCCCATTTGCTGTAAGGCCTTCCTTGGCCATACCTGGGGGTTCCACTCACTCTTGCAGTGTTTAAGAGGGTCTCAAAGGGCCCATGTGTTTAAGAGGGTTTCAAAGGGCCCATTTGCTGTAAGGCCTTCCCTGGCCATACCTGGGGGTTCCATTCACTCTCGCAGTGTTTAAGAGGGTCTCAAAGGGCCCATTTGCTGTAAGGCCTTCCCTGGCCATACCTGGGGGTTCCATTCACTTTCGCAGTGTTTAAGAGGGTCTCAAAGGGCCCATTTGCTGTAAGGCCTTCCCTGGCCATACCTGGGGGTTCCACTCACTCTCGCAGTGTTTCACAGACTTAAAGGCCCCATTTGCTCTAAAGCCTTCCTTGGCCGTACCTGGGGGTTCCACTCTCGTAGGGCAGAGAAAAAGAACAGACTCACACAACTGAGCTGTCAGCAGCTGAATCACAAAGTGCAGTAACCAGTGCTTCTTGGACTGCATCAGCATCAGCAGTGCATGGCTGCCTAAAGCTTGGAACAGGACTCTGCTGAAAGCAATTGGTGCCAGCCATCAACCATTACCCATATTTTCCTCTAGAAACATGGCTCCAGTCCCCAAACTTTTCTGCTGACATCATGGCTCCACAAACTTTTCCACCAACATAATGGCTCCCCAAAGCTTTCCACTGACATCATGGCTCCCCATGTTTTCCTGCAGCGCCTCATCTCCCCCACTGCACAGGGTCTGAATTGCCCTAAAATCAATTAAGTTGCAACTTTGCTTGCAACCAAAGGGTCCAGTTTACCATACGCTGCATGGCAGTTCATGGGAGTAACACTCTTTGAACACAAGTCGCCGTTGTTGCTTATCAGAACTATGATCAACAGGTCCTAGATGGATTCCTGTATTGTTATTTTTTGTCAATATCTCCTCGAGAACTTTGTTCTCTGCTGCAGCCTGGCTTACTAGTGTGGGGCTCATGGGAGAGTTTAATTTTTGTGCTTGCAGCCTGCCTCCCTTGGATGTGGTGGATGGTGGTAGTAGCTTAGCTGTATTTATCAGGGACCCTTTATGGCAGGGGTCCTCAACCTAAGGCCCCGGGGCTGGATGCGCCCCCCCCCAAGGTTGTGAATCCAGCCCCCGGGAGCAATTGCAACACCCCACCTACCCCCTGATTTTCAAGCAAGCCAGCCTCCACAGCTGCTTCTATTGCTGAGGCAGTTCAAAGCGGTGGTCTATGTCACTCCCCCCAACCACCGCCCAGAGGATCGGCACCTTGGCTAGTGGGGCATTCAAAGTGGGAGGGCTACGGCAAGGTCCCCACCCCCCCCACACCGCCCAGATAGTCGGGGCACCAGCTGCAGCCGAGCGGGGCAATTTAAAATGGGAGGGCTGCGCCAAGGTCTTCCACTCCCACCCCTGCTCCTCCTTCACCCTGCCCACCTGCCTTCCTTGTGTGGCTGCTGCCTGTGTTATAGTAGTTGTGAGGAATGAAGGGGGCATGCGGAGGCAGCGCCAGCCAGCCTTCGAAGCCAGAGCACCCATGGCAGTGGACCACTGGAGGGATGGACAGCAGGCGACAGAGGGGGAAACGGAGCTACTTCCCACCCACCCAGCCCCCTCTGAGCTGCTGCCTTGCTCCGTGGAGCGAGGGAGGGAGGACAGCCATGGCCAGAGGCTGAAGCTGCCACCACCATCACCGGGTTAGAGACCAGTGAGGAGGAGGTGGTGGAGAAAGAAGAGAAGGGAAGAGAAGGCCAATGGTGGCCTGGGCCTGGTTCCAGGAGGCTGGCGGGGCTGCATTTGTCCCTGGTTGGTGATGGGCGGGCTGGGAAGCCAAGAGAGCACCGCAGTCTGGGTGGACTCGGCCAGTGAGCAGGCTGCGGGTGGCTTTGGCTGTGCATTCCTGCCTCCCCTCCCTCCTTCCCAGCCCTTGCTCCCTCCCTGCCTCCCTCACTTGCAGCGCACCAAGTCGGGCTGGGCCAAGCCAGGCCAAGAAAGGAGGCAGCTTTCCCTCCAGGGCACACGGCTGGCTCTGCGTGCAGTGGCACCAGCCTTGCTGCGGCTGCTGCTCCTCATCCTGAGTGGCCACCCAGAAGGTGATGAGGGGCCTGAGTTCGCCTGGGCTGCCACCTCCTTCCTGACGCAATGAAGGAAGGAAGGAAGGAGAGCCACTCCAGCCACTGCCACTGTAGGAGGAGGAAGAGGAGGAAGAGGCGCAGCAGAGGGATCCCAGCGGCAGCACCTCAGGGTGGTGATCTAGAGCAGGAGGCATTGCTGGGTCCCTGGAGACACAATGATCATGGGCCAATTGTGGGGGGCTCCACCAACTTGCCCCTCCCTCCCCCATTTTTTCCATGTTGGCCCTTTTGTTTGTTTTGTTTTGGACTGTAGTTCAGCCCCCAGTGGTGTCTGGGGGTGTTGGACCGGCCCGCTTTTTGAAAACTTTGAGGACGCCTGCTTTACAGAATCAAACCCTTATTCCCCATTGCCATGGTGCTGCAAGGCACAGAAAGTAAAGCAAAGCACAGAAAAAACATGTGTGTGGTGGTGAGTGGGCATGCCTCCCTGTGCTGAGTCTGAGAGAGAAAACACACACAACAAAATAGCATAGCTTCTGTTATGGAGTGGGAAGGTTTTTAAAAGGCATGTTCTCCCCACCACCACCACCACCACCTCTGAAGTACAACATTCCTTCCCACACACGTTGTGATTCCCACCACCAACCAGTACCAGTTCCCCCATTCTCAACTGGCACAATACGAATGCGCCTGGCCGTCCCTGTTAATCATGGCTCCATTTCAAAAAAATCAAAAAAATAAAAACGGAGTCCTCCTATTCCATTATACATAGCTGGTGTATTCTGGCCTGGCAAACTCCTGCCTTCCTCCTCAACTTGCGAGCCTGCCTGGATGTTATGGGATCTGAAACCCATGTACTGTATTTCTAAGACCTGCCTGGCTGCCTGGATGTACTTGAATTCTTGTCTGCCTGCCAGCCTGCCTGGTGGAGTGAAATTCAGCCCTTTGAGCCTTGTTGGGCTTCAAGGGGAGAGCTGGAGGATGCTCCAAGTCCACACACTCACCACAGCAATCCAAATTCCATTGCTCACTGTGGTAGGTGCCTGGCTGGGATATTTTCAGTACTTTAAATTTACCAAAGTTTTTCTACTGGGGGCACCGCATTTGGCATCAAATAACTTGCTCCCCCATTCCCCAAACCTCTCCAAATTTGGAGTGCTTCAAGGGGAGAGCTTGAGGGAGGTCCACAGCAATTTTCATGCTGCTTGCTGCCCGGGAACAGTATTTTCAAGCACAGAAAATGGCACTTACAAATGTTTTTCCAGGGGGCACCCCCGTTGACTCTTTGAAATTTAATAACTTTGGGCCCCGAACCCCAAATCTCTCCAAATTTGGAGGGATTACAGGGGAGCATCGAAGGAAGGTACGCACCAAATGTGGTGCCTCTAGGACTCCGGGGGGGTACATAATAGAGAAATGAACCGGTTCATTACCGCATTGTTTCATATGATTTTTTTTAAAAAAAATTGTCACTAACGAAATGAAAGGAAGGGGGACAATGAAATGAAATGAAACAAAACACATTTTTTCTGTTTTGTGCCCATCCCTAGCGTGTGTACATCTCTGGTGTGTACATCTCCAGCAACCATGGAGACTGTGGTCTTTGTGGAACATGGTTCCAGGGTGGGGAGGGGCAATACTTCCTTCCTCCAACTGGGGTCCCTTCCCCCCCCCTAAAGAGTAGAACATCACATTAGCTCATTCAGCTTAAGAAATGAAGGCACACACAGCTCCCATATCAGTTGCAAAGATGTATTTTAATTAAGATGCTGGAAAAGCCTCCATTTTAAAGGGAGCTGATAGAAGTTTAAAAAAAAAGCAAGGGATTTCTTCCAACAAAAAGTCATCTGGGGTTTATCCTGCTTCCTCTTAGGACTTTCACTCCTGTTTGGAAAGAAAAGAGACTTCATGTTTGAGAAAGACTGGATTAGGTGCGCCCCCTAGTGTTCACATGAAACAGAAGTACAGTAACTTTTTAGGTAGCATGCCACTCTCCAGGGGAGGAGCGGTAAACCTCCAGCCCTCCAGATGGTTTGGACTGCAACTCCCACAGTCCTTTATCATTGGCAAGATAGACTCAAAATTCTTGGAGATGCAGTTCAAAACATGTGGAGGACTGGAGGTTTCCCATCCCTGTGAATCTAGAGTCTTCTAGGTTAAGGTGGACCTGAAGGAAAGGGAAGTTACTGAGCTTTTAGAGTGAAAAACAGGAAAGGTGGCCCCACAGCACCCCAAATATAATGAAGAATGTGAAAGGGAAGAGGGAGCAGATAGTTATCTCTTTCGATTTCAGTGTTTCTTTTTATTTAAAAAAAAATCACCCTTCTCCTCTTTGAAGTGAAGCAGATTTAGGGTCCTCGAATATTTTCCCATACAGGGAAAAAGCAGCTCCAGGACATATATCATCTTCCAGGGACAAAGGATTACACATCCACTCATAAGCCTACAGCCTTACCTCCTGGACATGTTTTTTAAAATTATATTTTAAACATGGAGTCCCCATGATTCTCCTTCCACACATGAACACCTCTAAGCCAGTTCATCTGTATAGTGTCATGCTTAGCCTCCTTGCTTGGGCATAACATTATTCTATTCAGGCATTAATGTATCCAATTTCTTCTGGTTCAGAAATCCAGATGTTCTAGTGCCTAACTGGGACTATAGCAGGGCTTAGGTTTTACCCTGGTATCACAACCTTCCTCCCTTCTCTCCTGAAGATGCCCCCCATACCACACACACACACACACACACACACACACACACACACACACACACACACACACAGGCAGTCTAATCATTTGGCTCCGTAAACAAGATAGGAAATACACAACTTTATAAAATCAAAACATTTAAAAGACATTTTAAAAGACATTTAAAATTTCTCCTAGTAATATGTTGGGGCAGGGAAACCAGACACCTGGCTGCCATATACTGGGCAGCAGGTATTTTGTTAGTAAACTATCTGTTGTGTATTGATCTGTATTCCTATTATCTGTACTTGCTTTTGTTGAAGTAACTGCCTTCCTGTTCCAAAGGGAACAGGCCTATTGGTTGATTATAGTTGCTGCATTTGGATCTTCAATCCTATTGGTTCCCGCCAAAAGGCAGCTTTGTGATTGCTTGTAATTGTTCCCTCCAAAATGTAGCTTTTCCTAGCCAGTCCTCATTCCTATAAATGTAGCTCCCTCTCCCCAGTCCCTCAGTCTTGTTCTCTCCCTGAATAAAGAGTGTTACAATAGAAGCTGTCTCCAGCCTGCTATGTCAGAGAGCTGAAATCACTTGCTGAAATCACTAAATCCCACACTACTACACTATCTTACTCTTATTAAGGGCGACCCCTAAGCTCCGCCGCAAATGGCTGCAAGGTCCAGACCTTAAAAATGTTTACCCACCAGCTCCGGACTTTGCAGACAATTAAGTGCGACCCCGCCCACTTTAGCAAGACCAAACAGGAGTTTTCTTGTACCTGCTTTTTGGATGTGACAAAATTTTGATCCGGTGTAAGGATAGTGAGTGCCGGGCTCTCCTGGCTTCTGTTTGTTCTTTTTTTGCGCCCTGCCCCTTTAAGAGATCTGAATGCTGCCCTGAACAAAACGGTTACAAGTAACCGGCATGCTTTTCTTTCTTTTTGCTCCCTCCCTCGGGCAGCCAGAAACCAGGAAGTGCGGAGGGGGGTGGGGACAGAGGAAGAGCGAGGAACCCCTAAGATCTCTGGTCCGAATTTAAGTGGCCAGCGGATCTTAGGGGTCGTGTAAAAAGGCCCTTAGAGGTGAATTGCCACAACATCCTGAACTGCTTGACATTTGACCCGCAACCAGGCATCCTGCTTACCAAAAACTGACCTTTGGGAAGCTCTCAGAAACAGAGACAATCACTTGTAGTAGGGAGAACCCCAGTCTCCACGTGGGTACTGGGAAAACACTGGTTGCACACACTTCATCCCACAGAGGGCAATTTGACAGCATTTCCAGTATCCAGGGCAGTCTTGGTCTGTGTAGCAGCTTGGTTTCTTACATATCTTCAGAGGCTTCATGTGTCCCTGATGGTAACCTCTGAATTCTTCAGAAGATGAGTGGTACTTTCGTCTCTTGGGCTTCTGAGGTCGTCTGTAATAGGGTGGAGGAAACCTGGTCACAGGGCACCACCCAACCTTCCTTATCACGGAAGGAGGCTCTGGAAGAAACAAATAGGTATTGAACAGAATGCTATGGGCTGCCATACCATTCCTTTTTCTTTTATTCTCTTAGCGGATGAGTAGCTGCAGCCCCAGAACGAGGGTTTTTGTCAGTGGTGGCCAGTGGTTGGGGGTTTAGGCTGTGTGTGTAGCCTTCCAGTTGCAGCTGTTCTTAGTTTCCCTGTCCTTGTGACAATTTTGCTTTGCTTTGCGAAAGAGAAGGATGGGGGCTCAAGTCGCAGGACTTGCTGCCAAGTCAGACTTAATTTGCATTGGCAACTTACTTTATTTTTTACCCCAACCCCCTGATGACTCAGACAACTCACAACTTGGAACCCAGAACCCACCCATGATAAGTCTTGAAAATGAAAATGAAAATGTAAACATGGCAATGACGTGAGGCAAGATGGATCTAGAAACCAGAACGAGGGAAGGTCCATGTACCCTCTCTTACACACCATCTTCCTGATTACAGTTACAGTGAACGCACCAAAATCGCATTTAGTTATGCTCAAGCTTCGAGCATTGCAACTTATTATACTTGCTTTTATCTCTCTTCACCTGGACTTGCTTTTGATTTAGTTAAGTTTGGAATAAGGAGGAACAAGCACCAAAGAGAGAGACCAAACCGGAAAAGAAATTGAGACTCACCAGTGGTCAGCACCGGAGCTTTAGTGGTGCCAGCAGTCGGTGCCGGGGTTGTAGCGGGCTGGGCAGTGGCCAAAGCATCTGGCAGAAGCAAAGACATGACATAATATTCCTCCAAGTGAAACGCTCTATTTCATAGGGTGTCGTGTGGTTATTTTTAAAATTTGTGTGTGGTTTACGTGTGCACCAGGCGTTGTCAAGGTGATTTCAATTTATGGATTAGCTCCCCTTAAATCAGGATCCAATTACATCTGTGTTACTTTTTCGTGTAAAGGGGAGGGAAGGAGGCATTGAACATTTATATTTTCTGTGTGGATATTACCACAGTCAGGAAGAAAAACAAAAGACATCAAGGGAGTAGAAGGGACATTCCCTTGATAAGTCTTGAAAATGAAAACGTAAACATAGCAATGACGTGAGGCAAGATGGATCTAGAAACCAGAACGAGGGAAGGTCCATGTACCCTCTCTTACGCACCATCTTCCTGATTACAGTTACAGTGAACGCACCAAAATCGCATTTAGTTATGCTCAATTAAAAAGACAAGGACTAGAATTGTCTTCTCTGGTGTGGAGAGAAACTGCAACTGGAGAAAAGATTTGAGAAAAGATTTAAAATTGACCCTCTTCCCCAAGGACCACTAACCCAATCCACTGTGAGACACCATGATCTGTTTCATGTTCTTTGTGTGTGTGTGCCTAATTGGATCCAGTTTTTCTTTTCCTAGAACATGGTAGATACAGATGGGGATTTGTCCTGGGTTTTGGCCTGCTCTGGAAATGCCTTGGATTGCTCCTTTGTCTGGTCTGGTCACTACATGAGGTACTGCAAACTAGCCTGCCCCAATAGATGTCTAGCTGCACCTGTTTGGGTCTCTGCCAAGGGCTGCTGTTTTCTGATATGGGTCTATAGCAATGGTTCTCAACCTGTGGGTCCCCAGATGTTCCTGGACTGCAACTCCCAGAAATCCCTTCCAGCACAGCAAGTGGTGGAGGATTCTGGCAGTTGCAGTCCAAGAACTTCTGGGGACCCACAGGTTGAGAACCACTGGTCTATAGGATCACTCTGTTTTGGTTAGGAGACAGCACATGCGACTGCTGGGATCGAACCAAAGTGAACTGCCAAAGCTATCCCTTTCCTTAAGCCAATTCAGCATCTCGGGACACTGAAAGCTTCCTTCTGCTCCCATTATATTAGTTGCTGCCACTGTGGCGTCTTGCATCCTAATTCATTTTCTCCTCCAAATAGGAACACCATTTAGATATCACCCTCCCAGAAAGAAAATGCACCCCTGAAATAAAACTAGAGGGTCAAATACAGAGTATTTTTTAAACTTTGGTTCCCAGTATTCTCCATTTTAGAAGAGCTAGCTGGCAACCACACCCACAGACGGCTAACTGCAGCTCACCAGGAGAAAGACGGAGCTGGGAGGTTTCATGGCCCAGACAGTGGGCGTAAAGGGAGAGGTAGGAATTTGGACTCACCTGTTTTCTGCACTGGGCTTCTAGTGGTACCAACGACCTGCTCTGGGGTTGTCGCAAGCGGGACCGGGGTTGTAACATCTGGCAGAAGCCAAGATATGATTTGCTCTATTATTGACTTGGGCGCTTTTAAGGAGAAAGACAAGGTAAAAATATTTTAAATAAATGATTAGTAAGTGAAACACTTCAATTGACTAGGCATTATTTCTTCAAGGTTTGCTTGTCTGCCTGTTTGTCTGTCTTTCTGTCTTAAGTCAGGTGTCTGATGACATTTGAGGGGATATTTTTGGGAGGGGTTCATTTTTATTTTTGGTACAAGAAAGGAAGGAACTAAAAAAAAAAGGCATTCGGGCTCCCTCGTTGGCAATGCGGTTGCTTCGGTGGTGCCAACAGGCTGTGCTGTGCCCGTAGCGGGTTTGCCTCTCTGCATCTGGTTCTCTGCAAACCCAGGACAGGACATTCCACCAAGTGAAAGGCTTGTATGTGCTTGTGGGAGGTGGGCTGCTGTGGAGGCTTTGAGGAGACAGGCCATACCCATAGGAGGCTGTGTGTGTAGCCTTCCAGTTGCAGCTGTTCCTGTTTTCCCTGTCCTTGTGACAATTTTGCTTTGCTTTGCGAAAGAGAAGGATGGGGGCTCAAGTCGCAGGACTTGCTGCCAAGTCAGACTTAATTTGCATTGGCAACTTGACTTTATTTTTTACCCCAACCCCCTGATGACTCAGACAACTCACAACTTGGAACCCAGAACCCACCCATGGGGGGGGTGAGCTTCTTTTTAATAAGGATTCGGACTTGGTACCAAAGACTTGGACTTTGGACTTGGACCCAAAAAGAATTGCCAGCATCCCAGGAAAACAGACCCAGAAACCCTCTGAGATAATATCCCAGACCCAGACGAGGAACAGCTTCTCCTATCTGAAGGGTGCAGGACGGGTTGGCCTCAAACCAGATACCTTTTATTCCAACACAGAGTAGCAGCACTTTGGTCCAGTGCAGTTTTTTATGGTGCCCATTTGCTGGAGTTGGGCACCTCTTTAAGATATGTGGTTCCATTCTCTGGACTCCCAGCATTTTCAGATGAGTGAAGTACTCAGAATTAGACTTCTTTAGAGCTTTCTAGCATGCAGCCTTAAGCATGTTGCCAAACTCCAAATCCCAGGACTCCATATGATGGATCTAGAGACGTTAAAGTGGTATCCAAGTGCCAGACCTATGATGCATGATTACACTCCTAGACTCTTGAACTCCTGAGCAGAGGAGGCAAGGTTCACTTCTATTGTCATTTAACAATGCACAGATCTCTTTATACAGGAAGATTTAAGCAACTGACTTGTTCCCGGAAAAAGTACCTTCAACAGATCTGTACTCGTTTGCAGGTTTTGGTAGGATGTGCCTCAGAATTTATTTTTAAAATTCAACAGCATTTTAATGCTTCAATTGGTTTAAATGGCCAGGATCTTACTGCTTGTACATGCTGACCTGTTAAATGGCATGAATCATGAACAAATTAGTACTACTTAGTAAGTCAACACTTGTGTTGCTCTTTCCACAGCCGCTATTCAATTCAGTGCAGAATGAAGGATACACGCATTGACGTCTTAAGCAGCAACAATGTGCAACCAAGATTTATGCAATTCAACTTAGGCCAGAATATACATGTTATAGGAGTCTGGCTAGTGTGCTTCGAGCATTGCAACTTATTATACTTGCTTTTATCTCTCTTCACCTGGACTTGCTTTTGATTTAGTTAAGTTTGGAATAAGGAGGAACAAGCACCAAAGAGAGAGACCAAACCGGAAAAGAAATTGAGACTCACCAGTGGTCAGCACCGGAGCTTTAGTGGTGCCAGCAGTCGGTGCCGGGGTTGTAGCGGGCTGGGCAGTGGCCAAAGCATCTGGCAGAAGCAAAGACATGACATAATATTCCTCCAAGTGAAACGCTCTATTTCATAGGGTGTTGTGTGGTTATTTTTAAAATTTGTGTGTGGTTTACGTGTGCACCAGGCGTTGTCAAGGTGATTTCAATTTATGGATTAGCTCCCCTTAAATCAGGATCCAATTACATCTGTGTTACTTTTTCGTGTAAAGGGGAGGGAAGGAGGCATTGAACATTTATATTTTCTGTGTGGATATTACCACAGTCAGGAAGAAAAACAAAAGACATCAAGGGAGTAGAAGGGACATTCCCTTGATAAGTCTTGAAAATGAAAACGTAAACATGGCAATGACGTGAGGCAAGATGGATCTAGAAACCAGAACGAGGGAAGGTCCATGTACCCTCTCTTACGCACCATCTTCCTGATTACAGTTACAGTGAACGCACCAAAATCGCATTTAGTTATGCTCAATTAAAAAGACAAGGACTAGAATTGTCTTCTCTGGTGTGGAGAGAAACTGCAACTGGAGAAAAGATTTGAGAAAAGATTTAAAATTGACCCTCTTCCCCAAGGACCACTAACCCAATCCACTGTGAGACACCATGATCTGTTTCATGTTCTTTGTGTGTGTGTGCCTAATTGGATCCAGTTTTTCTTTTCCTAGAACATGGTAGATACAGATGGGGATTTGTCCTGGGTTTTGGCCTGCTCTGGAAATGCCTTGGATTTCTCCTTTGTCTGGTCACTACATGAGGTACTGCAAACTAGCCTGCCCCAATAGATGTCTAGCTGCACCTGTTTGGGTCTCTGCCAAGGGCTGCTGTTTTCTGATATGGGTCTATAGCAATGGTTCTCAACCTGTGGGTCCCCAGATGTTCCTGGACTGCAACTCCCAGAAATCCCTTCCAGCACAGCAAGTGGTGGAGGATTCTGGCAGTTGCAGTCCAAGAACTTCTGGGGACCCACAGGTTGAGAACCACTGGTCTATAGGATCACTCTGTTTTGGTTAGGAGACAGCACATGCGACTGCTGGGATCGAACCAAAGTGAACTGCCAAAGCTATCCCTTTCCTTAAGCCAATTCAGCATCTCGGGACACTGAAAGCTTCCTTCTGCTCCCATTATATTAGTTGCTGCCACTGTGGCGTCTTGCATCCTAATTCATTTTCTCCTCCAAATAGGAACACCATTTAGATATCACCCTCCCAGAAAGAAAATGCACCCCTGAAATAAAACTAGAGGGTCAAATACAGAGTATTTTTTAAACTTTGGTTCCCAGTATTCTCCATTTTAGAAGAGCTAGCTGGCAACCACACCCACAGACGGCTAACTGCAGCTCACCAGGAGAAAGACGGAGCTGGGAGGTTTCATGGCCCAGACAGTGGGCGTAAAGGGAGAGGTAGGAATTTGGACTCACCTGTTTTCTGCACTGGGCTTCTAGTGGTACCAACGACCTGCTCTGGGGTTGTCGCAAGCGGGACCGGGGTTGTAACATCTGGCAGAAGCCAAGATATGATTTGCTCTATTATTGACTTGGGCGCTTTTAAGGAGAAAGACAAGGTAAAAATATTTTAAATAAATGATTAGTAAGTGAAACACTTCAATTGACTAGGCATTATTTCTTCAAGGTTTGCTTGTCTGCCTGTTTGTCTGTCTTTCTGTCTTAAGTCAGGTGTCTGATGACATTTGAGGGGATATTTTTGGGAGGGGTTCATTTTTATTTTTGGTACAAGAAAGGAAGGAACTAAAAAAAAAGGCATTCGGGCTCCCTCGTTGGCAATGCGGTTGCTTCGGTGGTGCCAACAGGCTGTGCTGTGCCCGTAGCGGGTTTGCCTCTCTGCATCTGGTTCTCTGCAAACCCAGGACAGGACATTCCACCAAGTGAAAGGCTTGTATGTGCTTGTGGGAGGTGGGCTGCTGTGGAGGCTTTGAGGAGACAGGCCATACCCATAGGAGGCTGTGTGTGTAGCCTTCCAGTTGCAGCTGTTCCTGTTTTCCCTGTCCTTGTGACAATTTTGCTTTGCTTTGCGAAAGAGAAGGATGGGGGCTCAAGTCGCAGGACTTGCTGCCAAGTCAGACTTAATTTGCATTGGCAACTTGACTTTATTTTTTACCCCAACCCCCTGATGACTCAGACAACTCACAACTTGGAACCCAGAACCCACCCATGGGGGGGGGGTGAGCTTCTTTTTAATAAGGATTCGGACTTGGTACCAAAGACTTGGACTTTGGACTTGGACCCAAAAAGAATTGCCAGCATCCCAGGAAAACAGACCCAGAAACCCTCTGAGATAATATCCCAGACCCAGACGAGGAACAGCTTCTCCTATCTGAAGGGTGCAGGACGGGTTGGCCTCAAACCAGATCCCTTTTATTCCAACACAGAGTAGCAGCAGCACTTTGGTCCAGTGCAGTTTTTAATGGTGCCCATTTGCTGGAGTTGGGCACCTCTTTAAGATATGTGGTTCCATTCTCTGGACTCCCAGCATTTTCAGATGAGTGAAGTACTCAGAATTAGACTTCTTTAGAGCTTTCTAGCATGCAGCCTTAAGCATGTTGCCAAACTCCAAATCCCAGGATTCCATATGATGGATCTAGATAAGTTAAAGTGGTATCCAAGTGCCAGACCTATGATGCATGATTACACTCCTAGACTCTTGAACTCCTGAGCAGAGGAGGCAAGGTTCACTTCTATTGTCATTTAACAATGCACTGATCTCTTTATACAGGAAGCATTTAAGCAACTGACTTGTTCCCGGAAAAAGTACCTTCAACAGATCTGTACTCATTTGCAGGTTTTGGTAGGATGTGCCTCAGAATTTATTTTTAAAATTCAACAGCATTTTAATGCTTCAATTGGTTTAAATGGCCAGAATCTTACTGCTTGTACATGCTGACCTGTTAAATGGCATGAATCATGAACAAATTAGTACTACTTAGTAAGTCAACACTTGTGTTGCTCTTTCCACAGCCGCTATTCAATTCAGTGCAGAATGAAGGATACACGCATTGACGTCTTAAGCAACAACAATGTGCAACCAAGATTTATGCAATTCAACTTAGGCCAGAATATACATGTTATAGGAGTCTGGCTAGTGTGCTTCGAGCATTGCAACTTATTATACTTGCTTTTATCTCTCTTCACCTGGACTTGCTTTTGATTTAGTTAAGTTTGGAATAAGGAGGAACAAGCACCAAAGAGAGAGACCAAACCGGAAAAGAAATTGAGACTCACCAGTGGTCAGCACCGGAGCTTTAGTGGTGCCAGCAGTCGGTGCCGGGGTTGTAGCGGGCTGGGCAGTGGCCAAAGCATCTGGCAGAAGCAAAGACATGACATAATACTCCTCCAAGTGAAACGCTCTATTTCATAGGGTGTTGTGTGGTTATTTTTAAAATTTGTGTGTGGTTTTACGTGTGCACCAGGCGTTGTCAAGGTGATTTCAATTTATGGATTAGCTCCCCTTAAATCAGGATCCAATTACATCTGTGTTACTTTTTCGTGTAAAGGGGAGGGAAGGAGGCATTGAACATTTATATTTTCTGTGTGGATATTACCACAGTCAGGAAGAAAAACAAAAGACATCAAGGGAGTAGAAGGGACATTCCCTTGATAAGTCTTGAAAATGAAAACGTAAACATGGCAATGACGTGAGGCAAGATGGATCTAGAAACCAGAACGAGGGAAGGTCCATGTACCCTCTCTTACACACCTTCTTCCTGATTACAGTTACAGTGAACGCACCAAAATCGCATTTAGTTATGCTCAATTAAAAAGACAAGGACTAGAATTGTCTTCTCTGGTGTGGAGAGAAACTGCAACTGGAGAAAAGATTTGAGAAAAGATTTAAAATTGACCCTCTTCCCCAAGGACCACTAACCCAATCCACTGTGAGACACCATGATCTGTTTCATGTTCTTTGTGTGTGTGTGCCTAATTGGATCCAGTTTTTCTTTTCCTAGAACATGGTAGATACAGATGGGGATTTGTCCTGGGTTTTGGCCTGCTCTGGAAATGCCTTGGATTGCTCCTTTGTCTGGTCTGGTCACTACATGAGGTACTGCAAACTAGCCTGCCCCAATAGATGTCTAGCTGCACCTGTTTGGGTCTCTGCCAAGGGCTGCTGTTTTCTGATATGGGTCTATAGCAATGGTTCTCAACCTGTGGGTCCCCAGATGTTCCTGGACTGCAACTCCCAGAAATCCCTTCCAGCACAGCAAGTGGTGGAGGATTCTGGCAGTTGCAGTCCAAGAACTTCTGGGGACCCACAGGTTGAGAACCACTGGTCTATAGGATCACTCTGTTTTGGTTAGGAGACAGCACATGCGACTGCTGGGATCGAACCAAAGTGAACTGCCAAAGCTATCCCTTTCCTTAAGCCAATTCAGGATCTCGGGACACTGAAAGCTTCCTTCTGCTCCCATTATATTAGTTGCTGCCACTGTGGCGTCTTGCATCCTAATTCATTTTCTCCTCCAAATAGGAACACCATTTAGATATCACCCTCCCAGAAAGAAAATGCACCCCTGAAATAAAACTAGAGGGTCAAATACAAAGTATTTTTTAAACTTTGGTTCCCAGTATTCTCCATTTTAGAAGAGCTAGCTGGCAACCACACCCACAGACGGCTAACTGCAGCTCACCAGGAGAAAGACGGAGCTGGGAGGTTTCATGGCCCAGACAGTGGGCGTAAAGGGAGAGGTAGGAATTTGGACTCACCTGTTTTCTGCACTGGGCTTCTAGTGGTACCAACGACCTGCTCTGGGGTTGTCGCAAGCGGGACCGGGGTTGTAACATCTGGCAGAAGCCAAGATATGATTTGCTCTATTATTGACTTGGGCGCTTTTAAGGAGAAAGACAAGGTAAAAATATTTTAAATAAATGATTAGTAAGTGAAACACTTCAATTGACTAGGCATTATTTCTTCAAGGTTTGCTTGTCTGCCTGTTTGTCTGTCTTTCTGTCTTAAGTCAGGTGTCTGATGACATTTGAGGGGATATTTTTGGGAGGGGTTCATTTTTATTTTTGGTACAAGAAAGGAAGGAACTAAAAAAAAAGGCATTCGGGCTCCCTCGTTGGCAATGCGGTTGCTTCGGTGGTGCCAACAGGCTGTGCTGTGCCCGTAGCGGGTTTGCCTCTCTGCATCTGGTTCTCTGCAAACCCAGGACAGGACATTCCACCAAGTGAAAGGCTTGTATGTGCTTGTGGGAGGTGGGCTGCTGTGGAGGCTTTGAGGAGACAGGCCATACCCATAGGAGGCTGTGTGTGTAGCCTTCCAGTTGCAGCTGTTCCTGTTTTCCCTGTCCTTGTGACAATTTTGCTTTGCTTTGCGAAAGAGAAGGATGGGGGCTCAAGTCGCAGGACTTGCTGCCAAGTCAGACTTAATTTGCATTGGCAACTTGACTTTATTTTTTACCCCAACCCCCTGATGACTCAGACAACTCACAACTTGGAACCCAGAACCCACCCATGGGGGGGGGGGGTGAGCTTCTTTTTAATAAGGATTCGGACTTGGTACCAAAGACTTGGACTTTGGACTTGGACCCAAAAAGAATTGCCAGCATCCCAGGAAAACAGACCCAGAAACCCTCTGAGATAATATCCCAGACCCAGACGAGGAACAGCTTCTCCTATCTGAAGGGTGCAGGACGGGTTGGCCTCAAACCAGATACCTTTTATTCCAACACAGAGTAGCAGCACTTTGGTCCAGTGCAGTTTTTTATGGTGCCCATTTGCTGGAGTTGGGCACCTCTTTAAGATATGTGGTTCCATTCTCTGGACTCCCAGCATTTTCAGATGAGTGAAGTACTCAGAATTAGACTTCTTTAGAGCTTTCTAGCATGCAGCCTTAAGCATGTTGCCAAACTCCAAATCCCAGGACTCCATATGATGGATCTAGAGACGTTAAAGTGGTATCCAAGTGCCAGACCTATGATGCATGATTACACTCCTAGACTCTTGAACTCCTGAGCAGAGGAGGCAAGGTTCACTTCTATTGTCATTTAACAATGCACAGATCTCTTTATACAGGAAGCATTTAAGCAACTGACTTGTTCCCGGAAAAAGTACCTTCAACAGATCTGTACTCGTTTGCAGGTTTTGGTAGGATGTGCCTCAGAATTTATTTTTAAAATTCAACAGCATTTTAATGCTTCAATTGGTTTAAATGGCCAGGATCTTACTGCTTGTACATGCTGACCTGTTAAATGGCATGAATCATGAACAAATTAGTACTACTTAGTAAGTCAACACTTGTGTTGCTCTTTCCACAGCCGCTATTCAATTCAGTGCAGAATGAAGGATACACGCATTGACGTCTTAAGCAGCAACAATGTGCAACCAAGATTTATGCAATTCAACTTAGGCCAGAATATACATGTTATAGGAGTCTGGCTAGTGTGCTTCGAGCATTGCAACTTATTATACTTGCTTTTATCTCTCTTCACCTGGACTTGCTTTTGATTTAGTTAAGTTTGGAATAAGGAGGAACAAGCACCAAAGAGAGAGACCAAACCGGAAAAGAAATTGAGACTCACCAGTGGTCAGCACCGGAGCTTTAGTGGTGCCAGCAGTCGGTGCCGGGGTTGTAGCGGGCTGGGCAGTGGCCAAAGCATCTGGCAGAAGCAAAGACATGACATAATATTCCTCCAAGTGAAACGCTCTATTTCATAGGGTGTCGTGTGGTTATTTTTAAAATTTGTGTGTGGTTTACGTGTGCACCAGGCGTTGTCAAGGTGATTTCAATTTATGGATTAGCTCCCCTTAAATCAGGATCCAATTACATCTGTGTTACTTTTTCGTGTAAAGGGGAGGGAAGGAGGCATTGAACATTTATATTTTCTGTGTGGATATTACCACAGTCAGGAAGAAAAACAAAAGACATCAAGGGAGTAGAAGGGACATTCCCTTGATAAGTCTTGAAAATGAAAACGTAAACATGGCAATGACGTGAGGCAAGATGGATCTAGAAACCAGAACGAGGGAAGGTCCATGTACCCTCTCTTACACACCTTCTTCCTGATTACAGTTACAGTGAACGCACCAAAATCGCATTTAGTTATGCTCAATTAAAAAGACAAGGACTAGAATTGTCTTCTCTGGTGTGGAGAGAAACTGCAACTGGAGAAAAGATTTGAGAAAAGATTTAAAATTGACCCTCTTCCCCAAGGACCACTAACCCAATCCACTGTGAGACACCATGATCTGTTTCATGTTCTTTGTGTGTGTGTGCCTAATTGGATCCAGTTTTTCTTTTCCTAGAACATGGTAGATACAGATGGGGATTTGTCCTGGGTTTTGGCCTGCTCTGGAAATGCCTTGGATTGCTCCTTTGTCTGGTCTGGTCACTACATGAGGTACTGCAAAC
This sequence comes from Phrynocephalus guinanensis, assembly GCA_037367245.1. Lineage (NCBI taxonomy): Eukaryota > Metazoa > Chordata > Lepidosauria > Squamata > Agamidae > Phrynocephalus > Phrynocephalus guinanensis. The sequence goes on from CM074738.1 coordinate 2,503,534, forward strand.
TAGCCTGCCCCAATAGATGTCTAGCTGCACCTGTTTGGGTCTCTGCCAAGGGCTGCTGTTTTCTGATATGGGTCTATAGCAATGGTTCTCAACCTGTGGGTCCCCAGATGTTCCTGGACTGCAACTCCCAGAAATCCCTTCCAGCACAGCAAGTGGTGGAGGATTCTGGCAGTTGCAGTCCAAGAACTTCTGGGGACCCACAGGTTGAGAACCACTGGTCTATAGGATCACTCTGTTTTGGTTAGGAGACAGCACATGCGACTGCTGGGATCGAACCAAAGTGAACTGCCAAAGCTATCCCTTTCCTTAAGCCAATTCAGCATCTCGGGACACTGAAAGCTTCCTTCTGCTCCCATTATATTAGTTGCTGCCACTGTGGCGTCTTGCATCCTAATTCATTTTCTCCTCCAAATAGGAACACCATTTAGATATCACCCTCCCAGAAAGAAAATGCACCCCTGAAATAAAACTAGAGGGTCAAATACAGAGTATTTTTTAAACTTTGGTTCCCAGTATTCTCCATTTTAGAAGAGCTAGCTGGCAACCACACCCACAGACGGCTAACTGCAGCTCACCAGGAGAAAGACGGAGCTGGGAGGTTTCATGGCCCAGACAGTGGGCGTAAAGGGAGAGGTAGGAATTTGGACTCACCTGTTTTCTGCACTGGGCTTCTAGTGGTACCAACGACCTGCTCTGGGGTTGTCGCAAGCGGGACCGGGGTTGTAACATCTGGCAGAAGCCAAGATATGATTTGCTCTATTATTGACTTGGGCGCTTTTAAGGAGAAAGACAAGGGGATTTGTCCTGGGTTTTGGCCTGTTCTGGAAATGCCTTGGATTGCTCCTTTGTCTGGTCAGTACATGAGGTACTGCAAACTAGCCTGCCCTGATAGATGTCTCTCTGCCAAGGGCTCCTGTTTTCTGATATGGGTGGTATAGGATCACTCTGTTTTGGTTTGGAGACAGCACATGCGACTGCTGGGATCGAACCAAAGTGAACTGCCAAAGCTATCCCTTTCCTTAAGCCAATTCAGGATCTCGGGACACTGAAAGCTTCCTTCTGCTCCCATTATATTAGTTGCTGCCACTGTGGCGTCTTGCATCCTAATTCATTTTCTCCTCCAAATAGGAGCACTATTTAGATATCACCCTCCCAGAAAGAAAATGCACCCCTGAAATAAAACTAGAGGATCAAATACAAAAACTCTTGGAGGTAGATGAAGCCAAGGTGATGGGCAACTCAATTCCCTGGTCTTAAAGGCCAGCTGCATGGCTCCTGTGCTCACCTCCCATGATTCTTTAATTTATTTTAGCCCTGGGCTTGACAGTCCTTCAGATGCCTCCTTCAGATAAAGTAAAGCCTACAGTTTAGAAAGATAGAGGAGACAGAGATTTTGAAAAACTGAATAGCATTTGCATGAAGAGTGGAACTCAAGACCAGTGTTAGTGTTCACAAAGTCATTAGTAAACAGAGTGCTTTGGATTAGCTATGAAGCCATTAAACTGCAAAACAAACTGGAGGATGTTGCCAAACAAAGAGGGGAAATGGCTGACCACGTGCACACACATACCCCACTTTTGAAGGCTGTTATGCATCCAACACTTGCACACCTACCCCTTGACCATGTTCTTATATGTGTTTTTCAAACTGGGATGGTCATTAAAGCAGCACAGAAATGCAAACCTATTGATGTCTTAACCAATCTTATCTTAGGGTCCAAGTGCTGGAGGAACAGCCAGCTTGGTTCTGTTTCTATATGCTGAGGTCTCTTTTTAAAATGATCTTATAGTATAACCTTCATTGGAGTAAACACAATTTTCCTCCTGTGAGGTATTAACAGGCAAAGCCTGTGTGTGCCTCTTAGCTGCATAAATCAACAGCTCAAGTACTGCTTGGTGTAGAGGGTTTTTGATGGAAACTGCATCACCTGTTTGGTTTTACCCCAATACAGTGGATGAATTCATGCAAGCTATTTTTCGTTTTTTTTGCTTTTTTTTTAAACTGAGTGGTGTTCTATCCCAGATGCTTTCCTTGCTTATGTGAGGCTGTCAGATAAGATTGTTGGTGCTCAGACAGTCCAACTCCATTATCAAAGTTTTTCTCCAAACAAATCCCAGTTGTTGGCATTAATTGTTTGGGAGGAGCCGAACAAGGCCAGTGAAAGCCGTGGGGGATATAAGAGGGAGGCTGCAAGCAGGGTTGGCTATGTCTTCCTTCTCTGTCTGGATGCTGCTATAGGGTAGGTATCTGTGATTCTTAAGGAAAGATTGGATGGTGGCACTGGGAGTGTTTAATCGGTATGTGGTGAAAATAAATGTGTTTTGTTTTTTTACCAGTGGAGCTTACTTTGTAGCCTCGACAGAAAGCCGGGGTTCCCACCCCTCCTCAGCACGTTCCTATCTGTTTCCTTATCAAAGGTGGAAAATTCAGGGGCTCTATTTCTGTTCTCCTCTTGCCATGTTTATGTGGGAATGTCTGGTTATCTTCCTGTGCATGTTTCCATGAGTCTTCACATTTGCCCCAGCTTTGTCTTTCACCCTGAGCACTCCCCACTGTTGTTACATCTTCCACCCCACCCAACCACACTTGGCAGCAGTAACTACTGAGCTTACCTTCTGAGAATTACCAGGCAAACGCTGTGAGTCTGGGGCTGAGGCGAACAAGATGTTGTAAGGAAACAACAGCCTTAAAGTCTTTTAGATTTCTAGCAGCCCTCAGTCTTGGCTGAATTAAAACCAAGTGACTGGTTGTGGGTTTGCTTAGTAAGAAATGACCTCTGGCAAATTGCCAGTGACTTGAGCACCTGCATTGAGGGCCAAGGTCACCTCTAGGTCATGAACTAAAATTGCTGCCAGAGTCATATCTCAGGACTGCAGCTACTGGAGTGAGCAAGCAGAAATACAAATACTTCTAATCACTCTGCTGCTAGAAGATATTCCATTGTATCTCTTCAAAACCTTAAAAACCTTGTTGGACATTAAAAAGAAAACACTTGCCAAACCCATGCTGCAGTAATGTATTCATAACAGTGAGCCATCAAATCAATCCTGATTTATGGTGAAACTTTTCAGGGATTTCTAGGGACAGAGTATTTTTAGACATAGTTCACCATTCCCTCCTTCTGGAATTTAAAACTAGGCTAGGTGATACCTTTATAGGTCACTAATAAAACAAAAAATGCAAGCTGAGCTTTCGATGGCAAGCCATCTTTATCAAAGCATTGTACCAAAAGTGCAGTCTTGGCAAAATATGTGGTTTGCCAAGTGCTAAGCTTTTTTGTGGCCTGATGATATCAGCCAGGCACTCCTGATGGGGCAGGAAGCAGGGCTGGTGTTAAAACTGCATCAAAGTCCAGGATTGGGTTTCAAGCCCCAGCTCTCTGTATTTTGGTACAATGCTTTGATGAAAGCTCAGCTTGCATTTTTTGTTTAATTAGTGACCTATAAATGTATTGGCTAGCCTAATTTTGAATTGGTTGGTTGGTTTGGTTGGTTTTTTTTGGGGGGGGGTCACATGGTTCAAGCCCCCTTTTTGTTCCTTCTGGAATGTGTGGCTTACTTGGGGCCAAGCAAGCTGGCTTGTCTCCCTGGAGGCTCCAATCCACTGACCAATCAGCCAGCTACACAAATTTGAAATGGGGTATTTTCATCCTGAAGTGGCTGTAATCATTGCTTTCTTTTAAGAGAAGAATGGTTTGTCTTTCCCTTGCTTCTCTTTCAGAGATAACCCATGGCAAATCTGTGCAAGACGCCCACCAAGGCCCCGACTGGGCAGGAGGAGATGCCGGTGCGGCTTTCCCGTGGCCGCCACTCGACAGATGGGGGTCCCAAAAGGGCCTCCCTGATGCGTAGGCAGGTCTCTGCCTCCTCACTCCGCTCTGAGGGACATGTCTGTGTAGCCGAACTCACCAAACCTCGGTGCCATCGCTCAGACTCTCTCTCTGAACCGGACCCGTTGGTTCTCTCTCTGCTCCAAGCCCTCGCCAAGACCGGGGTCCCGCTTTCTGAGGTGGGGTTTTTCGAGAGCTTTCTGCATCATCTGGGGGCTCGGCGCCCCATCCCATCCCTGGCACAGATCCACCACACCTTCTTTCCGGCCTTGGCGCGGCGCCATGAATCGGCTCTCCGGCGTGCCCTCCGGCACCGCGATGCATTCATTTTTCTGCATGAGGCAACAACGGGAGATGGGCGTGCTGCCCTCGGTATTTCTCTCCTGCCTCTCGACAGGGCTGGGAAGCCTCCCTTGCTCCTTGGGGTAGAGTTTCTCGAACAGCTGAGCCATGCTGTAGTGGCCCGCGCAGTGGCCCGTGTGCTTAGTGAGGGGCATGTCCTGTTCCACCGAGTCCTGGCTGTGGTGACCTCTGGCAGTGCCCCTATGGTACAGGCCTTTGCTGCCAACGGGATTTTGGGTGCAGTGTTATTAGCTGCTCTCCACGTCCCTTGTCTCTTGCATCAGCTGGAGCTGGTGATGGAGTTCTGGCAGGAGCGGTTGGAACGGCTGGCAATGTTGCTGAACCTTCTAGAACAGACCCTGGGCCGGCGGGCAACTCTTCGTCACCGTTACGTGTTGTTTTTGCATGAGCACCAGTCAGAACTGCCTCTGCCTCTGCTCAGCCCCGGCCCCGGCCCAGAGTCTTGGCTGGAGAAAGCAATGGGCATTGCAGAACATCTCCCTTTCCTGGTGGAGTTTGTCGCCACAGATGAAGAAGAAGGGCCTCTCATGTCAAAGCTGCAAATATTTCTAAGGGAAGGCCATGAGGAGCTGGTGGCAGAGGCCATGTTTGTAGCTGAACACGCGGCAGAGCTTCTGAACGTGGCACGGCTTCTCCGCCAGAGAGGTGAGCCGCTGGCTCATCGGATCTATGGCGAGCTTGACTCCTTGCGCATTTGTTTCTCCTACCATGCGGACAACCGGCTGGGCCCAAAAACAGAAAGGCAGCTGGCTTTTTGCCAGCCTCTGCTGGCGGAGCAGTTCCAGGAGATTCTAGTTTGTAGCCGCGGACGACTGGAGCACTTGTTTGAGTCTCACCCCGCCATGCCCACCTTGAGGTCAGTGCGGGCACTAGATCCCAAGCAGTTGGGTGCAGTGGGTGGGAGCCGTTCAGAGCATGAGCAGGGGATCCCGGGGCTGGCAGAGGTGCCGGAGATTGAGTGGTTCCGGTACCAGCACTTGGCTGAAGCGGCCCCTGCGGACATCTCACTGCCCCAGTGGTGGGAGGCCCAAGCAGACCAGCTTCCCACCCTCAGCCCTCTGGCTCGACAATTCCTTTGGCTGCCCGTCTGTTCTCCCAAGTCCCCCTTCCAGCCTGAAGGCCTCCTTGACCTAACAGGGGCTGTGGAAGGGTTAACTGAGGCGTCAGCCCGCTTATTGTGCATGATCAGGTATAACCGCCACCTCTATTAGTTGACAGATTTCACTCCCATCTCTAATGTTTCAAAGTGCCCTTGAGCCTATTCTGAGTGGTTTAAGCATTACACACCCAGTGCATGGCCTTCTGGCTTGCCTGCTGGTTCACTTCTGGGGTCTTAACCTTTCACACCTGTATCCTTCTTATCCCTTGTGGGAAGTCACAATCTGGACAGGAAGCAATCTAATAAAAATTCCACGATCTGCACTGGATGTTTTTGTCTGTGCCTTTTCTAATCCTAGCAAAGAGATGGAGAGGGAGAATGTTCTCCCACATGTGAGGAAAACTCCATCTGTCAAGAAGTGAATGCAAAAGCTGCACAATACCTTGTGATTGGCCATGCAGAGAGCCCTCTGGTTGGAACTTGTGGACCTAAGTTCATGTGATCACTCTAACGGCAAGTGAAGTGGCTGGAGAACTGACAGGGAAGTACGATATGTTTGGGTGAGGGGCTTGTCAGATTTCCCTTGCTAATGCTCTCCCCTCCTTATGGGAAAGGATGATCACTGCCAGCTGTCCCTTCTTTGCTGCTCCTACTCTTCAGTTTCCCATAGATGCATGATATTATGCAGTTGACATGTTAAAGTCCCTAGAGCATGTTAGAGCCACTGATCAAATATATGTCAGATAGACAGGTCACACATGCATTGCATGTATGTCAAGTGGTTGCTCTACATATAGTGACTGAGTCAACTAATCCCATCAAACAATCCTCTACGTGAATAACAGGGAAAGTTGTATCAATGATATTGTGGCAGGGATGGTTCATTCACACATGCATATCATGTGGGCTTGTAGATGTCACATTCTCAACAAGCAGGTGTGAATTCCACCAAATACACATTGCTGGCCATCATCTATGCTTGCCTCTATAATGCCCATTTTCCTGTGATTACTTGTCCTCTCGATGCCTGGCAACAACACATGTTGTGAATGGGTTCCATTTCCATATGACTGATAAGAATTTTCTGCTGGTGGTGTTCACCTACAGTGATCCTATTGCACATACAAGTCATGACTTGCTTTGAAGCAGGTAATGTGAGAAATTAACGCAAAGGCACAACATAAACATACAGTATGGGGAAACCAGACTTCAGACTCACAAACTGCTATTAAATCTCTGGACTTACCTGAGGTCACCAATAGGACAAATGCAATGAAAAGAATTCTCGACATTGTGAAGAGGCACCAGGACTGGATCTTCAGACAAAGTGAAGGGGATCACTAGGCTTATATATGCATCAGAGTGTTAACACACAATGCCATTATGCAGCTGTTGACTAGCACCATTTCAGGAAGTTTGTGGCACTGTATCACCACATACTGTTTTCATTTCCTTCCCTGGAGAAAGCTCCCTAATCTCTTAAAGTCCACAGGTGTGACACCAACAACTTAAGGGTTGCAAGCAAGAGAAAAGCTGGCATTGTTATTTGCGAAATTGTGGCCACAACAACTGGCTCTCTGCCAAAACCGTGGTACTTTGAATTTGTTTTGGCTCAGGTATTAATTCGTCCTTAATCAGCAGCAGGAAAAGTGCTGCCAAAACTCTAGGCCAGCGTAAAGAGTGCCAAATCGCGGGCCCAGTGTGAGTAATACCTGTTCTTGTGTATGGTTCAGTCACTGAGTTATCGTGGTTGCCCTCAGCTTCTGACTGAGCTTGGGTTGAGTTCAAGCTGTGCTTGACCTCCATATCTCTTTAGCAACATATACCTCTTTGGTCAAGGAGGAGGGCAGTACAGAGTGGTAAACAGCTCCCCAGAAAGGAGGTAATAAAAGAGTCTCTTGATTGGATGACAACTCCCAGAATTCCCCAAAAAGCAAGATTTTGGGAACCGTAGTCTGGAAAAATGAATGCTTCCCAGCTCTGCATTGGGACTGCATCAGGCAAACTGGAGATCCAGGCCGAGCGGAGCAAGGGCTGGTCTTTGAAGCAGGCCTCCTATTTGTAAAGGTTATTGCTTGGAGTGTCTGGTTCCAGAAGTCCAGTATGTTTGTTTTCCTTATTTCCACACCTGTTGTTGTTTCACACCACCAAGGGGTGCTTAATCTTACATTTAAAGACTTGTAACAGCAGAAACCATCAGGAAGGTTTAAAAAATGACTAGCCCAGAAAGACAATAGTGCTAGGGAAATTTGTCGGCCAACTTTCTCCAGGTGCTATGCAGCTCTTTTCCAAATAAGCCTTGTACACAAAATGAATTCAAAAGCCTGTCTAGAAACAATGACAACAGCACTGAGGCTGTTATACTTTGGACACATTGTTATCTTACTGTATTTTATTTATTTGTTTATTATTATAACAATGTATATTATAACATTATTACCCATCTACAGAGTAGCTATTCTGTGTGGTGTACAAACAAGATAAATGATATCATCCAAATGTCTGGAAGTTGACTCATGGCAACTGGACTTCTTTTCTCATCTACTGATGAAACTGCTTTGATGAGTAGCAAAACGTTTTGATCTCACAAGAAAAGAAGTCCAGTTGTCACTCACGACTCACCTTCCAGATAACCTCACCTGGATGACTGAGAATCTTCACAGGCATCTTGTTGGAAGAGCTAAGTTGTTAATAGGCGCTTGAAAAATCCCAGTGAGGGGCCAGGCAAATATCTGGGGGCAGCCAATGCCACAAATGAGGAGTGACCACTGAGAAGGCTCGGTTCTTTGTTGTAGTTCTCTGAACCTCTCTCAGGGTCGGCACCCTCATTGCTTGAGGACAATAAAAAGTTAGTGACTTCAGGGAGAGAGGAAGCCTTAACATGACTCAAACAGACCCTGCTCTTATGTGCCTTCAAGTTTCCCCTGGTTGCCGGGGTCCTAATGATTCAGTAATCTCCAAAAAGTCCTACCCTCAACAGCCATGCTCAATTCTTACAAATTCAAGCCTGTGGGTTCCTTGAGGAAGCCAATCCATCTCATATTTAGTGTTTCACTTTTCCTGCTGCCTCCCACTTTTCTCAGGTTTAGCATATTTCCCAGAGAATCCTGCAATCTCATCTAAAGCAGGATAACCTCAGTTTCAACAATTTTGCCTCCAGAGATTGTTCAGGATGGATTTACTTGTTTGTCTTTCTGTTGGAATTGTTTATCTTTCTGTGCCCCCCCCCAGCATTACATTTCAAACTATAATTTTCTTCCTGTCAGATATTTTATCCTGGTTAGATCCTCACTGACATTTTGAGCAGAAAATTGACATATCCAAAGTGTTTATTCTGGCATTGCAATCGGAGACAGCACTTAAACCCTTTGGCACCAAGACTCTTATTTTTTATTGCAGATTTTTCTTTGGCTACACTCTTTGTTTTCAAGTACTGAAAGCTTACTTTTGGTCATAAGCTAGACTTTCTTTTCATTGTCACGTTGTTTGTTTGTTTACCTAAGCATTGTTCACATGCTACTATTATCAAGATTATTTAGGTGCAAGGGAGTAGAAGGGGGGGAACTATTATAAATTTTTTTGCCCAAGGACCACTAGAGCCTTGAATGAGCCCTGTTTAAGTCAATGGTTTCAAACCATGGGTCCTCAGATGTTCTTGGACTACAATTTCCAGAAATCCTGGCCAGCACAACTTGTGGTGAAGGCTTTCAGGAGTTTTGGTCCAAGAATATCTGGGGACCCAAGGTTGGAACCACTGCTCTAGACCATGGGGGGGGGATCTTTGGTACACGAGGAGATTTGGATTACAACTTCAACAGTCCCTTGCCATTGGCAATACAAGGTGAGGATTCTAGGAACTGTAGTCCAAAACATCTGAAACCAATGATTTGTCACTGCTACCCTAGATTATTTTTTTATTTTTAAAACAAAGTAAAAGTTTTTCCCAATAGATCAGCCTAGTTGTTTCATGATTCTCTTTTCATCTTAAACAAGAAATTTTCATGTTTCCATATTTGCTAAATATTTTACCATTAATATTCTAATATTTTTCCATCAATATCATGTTCGTCTCTGTTTACATCTGTCTTCATCCAGTACAGAACAATCTGATACCCTAGATTATTCAAGGTTTAGCTCAGTACTAACAGTGACAAACAGTGACAAAAACACAACTGTCTGTGCTTTTCAAATTTTATCCCCAAATAGGAATTTTTAAATGTTTCCCTGTGTAGTGGGAGAAGGAGAATAGGAGATTCTCAGGCCAGAAGGTTTTGGTATTACTGCTTGTTTACCACTAATCAACACAAAAAGAAAAATCCAGTACAGAATATCATGTTAAAAGGTGTCCTCCAGAATTTTAAGAGTTTTTTTTCAAATTAATGATTGCTGATTTTCATACCTTGATTAGCAGTAGATGTCTGCTCCCTTTTGCACAAATTAAGAGCTTTGCATTTTACCAGAATTCTACCACTGAACAAACCAAAACCAAAAATAATCGAACACAGAAGCTAATTTTAAAAGCATTTCTTCAAGCTCTTTGAACTGAGGTGAATGATTAGACCCTGATTTCTAAATGAGAAATGGTATTACTTTTAATCACCATATGCATGTAAATATATCAATGGTCATTTAATGTGTCACTGTACAGATCAACGTGGCTGACCAAATAGCCACTATGGACAATCAGGATGCAAGGACTCTGGATTCAAGATAAGATTTTTTTTACTGCAGAGACAAGCGTGCTTGGGTGCTTCAGCAAGGAGGGACAACACCCAAAGATACAGCACATTATATGCCTTCTAGCTACCAGGAAACATGATGCCAGAAAAAAATCCTCATTGGGTGAGATGTGTTGCTGTGTGAACATATCATGTATGGGTCTGCAATGTTTGCTGTGTATAGACATGACTATCTGCTTTCTTGCAAGCAGACAGTTTTCGATGCACACAAGTTTTCTGTCATCAACTGTCATGAAGGCATCATCAAAGGTTACAGGCTGTATCATCATGATGGAACTTTGTTCAAGAAATGGTCAAGAAATAATAAAAGATAAACCTTTTCTGCTTTGTTGCTTACAAATGCATAGAACACTACAGGATGTGCTTTATTAATTACATTTTCATCCAGATTCTTCTTCAAGATGGTGTAAATAATTCTCACAACTGTTCTGAAAGGTAGTTTTAGGTTAGATAGAAACTTCACATTATTTTCTTTTTCTCTCTTTTTTGGGTAATTGATAGTACAAATTGCTCCCCTTACAGTGTTCCTGAATGGTGTATACATCTAATCTGAACACTTGCCATTTTACGAAGGTTTGCCAGGTGGTTACCCATCATGTTTTTCAAAGGTGAAAGATCCATGCCTGTTGAACCAAGATATTTTAAATATCATGTTGCTACCTGATTTGATGCTCTGGTGAGAAGGCCATTTTAGCTCAATAACCTTTGAAAGCCACAAGGACTTTTCAGAAATATATAACTTGAAGGCAAGCTGCTCCAAGTACAGTACTCTAAAAGAGAAGGGTTTATAACAACCCTTTGGCATCAGGTTGGGTTATATGTCAGTCAAAATTCATCCCTAAAAATGATATAGCAAGGAATTATGGCAGCCACTGGACTATCCATTTCCTGCCCCACAGTCTGCCCAAAAATGTGTCCCTGGGATTGTGGCAAACCTGACAGGTAAAATGTACTTCACTGATAGTAAACCTAACAGAAATTATAAAACCACTACAAAGCCCATCATCTGTTATGCCTGTGGGGAAACAGGACACAAAAGCAAATTGTGTTCAAATACAAATGTAAAGAAATTCTCATCTACTCAGAAAAAAACATTTTAATTAAAAATAAAAGAGAGGGGGTTAACTGCCGAAGCAACTTTCATTGCCAGGGAAACAGAGGAGGCAGAGTGTCCTGAAATGGAGGAAGCCAGAGTGCTCCGTTGCTATTGCATAAAAAGCGACTATGATTTACTTAGTAAGTCAGGAGAATATAATTATTAATGACAAGAAATATTTAGCTGTAAAAGATTCTGGGTCACAGGTATCTATCATACATCCAGATCTAGTAAGAAAAGACCATATAATTAAGGGGGAGACCATAGCAGTGGTCACCCAGTGAAGTTACCAATAACTAGGATGAAAATCCAATATCAAAACTGGACAGGGTTTTGGAAAATGGGAATCTCTGATCAACTACCTGCAGCATGTTTGATTGGCTTAGACCTTGTAGAACATGTAAAGAATGTTTTAGTTAGAACCAGATCACAGAGTGTACACATGAAACAAGCTGAAGACAATAATAATGATGTAAGAAGTATGTCACAAAATGGTAAACCAAATATAAATAAATAGTCAGTTAAATGGTGAGAGTGAAAACATGAGCAATTTAACAATTTTTAAAAATCAACAAGGGGCTAGGTTTGCTCAAGAGCAATGTGAGGCTGAGAGTTAGAAGAAATGTTTCGATGCTGTATGTACTCTAGGACAAACTTTAACTCCAGAAAATCTAGAACGTTATATATTGGAAAGAGATTTATTACGTAGGGGGTATTATATACACCACATAAGGGGATTGGTGGACTACATAAACAATTACTGGTGCCAAAGAAATATAGAGAGCAAATCTTTGAAAGAGCTCATGAAGATACATTTGCTGGACACATGGGAATAGCTAGAACCAAGCAAAGGATAGCAGAGAATTTTTATTGGCCTTCCATGGGAAAACAAATTAAAATTTTAACTAAAAGCTGTGATGTGTGTCAAAAGAGGGGCTCAGGACATGACAAGGTTAAGACCAAATTACAACCTTTACTTGTAATTCATACACCTTATCAAAGGATTTGGCTAGATATAATTGGTCCTTTCCGAAGTGCCACAAAAAAGGAAATAAATATATATCATCAATCATTGATTATGCTATTAAGTACCCAGAAGCCATACCTTTAAGAAATATTGAAGCAGACACAATAACCAATGCTTTGATTAATTATATGTATCATTTCGGATTTGTAACTGAAGTTGTTACAGATTTGGGTATGAACTTTACTTCAAAATTATTGAAGCGGCTATGGCAGGCTTGTGGTGTATTGCATCTGACATCAATGGCATATCATCCACAGACAAATGGTCTTGTAGAAAATTTTAATAATACTTTAATAATACTAGTGAACAAAAAGAAGAAATCAAAATTATTTTAAATAAGTACAGAAATTTCTTTACATCAAACCCTGGGAGAACTAAAGGGTTGTACATAAAATTTGCACTGGAAATGTTCTGCCTGTAGCTGTTTTTAGTCATTCATGGGAAAGTCATAAAAATCACATAGAAGCAGTGTTACAATGGTTACAAGAAGCAGGACTAACAATAAAAGCTTCCAAGTGCCAGATCGGTAACTCTGAGATAAAATATTTAGGACATCTGGTTGGCAGAGGTACAGGTGATGACCTTAAGCCTTTAGAGTCGAAGGCGGAGGCAATCAATAAATGGCCAATACCAACAACCAAGAAGAAAGTGAGATCATCACTTGGATTGGCGGGATATCAGAGGTGCTTTATACCAAACTTCAGTAGCATAGCAGCACCATTAACGGAGTTGACACAGAAGAAACAACTGGACTGTCTTCAATGGTCATCAGATTATCAAAAAGCCCTTGAGGATCTGAAGAACACACTGACATCCAAGCTGGTTCTTCGAGCACCAGACTTCGAGAAAGAATTTAATCAAGTCAGGACTGGGAGCTGTTTTATGTCAGGAAAACAAACAAGGAACTTCACATCCTGTTGTCTAAATAAGCAAGAAGTTACATCGGGAGTGCCGTCTATCCATTATAGAAAAAGAATGTCTAGCGATTGTTTGGGCGGTGTTAAAACTAAAGCCATATTTATGGGGGCGCAAATTTATCTTATGTAGTGATCACTTGCCTCTACTATGGCTTAGTAGCTTAAAGGCAAATAATAATAAATTAATGTGATGGGCATTATTGCTCCAAGATTATAATTTTGAAATAAGAACAATCAGAGGAATTGATAACTTGATAGCAAAATGTTTAATGGAAGGTAATGTATTAGTAGTTAGTAATACATTAGTAATGTATTAATGTTTAAAAAGAATTTGTATTTGTCACAGTGTAATGTGTAAGTAAAGTCAATTGCAAGTAAATTGTATAAATTGTGTATTAGATTGACTGTTTTAATGGGGTAAGTACAAATGTTATTGTAGAATGATAAGTATGTAGTTATTAGCAATAAATAATAAAAGTAATTGTTATTTTATTGCATTAAAATGTCCTGTTTGATTTTAAGTGGGCAAACTGGTTTTAAAAGTTTACCTCCTTAAAACAAACTGTTGAAGGGGGAGGTATTGTGGCAAAACCTGACAGGTACCTCATAAATATTCACATGATGTCAACTGGGCAACCAATGGAATAGCCTGTGGGCAGGGCTAAAGCATATAAAAGCATGTGATTGTTGAAATAACTGATAGGCACTGGATAGGCACTGGATAGGTTCTGGAAAGGTTTCTGATTATTGTTATGGACTGGTTAAGGTCTAGTTAGGGTCTGAAGAGTGAAACTAGAGTGTTGTAGAAATGGAATAAGATAACTAAGAAAGTTTAAAATATATGAATATATAGCTCTGTCCTGTCCAGGATACACTGCTATCATGCACAAGCTAAGAAAATTGTGTCTTTGGAAGTCCCATTGAAACTATCTATCTATCTATCTATCTATCTATCTATCTATCTATCTATCTATCTATCTATCTATCTATCTATCTATCTATCTACATACATGTCCATATATCTATGGGACAGACTATCTCCTCCTGCACTAAAGTAAAGTATTTCTCTGCTCCATTTCAGCTGGGATAGCAGGGAGTTCAATTAATTCTTCAGGCCAAGAGTGAAGACTAAATTATGGAAGAAGGTGCTTGAACACAACTTGGCACTTGGTTTTAGGGCAGAAGATGAGTATTCAGTGGAAGCCACATCCACATTCTTGGGCTTTATGCCAAGACCCTACACCATCACCACTACCAGATCACTGAAGAGGAAAGCATCTTCATGAGCATCTTATCTTTTGCCATCACCAATCTGTTCCTGTCCTAGAAGTGGGATGGGAAGACTGCGGAGTGTGAACTTTTTTTAAAATATATTTATTAATTTTATAATACATTCAAACAAATTAACAACTAACAATTAACAATACAAGTGTACCCCCCACCCCCGGGACCATCCTGTTCTTCCATGAGTTCTTTATTACTCCGTCTTCTATTGTTCTAGTATTTTTCTTAAAGTCCTCTTCTCCAGAACTGTCTTGAAGTATTCGTCAGCTCTTTCCCCTTCCCTTCAACTAATACAAAGTCTATAAATTTTCCCCAAATGTCATAAAAAACATCTTTTTTCATTTCTCCTCGTTTAACTTTTAAGCAACAAGACAATTTATCGTTTATGGCTATAACCCAAAGTTCGTTATACCAATCTTCCATCTTGAAATCTAGTTTAGATTTCCAATTTCTTGCTATAATTAATCTAGCTGCTGTCGTAAGGTTTGCTATTAGTTCCTTTGTTGTAGCATCATAATCTTTACTAGTTAACAATGATAACAGAGCTGTCTCTGGATTGCAATCAATATCTAATTTAATCATGTCACTTAGCTCTAAAAAAAACCCTTTTCCAGAACTTTTGAGCTATTTCACATTCCCACCAGAGATGCATATATGTACCTATCTTTTTTTCACATTTCCAGCACATCTTAGAGTATTCAGCATTCATTCTATTCAACCTAACTGGTGTTAAGTACCATCTAGAAACCAGTTTAAAATAATTTTCTTTTATCCTAACTGATAATGATCTCAAGATTCTCATATTCCAGATTTTCGCCCAATCTTCTTTCTTTATCTCTACATTAAGATCTTGCTTCCAGATCTCTCTCAGAGGATCTAACTCATTCACTTCCGATGAATCCCCTATTATTTTGTATATTTTACGTACTATTCCTTTCTCTATATTATCCTGGTCAGATTCCAGCGATAGTAAAAATTGTTCAAACTTTGTACATTTTCTAATTTGACTGTTTCTTCTGACCCAGTCCTTTGTCCATTTTCCTAACTGGATATAGTTTATCCTTATTAGATCACTAGATTGCAGAATATGTTTTTATGTCGTGAGTTGTTCTAATTTTGACCATCCAAACTTTTAATCTAGCTATTTTCTTGGCTTTAAATAACTCTAAATAGTGCTTCAGATTTGTAGGAAAATTTTCCAAGTCTGTTACTAAACATAGTGGGGAGCCCTTCGGTGACAAAAATTTTCTATGTGTTCTCCATGTAGTCATTAAATCATTCAGGAGTGGATTCTCAATCTTTACTTTGTTTTTAAAATCAGTAAACAAGATTTTATTTATTTCCCCCTTTATATCCAATGATTCTTGCTCCCACCATATTAGCTTCTCCGGTTTGAATAAAATTTCCCCCAAACAACTGATTTGATTAGCTATATGATAATTTCTTAGATTGGGTATACCCAATCCTCCTTCTTTTTGGGATCTATACCACAAACTTTTATTTATTCTTGATTTTTTCCCACCATTGCAGTACCTATTTATCATGTCTTGGAGAGTTTTAAGTTCCTTTTCTAGAAACTGGACGGGTAACATTCTAAAGATAAAATTAATTTTGGGAAGTATTTTCATTTTTACCAATGCTATTCTACCAAACCAAGATAAATTCAATTTAGTATAACTTAGTAATCTATTTTTCATCTCTTCTTTTAATTTTGAGATATTTTTTCCTTAGTCTTAGTAAGCTCCTTATAGAATTCTAATCCTAGATATTTAATACTTTTTCCGGATTTCAGTCCAAAGTTTTCAATTATCTTAAGGTCTTCTCTTCCATAATTAAATAATACACTTTCTGATTTTTGCCAATTTACACATAATCCAGTTATTTCCCCAAATTCTTCTAGATGGGTTTTTACTCTTTGAATACTCTCTATTGGGTCTAAAATTGTCAATAGGGCATCATCCGCAAATAGGCTAATTTTAGTTACCCCATCTTTCCCAATACCTTTAATGGATTCGTCATCCCTTATAGCATTTGCCAGGAGTTCTATAACAATACAAAAGAGAACTGGAGAAAGAGGACATCCTTGTCTAGTTCCCCGGCCTAGGGTGATTTGTTCAGTCATTCCGTCATTAACTATTATTGAGGAAGTACCCTCTGAGTATAATTGGTTTATTACTCCTAAAAAAAAGTTTCCCAAATCCCCATTTTTCTAGCAGAATTTTTAATGTAAACCATTGAACACAGTCAAAGGCTTTAAAAAGATCTAGAGATAACATGCCTGCTTTAATAGTACTTTTTCCCATTTCATAAAGGACATTCAAATTTCTTCTTATAATGTTTGCCATTTGTCTTCCCGTGATAAAACCAGTGATCATCTTTAATATATTTAGCTACAAATTTATTCATTCTTTTAGCCAAGATTGCAGTAAAAATCTTAGCATCTTGATTTAATAGGGATGTTGGTCTATATGACCCAATGTCCATTAAGTTTTTATTGGGTTTAGGTATTAAAATGGTTAAGGAGTGGGTCCAGGATCTCGGGACTTGTTCTCCTTCCAATATTTTATTATATAGCTTTTTTAGTTTAGGTATTAATACTGTTTTAAAAAGTTTATAAAATTCAGGTCCCAGACCATCCACTCCAGGAGTTTTATTATTCTTTAATTTATCTATTACTTCACCTATCTCTTGATCTGTAATAGGTTTCTCCATTTCCAACATTTCTTCTTCTTCCAAAACCCTCTTTAAATTTTTAGTAATATATTTTCTATATCTTCCTTGGTCTTGTTTTTTGCTGTGTATAGAGACTGATAAAACTCTTATATAGCTTTTAATTTGTCTTTCATTTGTATACACATCTTACCTGAGGAATCTTTTATATTCCCTATCATGTTTTTGTCCCTTCTTTTCTGAGCTAATCTGGCTAAAAGTTTTGAGTTTTTATTGCTATATTCAAAAATAATTCTTTTTAAATAGAGTAAATTTCTTTGTGCTTGTTGTAGTTCTAAATCGTCTAGTTGTTTTTTCTTCGATCTGCCTCAATATCTTCTTATCGTTGCTAGAAAAAAATGGGATTCTAAATCTGCTATTAGATTTTCTAGATTTCTTTTATTAAGCTCTTCCATTTTTTTTATTCTAAAGTTTTCTCTTATGATGAAGCCTCTGGTTACAGCTTTTAAAGTATCCCATATAATTGCCATCTTGCTTCCTGCCTTTTCATTAATGTCCCAAGTTTCCAACCAATCTTTTTAAACTCTTTTCAGCACTTCTGGGTATTGAAAAAATTTTGGATTCATTCTCCATCTTCTAGCTTCTCTATAATTTTTGTTTATTGTTATGTCGATTGACATTATAGCATGATCAGATGTTTTTATACTCTCGATCTCAGTATTGTTTACTTTAGGTATTAGACTTTGTGAAACAAACACAAAATCTATCCTAGAATAACTCTTGTGAACTGGTGAGTAGAAAGTATATTTTCTTTCATCTGCTTTCAATTCTCTCCAAACATCCTTCAATCCTGTATTATTTATAAAGTTTGCTAATGTTGTGTGTCTAACCCTCCAGTCTTCCTTCTTGCAGGCTGATTTGTCTTTAATTTTGTCTAACACCATATTAAAATCTCCAGCCATTATTAAATACCGCTTTTTAACAATTTCAATCTGGTCCCAAAGAGCATTATAAAAACAGCTTTGATTAGTATTTGGTGCATATACATTTACCAAAGTATATTGCTCTTTTACCCATTACAACGTGCAATATTATATATCTACCTCTGAATCTTTCATCACATTTTCAACAATACATTCACAATTCCTTGAAATTAAGATGGCTACCCCTCTTGCTTTAGATGTGCCAAAACTTTTTTTGTATATAGCGATATTTGGAATTTTTAATTCATTAACACCATCTTTTATTTGATGAGTCTCTTGCAAGAAGGCGATATCAATTTTGTCTTTTAATCATCGCTTCAACTCTCTTCCTCTTCAAGATTGACCCCAGACCCTTTACATTCAATGTTGCTAATTTTATAAACTTTCCCATAACTTGACTTTTTTTCTTTTAAGATTCTGGAATAGTCCCATTGTGCAAGAAAAAAAATTAACACCAACAATTAATAAAAAACAACAAAAATAATCCAAACCCTCCACCCTAAAAATATGTTCTTTTCTCCCACCCCACTAGCTATCATACACTTTTGCATGTGCCCTCAAGGGATGGGAGGGAGGAAATCCGTCCATGGACAATGACCGGCCAAGATCCCGCAAGCTCATTAGTTGTCATGATACTGTATATCAATTTTTCCCAGAAAACTGTTCTATCCCTCTCCGGACCACCCTCTCTCCCCCTCCCCCCGAGGGGAAATTAAGGGGGGGGAGAAAAAGGGGGGAGGGATAGGGTGGGGAAAAATAAAAATAAAAAGAAAGAAAAAAGAAAGAAAAAAGAAAGAAAAAAGGGGGGATTAAAAGGGGATAAGAGAAGAGGAAGAAGGGGGGAAACAAAGAGGGAAAGAAGAGAAGAAACAAAGGGGGGAGGGAGAGGGAGAGGGAGAGGGAGAGGGAGAGAGAGAGAGAGAGAGAGAGAGAGAGAGAGAGAGAGAGAGATGAGCTGGTGAGCTTCAATTGTTGATCATCATCCTGATGTTGCTGTAGAGGTCCCAGGAGCCGGAATTAGAGAAGTCGAGTCGTCTTGAATATTCCATGCTCCCAGAAGGTGCTGGCCTTCCTCCGGGGAGTGAATTGTGTGCTGAATGGAAACTTTCCAAACTTTCAAAAACAGGGGGTGGCCCCAAGAGTAGCGAAAAATTATGTTTCCATACTACTGTTGTCACTGGTTTCATCGATTTTCGCCATTCAGAGGTTTCTTTGGAAAAATCTTGATAAACTTGCACAATTTTATCTCCCCTCTTGAGGAATTCAGGATTTGCTCTTATAGAAGACATAATACGTTATTTGTTTACATAAGAGGCAAATCTAACTATTATTGGTCTTGGACTTCCTTCTCTTGAGTTGCGCAGATAGTGAATCCTCTCTATATCTTCTTCTACAAGTTGTCTAGATAAAAATGAATTAAGCCATGTTATCACTTCCTGTTTTAATTCTCCCTTCTTTTGAACAACAAAATTAATCAGTTTTACATTCTGTCTTCGAGAGTAGTCTTCCATATAAGTTAGTTTCTATTTGGCTGTCAATAATTCCTGCTTTTGACAGTTAATTTCACTTTCATTTTTTTGTTACACATATTTTCCAGTTTCTGGCCATTACTATCCACCGCTGCCTGTGTCTGCTTGATTTCACGAGATAAATCTTGCTTGGTGTTATCAACTTTTCATGATAGTTCATCCATCTTTCGCATCACATATTTCAAACCCAGGCTCATTAGACCCACCAGTTCTGATTTCATTTGTCACGTTTCCTTCATGAAATCTGGATCTATTGGGGGGGGGGTAGTTTCTGCTTCCTTCTCACCAGTCACCATTGCTGCCTCCCCCTCAACTGGAGGTTCAGTACGTTGCAAAGCTGCACGGCTATATGCAGCGTCAGAAGGTTTTCTGTCCCAGGTCTTTAGTAAACAAGCCTTTTTCTTTTTGGCAGGCATATAAATAAGCAAGAATCGCACATGAGAAGCTCACACTAGAGCCTGCAAAATTCATTCTCTCTCTCCGTGCAAGCTATTCAGACAGTCAAAACCGAAAGTAGCTAGATCTTAATAAATCAGGGTTATCTACTCTTGAAGAAGTATATATTGCTTTTCCTGTTGACCCCAAAGGGTTTAATGATACATTACTCATGGCTCCGAGGGCTTTAGACAGTAAATTTTAAAGCTTTTCTCATCTCGGTGCGGAGCTCCGAAATCAAGCGGCTGACATGCTTCGTGGGCGGGGACTAGATCAGTGTGATCTACTGATAAATAGGATGGCTTGTGGTAGATCAGCAAGGCCTTCTCACTCCCAGTGCTAAATGCTGGTCTCTAACTTTCATCATTCCACAGGACTGGCTAGGCTGCCTAAGACTGATGGGATTTGCAGCCACATATTGCCCAACCCTGCTGCTGCAAAAAAAATAAAAAAATAAAAAAAAAAGACTCCAGGGCATCGTTTTGCTGAGACAAAGTAAGTTTGATGGAGAAAAAGAAGCTAAGAATTCAGTCCATTTTAGATTCTGAAATAAGATTCTGTAGCTAAAGACATGATGAGACCATGTGATTCTTAATTCTAAATCAAGGGTGGGGAACCTTCAGCCCCAGTCCTTTGCCACAATACTTTTTCATTGACAATATAGGCTCAGAATTCTGGGAGATGCAGCCCAAAACATCTGGCGAGCCACAGATTCCCCACCCCTGTTATAAATATACAGGCTAAAATAATAATCTGTACCATGCCATCAAGTTCTGACTCATGGTCATCATTTTCAGGGGTTGCTAAGCAGATGGAGTATTCAGAAGTGATTTCCCATTCCCTTCTTTTGGGGGCACCCTGGGACTGGGCTGCTTGCTCAAGGTGAGGAGATGACCTCTCAGCCTCTAGCTCTCCGGCCAGATACCTCACTCACTGGGACATCCAGCCACCTATAGGCTGGAATGCTGTTTCCTTATCCCACCACAGAAGGGCAACTGCACAAGCATCGCCCTCCTTGCTGCCAGGCTCACTTCCATGCACCTGGTCATGTATCCGTTGTGAACTTGGGCATTTTGTAATCAATCCTGTGAAAGACAGTCCAATAAAAACGAAAAACTGCTGCACAATTACCTTTACCTGCAAAGGATTTTTTCCCCATTTGGATTTTGGCCACAGAAAAAAACTAAACCTGATTTTCATGTCCCCTGTGGTAGAAAACGGAAACTCTGGAATTATAATCCAACAATCCAGGATTCTGGAGAACACAATTGAAAAGGGGGGCTTGTTTCCCCCCACTTTATTTTTTAATTGTTTTTATTTTATTTATTTTATTTTTGCGGTGAAAGCATATTACAGGGATACTTCTGTGGAACTGCAGGACATTGCAATAATTGGCCAGTGGAAGGCGCTGTGGGGTCATACTAAATACAGTAGGAGCAATTTCAGCTACTCCGGGAGTGCGTTACACACACTCAACTTCCAGCAAGGGATTAACCGTGACTTCTGCAGCAAAGAGTTCACTCAAGTGCAGGCAAAAAGAAAAGTGTATGCCTTAGATAATACAAGGATTGTTTTGCTGTGAGGACAACAAATAACTAGCCTAGTATTTAAACTTGAAGTCATTTTGACACAGAGGTTTCCTCCACCGCTGGTTTAGATGGTACAGTATACTCTAGTGTGCCTGAAAGGTAAACTATGAGCTAAGAAAACGGCAGAACCAGTGCAGCAGTTCCATCACAATGAATGACAGACAACACTGAATTTAATACCTTCCATGGACAATTCAAACAATATGGAGCCCTCTGTACTTGAACATTTTCCCATTAATTCTAGATGATCTGCTGTGTAAGTGCATTGTGTTTGCTTAGGGCCTTTTCACACAACCCCTAAGATCCGCTGGCCACTTAAATTTGGACCAGGGATCTTGGGGGTTCGTTGCTCTTTCTGCGTCCCCACCCCTCCGCACTTCCTTGCTCCTGTCTGAGTGAGGGGAGGGAGGAAAAAAGAGAGGAAAAAATGCAGGCTCACCTCCGAAGCTGCCCGGAGCCCCGTCATTGTCCTGATTCCTTCTCTTCTGTTTGTTTGTTTTTTTCCTCACACCCCTTCTCTTAAAGGGGCAGGAGGCAAAAAAAAAACAAACAGAAGTGAGGAGAGCCCCGCACTCACCAGATTAAATCCAGACCTGGGGATTTTCACCCTCCTAGAGCAGGTACAAGAAAAGTGCACTGGGACGCGCTTAGGTGGGCATGGTCGCACTTAATTTCCTGCAAACTCCGGGGCTGGTGGGGAAACAATTGTAAGCTCCGGAGCTGGCAGCCATTTGCTGCGGAGTTTAGGGGTCGTGTACAAATACCCTTAGTCGTTTTTAGAAAAATGCCCTCTGCACATGCCCAGAAACACTTATCTTAATGATTGCCTAGAATTTACCAGGACTGATCTGAGGCATTTGATCCAGGCACTGAAGGCAGAGTATGAAGGTAAATCCTGGCTGAGTAAACGAGGGAAACATGTGAACGCCCCTCTAAACATGTCCAGCAGCACTTACTGTCTTAGTAAATATCCTTTATCTGTCAGGGCGGAACCATGATACAGTTACATTTTGGTGGTCGGAATTGTAAAGGCTATGTCTAATATCATACCTTTTGGATCATAATGTTGAACCAGTTCCTAGTAGTGATGTCCAGCAGTAGGGTTTGTTCATTGTGAGGTCTTTGTGAAACCTTACAGATTAACAATTTTAATTTAGCACTAGTAAATGTGCCCCATTTTGTCTCATTTGAAAACCACCGGCTCCTACTGCCGCAACCCTCTCTCTTCTTTTTCTGATCTTTTGGGACAAGCAAACAAATTTTTGAAAATGTTGATAGATTTGCTTAGTTTGTAACCACATAAGAACATAAGAAGAGCCATGCTGGATCAGGCCAAAGGCCCATCTAGTCCAGCTTCCTGTATCTCACATTGTGGCCCCACCAGATGCGTTTGGGAGCGCATGAGACTAGATATCTGTCTCCTGATACAACTCTCCTGCATCTGGCCCTTGAAGTACCCCGGTTTTAAGCCTGGAGATTACACATCTCCATCATGGTTTGTAACCTGTGATGGAGTTTTCCTCCAGGAATCTATCTAATCCCCTTTTGAAGGCATCCACTCCATCCTGTGGCAGGGAGTTCCACAGACTAACAACACACTGGTTTAAAAAATTCTTTTGTCTGTTCTTACTCTCCCAGCCCTCAATTTGAGTGGATGTCCCCTAGTTCTGCTATTTTGTGAGAGGGAGAAGAGCTTCCCTCTGTCCACTTTTCTCATGCCCTGCATTATTTTGTACGTCTCAATCATATCCCGCCTCAGGTGCCTTTTTTTCCAGACTACAGAGCCCCAGATGTTTTAGCCTTTCCTCATAAGGGAGAACCAGACCGAAAGGATCTTGAAATTGAAGTTTTTCTCTGATTAAAAACAAACAAACAAACTTCAGCACATCCCTATCATCAAGCTTTCTATCCATAGGAATGGGGGAGGGGAGCCCTTCGGATGTAACCAATCCATGTTTTTTAAAAAGTTGGGGCATCCGTGGTATTCATGCAACATTTCATGTCCGTAGCTCTTACCACTTCTGGTACCTTTTTGGACCAAAATAAAAACCTTTCAAAAATATTTATACTTTCAGTACTGATTTATTCATAATCTTTTCAAAGTCCAGTCAGGTGATGTGAGCCACAGTTCACTTAAACTCAGGCCAAATGAAACTTGTTCGTTTTTTAAGTTTCCACAAGATCCTTCCCTGCTAGTTTGGTACAGAAAGAAAAGCATTCCGTGGATGGTTCAGAGAACCTCCTTGTTTGATGAGAGGACTGACACATGAAAGCAAGCCCTCCCCCCCCACCCCCACCCCAAGCAGCCAGAAGACTATTAACAGGAGAAGAACCCTGCTGGCACAAATCAAAAGCCTTCTGAGGAGCTGAGCCTTCCCCGTTTCCAGCAGAGGGCAGCTTCATCCCACCAGGAAGCTCTCCAAAAGGCAGTTGCTCACTTGTGTGGTTTTCTGTAGCCATCCTGACAATGAAAGCTGCACTGCCACTGGATAAGCAGGTTTCATTTTTGAATATTGTGAAGCAGGGTATTGTACTCAGCCATGAGTGGGCTAGAAGCTCCAGGCATTCTGAGAGGAAACCGATTTTCTCCATCTGTTTCAGTCTATTTTCAGTCCAGGGTCTTGGATCAAAACAGCTGCGGTCACCACGACAGATGTTGGAGAGCAAAGATGGGATGGTGGTGGATCACAAATTCTCATGGATCTCTCTCAGGCTTTTCTTCACTCCATGGGATGGGAATGGGAGCCACTGTGTGACACTGGTTTTTCTTCTACCTGCAAGGCTTGTACCAGAGACCTTTCTTCAGTCCCGTGGTGACTCACGCTGGGCTTCCTTTTTATCCTTCATGCTTTATTTATGATCCATATGCCATTGGTGAGATTGTTAGGAATTTGGGAATTGGGTACCATCCACCAGTATGGTAGAATTATAACCCGACAATCCAGGATTCTGGAGAACACAATTCAGAAGGGGGACTTGTCCCCCCCCCCCACTTCTTCTTGTCCTGAGAATTAGGATCCTGCAACCAGTCTAGGCATATTCTTGGCACATTCTTGGACACATCTTTGACTGAGTTCATGAATCAACCTGATACAGATGCCGAAAAATCTGGCCACAGTTGTTCATGCATACGTAACTTCTCATTCAGGCTACTGCAATGTGATCTTCATGGGGCTGCCCTTGAAGAGGATGTGGAGGCTTAAGGTAGTGTGACATGCAGCAGGTAGACTGCTGGCAGGAAACACTTTCCAAGACACCACACTTGTTTCAAAAGAATCTCACTGGCTCCCGATACATTTCTGGGCTGAATGCAAGGTACAGATGATGACTTCAAAGCCCTAAACAGCTTGGAGCCTTGCTAACGGAAGGTGCACATTTCTTTCTATATATACAGTACAGTATCTACATCTACCAGAGCACTGAGCTCTACTGATCATGTCCTTCTTTCTCTCCCACTAGAAGGAGCAGTACACTAGGCAGTGAAAGAGGGGTAGCCTTGCCTGCTGTGGCACCTTTGGCCCTTGTAAGCCTGAGTGGCATCAGTGTTGGTCTCAGTTTGGGGCCAGTCACAAACTGATTCGTCACAGCCGCTTTTTGGGCCCTAGCCATCCTATCATACTATCTCTGGTACCTTTTGCATGGTTTGTGAGTGCGTCACATCGTTTTCACAGGGCACAAGGCTTTTAGGGGATTGGCACCCCTGGATACTGAGCAAGATCGAGATATTCAAATTCATGAATAACTAATGTGCCCTTTTTTGTGTCTGAGAACTGAAAATATGTAAAAACCCATGCCTGAAGGCGGCAACTAAAACCCAGACACGACACTGATGCACTTGACTGCTTCCGGAATAGCCTGAATTGGTCCTAGTCCGCCTTTCATGTCAGCGTGGCCGCTGCCACCCCACCCTCGCCAAAGCCCCCTTGCACCCGGTGCCTCCGCATTCCTCTGGGTGCCCCCAAGCGCGGATCTCAGCAATTGTTTCTTCCGTTTGTAATCACGCGGCTCCTAAATCCTCCCCAGGGCGCGCCTCGCATTCAGAGAGGCCGGCGAAACGGGCGTGGTGGAGCGGGGGGTGGAGTTTCCCGTCCGGGGTCTTTCTCGCCCGCCTGAACCATTAGTTAGCACAGCAAGTCAAGCTCCAACCCTGGCGCGAAGCGGCGTCTCCACGCTCACGACCATCATGTCGGCTCTCTGGTTCGCCCCGTCTTGCCTGCGGCTGCTTCTGCTGCTGCTGCTCAGCTCTGGCTGCTGCCCGGCGTCCCTGGCGGAGCCCACCGGGGCCGGGGCCGGGGCCGGGGCCGGGTGCCCGCCTTGCGCGCCCGCCGAGTGCCCCGCGCTGCCCGCCCGAGGCTGCCCGCTGGGCAAAGTGCGCGACAGCTGCGGCTGCTGCTGGCGATGCGCGCGCGGCGAGGGCGAGGCGTGCGGCTTCGGCTCCTCCTCCGGCGGCAGCCCCGTCGGGTGGGGACGCTGCGCCAGTGGCCTGGAGTGCCGCAGGCGCCCCAAAAGCCGGGGCAGCGGCGTCTGCGCCTGCAAGAGCCGCTACCCGGTGTGCGGCAGCGACGGGCTCACCTACCCCAGCCCTTGCCAACTGCGCGCCGCCAGCCTGCGCGCCGAGAGCCGAGGCGAGCGGCCCGTCGCACAGCGCAGCAAGGGCCCCTGCGAACAAGGTAAGCTCCCCCCCCCCGAATGCGGGCCCGGGACCCATTTGGTGCGACTTGCGCTGAAGGGTCGGTGCAAAGACCCGGGAGCACCTCGGCAAGGTGGTGGCCTCTCATCCCACTCGCCAAGTTAGACGTGTCAGGGAGGCCAGTGGTACAGAAAGGGTGCCTTCTAAAAACCAAGATACCCATGAGGTCGGAACTGTTGTTCACCTGTGACAAGTTGACGTGCTCTTGGAAAGAAAACGGGCTTCTCTTGACTGCCCATATAGGCCCTGTGGCATTCAGTGGATGGCCGTTGCCGGTCAAGCTGGCTTGTTATCATTGTTATGTGGCATCAAGTGGCGTTCAGTATTCTAGTTAAAATAATAATTGTGTGCCACCAAATCAAATCCGAATTATAGTGAGACGTTTTCTTCAATTTTTTCAGAGAGAAATCACAGACCGGGCTTACTATTCCCCTTAGGAACCTTGTGGCACAGTGGTTAAAGAGCTGTCCTGCAGCTATAACTGTTCAATCACAGGTAGCAGCCTCAAGGTTCATCAGTCTTCCATCCTTCCCTGGTGGTAAAATGAGTACCCCGCTTGGGGGGGGGCAATTTGTAGCCTGAATAATTAAGTTGCTTTAAGTGCTGTGAAGCAGTATGCTTTCTTGGGGGGGGGGCATCCTTGGGCTCTGCAGCTTGCCCAAGGCCATACAGGCTAGCTCCACTTGCAGGGGACACAGAATAGGGAACCTATTTATTTGGGTTTTCAAGTTACGTAGCCTGTTTAGAGAGGGAGTCTACCTTTGCCATTCCCCTATGAGTTTTGATGGCAGAGCAGGGATCTGAACCAAGGGCTCCAGAGTTAGCAGTTGGTCACTACACCCCACTACTAGCAACTCTGGTTGTATTACCTCACACAATGTTTGGGCCGCCCAGAGGAGGTTCAGTGAAGTGTCTTAGCCAGCAGTGGCGACTGTTGATGTGTGTCTTGGGTGTCTTGTTTTAAAATGAAGTCTGATTACCATTATCACATAATTGGTCGGCTGCTGGGTAGCACCAGGCATATTTTGGCACCAGTTCAGCTTTCGGCGAGGTTACAGGCCAGCTTTGCAGAAGGGATGTTTTGGAAAATGAAAACAGCAGCTCCAGGGCATCTTTTCAGAGGGCAGCTCCTTATTGCAGTTGTCTCCCTCACAGCTCAGTGATCTGGCAGGGGTGGGTTGGGGAACTCATAGAGGGCACTTTGCAGAGGACCCCTTTAAACATGGGGTAGGGTCAGGGAGCCAGGCAGCAAAAGGTTTGATGCTATGTGCTTGCCTTAGGCTGAGGAAGTGCCCTCCTCTCCACCCCAAGCAGTCTTGCCGACTTTGGAAGCCAAAGTAGCAGGCAGGCTGGATTCAAAAAAGGGAAAGCGGCTCTCAGAGTGTTCATGGGTCAGCTGTGACATAAACTGGTCTGTACACGCTCAGAAACACTTTGCCTTTATGGTTCACTTGTGCCAAGTGCAGTCTCTTAAGTACCGAGACTGAGACCCGTTACCTTAGAAAAATAACGAGATGCACAGACCAATGGTGTCTGCAGCTCCTTTTCAGTCTTGAAAATTCTTTCCTCTGGAGATTTGTTCAGGTGGCTTTTATTGGCATGGGTTTGGGTAGAATAACTATGATATTTCATTGTTACAATGTAAAACAAAATGATTGTTTAAAATTTAAATCGCGATTTAAAACAATTTGTTTTTTAAAAAAAATTGATCCTACTGGAAGTTGTTTTGTAGCGGCCTTCAGCTGTGGTCTGCAGCAGCCATTTTTTTAGTCTGGGTTTGAAAACACAGTATTTATTATTTATTTATATTGAATATTTGTTTACCCTGCCTTTCTCCTTGGGAGAGGACTCAAGGTGCTTACAATACTGAAGGACAGTATACAACTGTGGTGAACTTGGGTTCTCCAAACCCCTGCCACACACTAACACCTGGAGGTGACCTGGTTTCTTTCCACTGCCACCATTTCCCAAAATATTTATTCCTGGACTAATAAATAAATGAAGACAGATGCCTGCTTTAAAGTTTCAAAATAACAATGGAGTTTATTTAAGTTACAGAAATAAAAAGGAATACTAATGCATACTATTCACTTGAAGTTTGTACTTTTTTTTACTTTAAAACAAAAACAATTATTTACTCATTTCCTTCTTCAGCTGTTCCCTTAACCAGTCCCTAACAGACCCTAACCAGACCCTAGCCAGATCCTATTCCACCCTGATTCCCCTGGCATTCCAACCGATATTTGCTTATATACTCTATAGCCCCGCCTACAGGCTATTTGATTGGGTAAACAGATACCACTTTATAAATATTCATAACCTCGTTTTTATAAATTTTCATAGCCTAGCTTTGCATTCCATTACAACAACCCATAACATTTAAGATGTATTCAAGTTTAAGAATAGTGAATTTGAAGAGACATCTTTACAACATTAAAAGGCACACAGTATTAAAGCTAAAACATCACATAAACAATTAAAAGAAAAATTGTTGAAGTCATAGAAAGCACCACTGCTGCTAGTGTTTAAAGAAGTGTCTAACTGGTTTAAATACCTGGTCTGTGTTCTCAAAAACTTGTCAATGAAGAACTGAGACCTTAGAAAAATATCTTGGGAATCAGGAGGTCTAGGAAAGGCTTTCCAGTGGTGGCAAACCTTCAACACTCCAGATGTTTTAGACCACAACTCACACAGTCCTTTTTTCTTGACTCACTTTTGGGCTCATCTTCGCTGGCTCTTTTGGAGCAGGTTGTTGTGGTCTATATGGTGTCAATTCAGGTCAGGTGGAGGCGTGTTGATGTGCTATTTGGTGTAACCTTAGCATACAGACCTCAAACCACCTAGTTTAGTCTGCCTGTTACCCTGTCAGTTGCCAATATTGTGAAGTGGGTTAATAAGTGAGCCACTTCAGGATACTGGCAAATTAAACACTACCCCTGCTCAGCAAAGAGGCAGAGGAAGTGACATTATTATTGTTATTATTTCTATGATGCATCATCGCTGATGTATTGTGGCACTTAGATGAGATTTTTTTTAAACAAATTCTTTTACCTTGCCTGAGGTGCCAATCAAGAAGCTCTCTGCAGCCAAAACCACTCACTTCTAGGCATATTCCCAGTGATTCCACGTACTGGAAACAGACCAAACCTACCCACACCAAAAGTTGAAGCCCTGATGGGGGTTCAGCAAGGGAGGGACACTCTGGGGAAAGAGTGGTTCACAATAGCAATTATGTCATCTGATAGCCAGAAAAAAGAATGAATCATCCGGGCATCACAGCACACCAAACAGTAGGAGAAATGCCTGTGTGATCAAGCCATCAAAATACAGTATACTACCCTAGAATATAAAACAACTGGCTTAAAAGAAATTTGGGAGATTTGACAGAAGATATCAAAAGGGAATATTGGAACAAAATTTGGAATGAAGGAATAATTAAAAGGACGTCTGTAACGGTAAAAGAAATTTGTTATACAGTATAGTTTTGTGGAGATGGTACCTAACACCAGGGAAAGTGAATGTGCAAAAATAATGCACTATCCTTGCACTCTGTGCAAGGTCATTGTAGCAAGACTGATATTTACAAAGAATTGCAAAAAGCATATTCAGTTTAAGATGGAAGAATGGTATGAGAAAATGTGGAATATGGTTGTTAATGATATATTAAATAGTGAAACTAAGATTAGAAAAGGAATATTGAAATGTGATGATTTTAAGGATATGGAATTTTGTATATATACATGTGCCTCAGAAACCAAAGAGACACCTAAAGAAGAATCAAATGTATTTTTGGAGAGAAATGAGGTGGTATGAAATGTAATTTAAAATATAAAAATGTTGACTAGACCCAAAAGAGATGAATTACACAGGGGTGATAAATGTTGTTTGGTTTAGTTTTAAGTTGATTTTACTTTGTTGTGGTATTGCTATTGTTTGGAGAAAAAACAGAGAAATATACTGTCCTTAAACATGAAATTTTGAGTCAGTTGCTTTGATAATTATCCACTGAATGGCCCATCCTTGCATGTAATCCCTCATTAAGTCTTCTAAGAGACAGACACATCCTGGGGGAGCAAATTCCCTAATTTAATTATGAATTGTGTGGGTGGGTGGAGGAAATATTTGCTTTTGTTTCTGTTTGGTTCCAGTTGTCCAGAAGGCCTATTTTAAAATGTTGAAATAGCTGGTGTTCTTCCCATGACTTGGCACTAATAAAGCTAGAGGCAGAGAGAAAGTTGTTCAGCCAGAAAAATGCTCATATTGGTTGGTTAAGAATGATTAGATTTCTCAAAGTAGCATTAAATGGTTCCAGCAAAAATTTACATCACTCTAACTTGGGTCACATTATTTCTTTGTAGAATGTTGACACTGTGCTTTGATAAGATTCACGTTTCATGACAGATGTCAAACTCTGGAGGTTTAGAAGTTTTAAGAGTTTAATTCTTGCTATTTCTTTGGCTTTCTGGATTCCAGAATATCATCTGTGCTAGTGTCTTATGACTGATTAATTCAGAGGTATGGATCTTCACCAACTATTGTCATTTCTTGCCAGGGCCTCATTGCAACTCTCCATGACGTCTATTAATTAGGTTTGCCCTGCTAAGCCCCACAAAAAGGGGGCGGGAGTTTGCCTACAGAAGGGTTTGAGGACTGAGGAGAGACTAGCTAGTGAAAACACTGTAAGGGGGAATTGCTCCTTGGTTTCTGTAGCTAGGAGATAGCAAATTGGATTGATGTGAAAAACTTGCTACTCCAGTTGTGGTATTAACAGAAACTCTGCCTGCTTGCCTATCTTTATGGTACTGTATTATGAGCTCCTTGTGACCAAAAATTCTATTGCTTAGCCCAGTAAATTGCCTTAGAGGAAGGCCATGAAATCAATAGGAATATGGTGAGTCAACATTGCTTCAAATAGGCCCACTCTCACAATGACTTACTTGAACACAGAAGTGGGCCCATTTAAATCAAAGGAACTAAGGCAAAAAGGTTCCTCCCGCACATGTGTGCTAGACGTGTCCGATTTTAGGGGCAGTGCTGATCTCCATATTCAAGCTGAAGAGCCAGTGTTGTGCAAGTCCATGGCCATGTGGCCGGCATGGCTGCAAGGAAACACCTTGCCTTCCCGCTTTTTAAGGCAGTATCTGTTTATCTACTTGCATTGACATGCTTTCAAACTGCTAGGTTGGCAGGAGCTGGGGTTTTCAATGGGAGCTTGTGCCGCTGTGTGGCACCTGGGATTCGAACCGCCAAGCTGTCGGCTTTGCATCTGACAGTTTTTGGAGCCTTAGTCCGCTGAGCCACCATGCCCCTCTCAAAGGAATTTACAGAGGAGTTGATTCATCCCATTGGCTTGTGTTTGTGCCCATTGAATCAAAAGGATTTAGGCCAGTCTGTATTTCATTTGAGGCAGCTACTGCTGGTTTAAGGCAGGCATGTCCAAACTTTGGCCCTCCAGATGTTTTGGACCACAACTCCCACAGTCCTTTGCCATTGGAAATACAGGCTTGGAATTCTGGGAGTTGTGGCCCAAAACATCAGGAGGGCCGAAGTTTGGACATACCTGGTTTAATGAGTGTGTCCTGAAGATGTCTATTTCTCTGTTCATTTAAGTGTAGAGGAATGGGGTATCTACACATTTTCCCCATGTTTGTCTTTTAAATAAAACAGTGCATAGGTGGGTATTTGTCACAGAAGGTGAAATCTTGAGGGTTACCTCACCTAGTTCACTTCAGTGCCCTCTGTAGGTGACATTTTTACAAGAGAAAGGCATCCCAATGTAGGCTGGTCACTTATGTTCTGTAAAGCCATGAGTTCATACAAAGGTCTTTCTTTTAGGACCCAGTTTTAATGACCCTTGGGAAGCTCCCTTGCTGTGCATATTTTCCCACAGGAAGTATGACAGATGGGAATTAGAATATGCAGGCTCTCTTTATGAAAGAAATGAATATTTCTTTCTTTTTTCATTCTCACTAAACTGTGTGTCATACTATGAATTTGAAAAAGCAACTGACACTGGAAGGATGCTACTGAACTCTTAGAAAGCAGCATTTCCGTTTGTCCACCCATTAAATGTTCATATTTATGAGAGCTGGCTGCCCATAAATAAATTTTGAGGTAATTCACAGTCTTATTGTTTAAGCAACATAAATAAAGCTGCATCTTAGCCAACATTCAATGCAAGTTCCTTTTTGAAATATTGAAGGAATTACATATTAACTTGGGGCAAAACCCAGTTGTCAGTGTTAATTAGAAAAGACCCATTATCAATGGGGCTTGTTCTGTCAACACATGTGTAAGTCCCATTGATGCTGCGGACCTGCTCTTGGTATCCAGTTGGATACCTCCCTTTATTTGTAATAGTGTTATGACTAGGAACTAGTTTGCACACTTGTACTGTAGTAGAATGGCATACTTTAAGCCAGACCTGTTCAAATTTGGCCCTCCAGATGTTTTGGACCACAACTCCCACAGTCCTTTGCCATTGGAAATACAGGCTTGGAATTCTGGGAGTTGTGGTCCAAAACATCAGGAGGGCCGAAGTTTGGACATGCTTGCTTTAAGCAAAATCAAGACTCAGGCCAGGCCTGCTCAAGGCAATGAGTCCCAGCATGCTGATCTTTTTCCTTTGCTTTTCGTTTACATTCCCATTTATTGCAGACCTAACAAGAATTCCTGCCAAGAAAACTGCATGGACATGGGGTCATGAAGAGTTGGTCATTACTATTTGACACAACAACAACAACAACAACAACAACAACAACAACAAACCAGCTGACACAGTACTTATGCCACTACCTGAGCACAACTCAGCTTCATGTGTTGATGCTGGAAATTATGGCATTTTGTTTTGTGATCTTGTCTGGCATGAAAGCACCCTCTCTCTCTCTCTCTCTCTCTCTCTCTCTCTCTCTCTCTCTCTCTCATGCAATTTATATTTAAGGAAAAAAGTTTATGATGTAGCAGATAATAAGTTAGCATCTGATGGCCCCTCCTTGTGTATGACGCTAAGTCTTATATATGAGGATATACTGTAGGGGAGTTTTCAAGTATCTTGTCACAGTGACCGAGTATAATTCTTGGAAGTGACATTTAAGTTTTTCAAACTGTAACAAAATAAAATTAGCGCTCATTGTTAACTGTGTCCTGAAAAATATACAAATCAAAGGAAAATGGGAACAGGACCACACAAGCTAGAAATATGCTTTAAAGTTGCCAAAGAAAAGGTCCTGTGCTGTTGAAAAAGAAAACATAGCAGGGCCTTAGATAACGATCAATGTGTCTAAGCATCGTTCTAATGGTACAATGCTTCTTAGGGCGTTTATACACGACCCCTAAGCTCTTCCGCAAATGGCTGCAAGGTCCGGACCTTAAAAATGTTTACCCACCAGCTCCGGACTTTGCAGACAATTAAGTGCGACCCCGCCCACTTTAGTGCGACCAAACAGCAGTTTTCTTGTACCTGCTTTTTGGAGGTGACAAATATTTGATCCGGTGTAAGGATAGTGAGTGCGGGGCTCTCCTGGCTTCCGTTTGTTCTTTTTTTGCGCCCTGCCCCTTTAAGAGATCTGAATGCTGCCGGGAACAAAACGGAGGTAAACCGGCATTCTTTTCTTTCTTTTTTCTCCCTCCCTCAGGCAGCCAGCAACCAAGAAGTGCGGAGGTGGGTGGGGACAGAGGAAGACAGAGGAAGAGCGAGGAACCCCTAAGATCTCTGGTCCGAATTTAAGTGACCAGCGGATCTTAGGGGTCGTGTAAAAAGACCCTTAGAGGTCAGTCCCTCTGCCCCACAGACCTAAATCTGTTTACAAGTCTCAGGTCTCAGACTTAAATAGATGAAGTAGTAAAAACAAAGAGGATACATCAATTCGTAAGTAACTTTGTGTTGCCTTGTTATCCCAATGTAACTACTAGTAATCTTTGATTGAGGAATACAGGCTTCTGGTTTGAGAATGTGATTGTCAAAGTGGGTTAGGGGAAGCCTTGAGACTCTAATATATGCTGTACTAATGATCATTGTCTTGTTTTTTATAAGTAATATACAGCATTAAAGGACAGTGATTGTTCCTGCTTTGCGGACATTTTGCTCTTAATCTTTCCCATGTAAACCGCCCTGAGTTCCCGCCCGGGAAGTAGGAGCGGTATATAAATTTGAAAATAAATAAATAAATAAACATGTAAATCTAAATGATTTACAAACATTCAACAGAATTAACCCATTGGTGTCATACTAAACTGTGGTCTCAGAAGCTAAAGTGGCTATATAGTCAAAAGTGACATCAATTCAGTATTACCCAAATATTATTATTAATAATCAGAAGAGTCTGTCAACTCATCCAAGATATTAGTAAGCAATAGCATCTTAATCTGAATTCCTGTATTAGAGTGCTAGAGTTTTTGTTGGCATTCCTGCAGTTAGATTATATGTAATTAGTTTGGCAGACAAATGTGTAATATCTGTATTTTGTCTTCTGAATATACCTGTAAACGCAAGTCAGCATCCAACAGTTACTTAGGATTTTGTAACCATATTAAAATTGTAATAACCTATTTAGTAGGTCTCTATTTAGTTGGTAAAAGGAGAATAGAAAAGAAGATGGCATAGGAAGAGCAGAAAAATTATGGTGAAGTGCATCAGAATCTGATGGTGTTATTTAAGGTTCAAGATCTTGCACTGCAGAGTGCTTGAGAGAAACAATTAGCCTGTAGCTACCCTTTCATTTAACAATTAGGCTTGTTAATGTTTTGGAGAAAAATGAGATTGTATACTCCCAAAAGCCATAATCTACATAGTGACTCTTTATTATTATTATTATTATTATTATTATTATTATTATTATTATTAGTAGTAGTAGTAGTAGTAGTAGTAGTAGTAGTAGTAGTAGTAGTAGTAGTAGTAGTAGTAGTAATAATACACTTTCAGTGGTCATCCCTACCAATCTGATCACTTTTTTGTGAATGCTTCTAGAGGATCTTCTTCTTCTTCTTCTTCTTCTTCTTCTTCTTCTTCTTCTTCTTCTTCTTCTTCTTCTTCTTCTTCTTCTTCTTCTTCTTCTTCTTCTTCTTCTTCTTCTTCTTCTTCTTCTTCTTCTTCTTCTTCTTCTTCTTCTTCTTCTTCTTCTTCTTCTTCTTCTTCTTCTTCTTCTTCTTCTTCTTCTTCTTCTTCTTCTTGCTACACAGATTAAATGTACAGTAATCAAATTGTCCTTTACATTTTCCCCTCAGATCCTCCTATGTAAACTCTAAAACTTGAAAATCCTTTAAAATCATCACTGCTCAATGGCACGTAGACATTCTGTTGTTCACAGACTGTCTTGCAGATGTGTTGTACTGTTACACCACCCACAATAAAAGTAAACATTCCAAATAAAGTTGGAAGAAAGTCAGAATGTGAGACTTGGTTTGCTGTTCCTGTGGAAAACTTTAAGTTAGATATAGCTCAACAAAAACAACAAAAGCAACCACAAAATGTGCTGTGTGGTCCCTGTACACCAGGCATGTCCAAACTTTGGCCCTCCTGATGTTTTGGACTACAACCCCCAGAATTCTAAGCTTAGACTGCCAATGACAAAGGACTGTGGGAATTGTGGTCCAAAACATCTGGAGGGCCGAAGTCTGGACATGCCTGCTGTACACAATTTAAAGATGAGAGTAGGCAATACTGTACCTTTATTAGACAATTTTAAAAAGATGACAGCCAGCAGCGAGCTTTCCGCCTGTACAAGTCCTCATCAGACAGGGCACCACATTGATGCCAGTGGTGCGGGGATGGGGGAGAATACCTGAAAATGCAAAAAATAATTGTGAGGTGTGCAGACCAGGTTCCTTTGTTAGAAGTCAGGTCTAGAAGGAGGACAGGAAAACCAAGTCAAAAGTCTAGTTTGAGATTTCACCTCAGCTGGTGCTGGTGGAAATGTTTCTGTTGATACTACTAGCCAGAGGGCTGCCGGTCTTTCAGCATACCAACACCACCAACACCCTGCATCACCCTATGTTAAAATGCAAGTTTCCTTTCTGGCTAGGTTCTGAAGCACACAGAAATGAAGCAAAAACCATATCAGGAAAGTTAGGGCAACATTAATTTTACCTGCTAGGTGAGCCAGTTGGGCCCAGATTACTCATAATACCTAGTGGCTTGAGGAAGATGTTGTTCTTGATTCATAATAGTTGACGTTAAAAGTCTGTGTATTATTGTAGTGCCTTAGTTGGCTCTTCAGGGTTTCTTCCATAGCCAAAGAAAAAAGCCAGGCAGTCTTTGTGTCTAGTCCAACAGTGAATGTGGGTGACATTAGACCACTAAAAAGATTACTGGACTATGGAAGAGACCCTGAATAGCTATAAAGAGTGTTGTAAACTCTTAGGTTTCTTTCAGCCTTTTCTCAGATATGCCACCTCACATTGTAAGATTTGCAGTTGCAAATATATGTTATAACCCCTGCTAGGAACAAGATGAAGTGTTAAAAGGCTAAGTTCATCCCGCAGCACAATCAACATTCAAGAAGCATTAATTGGCACAGCAGGGCTCAGAAAATGTTTCAGATTCCTGGGTACTAAAAGAAGGATTTAAAAAATGTTTTGAATGATTAGCGTCTTAAGAGTTCAAGTAGTTTAAATTTTCCTAAGCTCCTCTGTCAAGGGGGTTTGTGATCCAGAAAGGAGCGATTTCCAGCAGAAAACCAGAGTTCACTAGTGGAAGGATGAACTTTTCAGGGCGCTGTGATTTTTGAAACTCAAAATGGAGCCTTTGCTGACTGGAAATCTGGCCTGTTTTTACTGATGTTTCCTGATGCTGAATGTCTGGCTGCTATGTGTTTGTTCAGTTCTGTTGTCTAATGACATTTATTGGGGGGAAATTATAGGAGAAAAATAGACTGAGCTTTTAAAAGGGTTGTGGCTTGTGTTGATTTGGGTCTATGTCTTGTAGAACATCTCAGCTGGCATTGGGCCTTTTCACACGAACCCTAAGATCCGCTGGTCCCTTAAATTCGGACCAGAGATCTTGGGGGTTCGTTTTGTTCCTGCGTCCCCACCCCTCAGCACTTCCTGCTCCTGTCGGCGTGAGGGGAGGGAGGGAAAAAAGGACAAAAGAAGCCTTTACTAACCTGCCGGTGCAGGTCGAAGTTGCCACGAGCCCCGTTACTTCCTGGTTCCGTCTCAAGGAGCTCTTAAAGGGGAGGGAGGCAAAAAAAACAAGAGACAAGCCAGGAGAGCCCGGCACTCTTATCCGCATCAAATATTTTTCACCTCCAGAGAGAAGGTACAAGAAAAGTGCGCTGGGTCGCGCTAAAGTGGGCGGGGTTGCACTTAATTGTCTGCAAACTCCGGAGCTGGTGGGAAAACATTTCTAAGCTCCGGAGCTGGAAGCCATTTGCAGCGCAGCTTAGGGGTCGTGTATAAACACCCATTGATGCTAACTGGAAGCTTCTGAGAGTTGTAGTCTAAGTAATAACTTGTCTAACTATTGGTAGGTACTTGTGATTTAAACTTTCATTCTTCTGATATTGTCCTGCAACCTTCCTATGAACCTTCTGTGCGCCATTTTGTCTCCACCAATACATGTGGGGTGGAGATGCACTTGATGATATAAAATTTGTCTCCAAAAACTGCAAAAATTGGCTGAAATCCTGTTGTGTAGTTAAACAAATGATACAATTTTTGGAAGCAAATTGGCATAAGTTAAGAAATCTTTGTAGATGTTATATGTTGCATGTTGGCTTGTATGGCTCAGCTTGTAAGAGGCGGTGCCTACAGAGATTTTGAAAAAGTTGTGTCAGTTTGCAGTTGAAAGTTGTGCTGCCTCCATAATTGCACAATCAGAGGCGGACTTACATTTTGGAGGGTTCTGAAGCTTGAACTATTGAAGGGGGCCCTTTGCCACCAGCCATCAAGTCTCAGTAACTACTGTTATTTTCTTCATTGGGGCTAGACCTCTAGAGGCCCTAAACACAGAAGATTATGATGTCCCTTACAAATATAATGCATGGCAGATCCCATGGCTTGGGGGAAAAAATGGTATAATTTGGACATTTTATGCATGAAAATATGGTAATTTAATTCAATAGCATATGGCAAAAACCACATACTGTACAGAACACCATACATACAAATTAAAGTCTTCCAGCCGAATCATGATATTTCAAGCTTTGATTGATGTAGACAGATTTTCTTTTAATATTTTTAATATTTTTAAACCCTGGCTAAGTGAATCAGAGAAAACTGATCCCATGCATAAGGGGTTCTCCTGTCATCTTACACATTGCACAGAACTGCTATTTGCAGTGAACCTTTGAGGTTCTATTTTAAAATGTTTCCACATATTTGACATTAGTCTAGCAGAGGGGCAGGAGAAAAATCATAAGTCTTTTAATGACCCCCAACTGTTGTGTAATGCTATTAATGCCTTCTCACTCGGGGCAACAGGGCTTTGCTTTTGGTAATCCTACAAACATGTGCTTTCACTCCAAATATTTTCAGACAAGCATGCATGTGACCTTTGCTGAATCAGGACTTGGGAATGATGCCCAGTGCACAAGCTCCTTGAGGCTATTATGATAATGTTGTTCTTTCTCTGCACTTAATCCATCCTTCATGTTTGTTGGGACTAAACATTTAGTACATTGGGGAAAAGGTGCATGAGAGAATTGGCCAATTTTCTGCACAATTGGCCAACTTTCTGTTTGCACCAAGTACTTTTTAATTAGTTGCAGATCAAGAGATATTTCCCCCAGGATTATCTTGCTTGCTTGACATGAGGGGGTGTATGTTTTGATTGA
This sequence comes from Phrynocephalus guinanensis, assembly GCA_037367245.1. NCBI lineage: Eukaryota > Metazoa > Chordata > Lepidosauria > Squamata > Agamidae > Phrynocephalus > Phrynocephalus guinanensis. Next base: position 2,542,554 of record CM074738.1, read on the forward strand.
CTCAACCTCCCAGGTGCTATCGCATAATTTCACAATAATGGGGGCCCTGCGCATTAAATCTGTTGCTTGTTATCCATGGTTCACAAGATAGCCTTGGAGTTCCCACGGATCCAAGGTCAATGAAGTAACCAAATAAATTTGTTTGCTGGGGAAAGTCTTGTTTCTAGAAAGCTTTCCCAAAGATACATGGCCACTCTTAGTAGGAACCTGTATCTAATATATTTTGAGGAGGAGTTCCAGCAAGTACAGTGGAAATGTAGAATTTCTTCATTTGCTGATGATTTCCAGTCAATTCTGTTTCCATGGTCTGTATTTTTTACAACCATACTATGGTTTTGGACTTTGTAAGCCATGCAGAGCAGGGTTCAAACTGCATGTGCTGTTAATCGTCCTGCACCAAACAGTTTGGAGCATATTTTTTTGCTTTCAAGTGTCCATGCAAGGAGCTGAAACTCAGAGGCATTATTCTCAACTTTTCAACTGACAAATATTGAGTTGTTTAGTTTTTTAAATGAATTCTAAATGAAATCCTGGTGGAATTAATATCAATTCATTCACAAAATAATTCAGAGCTCGTTCACAACCAGTAAAGTAGAAGGTTGTTGGGTTTTTTTTATCTTAGGGTGTTGTTTAAAATGTTATTGCTTGTTATTACTTCTGTTGACTGGCAGATATTCAGCATGGCATTGGATGGAATTATGTTGAGCATTCTTCCAGCTCCAGTGCTTAGTTTGTCAAGGCAATGAAAAGATCATCACGGCAGTCCATGTCCTGACGAAGCAGAACCAACTATTGTACATCTAGGGGCTGATAACAGAAATAGACACCAAAATGTATAATTATTTTTCATAGTTTGAACAAAATCCTTTTGAGTGAAGAAATCATCTTGGCTAGTCATCATGTTAATGCCTTTGGTTTCAGAAGATAGAGGAGACACTTGAATAGCTCACGGATTGAATAAACATGTCAAGAAACAGTCACAAGTCCTGGAGATGGTTCAGTGACCCAACTGAAGACCCGACTCATGCAAACAGTTCACCAAATGAAATAGCAGATCTGAACATCACTGAACAACAAATCGGGACTTAGACATGAAAAAAGCAAGCTGGTGGAGAGTCATTATAAGACTATTCAGCTTAAGAAAATTGGAGAAAACTATTTGTAGCTGGAAAAAATGGTAAGATGCCAAGACTATATGATACCTATGTAAAACAGGTAAAATATTTTGGCAAAGTTTTAAAAAAGTGATTGCTTGATTTCTTTAATAACTCTCTCAACTCTCAGGATTCCAAATCCAGATATTTAGAGGAAGTCATGTGTGATTGCTGTTTTGAAACCTTTTTAAAAAAAACACAGATTAAAAAATAAAAGTCAGGTTGATCTCACTACTTTCTCTCCTTAAAAAGTGTTGTAAAGAATGATTCTGAAGCGTTTAATGGAAGAGTTGAAGTCACTCCTCATCCTTACAACAGGCTGACTTAACATGTGGAAAGAATGATGCAGCACATATTCTGCATTGAACACAACACATTGGGGTGGCTTTGAAAAAAGGGAGATCACAGAGGTCACTTTTGTTGACCTCTCAGTTGCCTGTGGCACTGTTCACCATCTAGTACAGTGGAACCTTGACTTACATACTGCTTGACTTGCATCATATTTGACTTGCAGCAAGAAGGGGCCTGTTTGACTTGAGTCGCAGGCTTTGACTTACATCTCGGAGCCCCGGCGCAAGGCACCGGAATTGGGCGGCAGCCACAACCCAGCATCGCGGCTGCCGCCTCCAAACTGCTCCTGCCTTCTTCCCCTCCTCCGGCAGTGGTGGCTTCGGCGAGGCCAGCTCCGAGCACCTGGAGCTGGTCTTCGGCCTCACCGAAGCCGCCGCCGCTGCTGCCGGAGGAGAAGAAGGGCCAGGAGCTCAGGGCTGGCCTCGCTGGTTAGACAGTCGGCTCAGTCTTGTAAAAAATCTGGCTGCAGAAGTCTGGTCCACAATGGAAGCGTTTTAGTTGGGGAGCTGTAAAGTTGTGGGACTCTAATGGTCAGCATAGAGTTGTTCAGAACTTGGAACGTCAGGTTAAAAATCAGTAAAACTTAAATGTTAGACATTGTTTCTACGAACATTAAAAAGTGGAGGCGTATAATTTGTGGACTATAATTCCACTGCCTCCTCCTCTCTTTCATTTACATCCCCAGAAGGAATCTCCTATCCCAGTCAAATTTGTGCTAAATTGCTGTTTTCGGGGGTCTTTTTCATCATCTGGAACGGATTAATCCGCTTTCCCATTACTTTCTATGGGAAAGGTTCGTTTGACTTAAGTCATGTTTGACTTAAGTCTAGACCACTGGAACGGATTAATGACGTAAGTCAAGGTTCCACTGTATTAATGCAAAAGTCTATAACCTAACTCAGGATTATAAAAATAACTATCGTAATAGCAACCCTTTCACAAACCAGCAGATTTTTTGTTAATTTTCAAGGACACTGCAGCTGATGGAAGACTCAAAGCAGTGGGTCAACTCCAGTGATTCCCAGCCTCAGGCCCACACATGTTCTTGAATTACAACTCCCAAAAATCCTGGCCAGAAGAGCTAGTGGTGAAGGCTTACTGAGAGTTTTAGTCCAAGAACACCATGGAGAGGTAGCCACTTGTCTACTCCAAGATAGCTTGTGTTCTGTCATTACAGTCGTGACCGACTCTTTGTGACCTCATGTCCATGGAGTTTTCTTGGCAGGAATACTGGAGTGGTTTGCCAGTTCCTACTCCAGGCACCTACAGCACCTGGTATTCCCTGGTGGTCTCCAAACCAAGTACTAACCAGGGCCTACCCTGCTTAGCTTCCGAAATCAGGAGAGATCGGATGTGCTTAGGGCATCTAGGCATCTAAGATAGCTTACTGGCTCCTATTTTATTTAAAATTCACTATAATGATCATCTACTTCAGGCATGTCCAAACTTCGGCCCTCCTGATGTTTTGGACCACAACTCCCAGAATTCTAAGCTTAGATTGCCAATGGCAAAGGACTGTGGCAGTTGCTGTCCAAAACATCTAGAGGGCTGAAGTTTGGGCATGCCTGATCTATTTCCTCGAGGCACTGAAAGTATTATCTATGCAGATGATCTGCCACTTGCTGCTCAGTGAGACAAGTTTTGGATGGTAGAAAATCTATTAACAAATGCATTAGAAGAACCTGGTGCGTTTTATGTTAGAAATCCATTAACACTCAATCCTGCTAAGACTCAAGTACAGTATGTGCTTTTTATCTGAGAAATAAGCAGCTACCTCAACAATCTCAGGTTACCTGGAAAGACGCCCCTCTAGATCAGTGCTTTCCCACTAAATACCTAGGTGTTATTTTGGATCATATGCTGACCAAGAAAAAACAGTGCCAGAACAGGAAGCAAAAGTCTGCTTAAGGAACAATATTTCTCAAAAGCTGTTCGGAACCAGCTCGGACACACCAACACTTAGAACTGCACTCTTGGCCCCATGTCAAAGTACAGCTAAATACACCATCCAAGTGTGGTATAATTCAGCCCATGCAAAATAAGCAAACATGGCATTCAATGAAAATTATGGAAGCTTTACTGAATCCGTAAAGCCAACCCCATTGATAATAACCATTGCTGCCAGTGACATACAGTGAGAGGTGGCACCTAATAGCGGAAGACTCAAAAGAATCAGCATCAAATGTGCATCCGCTCTACTGTCCAGCCGCTCCTAAATAAACATCAAGGAAAGATATTTTTTCAGAACGTCTGTGGATTTTGAAGGAACAGCAAAGACTGCCAGAACTAGAACGTGGAAAGGAAGAGCTACCCAACTCTTAAAAGTAGTTGTATCCCAGGAAAGTCTAGTCTGGAACCATATGGACAACTGAGTGAACTGGAAGTCACTCAATAGGCTACACAGTAGAGTTGGCAGAACCAAGGTGAACCTAAGAAAATGGGCCTTGTGCACTAATGCAGACCTCTGTAACTGTAGAGAAGAGAGAACCACACACATGACAGTGTCCTCTATGTCTCTCAACCACCACCACGGAATCTCTAGTTCTGCGCCAGAAAGTTGACTTTTTGTGTGCTGTGATGGCTTCATGACAAATTTTTCAACCAACCAGCATCATCCTGTGCAGAACTAGGCACTTCCTAAGCTCAGAAAACAGTAATTTTCTTTTTTTTTAAATTAATGATAAACTGACTTGTGAAATTAAAATTAGGAAAGGACTGAGCAAATCTAATGATTTTGCTGGAATATGGGATAAATTATTGGTATATGTATTTCAAAAGGGTAAAGGGTATACACCAGGAGAAGATTCAATGTACTTTTGGAGGGAAATGGGCAGGTCATTATTATAAAGTTGTTATTCTGTTCAAGTCCCGAGGGGGTCGGTTGCATGGGGTTTATGTATGTTATATTGTTATATTTTAGTTATATTGATGTGTGTTCTTTTTTTCTTCCTTATGTTACGGTGCTGACACCGTAAAATTTATAAAAAAATTATAAAAATTATAAAAAAGAAAGAAAGAAAGGAAAACAGTAATTCTCAATGCTGCTTAGTCTGCAGAGGATTGCAGCCGATATCAACCCACTTGAGCTTAGCCTAGAAACTGTTTGCTTGACTGCAGATTTTGCTTGACTGCAGTTTTGCCTTGCTTGAGATGGTATTGTTGAAGCATGTCCGTGCATGAGAAGCCATTTATAATGGACCTTGTTTTTCTACCCTGGATGGTAGAGGTAGGGTCAGAAGATATTAGAGAACTGTATGGAAGGCAAAGACGATCAAAACCTCAGACCCTTTGTTACTGAGACAAAAGTTTTGTTTCCTGTGTCATGAATGGGAACGTCATTTGTTGTGGAACAGTGTAGCCTTTCACAGTTGTAACTCTGAGCACAGCACAACAGGATACAAGTGCTCTGCTAACATCCTGCAGTTTCTGGAGCTGTTTCACACAAACGCAAACTGTAATTGGCATTTCCTGTCCCACAAACAAGACAATATTGCCTTTGATGCATGAAAAAATAGCACTAATTTTAAAACATTCCACGGAGGTAATCAGCTTTCATTGTGGATCATGTGGTTTCAGCAACCATCTGTTTGTCATTGTTCCCCAGCTATATCCATTTATTCCATTACAGTTTCTCTAAATTAGGACTTCAAATTTAAGAGGTGTATTTATTTATTTTATTTATTTATTTATTGGATTTTTATACTGCCATCTGTTTTCTTTATTATATTGTAAAAATTTAAAGACAAACAAACAAATAACAATACTAGTGCACCCCCCCCCCCGGGATCATCCAGTTCTTCCATGAGTTCTTCTTTATTACTCCAACGTCTGTTGTTCTAATATTCTTCTTAAAGTCCTCTTCTCCAGAACTGTCTTGAAATATTCTTCGGTTCTTTCCCCTTCCCTTCTACTAATACAAAGTCTATAAATTTTCCCCAAATGTCATAAAAATGTCTTTTTTCATTCCTCCTCGTTTAACTTTTAAACTACAAGACATTTTATCATTTATAGCCATATCCCAAAGTTCGTTATACCAATCTTCCATCTTGAGATCTAATTTAGATTTCCAGTTTCTTACTATAATTAATCTAGCGGCTGTCATAAGATTTGCTATTAGTTCTTTTGTTGTAACATCACAATCTTTACTAGTTGACAATGATAACAATGCTGTCTCTGGATTACAATCAATATCTACTTGAATCATCTCACTTAGCTCTAAAAAAACCCTTTTCCAGAACTTTTGAACTATTTCACATTCCCACCAGAGATGCATATATGTACCTATCTTTTTTTCACATTTCCAGCACATCTTAGAGTATTCAGCATTCATTCTATTCAACCTAACTGGTGTTAAGTACCATCTAGAAACCAGTTTAAAATAATTTTCTTTTATTCTAACCGATAATGATCTCAAGATTCTCATATTCCAGATTTTCGCCCAATCTTCTTTCTTTATCTCTACATTAAGATCTTGCTTCCAAGAGAATCTAACTCTTTCACTTCCGATGAATCCCCTATTATTTTGTATATTTTACGTACTATTCCTTTCTCTATATTATCCTGGTCAGATTCAAGCGATAATAAAAACTGTTCAAACTTTGTACATTCTCTAAGTTGACTGTTTCTTCTGACTCAGTCCTTTGTCCATTTTTCTAACTGGATATAGTTTATCCATATTAAATCACAAGATTGCAAAGTGTTTTTTATGTCCTGATTTGTTCTAATTTTGCCCAACCAGTCTTTTAATCTATCTATTTTCTTAGCTTTAAATAACCCTAAATAATGCTTCAAATTCGTAGGAAATTTTTCCAAGTCTGTTACTAAACATAATGGGGAACCCTTCGGTGATAATTTTTTAATATATTTTCTCCATGTAGTCAATAAACCATTCAGGAGGGGATTCTCAATCTCTACCTTATTTTTAAAATCACTAAACAAGAACTTATTTATATCCCCCTTTATGTCCAATGACTCCAGCTCCCACCATATTATTACCTTCTCTGGTTTGAATAAGATTTCTCCCAAACAACTGATTTGATTAGCTATATAATAATTTCTTAGATTGGGTATACTTAATCCTGGTGCTTTTTGGGATCTATACCACAAACTTTTGTTTATTCTTGATTTTTTCCCACCATTACAGTACCTATTTATCATGTCTTGGAGAATTTTAAGATCCTTTTCTAAAAACTGAACAGGTAACATTCTAAAGATAAAATTGATTTTAGGCAGTATCTTCATTTTTACCAATGCTATTCTGCCAAACCAAGATAAATTCAATTTAGTATTACTTTGTATTCTATTTTTCATCTCTTCTTTTAATTTTAAAATATTTTTCCTTAGTCTTGGTAAACTCCTTATAGAGTTCTAATCCTAAATATTTAATACTTTTACCACTTTTCAGCCCAAAGTTTTCAATTATCTTAAGATCTTCTCTTCCATAATTAAACAATAAACTTTCTGATTTTTGCCAATTTACACATAATCCAGTTATTTCCCCAAATTCTTCTAGATGAATTTTTACTCTTTGAATTTTCTCTATTGGGTCTAAAATTGTCAGTAGGGCATCATCCGCAAAAATCTTAGCATCCTGATTTAATAGGGATATTGGTCTATATGACCCAATGTCCATTAAGTTTTTATTAGGTTTAGGTATTAAAATGGTTAAGGAGTAGGTCCAGGATCTCGGAACTTGTTCTCCTTCCATTATTTTGTTATATAGCTTTTTTAGTTTGGGTGCTAATATTGTTTTGAAAAGTTTCTAAAATTCAGGTCCCAGACCATCCACTCCAGGAGTTTTATTATTCTTTAATTTATCTATTACCTCACCTATCTCTTGATCTGTAATTGGTTTCTCCATTTCGAGCATATCTTCCTCTTCCAAAACCCTCTTCAAATTTTTGGTGATATATTTTTCTATATCTTCCTTGCTCTTGTTTTTTGCTTTATATAGAGATTGATAAAACTCTTGTATAGCTTTTAATTTATCTTTCATTTGTGTACAGACCTTACCTGAATAATCTTTTATATTCCCTATCGTATTTTTATCCCTTCTTTTCTGGGCTAGTCTGGCTAAACGTTTTGAATTTTATTACTATATTCAAAAAAATTCTTTTTAAATACAGTAAATTTCTTTGTACTTGTGGTTCTAAATCCTCTAATTCTTTTTTTTTTTTTTGCTTCAATCTGCCTCAATATCTTCTTGTCATTGTTAGGGATTCTAAATCTGCTATTAAATTTTCTAGATTTCTTTTGTTAAACTCTTCCATTTTTATTCTAGAGTTTTCTCTTATAATAAAGCCTATGGTTACAGCTTTTAAGGTGTCCCATATAATTCCCATTCATTAATGTCCCAAGTTTCCGAGCAGTCTTTTTTAACTCTTTCCACCACTTCTGGGTAATGAAATTTTTTTGCATTCATTCTCCATCTTCTGGCTTCTCTATAGTTTTTATTTATTGCTATATCAATTGACATTATGGCATGATCAGATGTTTTTATAATTTCAATATCAGTATTATTTACTTTAGGTATTAGACTTTGTGAAGCAAATACAAAGTCTATCCTAGAATAGCTCTTGTGAACTGGTGAGTAGAAAGTAAATTTTCTTTTGTCTCCTTTAAGGGCCTTTTTACATGACCCCTAAGATCCGGTGGCCACTTAAATTCGGACCAGAGATCTTAGGGGTTCGTCGCTCTTCCTGCGTTCCCACCCCCTCCGCACTTCCTGGCGTGAGGGAAGGGAGAAAAAGAGAAAGAAAAGCATGCCGCTCACCTCCGTTCTGCCTCTCGCTCCTGCCGGCAACATTTCAGTCTCTGTAAAAGTAGCTCTTAAAGGGGTGGGAGCCAAAAAACAACAAACAGAAGCAAGGAGAGCCCCGCACTCACTATCATTACACCGGATCAAATAATTTTCACCTCCAAAGAGCAGGTACTTGAAAAGTGCGCTGGGACGCGCTAAAGTGGGCGTGGTCGCACTTAATTTCCTGTAAACTCCGGAGCTGGTGGGGAAACATTTTTAAGCTCCGGAGCTGGGAGCCATTTGCCCCGGAGTTTAGGGGTCGTGTATAAACGCCCTAAGTTCTCTCCAGACATCCTTCAATCCTGTATTGTTTATAAATTTTGTTAATGTTGTGTGTCTAACCCTCCAGTCTTCCTTCTTGTAAGTTGACTTGTCTTCAATTTTATCTAACACCATGTTGAAGTCTCCAGCCATTATTAAATACCCCTTTTTAACAATTTCAATCTGATCCCAGAGGACATTATAAAAGCAACTTTGATTAGCATTTGGTGCATATACATTTACCAGAGTAGATTGCTCTTTACCCATTACAACTTGCAGTATTATATATCTGCCTTCTGAATCTTTCACCACATTTTCAACAATGCATTCACAATTCCTTGAAATTAAGATGGCTACCCCCCTTGCTTTAGATGTGCCAAAACTTTTCTCATAAATATCAATATTTGGAATTTTTAGTTCATTAACACCATCTTTTATTTGATGAGTTTCTTGCAAGAAGGCAATATCGATTTTATGTCTTTTAATCATCGCTTCAATTCTCTTCCTCTTCAAAGTTGACCCCAGACCCTTCCCATTCAATGTTGCTAATTTTATAAACTTTCCCATAACTTAACTTTTTTTCTTTTAATATTCTGGAATGGTCCCATTGTGCAATAAAAACCCTTAACACCTACAATTAATAAGAAAACAACTAAAATAATCCAAACCCTCCACCCTAAACTTGTATTCTTTTCTCCCACCCCACTAGCTACCATACACTTTTGCATGTGCCCTTAAGGGGTGGGAGGGAGGAAATCCATCCACGGACAGTGACTGGCCAAGGTCCCGCAAGCTCTTTAGTCATCTTGATACTGTGTATCAATTTTTTTCCAGAATACTATTCTATCCCCCTCCAAACCACCCTCTCTCCCATCCCCCCTGAGGGAAGTTAAAAAAAAATAAAAAGGGGGGGAGGGGGAAAAGGATAAGGGGAAAGAAAAAAAGGGGGAGAAGGGAAAAGACAGGGAGGGAAAAGGGGAGGCAAAGGGAGAGAGAGAGGGAGAGAGAGGGAGAGAGAAAAATGGATTGATGGGCTTCAGCTGCTGTTCATCATTCTGATGTTGTCGCAGATGTCCCAGGAGCCGAACTAGAGAAAGTCGAATCAGCTTGAATATTCCTTGCTTTCAAAAGGTGCTGGCCTTCCTCCAGGGAGTAAATTGTGTGTTGAATTGAACCTTTCCAGACCTTCAGGAAAAGGAGGTGGCCCCAAGAGTAGTGAAAATTATGTTTCAATTATGTTGTTACTGGTTTCATCGATTTTCGCCAGTCAGAGGTTTCTTTAGAAGGGTCTTGATAGGAGGAAGTCCCGCCCATGAGACATGCCAGCAGCTTGATCTTGGGAGCTCTGCTCCGTGATCTGAAAAAGCCTTAAAATTTACTGTTTAAAGCCGCGGTGCCGTGAGTAATGCGTTATTAAATCATTCAGGGATGACAGGAGAAGCAATTTATACTTCTTCAAGAGTAGATAAGCTTGATTTATTAGTGATCCAGCTACTTTCGGTTTTGCCTGTTTTAGCTGGCTGTTTCAAAAATCTGCACGGAGAGACAGATTAGTGCAGGCTCCAGCGTGATTTTTCCATGCCTGATTTTTGATTAATTATATGTCGGCAAAAAAGCAAAAAACCTCCCTGCCAAAGAGTTGGGTCAGGAAACCATCTGATACAAGATATAAGCGCCAAGCTCTACAACGTATCGAACAGTCTTCAGTCAAGGGGGAGCTAGAAATGGCGACAGGGGGGAAGAAGGAGGCCACCCCTCCCCCCGCAGACCAAGATTTCATGAAGGAAATGCGGCAAACGAGAACAGAATTAGCCAGCTTAATGAGTATGGGTTTGCAAGATGTAATGCGTAGAATGGACGACCTTTCAAAGGAACTTCAAAGTACTAAACAAGATTTATCAAACGAAATTAAACAAACCCAGACAGCGGTAGACACTAACGGCCGAAGACTTGAAAATTTGGCAGGGGAGTTTAAAAATCTGGAGACACGTGTAACAAAAAATGAGACTGAAATCAGCTCTCAAAAGCCGGCTTTACCGACAGCCAAGAAAAAATTAACTTATATGGAAGATTACTCTCGAAGACAGAACATTAAGCTGATTAATTTTGTGGCCCAAAAGAAGGGGGAATTAAAACAGGAAGTAATAACTTGGCTTAACTCCTTTCTGCCCAAACAACTGGAGGAGGAAGACATAGAGAGAGTCCACTACTTGGGCAATTTGAGAGGCGGGACCCCAAGACCAGTAATAGTGAGATTTGCCTCTTATGTAAACAAAGAGCGTCTTATGTCTTCTATAAGAGCTAATCCTAACATTCTCAAGAGAGGAGATGCAACTGTGCAAGTCTATCAAGACCTCTCCAAAGAAACTTGGCGTAGATAGATGAAACCAGTTACAACAATACTGCGGAAACATAATTATCGCTACTCTTGGGGCCATCCCCTGTTCCTGAAAGTTTGGAAAGGCTCTATTCAACATACAATTCACTCCCTAGAAGAAGGCCAGCACGTTCTCGAAGCATGGAATATTCGGCTTCTCCCAGGCTGTCCCCGGGAACCTCTATGGCAACATCAGGACTGTGAATTCTCCTAGTCCGGCTCCTGGAACCTCCAGTGAACAACATTTGAAATCCTTTCAGCTCATTTCTCTCTCCTTCCCTCTCTCTCCTCCCCTCCCTTTCCTCTCCCTTTCTTCCCTTCCCCTTCTCTCCTCCCCCCTTTTTTTGTAATTTCCCCCTATCCATCTAGGTCAGGGGTCTGCAACCTTTAAGACATAAAGAGCCACTTGGACCCGTTTCTGACGGGGGGGGGGGAACTGGGAGCCGCAAAACCATTGGGACATCACCGGGCAGGCAGTGTGGAGCGGAGTGGCGAACCTGTCACAGTCACCTCCCGGAGCCGCGGCAAAGGTTCCAAAGAGCCGCATGCGGCTCCGGAGCCGCGGGTTGCAGACCCCTGATCTAGGTAAAAAGAATGAATTGCACAGATATAGGATGGGAGACACCTGGCTGGAAAATAGTACCTGTGAAAGGAATCTGGGAGTCTTGGTGGACCACAAATTGAACATGAGTCAGCAGTGTGATGCGGCGGCCAGGAAAGCCAATGCAATTCTTGGTTGCATCAACAGAACCATAGTGTCTAGATCAAGGGAAGTGATAGTACCAATCCATTCTGCTATGGTCAGACCCGACTTGGAGTACTGTGTACAATACTGTGCGCCTCAATTTAAAAAGGATGTTGACAACCTTGAATGGGCCCCGAAGAGGGTGACCAGTATGGTTAAAGGTCTGGAAGAATTGTCTTACAAGGAGTGGCTCAGAGATCTGGCAATGTTTAGCCTTTCAAAAAGAAGGCTGAGGGGGCATATGATAACTATGTTTAAATATTTGAAAGGATGTCATATTGAAGAGGGAACTGGCTTGTTTTCCACGGTTTCAGAGAATAGGACTCGGAGCAGTGGTTTCAAACGACAGGAAAAGAGATTCAATTTGAACTAGGAAAAACTTCCTGATGGTTAGAGCTGTACAGCAGTGGAATATGCCGCCATGGAGGGTGGTGGAGTCTCCTTCTTTGGAGGCTATTAAGCAGAGGCTGGATGGCCATCTGTCGGGAGCAGTGTGATGGGGGTTCCTGCATGGCAGGGGGTTGGATTGGATGGCCCTCGAGGTCTCTTCCAACTCTATGATTCTATGATTCTATTCTATGATTCTGTCTGTTTTAATTCTGCTGGTCACAAGTTGCATCTCTGGGCTCCTTTGTTTCCTCTGTCCACTGCCTCAGTTCTGGCAGTAGCTTTAGCCTTCCAAAGCTGATCTTGGGTTGACTGGTTTATTCTTCTATTTTATTTTATTATAATATTTTGTACATTATATGCAAAATGAAGTGGTGGGCTAAGACTCTGGAAACCTCAGTTTGAATCCCCATGTGGCTGTGGAAACGCACTGAAGGGGCGGGGCAGGTGGCACTGGTGAAACCACTCCTTAAATATCTCACTTCCCTCAGAAAAGCTGTTTTAAGGTTTCTATATGTCAGTTCCACATATACATAAGAAAATAAGAGAAGCACAACTGAAAAATATAGATGAAATTAAAGGTTAGTGGATAATATCTTTGTTTTGTTAGTCATCACACAAAACCCCTCAGGACAGTATCTGTTGCTTGCAGTTTCTGCTTCCAACATGAGGAGTCGTGGAGCAAAACCAAATTCTGAACTTCTATTACACCCGAACTACTGTCTTTTCAGGTCTCCAGGAGAACCTTGTCAGAAGCACATCAAAATCAAGTGGCGGCATTTTTTTTAAAAAGCGAGTAAGATGCAAAAAGAATAAGACTTGTGTGCCTTTAATAGTTTCAGAAAAGAAGAATCTTGGCTGACACCTTGGTGATGACCAATGGCACCTGGGTCTAGTGCCAACTTTTTGGCATACCGAAACAAAAGGCCAGAGCACCAGTACCCCTAAAAGAGTTATATGCAAATATAAATTGCAACAGATGAAGAATAAGTATTTTTCTCACCCATGGGTGTGGGTGTGATACATGCTCCATCCTCCATTACATCTCGTTAAAAACAACAACTTTTTATTGCTGGTCCAGTCCTCAAACTCACCCCTTAAAAACTCCACCACCTTTTAATCTTGTCCCTCAGGATCAAGAAAGGTGTCTGGATTCAGAGCTTCTGCACTTAAATTCCTGAGTGTGCACTTTTAAAAGCCAACACTCTCAAATAGTATCAAGGCACTGGGTTAACTAATGAGCACACTTTGGCAAAATAAAATGAGCAAATTACAAAAATATAAAAACAGGGAAAAATTGTAAAAGCAAAAATGTAAAAAAATAAAACTCAATTTGGTAGCATATTACAATTCCATAAAACAAGAAATAATAGGTAAGTATCTCTGCTAAGCTGGACTACCGTATCCATCTAGGCTATAGACTAAACATTCTCTAAAAGCAACACCATGTGGACAGCTCTCTCTTGCTTCCACCATTACACTCTCTCAAGTCCTTCTTCTTCCTAAAGCATTTGCCTTCCTTCTTCCCGATGCTTCCAAGCATTCCCTCCAATCAATGTCCAAAGATCTTCATATTAAATTAAGTCTCTGTCCTCTCATCCTTGCCTTCCATTCCCAGGGCAATGATTTTTCCCTTCTCCAACCTCCTGCCTTGTTTTGTCTTCCTTCTGAGCTCTGTTCTTCTCTGGGCTGATAAGTTGACACCTGCAAAAAGCTTCAGAACAACACGCTACAAATCCTTGAGCTTTCTGCTCTAGTTACAAAACTATGAGAAACTGCTACATAACCCAGTCAATATTCCTAATTCCCTGACAAATAAGTCATCGGACCATTTCAAAGTTACATAACAAAATTCATAAATATATATAAATATAAATAGATTACAATGTATTAAAGGGCAACAATACATGTATGTGAGGTTGTCTTTTACACTTAAGAGATACTAAAATATATAGGTATATGTAATATATAGCACATCTTAACTAAACAGTTCATTAGTGTGCAAATTGTTTCTTCATTTTTAACCTAACAAGCAATAATTGAGCAATAAAAGGCAAGCTTTTGTGTTTAAGTGAAAGGACGTCTTGGTGCGAAAGGTAATTTGCAAGGATGCATCCAACTGAGAATTAATTTGGCCTGTATTTGCAAACCAGAATTTCCTATATGCTTGGTTTAACAATGCAACATATTGTTCTTCAACTATCATCTAAGACAGTGTTGACATACTTATGGCACGGGTGCCAAAGGTGGCTCTCGGAGCCCTTTCTTTGGGCACCCAACATCTCCCCTTCACAGCCACCTGTGTTGTTCAGGTTAAATAGCTATATTGGCGCTTTCCAAAAAAATAGTGGGCTCTGAATCACAGTTTGGGCACTTGGTCTCTAAAAGTTTTGCCATCACTGATCTAAGACATATGGATAGGTGCTGTTTTTTTTTAAAATAGGAGGACTAAAGAAACATGCAGGGAATCTAAGGCAGAACGGGGTACAAGTGTCATGTAAAAGTATGTTATTCCCAGTGCAGAATCCTGAGAATTTCTTGGTTTCCCAGCCTATAAACATGAATATTTGAGTTTCCCCAGAGGGTCTCAGCCAGGCTGAATTCCTTTCTGCTTTGGGAAGGCTCCTCAGTGGTATGTGTTCTTCTTCCGGATTACAAAAGAGGGGAAAAGTCAAAGGCCCATGGATTGATATAGAAGAGATGTCTGCCTCCACTCCAGATGTTCCAGGCAGCTGGATGGTGCAAGCTCACTCCTGGTTTTTTCCAGGGATAGGTATTTCTAGACCGAAGGCTAAAAATATCTGACTTTTGAATAACTTGTCATTGAGAAGATTTGAGGGAGGAGGGGTAGCCATGCATCTGTTGCCATGGAATTAATCAAGTCTTATGGCAACAATGTCTATGTTGCTTAAGATTTTGCATCTTTGGAGGAATCAGCTTTGGGACCATGACGTCAGGTCCCCAAATAAAACTTGTTAGTGTTTAAGATGCCACAGGATTCCTTATTGTCGTCATTAAGAATATCATGACAGACTCTGAGGTGCCTTGGGTTACACCCCAAACTAATGTCGTCGTCCCCCAGTATTCATCTATTATATGGTAACACAATAAAAATATAATATAATGTAATTTTTAAGGGGCCTGATTTTCACCTTGCAATACTCTAGACTATGTCTTCACCTGCCTTATGTCCATGGCTTCTCATGCCTTTATCTGCCCTCTCCAGAATTTGACTTGCGGGTTTGTATTGACTAGGTCTGTTTTATCTGGGTACTCACCAGACTGAAGGTCTGCTTCTGCCAAGGGCCGGCATCCTTATGCCATATCACCAATGAATCTTAGAATGCATACTTCATACCTTTAAAAAACATAATCCAGAGTATCAGGAAGAGAATGTAGGAATTGGCTTCATTAAGTAACATAGAAAAATTGAGATTTGGACAAAACGTTAGTTAATAATATATCAGTGCAATGGACAATGCAAGTATTTTGATGTACAGTAGGACCCCCTTATCCACTGATTCATTATCCACTGATTCAGTTATCCATGGTTGGCAGAGGAAAACTTAAGTAAATAATTCAGCAGCCGCAAAGCAAGCTACTATCTCAAAACTGCAGCTGTAAAGCAAGGTACTGTCGCAACCAGCAGCCATAAAGCAAGCTACTGTCGCAAAACAGCAGTTTGGGGGATTTTTGTTGTTTTTTCTTATCCACAGTTTTCATTATCCACGGGAAGGTCTGGAACCAATCCCCAGCAGATACCGGGGTCCTACTGTATCTGGATTTTTGTTAGATCTGCAAACAAGAGGCCCAGATCAAGGAGTGTAGACTGATTTCTTTGTTTTGGTCTGTACAGCATCTGGACCTTTTGAAGAATAAATTTCTTCCATCTGATTTCTGCATTGATTTCCTTTAATTAATCAATTTATTTTTAATTTTAATTGAATTCCTGCAGGAAAATTCATACAGGTTTTTGTTTGCCCTTCTTCCAAAGTGCTCATTTTTCACTGGTGAGTTAGGCCATAAAATTTGAAAACCATATAGCAAGGAGAAAAGTTGCAAAGTGTGTGTATCTTATGTTCAAGAGGAATGCAGTGATTAATTCCTATTACAATGCAAAGCCCACCAGTTTCTCTCTCATCTGTAGCTTTGGGTCCCAGGTTTCAAGAAGAGGCCGCCTTTCCCGATTTGACCATGCCAGGGACTGAACTTGTGACCTTTGTGTGCCTGTGATTTCTACAGGACTTCGTGGCATTCTCTGTTCACAGCTTGGCTTGTTCAGAAGATGTGCAGACACGAAACTTCAGGGGAATAGAGAGCATCAGGCTTTCTCAGATATATTTGTGTACACTGTACCAGCCGGAAGAGATGCTTCAGCCGACTCAGGAAGCAGAGCCAGGTTTCCCGTGAGGGAAGAAGGAGAAGCAGCTGCAGCCTTGGACTGCAGAGCGGATGGCTCTGGCCTACAGGGATAACATCCTGGCCTGCCTTATTAACACAAGTAGGAGTTGCTGCAGGAGTGGACAGTTGTGGATTTTGCCCTGCCTCCATCTCCAGGTTCATAAGGAAATGCCAGAGAAGGGTGGAGCCACTGGAATTTCTTGGGTAGCATATGAAGCTTAAGGTTAGGAAGAAGGCCCTTTTCCTAACTGAGGACAATACAGGCACTTCACTGCCGCTTTGCACTCTCCAAAACTTCGGAAACGGAGGAGAATTTTGTGCTGGTTTTGGCCAAGCCTCCAGTTTGGCCTCCGTCTGGGACTGCCTGACTCATGATTTTTGGATGCCTAACTGGGTTGGCAGGGCTTCTTCATGAAGAGATCCGGAGCCGCCTGAAGGTCTGTCTCTTCCCATGGCAATTACGCTCCCTCAGGGACAAGACTTCCTCTTCCAGGCTGAAACAGATCCGAGCAAAAAGGAACAAAGGATCACAGCCTTCTTCCACTTCAGCTTGCCAAACAAGACCCACAACCTGAAGAACACCAGTGTCTTTTGAGGTGCATAACACTTTGGATCAGGTTATTAATAGGTTACAGTATTACTATTCCTAGGACTCTGTTTATATACTTAACCAGAAGCCATGGGGAGTATGCTTTTGTTACCATATTTTTTCTATGTGGGAATATGCAATCTTACTATTTTTGAAATGTACAGAAACTTCTCCTCTGTCCTTTAATGCTTCTAAAAGCCATTTTGGTCTCTTCTTTGTACAAAAAAGAAAAAAAAGGGAGAAAAGATCACGCCGAGGGAGACCAAAGCAGAGATTACATTAATAGGCTTGCAGTGTTTGCAAACAGGAAACAGCTGCTTGTGCTTGGTCTCCAAACCCTAAAACTTGGCTGAAATTGACCGTTTAGACTGAAGGCACAATATTCCCACACCCCCACACTTCAAATGCTAGTGGATTTGCATAAGTACATAAGAACATAAGAACAGCCTTGCTGGAACAGACCACAGCCCATCCAGTCCAGCATTCTGTCTCACATAGTGGCTCACCATTGGCTTCAGGGTATTCCCAAGCAGATGTCTTCACCTGCTTAAGATTCCCTGCAAATGGCCTTGAGAGCTATCCTGCCTATATCTCCAACCTGGAGGTTGTCCTTAGGCATCCATAATGATAGCCATTTATACCCTTGTTCTCCATGAATTTGTCTAATCCTTTCTTAAAGTTGTCAAGGCTGACAGCTGTCACAGATCCAGAATACAAAGGGAAACAACTGAGATAAAATTCATATGCATGATGGACACACAGAAGTGTTAAAATGATGGTGCCAGTGTCTTCTGGTATTAGTTGATGTAGCTTTATGGCTCTGTGGTGAATGCCTTGAGGAAAACCAGACAAGATCAGAGCAGGGCCTGTGCTTGTTGCAGTGGGGTGGGGCTTTGGAAGAAGAAGAAAAAAAAGGGGGGGAAAGAGTGGGCAAGTTTTTTACTTTAAAAGTCCTGGTGGGAAATAACTTCCATGAAAAAGGTGGCAATATGACTCAAGAAACCCTGACTTATGTTTAGTCCCTTCTTGTGTTTATCTGTCATGCATATGGATTTTATCTCAGCTGTTTTCCGTTGTATTCTGGATTTGTAATTATTCTGTTCCAAAATGATGACCTTCAAGTCCTTCAAGGAGTGTCCAGGTAAACAGAAATGTTTTGAGACAGTTTTTTGTGTGTATGGTGTACCATTGGTGCATTTTCTTAGAGATTGTCCTGTTTGTCCAATGTAGAGAGCAGATGGGCATTGCTGGCAAAAGATGGCATAGACTACATTGGTTGAGGAGCAGGTGAAGTTGCCCTTGATACTGTATGAGACATTGTTGAGTCCTGTGATTGTGTTGCCAGGGTAGATATGTGGGCAGAGTTGGCATCAGGGTTTGTGGCAAGGTTTAGTTCCATTGTCCATGTTGCTGTTTTTTAATCTTGTGTGCATTAGTATTTGCACACACGATTACAAAACAGCAACGTGGACAACATCCACTATTTTGACATACTAGGAAATGATAGGGGCATTATCTCCCCAGTGTGCTTGCAAATACTGCTAAGGCACTGGAAGTTCTAACAAAAGTACAGAATGTTAGCCATCCAAGATTGAGGTATAACAAGTCCATGGTGCCCAAAAGATCATGATGACGGTTGGGATGGCACCTTACCTGAGCTTTGCTTTGGGTTTTGAAACTTGAAAAGAGAGGACGAAATGTTAGCTGATGAAGCTGCTTGGATGAGTATCAAAATGTTTCAATCCCACAAGAAAAACAAGTCCAGTTGCCATGACTCAACTCCAAGATAATCTCACCAGGATGACTGAGAATCTCCACAGAGATATTCTTTTGCCAAAAGTTGGTGGCTGTATGTTTACCAATCAGGTTATACAATACAGCTCCCTGAAAACAAATTAGAAGGACTTCAATTAAGAGGGAATCAGCCAGACAAGATAGCTTCTTTAAGATGAATGACTACAAGGTATGAACTATTCGCTGTCCATAGTCAGTACTCTGGAGTGCACACACGTGCACACAGAATAGAGCCCCAAGAAGCAGGGATCAACATTAGAGGGTACTTTGGGGTGTATTGGGTTTTGATGGTCTCTCTAATAAATCCATGCTTGTGATGGAAACTTAGTGAGTAAGCAGGCAGATGAGCCTGTTGTGGAACGGGATGTTCTCTGCATAATTTTGACCTTTTAAAGCTGATGCCTTCAGAGGAACATGTTGTATTTTTCAGTAAAGCCAGCATGTAAACATCCCATTGTCTTACATCCAAAGTCTTGCTTGCCACAGTGACCTTTTCTGCATATATCTCTTTATTTTCTCCTGTTCCTGGAGGGATGCTCAGTCCCCTGGAGTGGCTTTCCCTGGGGGGTGGGGGGGGTGGGGGTCTGTGGCATCAAGAGGAAAGCTCCAGTACAGGTGTGGAGTATCAAGCTGACTTTCCTAGATCAAAAGTATTCCTTGTAGGAATATTCTTGCTTTAGACACACCCGGTGGCCTGACCCCAAAGAATACCATGCTGAAGTATATCGGAGTGGGTTTGGGATACGCAGTGGAGCGGAAGAGCCCTTTGGATCCTAACCTCACTTAACATCACCTTGTGCTTCTCTGGTGCTCCCTCCCTCTTTTTTCCTCAGCCAACATAACTTGTTTGAGTCACTTTTCATGTGCTCGGACATTGGTGGCGAACCTTCAGCACTCCATATGTTTTGGACCACAGCTCCCACTGTCCTTTGTCATTGGCAATATAGGCTTGGAATTCTGGGAGTTGTGGTCAAAAATATCTGGAGTGCTGACGGTTCGCCATCACTGTGCTAGGATGTTGCTTTTGGCCAGCTCACTGCTCTTATCTGTCAACAGATAAAAGAGAATCCCCATGCTGAACTACTTACAGATTGATTGATTGATTGTTGGCTGACTGTGGTTCTAGTTCTGGACGGGATAATCTGTGGCCTGTGGACTGCATGTGCCCCTTCCCCAAGGCCCTTTGAGGGAGGTGCAGCTGCCCCCTACCCTAGAAGATATAGAAAAACCTTAAAATCATTTTTTGTGCAAAAAGTTTCCATTTAACTCTCTAGAGAGGTTGGGGAGCAGTTTTAGGGGTTCCCAGCACTCCTAGGGCCCCCCATCATCACCATGTTTTAATTTTCTTTTTATTAGACCCATTTTGTTTTCATTTTTTTTAAAAAGCCCTTAGTGTTTAACTAGATGGGAGTTTGTCCTGATGTTTGCCTTGTTTGGTCTGCTCTGAGGGTGGACTGGTTGGTTTGCACATTTTCCCAGCAATCATACAATATACATGACACCATGAGCCTGCCCATCCCTGACACGTGTACTTGCCTGAACTTTTCTGGCTCTCTAGCAGGGGTTGTTGGGGTTTGTTAGTTTGTTGGTGCTGTTACGATTGCTCCATTTTGGTTCAGTTCTAACATTGGTAGTTACTGGGATCAAACCAAAGTGAATGGCTCGAGCTGTCTGCTTAATTTGCTTAACAATAGTATGAAACTAGAAGCTTTCTTCACTTCTCCAGAAAAGAAGCAAGGTTATTGTTTTTAAGCCTTAGAATATGGCACTAATGTGCTATTTCCGTTTTTAAAAAAGGTTTTACAGTAATTGAAAGCATCCTCTTAGAATGAGGAAATAACAAGAAAGGAGATGATGATGATGATGATGATGATGATGATGATGATGATGATGATGATGATGATGATGATGATTCCTTTAAACGCAGGTAGGACATAGAGGCTGCCTTGGTGCATAGTGGCTTCCTGACTTGAAACCACCCAATTCTTGCATGTGGATGGATTAAGTTTACTAAATACCATCAAGCATCTCGCGTGGCTTTAAGCAGCCCTGTTTAGACCGATCTAGCCCACTTCAATTTACCAACCTAGCTGTGCCCTTATTTAACCTGTCATGGCTCTCTTTTTGCTACATAGTCACTACCTTTAAAACAAAATATAGATATACAAGTATGCAAAATAGTCCCACTGGGGATTCCCTTTCCCTTTAACCTTCGCCTAAGGGACCGGGGAGGTAGTCGTTAAGCTGATGGCAGATTTGAAGAATGGCTCTTGGTTCTGCTGGGATTGGTTATACTATTCTGTTCATGCATTATCAGAAAGACTGGTGTCTGTTTGAGGGGTCATTGCAACATAGAGCTGGCAGAACAGAGACCTTACAGAGGTGCACCCAAAGGCATGGGATGGCTCTAATATTTCCCCCTTATGACCTATAAGACAAGCATCAACTCCCCCACCCCACCCACCTTGCTAGCTGCTTCTGAAAGTACCCTCCAACAGAAACTACCAGTAGAGAAACAGAGGTGTAGAGCCCTTGCTTGGCACCTAAAATTGAATGGATGGCTATTTAGCCTCTAGAATTAGGTATTTTTCTGGAGCTTCAGAGCAGTTGTGCATCTGGTTGAACAGGGTCTGGTTAACCAAAAATAAAAGGATAGCAATTGTATCTCCATGCCCAATCAGTCTGTGTCTGTGTGTCAAAAAAAACCTTCACCTTGATGCTTTTGTCCCTGTCAATACTTGTGTTGCTTAGCCTTCTGAAAAGATTCTCTCGTTCTGTAGGACCATCCATCGTGACACCCCCAAAAGACATTTGGAACATCACTGGAACCCAAGTTTTCTTGAGCTGTGAGGTCATTGGAGTTCCCACCCCAGTCCTAACCTGGAACAAGGTCAGTGGTGCATGGTTTATACACTGAGGGTGGTCCACCAGCAGGTTCTCTGCCTGGGAAACAGAAATGAATGGGAGGTCACGAGGGAAGGCTACCAAGATCTCCCTCAGTAAAACCCTGTGGGAAGGAAACCTCAGCACAACTAGTCTCTCTTCCCACCTTCATGTCAGCAGTTCTTGTGCAGGATTCCCTGGAGGATCGTGCTGTCCACCATTATTTATTGCAGTTACACAATATACAGTGATTATATTTGGGGAGGAGGAAGGGAGGGGTTAGGAGACTGTAGGTGGTAGGAAGAATAATTTTTGAGCAATTAATCACAGGCATGCTGAACACATAAAGGGAGAGGCTTAGAACAAAACAAGGCAAGTTGGGAGATGTCCAATGCCTTGCTAGAGCAAACAGTCTTTCAGAGCCCACCAAGCAGAATGGGAGGTGTTTTACTGCAGTCATTGGCAAAGGCAGAGCTCCCGTGTCTTCAAGGAACAGTGATTGTGTAGTTTTTGTCTTTGCTTCTCAGCACCTCCCCCAGCTCTGACTTACGTGGGTGGTTTTTTGGGTTTTTTGCAAGCTCTGCTTTTCTTTCTCTTTATCCTTATATAACAAGCTCTGTTGCACTTCACCATATTAGGCCTTTGTGGGGAAGAGTTGCTGGCATGAAAGAATCTCTCTGTCTGTGAGCTCACGCTTGCAGCCTGTTCCCAGAGGCACTGGAAAACATTCAAAGAGGCAGGGGCTCCAGCACAGTCTTGCCCCGTTCTGTTGTCTCCAGTCCTGCTGGAGGAGTCCGGAGGGAAAGGCGAGGCTGCTGGAGGGTGGAACCAGATAATAATCTCAGTGGCCTTGGTTTGTAGTGCAGTGACTTTTGTGCTGGAAAGGTTTCACTTCTTGACTTCTGTCCAATCCCTCTGTGGTTTTCCTTTAGCCTTAAATAAGGATTGCATCCCTCTTGGGCATGGGAGCATTCCTCTTGGACATCCAGATTTGCAATGGGGAGTTTTCTTAGGTGAAGCTCTCTTCCGAGATATTCAGCGAACAGTGGTGGCTGGGGTGGGGGTGGGGTGGGGGGGCAGCTTCACCGGTATCCATTTTGTTTCTCTTATCAACTTGTAAAGTCCTAACATGGTTTGGGCACAGGATATCTGAAGGGACTAGACTCCTCTATGAGCCTGCTTAATCACAGAGATCAGCCCAAGGAACTTCCCTCTTTCACCCGATGGAGGTAGAGGAGAGAAGCATCAGTTTATGTGCTCGATCATCACTTTATTTCAGTGCTGGAACTACCAATGCACTTGACTCCACAGCTTGCACTGTGAGGGAAAGAGACTTGCTTGGGAGACCAAACTCCACAATGTCTTTCCCTGTGTAAAAGCCCTTGGGGCCAAATCAGAATTGGTGAGATAGATTTTGGTGCATCTGTTCCTCCTAAACGGAACAGTAGGATCAAGGTCAATGGTCAGGATTTGAAGAGCTGCTTAGGATGGAAAAAAAACTTTTTAGGATAATTGGTTTTAACCCACCCACCCCAAATAAAAATCTTCTCTATTGTATGCAGTGTATAAGACTTGGAATCATTTAAAACGTGCGACTCTGCCAGCCACAGAATAAAATCCAGGACAATCTAGAAATCTTTTGAGGAAGACGGACGTGTGTCCATGCTATTTCTTTCCAATGTAATCTTTCCCCTGCCCTCCCCTATGTCAGATAACAAGGAGTCAGTATGGTGTTCAGCGAATGGAACTTCTTCCAGGAGATCGAGAGAATTTAGCTATCCAGACTCGTGGTGGTCCAGAGAAACATGAAGTGACAGGGTGGGTATTGGTAAGTCCCCATTATTTTACTCATTGAAGCATTTCTGTATTATTTCAATAGAACGCTGTGTTTTAAGGAAGATATGTTCTTCTCAGTGGTTGGGAGCTGGTTGAGATGAATCATGGCACATGGAGATGACACAGTGGCCTTTCTTATCCTATGGTGTGGGACCTTTGCTTTGCATCCAATAACATATACAGTAATAAACTATAACACATACATATATTGTGCTGTTGGTTCCTAAGTTCTAGTACAAGTGCACTCAAATAATTGGATTTTATGAACATATATTGGATTTTATAAACCTTATGCAAATGTTGCACTCATATGCCAACATCCAACCAGTCTAGAAATTGTAAGAACTAGTGCAGCCCTCTAGTTTAAGCAGCTGGCTGTTGTAACCAGAGGCTAGCAGTTCGTATCTCCACTGTGGCTCCTGCAAAAGAGACCAGTCAAGATCACCTGGAGCTTGTGGTACTGCTGGTGTGAAGGAGTGTTACCTGTAGAAAGAGGGGCAAGTAACTGCTTCTGCGTGATTTCTAGCTAAACCCCCCCCAAAAAAATATCTATCAGTTATTTTAGTTGTTTGAACAACATATTTCATTGCACATTGAGTATAATCATTTGTTTTGACTTGAAGAATGTATCTATTTTAGCCTGGAAATAACCGCAGACGGGTAGGCAATAAATCATTGCTTGCAGTGGAGGACGGCTCACTCCCAATTCTCCACAACTATGCACAGAGCTAGAGGTCAAAGGGATTGCAGGGTGGAAACACAGCTCACCCAGTGTGGTGTGAAAACAGCCAGACTTCCAAGTGCTTGCGGAAAGTATGTTGAGTTCAAACACCCCCCCTCTCTCTCCAGCATATGTTCTACAATATAAAAGGATTTCCACACTCATTGTGGGTGGTGGGTGGGTGGGGAGAACCCAGAAAGGTGCCGGCTGCGCAAGATCTACCATGTGTGTGTGCTGGGTGTCAAAGTATCTTCAAAGCACACTTCTTCCAAACTGAATTCACTCCTGATCCGTCCACTATGTTAAGATGAGAGGTGTGGGTATTTGTATTTTTGGGCCACACTTTTCAGACATCTGGGAGTTGTAGTCCAAAAACACAAAGCTGCACACCTCTCATTAAGACATTCCAGATCAGGTCTCTCAGCAGAGACATGAACAACAGATGAGTGATGTAGTTTGTACAGGAGAAGTTTCCTCTTGGGAGATCTTCTGTTCAAGAGGCTCATTAAGCTGACTTAGCAGAACATTCAAAACATTCTTTTTTCCCCCTGGGTTTGGAATCTCCCTGGCTTTAGTTTTGATAGCTGTTGTGAGTTTTTCAGGCTGTTTGGCTGTGTTAGCTGTTGTGAGTTTTTCAGGCTGTTTGGCTGTGTTCTGGAAGTTTTTCTTCCTGATGTTTCACCAGACTCTGTGGCAAGGAGCTCAGGGAACTAGGAGTTCTCTCTGTGCTCTGGGGTATAGAGTGAGTGAGACTGTGAGGTTTTAAAGTTGTGGAAAAGGGAAAACTTGTCCTATGCAGGAGAATAGGTGTTAGTCATTGTATTGTGGTAGAGAGATTAAGAAGTTTCACTGCAATCCTCTTCCAGGACACAGAGGTACTGGACAACACTAACAATCACTATATGAGACTACGCAGGAAAGCCATTGAAATCCACAAACACAAGCACAGTTTCAACAAAAAAGAAGAAAGTCTAAAAATCAACAAAGCCTGGCTTCCAGTACTGAAAACTACAGCCTGCAAAAGCTGAAAGTTCCATCATCCCCACCCAGCCACAAACACTAGTGATCTGTTCACACATTAGAACAGCTAATGGCATCCATCAACCACAGAGAAGGATTGCTGCCACCCAGTTGCAGTGAAACTTCTTAAACTCTCTACCACAATACAATGACTAACACCTATTCTCCTGTATAGGACAAGTTTTCCCTTTCCCGCAACTTTTAAACCTCACAGTCTCACCCACTCTGTACCACAGAGTACAGAGAGAACTCCTAGTTCCCTGAGCTCTTTGCCCTCTGAAGATGCTGGCCACAGAGTCTGGTGAAACGTGAGGAAGAAAAACTTTCAGAACATGGCCAAACAGCCCGAAAAATAAACCAGCGAAGCACATAGGATAGTGGTTACATAATCATTTACTATGGGACAGTAGTGACCGAATCGTCACCTACAGTTGGTCAAAGGGAAACCCTTTGATCCTTATTCTCTATCACTAAGCAGAAAGGTAGAAGAGTGGGAGCCCCTCCTTTATGACTGGGTTGACTGGACTTAATGCCAGGAGTGCATTCTCTCAGTGAAGCAGAGGAGGTCACAGTGAACCAGCATTTAGGAGGCATTTTCCCACAGAAAAACTTACAACAGCCATCAGATCCTGGACACGAAAGCCTTCGAGAATACATTTAGATAGTATTAGTGGGTTTTTAAAATAAATAAATAAATAAATAAATAACTAGTGCTTACTACAGAGCTCACTAAAAGCCCTGGATGTTATATTTTCTTGGCAAATATATGTCCTTGGCAATATGGAAAATATGCCAGGTAGTTTCTTAGTTGAGGCCCGGAGCTTAGATGTTCTGAGTCTGCATCTGAAGTAAAGTGTGGTGTTTTTATTGTCCCAGTCCTTCAAACAACATACCAGGGCTCACGTGCACACTTTCACAGGCCCTCTCCATGTGGCTTATCAAGGTTAATGGCCCCTTCTTGGCCAGGGAAAATGGGGCTGGTGTAGAAGACCCATGCATTTCATTTGGGGCTTGGGATAAAATTTAGAAAAGTCCACTGGGCGCAGCCAGTTGGATCAAATAAAAAGAAAAGAAATTACCTAGCAGTTGCAGTTTTGTTGTGTCTCCGTTGATGGCCCATTTGCCTCCTTCTTGGTACGTATGGAGAGGGGGCTCATTCCTGGTATCTCAGTATTTCCAATTGAAGCAAAACAAGTTGAGGAGCCATATAGAATGGGGTCCAGTGTGGAATGGCATATGATTGCAGGGAGAAAGATTCAAAAGAGATGTCCACAAGAATAAAGACCTGTTGCTTTCCCATGGGGTGCTCACGAACCATAACCTAAAGAGGGTGGGGTGGGGAAATAATATGTTTTCGAGCCATTTCCATATATTTGTTACACATGTTTTATAAATAACAGCCAAGGTCAATGGGTGGCCTTCCAGATGTTGTACTGCAATTCTCATCTGGTCTAACATCTTCTGGAGGGCCATCAGTTTCCCACACTCATTGTTGGGGGGGGCAGAAATGAGTAAGATACATTAACCCCTAATAAGACAGGGCTGGCAACATTCGGAAGCCCTGGGTTGCTCCCTCCAGACACACCCGCTGCACTTTGTTCACTTCTGAGTAGAGCCATGTCTGTGTTTACTTAGTTGGTGGAATGTTGAGAGGGACAACCAAGAGATACTATGCTGAATTTAGAAAGTCAAAAGGTTGTTTTGACTGAATGCCTTCAACTAATGGAAAAAAATTGAGTTGTTTCTAATTGGAATCTGAGAGTTGGACTGTAGTGGATGTGGAGCTAGATTATCCAGAAGTACTGAGGCCCAGATCAACTGCTACACAGGGGTGTTGCCCCAAAAATCTTGAGAATCAAAATATGCCAACTATGGTTCTGCTTTGACAGATATCTCCTCTGAGCCAGGATGATGCTGGAGAATATGAGTGCCATGCACTGAACTCAAAAGGGGAAGCCACAGCCTCGGCAAAAATCACTGTGGTTAATTCAGTAAATGAAATACCTACAGGAAAAGGTATGTTGCACGTCTGTGTGTGTCAGAGAACGAATGAGCTCTTGGCTATGTTGGAAGCAAAAGCAAAAGCAAACCTGTGGCTGTAGAAATTTAATTCATCATCATCATCATCATCATCAATAATAATAATAATAATAATAATAATAATAATAATAATAATAATAATAATAATAATAATAATAATAATAATAATAATAATAAATTTCCAGTTTATGAATGAGGGATATTGTGTTTCTGTGTCCAAAGTTCAAAACACCAGGAATGGCACAATACTAAATAGATATTTATTTATTTATTTATTTATTTATTATATTTATATCCCGCTTATCTCCTAAAATAGGACTCTAAGCGGCAAACAAAAGCGTTAGAACGCTAATAAGCAGAAATAGAAATACAACAATTCAAAGCCACATCAGATAAGCAGTATAAGCAGTATAAGATAAAAATCCTAGTGCCTCCTAATGCATCCCAGCACACCAAGCGTGCATCCTAACAGTTAAAATTGGAGACACCGATAACCAGCAATAATGTAAAAGCGATGGCGGAAGGAAAAAAAATTTAAGATTCGCCAAAGGCCTCTCGAAATATAAAGGTTTTTAACATTTTTCGAAAGGCCTGCAGGGACTCTGCAGAGTGCACTTCGCTAGGGATGGAGTTCCATATGGAAGGGGCTGCCACAGAGAAGGCCCGGTTCCGGGTGACCGTCTTCCGGGCCTCTCGAGGGGTGGCAACCCGGAGCGAGTGCGCTCGCACCTGCTGAACTGGCCGGGCCGAGGTGGATCGTTGGACGATACGCTTTGTCAGGTAGTCCGGTCCCAAGCCATGGAGGGTTTTATAAACTAAAACCAAGACCTTGAATCTAATCCGGGCCGCAACGGGCAGCCAATGCAGGCGAGCCAGGACTGGGGTGATGTGGTCATAACATCTAGAGAACATGTTGAAAAACAGTCTTGACAATTGCTTTGTGTTTGGGTGAGAATTGATTCAGTGAGGTTTAAAAAGGAGTCAGTTTCTGGGAGTTCTTCCTGCTTGGTGTTTCTTTGTGAATAGTGATGAGCCCAAAACAGTATCCATTAAGTGCTATTGGGCTGTATATATGCAGCATGTTTTGCTTTGCTTTAGACCAGTGGTTCTCAACCTGTGGGTCCCCAGATGTTTCTTCTCCCAGAAGTCTTCATCACTAGCTGAGCTGGCCAGGATTTATGGGAGTTGCAGTCCAGGAACACCTGGGGACCCACAGGTTGAGAACCACTGCTTTAGACATTTACTCATATCTGGATCACTTTTCGATGAAAGAGAAAGTAGCAAACCAGAGGACCCCCTTGCCTCAGTGATTACAGCACAGTACACAGCCTTCCCCACTAAAGGAAAATCATATGAAGCAGCCATGTTGTCGTATTGTTCCTTCTAGAATCACAGAATCATAGAATCATAGAGTTGGAAGAGACCTCAAGGCTCATCCAGTACAACCCCCTGCCATGCAGGAACCCCCATCACAGTACTCTCTTCAGCCTCTGCTTAAAAACCTCCACAGAAGGAGACTCCACCACCCTCCGTGGCAGCATATTCCACTGCCGAATAGTTCTTCCTAATGTTCAAATGGAATCTCTTTTCCTGTAGTTTGAAACCATTTCCCCGAGTCCGAGTCTCTGAAGCCATGGAAAACAAACCTGTTCCCTCTTCAATATGACATCCTTTCAAATATTAAAGCATAGCTATCATATCCCCTCTCAGCCTTCTTTTTGAAAGGCTAAACAGTCCCAGCTCCCTAAGATGCTCCTTGTAAGACATTTTTTCCAGACCTTCAACCATCCCGGTCACCCTCCTATGTACCTGCTTGAGGTTGTCAACATCCTTTTTAAATTGAGGTACAATTCATTCTTTTAATCTAGATGCATTTCCCTACATTTCCCCCTGTTGAAACCCATTCCGTTTGCTTTGGCCCAGCAGTCCAATCTGTCATGGTCCTTTTGGATTTTCATCCTATCGTCTAGGGAGTTAGCAACCCCTCCCAATTTGGTATCATCTGCAAATTTAATTAGCATACTCTTTATTCCTTCCTCCAAGTCATTAATAAAAATATTGAACAGCACTGGATCCAGAGCAGAACCCTGGGGCACACCACTGGTCACGTCTCTCCAGGCTGAAGAGAGACCATTTATGATCACCCTTTGGATGTGATAAGTCAACCAATTACAAATCCACCTAACAGTAGCACCATCTATCCCACTTTCTACTAATCTATTTGCAAGAATACCATGGAGAACCTTATCAAAAGCCTTACTGAACTCCAGTGGACCCTCGTATAACAAACAGCTTGTATAACATAAAATCTGTACAACATAAAAAATTCCAGAGACAGGGGAAATTTGCTTAACATAATTGCCTGTGGGGAGAATCCGTACAACATAAAATGGGATCACTCTGTTTTCAATGCATTCCTATGGGAAATTTGTATAAAGGAAAATTTGCTTAACATAATTTCATTTGGAATGAATTAATTCCTTTATACAAGGTACCACTGTAGTTAGATGAGTTGAAAGTTATTTAGTAAATGATTGCGGTTTCTTTAGACACCTCCCATTTCTTCTTCTTGTTGGAACAGTTTTAGATTGTGCCTTTAATATCTCGCTTTTAAGGAACTCCCATCCATCTTGGACTCCATTCTCTTTCAGTGTTTCTTGTCCATGGAATCACAGCCAATAATTCCCTAAGTTTACAAAAATTGGCTTTCTTAAAGTCCAGGATTCTTGTCTGACTATGCTTAGCTTCACCTTCCAATTGTATAACAAATTCCAAGAGGGCATGGTCACTTTTACCTAAATATCCCACCACTTCGACCCCATTTATAAGGTCCTCTGTATTGGTTAAGACCAGATCTAAAATGGTTCTGCCTGTCTTTGGCTCCTATACCTTCTGGACCATGAAATTATCTGCAAGGGCAGTAAGGATTTGTTGGACCTTGCATTCTTAGCTGAGTTGGACTGCCAGCATATATCAGGATAGTTAAAATCTCCCATTAGTACTACATCTCTCCCTTTTGACTGTGTGGCCATCTGTCCACAGAAGGCATCATCCCACTCCTCCGGCTGGCTTGGGGGTCTGTAATATACCCCCATAGTGACATCCCACCCAGTTTTCTCACCCCTGATTTTCACCCAAATACTCTCAACATGCTTCCCTGCTCTTTATCGCGTATTTCTTCAGCAGTATAAATGTCCTTAATATATAAAACTACACACCTCCTTTTTTACTAAGTCTGTTCCTTTGAAACAGGTTATACCCTCCAATAACTACATTCCAATCATAAGTCTCATCCCAAAAAGTTTCAGTGATGCCGATTATGTCATATTTATTTTGCTGTATTAAGAGTTTCACCTCCTCCTGTTTGTTCCCCATGCTCTGGGCACTGGTGTAGAGACATTTGAGGCTGTGTGTGCTTCTTACATGTCCTTTGCTTAACTTGCTTTTCCTCACAGTGATGGTCTGCACTACTCCTTGCCCTGCTCCTATTGCAACATTTGGGCTAATCTCCACAACCCCTTCTGGATCTCTACCATTAAGAAAATGTTCTCCCTCCCCCTGCAGACTCAAATTTAAAGCTCTCCTTGTTAAATCTGCAATCCTCTTGGCAAAGATTCCTACCAGCAGTATTGAGCTGCACCTCATCCTCACCCAATATCCCATCTGAATGAAACAGCAAACCATGGCCCAAGAATATACCAGTTTCCATGACACCTTTATTTATCCCATCCTGCAAACATTCCTGGAAGAAATGATGAGTACTATATATGTTATCTGTTGGCAGAACAGTGTCCATCAGTAACGATTAAAGTTGCCAGATTCTGCACAGCAGCACTAGCTTGCAGGTGAGAAATGGTACCTTCTGCAAGCTAGTGCTGGGTTAGGGTTATAATAATAATCTCATGAAATTTGTCTCCATAAGTCAGCTGTACTCAATGCATATTACACTTGTATCTGTTGATCGTAGTAATAAAATTTCTGGTCATATGAAGCAGCATGTAGCAGTACTGGCTTCTTTAAGGTTTAAGCTTGCTACGCAAGAATTTCTCTTTTCATGAATGCAACCTAAATATTGGAGGAGGTGTGCCTACTATTATTCCTTAGATAAAGTCCTTAGATAAATTAAAAGGTACTTTTAATTGCTTTTAAGATATAGGATGAAAAACGAATAGCGTTTCTCAATCTAGTGTATGTTTTAAGGAAGAGACAACTCTTTTCCATGTATGGCCTTGTATCCTTTTGTCTGCAGAAAGCGCTGAGCTGTAGAAGGGTGAAGAGTATCTATCGCATATGAAGATGTAGAAGCCGTAGTCGATGCCAAGTTTATGTTTATCTTGTGGGAAAGTGCTACCCTTTACTAAACCATTCATGCTTCTCTAGTCACTCATTTCTTGTGCAACCTTTCCTGAAGTACCAATAAAGTATTTAACACATAAATACATGGTTGAAAAGCTTTTATTTTATTTACAAAAAGCAAAAAAACCTCACATACTAAAGCATCAGAAAATATCAATAAAATACATCCAATTAAAGAGGAACATGCATCTAAAAAATTCCAGGGAGAAATTATGGATCCACTATGACAAGAGGGAATCTTTTGAAGGCTACACACTCATCATTCGGGGTGCAATACTCATTGACATCAGCTCCTGGAAAAGCAGTTTGCAGGCGTATGGCATTCTTACCAGAGAAATCTGCAATGAGATGGTCAATAAATGTTAGTAAAAATACATATGAGATTCAAAATATGCTTCAAACACTTGAAAACCCCAAGGAAATCCACAGCATTAAAAATATATTTCATAAATCCAAATTAACATCACTACAAAGCAACAGAAACAATACAGTGGCTCAACCCCTGTTGTTAAGTGTTAATAAATGGCTCTACAGCTGT
This sequence comes from Phrynocephalus guinanensis, assembly GCA_037367245.1. NCBI lineage: Eukaryota > Metazoa > Chordata > Lepidosauria > Squamata > Agamidae > Phrynocephalus > Phrynocephalus guinanensis. The sequence continues at coordinate 2,574,806 of CM074738.1, forward strand.
TCCACTGAATCAACTGTAATTTGGTGAGCCAACACTTATGAAAGTTCCATATTCCACTGGACCTATATAACTAAAGTAAGTCAAAATTAGATTACATGGATTTCAAACAATGGAACTTAAGGGAGGAGTTGATTCACTAAATCTTCATTCAACGGGCTTACAATACTGAGATTTACTCGACAAAAAAGAAGAAAAGAATTAAATTAAAACCAGTTTCAACTAACATCCCTGTGAGATATGTTCGAAAATGACAAACGGCTTAGTGCCAGTACAAAGTCAAATTCAATACTGGAGAAGATTCTCAGAGAGTGCATTGTTCATACAGGTTGCTATAATTGTGAAAGCCTCCTTTCCAGTCACCATGTGCCTGATATTGGCAGCAGGAACTAAAAAGAAGGCCTGGAATAATAAATGTGTTGTTTTGAGGGACCTCTGTGGGACAATGAAACTCCTTCCATGGTTGGCTTTCAATCCAATTACAACTTTCAAGATCAGATGCATCTTGCAACATGGACATCATGTTGTAGGCAAATCTATCGGCTACCAGGAGATCTGTCTAACTGGATTGGTTTATTGCCACCCAACTGGATATCCAGTCCTTGAGTGCAGACCAATTCCAAAGGGACTGAACCACCATCTCACTAGTATTACAGACCAGTTGTTCCAAAAACCTACTCTCAAACTCGAGTTTATTGGCCTTCACCCAGTGATCCAAAACAGGAATCACAATATCAACTGCCTTATCTGAAGCTGATGTAAAGGAGTAGACTATGATTCCTTAAGCATACGCATCTAGTTAATTACACCCCCTTAACCAGGAAATATGAAACCTGCATTTTACGGTTTGAACCAATGGCTGAAATCTTCTTGCTTAGTTACACTACACAAGGCTGGTGGTGATGTTAGCCACAGCAAATTTTTTTTGAAACAAAACATTTCCAATTTCTCCCCGGAAGATCCCAAAGCTTCTATGGAATCTTTTTCATTATCAGAAAGCCATTGGGAGCCATGGGGCAGGAGGAGGAGCTCTTTCCTTACTGAAAATGACTGACCCTGGGATGAGGGCACCATCAGTGGCAATTTTCTAAAATTGAAGGCACTTCCCCCTCCCCATCCCATGGCCCCCAGTGACTTCCCAGCAATGAGCAGGATTCCACAGGAGCTTCGGGGGAGAAGCATTTCCCAGAAAATCACCTTGGCTGCTGACATCATCAGCTTTATTTACACAACAAGATCTCAGCCAGTAACTGACAGAACAGATACAGTAGACCCTCCTATAACGGAGGGTTTGTACAACGAAAAATTTGTACAAGGGGGAAAAAATCCGCCCCCTCCCCCCCCCACGGCCACCTCTGTCCACCACCTGCGGCCGCCCGGGAAGTGGACAGGGGGTGGTCGGGGAAAGAGGGGAAGGGAGGGGAGGGGAGGGGCGGCAGGCATGGAGGGGAGCAAGCCAGGGAGGGGTGCCCTTACCTGGCAGCAGAGGGCGTCAGCGTCGGCGTCACAGCAGAGGGTCAGGGAAGGTGGGCAGCGGAGGTGGGGAGATGGGGACCTAGGCAGGGCCAGGAGGATCCTGCAATGGCGCCCCTCAGTAAGTGGTGAAAAGCACCGGGACGGGGGGGGCGGGCCTGCAGGCCGCCCTCGTGTCTCCCACGGAGCGCCTCCCGTCATTCTGTCGGCCCCGCCGGCCCGGGCCACCCCTCCCAAGGCTGCACCCGGCGGAGGCGCCTGTCGAGGCGGGAGGGAGCCAGGCGCGGAGGACGAGGGCAAGCGCACAGCTCAGCGGCGGGGCTTGCCCGTGTGCCGGGCTCGCCCTCTTTTTCCCTCCCTGGCGGAGGTGGGGGAAGCCGCTGGTGTGTCTGGCCGAGACCCCTCCCTCTCGGGCGCCTTTTTTCCCCCCGTCTTTTTTTTTTTTTTTTTGCCCGGTTGTGACACTCTCCCGGCGATGTCCGGAAACGCCGCCTGGGCCCAAAGGCCTCACCCCGGCCGCCGCTGCCGCCATCCTAAGCCGGGTCCCCCCCCCACCTGCAGCAACTGCGGCCGCAAAAAAAGGAGAGCACTTGGCCCGTGTGTGTGGAGGGGGGACCGGGGAACTGCTGGGGTGCTTCTCACTCGGGCGTGCTGGAGCGCGGGCGCATGCCTGCTTTGGAAGCGGGTGAAGGCGGTGAGGGGATCCACATGCGCGGCGGCGGCGGCGGCACGGGTGGCATGGGCCGTGGGGGCAGACCCAGCCCCCCCAGGAGGAGCAGGAGAGGAAGGCTGGCCAGCGGCAGCCTCTCGGGGCCACCCGGTGCCCCCTCGACAGCCGAGCGCCTCGCTGCCTCCAAAGCCGCCGGGTGCAGGTGAGCGGGGGGGGGGATTCCCGGCGCGGTCCCGCCAAAGCCCCCCACCCCAGGCCAAGCGGCGCAGCGCACCCCTCCCCCCACCCCCGCAGCCACCTCCGCCTGACCACCTGCGGCTGCCCGGGGAAAGAGGGAAGGGGGGAGGGGAGAAGAGGGGCGGCAGACACGGAGGGGGGGTGAGCCGGGGAGGGGCACCCTTACCTGGCACCTGCACGGGGGTCCACCACCTGCCCGCCTCCCCTCGCCCAAAAAAACCTAGCGCCATTGGAACGCATTGGAACGGATTAAATCCAGTTTCAATGCATTCCTATGGGAAATTAGAATTTGTATAACGTAATTTGATTTGGAACGAATTAATTACGTTATACAAGGTACCACTGTATTCTGGAAGTATTATATAATTTCATTTTTTTTCACGTTTCCTCTTGATCCAAAAGCTTGGCCATTATGACTGTACATGGCGGATTGGGGCCGAGACATCAGTGGCGATTTGCTCGAGCTCACTAGGGAGTTCATGGCAGAATATCCTGGTTATTTTGGATTCGCAAGTCATTCCTACAACTCCCGTGATCCTAGCTTGACATGACCCCTTAAGGCCCAAGAAGTTTAAGGAAACCCAACAGAAAGCTGTGGTGAATGAGAACTGATGGCACATAATGGATAATGCTCCTCAGGAAAGATGTCTGGTAGATTAAACTGGTTTTGCCGCATGCTTTAAAGAGGAAAAGAAATGTCATTACAGAAGGCAAGAAGGCAGGATCAAGATGGAACTCAATGGGGCAGGAGAGGATCAACTACGACAGCAGCAGGGCAGGAGGAGCAGGCCATTTTACCTCAGTTGTTCACATACCTGTGTTTTATTACGGCAGCCCCTGCACTCATATGTGTGCGTCCGGGTATTTGCTATTGCCATTAAGCCACACAAGTTGCACACGTGGACCTGATACGGATCGGATGCTTCGAACAACCTTTCCCTCAGGAACTGTGCTGCCCCATGAGCAATCTGACAGTCTCGTTCCATTTCTCCAAAACGAAGACCACCATCACTGAAAAAGCAAAAAACAATTTCCATCTTTCCTAAACGAGGTTACTCAGTAAGATGACATCCGACTCTCCGCAACACATGAGGGGACCAGCAATAAACCATTAGAACTGAATCTATCTTGTGTGCAGCAGAGTACACTTTTATGAGTGATCAACCCTCTCCACTGAAGATGTGAAAAGAAGTACCCTCATCTTTCATGTTTATTTACACTGTGTATCAAAAATGTTGTCAAGCACAGATGGAACATGAAAGAGGATCCGCAGGACACTCAGTCCCATAGACCTTCAAACTGTGCTAGTGGGCAAGCCATAAATAGGGGCAAAGTAGGAATTCGGTACAATAAATTGTGACGTGTGAATGCCTGGGCAGTGGTAGGAGGGAAACCCACTCCCGGATGGCTGTTTTGTCACAGAGAATCCATTTTGTAGGTATATCTGTTGGCGCTGAAGTCAATTTTCTTACGATTACATTTATAAAGATGTGCTTGAAAAACCTTAGGCAAAGCCACCGTAAATCTAAAGCTCGAGATACTGCCGAACTGGATTTCTAGGAGGGATGGGGGGGTGTCTTTGTCCTCCTGATCTTAAAAGATGTTCCTGGTGAGAAGCAGAGAGGAGGTGAGCGTGAATGCATTCCTTACCGCGATCGACCTTCCATAGGTTGCCTGTTGAGGATCTGAATGGGCCCTCTTGCACGGGAATGAATTTTATCATCCACCATGTGTTTCAACCTCTGATAATAAGTAGGGCCAATAAAAATCTGTGATGTGATTTTGCGACCAGTGAAGCCATTGTATAAAACCTAGAGAAAAGAAAGTGCCATGTGAATGTTAAACGGTAGTAACTTAGCAATGCAAAGCAGGCAGGCAGGCGCATTAACTGCCACCGTAACGAGAACATACCTCGTTTCCTCTCAGATGATAGCCATAGTCAGACAGCAAATTGGAAATTTTCTGCACGTTGACTGCATCATTGAAAGGTGTGGCATCACCAATTTCCCCCTTGTTTGCAGACACCTAAAAGGGAAGGTGGTTTTGCTGAGAAGAAACAACATCTCAAAAGTGGAAAACAATTCTAATACCTGACAATCAATGTACTCATACGCAAAGGTATTTGAAAAGGCAGTGTGGTGTATTGGAAAGAGTGGTGGACTAGGTCTGAGGAGACTTCCAAATCCCCTTCCAAACATGAAGTGTATTGAAATAAAAACCAGGGAATGGACAATTTACACTGAATTCTAGGGGTGTTACTTTTTTTTAAAGGAGCTTGGGATGCACTACAGCAGTTTGCTGGTCATGCCAGAATTCCCACAGGATAGTTTCATAGTCTTTGCCTGCACCTCAGTTAGCTTTCTGGACTGTGACTTTTGTGCCTCAAGAGACCAAGGCTGAACCTTAGCATCATGAGGACACCATAGATTAAAGTGGATGAGGAGCTTATCCTGTGTACAGACTCATTAGTCGTTCATCAGATGCTTTGGAAAACTCACAAACAGAGCAAGGTGGACAGCGCCTTGGCTCCAAGCACCAACATGCGCTTACCTTCCCTTGCAGGCATTCAATCAAGTGGCCAATGGTCATACGTGAAGGGATGGCATGGGGATTGATAATTATATCCGGAGTTATTCCTTCACAGGTGAAAGGCATATCCTTAAGAAAAACATGAAAAACACGCATTGTTACCTCCTGTCCTCAGAATAAGTTATTTAAAGTTTAGTGACTTAGCACAAGTCACTCAAGTTCTGAGGCCGACCAAGTATTTCCCCCCCCCCCCTCGAACAGCTGTTTGCTCCATCATGCTGCCTCATCCTGGCAGCTTTAACATGATTCAATTTTATTATACAGTACTTGTAAACTTTATCTGTTGGGCTGGTGAGCATAATCCAGCCTTTTCCGGCCACTTCAGAATTCCTGCAACCAGATGGACTGAAGGCAGGAAACATATTGAACAGATTTTTGCTCTCCAACTGCACAGACTTGGGATATAATTCCAGGGCTACCTGAAGAAGGCGGTTATGCCCTTCGAACTCCTACATGCTTAGGGGGCCCATGTTGCTGGCACTGGTGTCTCCTTTGGTGGGATCCTTCCTGCCCCTCAAGTTTCTGCACTGAGGTACACCATATATTTCGGCAGTGCTACCAAACACACCCTTCCTTCCAGGAGACCCATAAAGCCACTTCCAATTGGTCTGCTTGAATGGACTGATGAACTTTTCAAGAGGATGCTGAAATGGTGAATTTTATTATTGCTGCTATTTCATGCTGAAGATGGTTAAACGCCAAATGCTAAAAAGCAACAGGTCATTAAGTCATTAAAGCAGATGTGGGCAATAGAGATGGGCACGACTTAGCGGTATTCCCTTTTCCGTTTCCGTTACTCGTATCCGTTACTCTACGGAAACGGTAACGGGAATTACTACGCCAGAATTCGAGCTCGAACCGACGAACGAACAATTTGGTCTGATTTGTCGTGCTCGTTACTTGCATCGCGCAATGCCAAGCGGCACAGAAAAAAAGTTTTTAAAAGTTAAAAAAAACCGATTCCCGCCCCTAAAAGTAGGCGAAAACTGTCTGAGGACACCTACCAGGCCAGAAGGGTGTTTTATTTGGGGGGGGGTTTCCCCGCCCACCTCTCCCTGGCTATTGCTACTGCTGCGCTGCTGGTACCAGGCTGGGAGGGCGCATCCATTTGCCATGCAGTGCGGGGGATCCAAAATGGCGACCGCAATATTTTTTTTGAAATCGTTGCCCAAAACCCCACCAAAGCACCACAGAAACATGCGAAAATTAGCTATTTTAAATGCTTGAATTTTTACAGTAGCAGCAGTGGGTTTTTCTTGCAAAAAAAAAAAAGTCTCCGTTGATTTTATTTTATTTTATTTTATTTTATTTTTTACACCTGCACATTCGCAATGATGGGCTCGCCCATGGGAGTGGACCATGCAAATTTTCCACCAATCGCATGGCCACTTGGCCAGGTTGACCACAGAGACTTCTGGGATGTGCCAATCGGGCATAAACAGCCCACTAATCGTAGCCCAAACCTGAACCCTAAGCCTAAGCCTAACCCATACGCCAGTACACTGTCCTTCTAAGTGGGTCAGAGAGGCACCCAGAGGTGCACCCCAATACTCACCCTAACCTCACCCGTAACTAGCCTAACCCTAGCACTTGCGCTAACCCATCTTAACCCTAAGCCAGATCTACTTGCATTGCACTACATGCAAGTACGTGAGACACAGTGGGTGCAAAGAGTCTGCCAGTCCGTCACTTGTGGCTCTGGCTGACTCCTGCAGCTCCCTCCAGGAGCCCGCTACCCCCCCAAACCAGTACTAACGAAAACGAAAAAAACGATCCTACTATTTTTGCGAAATTTCGCGAAAAACGGAAACGAGCCGAAACGGACTGCCTCCGACACACGACAACTCGAAAACGTCATTTTCCCTAGTCGTGCCCATCTCTAGTGGGCAACATGTGAGACAGGCCGTAGGGGGGCCACAATCCACCCAATTTTAAAGGCTTGGGAAATAAATACCCAATCCAAAGTATTTCCCTAAAGACAAAAAGAAGCACAGTAGAAGCACAACTGTCCTTTAGAACAAGGCATGGACAGCTCTTCGCACAAAATCACATATTCAAGGACACCAGAAGTAGATTCCCAGTCACTTTTGATTTCAAGGGGGAGCAAGCAGCCCCTGGCAAGAGAAAATCCCCACCACCACCACCACCACCACCACCACCACCATGTCTCCTAGAAAGAGACCGTTGGACCTGCCAATTCCTAGTATAAAGCCTGGTATTTGCTTTCCAATACAATTTTCTAAAGACACCTCTCCTTGAAACCCCTCATAAACGTAATTAGAGCCATTTACCTCTTGTCTGTACTGGATCCCGCAGGTACCTTTCTGACCGTGCCTGCTGGCAAATTTATCTCCAATCTGTGGGATCCTCACAGAGCGCACCTGAAAGTAAAAGCAAAGCTGGTAAATGACGGAACCCATTTCATTTGCATTAGATATTTTGTCTCTCCCCTGCCCCGGCTCCTACGCTTACCCTGATTTTGCAAAACTTGTACCCTTCCTGGTTCAAGGTGACCATGACCTGGTCGACGATGCCCGTTTCGCTCGTGCGCAAGAAAGTGCTGCAGTCCCTCTTGGTGTAGCGGCGGTTGGTGCTCTCCAGCTCATCTTCGTTCTCGGGCAAGGTGACTGTCTTCCCAATGATCACGTCGTCTCCCGAGACACGCACGCCGGGGGCAATCAAGCCGTCGTCGTCCAGCTTGTCATAGATGGCGTGCCTCATCCCTAAAGAAAAGACGCAGAAATTGGAGGCCCCTCTGAACTGCCCCTGCAGAGCCTGAAACCAGGCCAAATGGGCACAACCCTATGGGCTGGTTTCATGCTTAAGCCTCCCACCGCCAGCCTGTTTCTCTCTGACCAGGGTTTCAAATATAGGTAAGGAAGGAGGCAGAATGAACTCCCACACCTGGCCAGCAACAACACACAATGGAGGCACTGTGCATTACGATTCATACATGCTTGATTTCAATTCCTACCTCCTTAAGTCAATTTTAAATTTGGGTTCTATCAAACACCATACAGAGATGCCTTGAATTACGAAATTAATCCGTTCCAATGGATCTTTTGTAATTCAAAATTTTCATAATTCAAAATGCAGTTTCCCATAGAAATGCATTGGAAACCAATTAATCCATTCTGCAGGGAATGGATTATAATAGGCTTTCAATTCATTCCTATGGGAAGGTGGTGGGGACCCAACAAAGCGGGGAAAACCTCCCCCCTTTTCCTGGGTTGACAGGAAACCCCCTCAATGAGCTGTCAAAACCAGCTGGGAGGCAGTGGCGAGCACAGCAGCGTGGCCCCGACACAGCAGGGGGATCCCGGCTCTGACAGCGCTCACCAGCTCAGCCCCTTGCTGCTGTGTTGGGGAAGCCTGAATCCTGGCTGTCCCAACAAGGTAGGGGGATCCCAGCTCTGACAGCAAGAATCTACAGTGGTACCTCAACTTACGAATTTAATCTGTTCCCAATGCATGCTCTTAAGTCGAACTTCTCTTAAATCAGGGTACCTATCTAAAAAATTGGAAAAAAATAAGTTAAAAATAAAAAAATGAAAAAAATTGTAAGTCGAGCAGACCATATCTAAAATTTGTAAGGTGGCAGTTAAAACACCAACAATTTTCTGCTGTTAAGTCAAATTGCTCTTAAGTCAACCTACTGTTAAGTCGGGGTACCACTGTACTTTTGAAACACTGCTGCACACCTTGCAAAAAGTGCTTCTGCATGGTTTGTACGGGTGTTTTAAAAGCAGATTCTGGCTGCTCCGACTCCAGTGGGTAGCAGGGATCTGAATTTATTTATTTATTTATTTATTTATTTTCAGATTTATATACCGCTCCTACTTCCCGAGCGAGAACTCAGGGCGGTTCACATAAAAATTAAAAAAGGAGACTAAAAACAGACACAATCACAGAAGCAATCCAAGGAGGCAACATATGTAGGCCGAGCAAAAAAAAAAAAAAAAGGCACTGACCCCTGCTGCCCACCTGCTTTCCGGGTACGACACGTTTGAATTACAAAGGGAAATCTGCGGGGCTAGGGAACTGTCAAAATCACCTGGCTGGCTGTACCTCTGACAGCCAGGTGATTTTGACACTGCCTTCTGGTGGATTTCCTTTTGTAATTCATTTTTTTTCACAGTTCAAGGCACTCGTAATTCAAGGCATCACTGTATTTCCTTCAGTCTGTTGTGATGCAAAATTCAGAATGGAAATCTCGCTTCTGCACTTGTCTTGTATGGCCACCATGCCACAAAGCTTGGAACTCTCTGCAGGTCCTTTCGTGTGCAAGCACTTCAAACCACAGCCAGTGGTACAAAATAAGGGAGGCATGTCATAGAAACCTCTCGTTCACCAGCAGTTCCCTGTATCATCTTAAAAGACCAGCTGTAAGTGTCCGGTGGACACTGGTTAAAGGAAGACTTACCTGGCGCTGGGGAATTGGCAATCGCAGGAGTACCACAGGCAGATAAATCCGGGTCAGCGTTGTTAACAACATAATCTAATGGGAAATACCTGAAAGCCAGCTATTTATTTTCTACCAAACTGGCTGTATTGGGACAATCATGTGTTTGTAAACCAGGATGTGAACATGCTTCAAGCCCCCACCCCCAATTGCAGCTGCTTTGCTTTTCCCCCAAGCCTGAATGCACCAACAAACCAAAAAGCCTACATTAACTTAAAAAAAAAAGCACGGTGCCACATATAATTAGCTTTTTAACAAGCTAGGATATTATGACAAGGTTTCAAGCTGATTTCACATCCTGGCTTCTGATGAAACCATTAGCTATTGCTTCCTGCTTCAGAATTAATACAAAACTACTGTACAATTAATCACCTGTAATATGAAACTACAGTTAATTGCAATTAACAAGTCAGAAGCAGTTAATTTAATTAAATGCTCTGTGGGCCAGCAAGGGCTGTTAACCACGGGGAGAAAACAAGCGGTTTCCTTGTTCTCAGCAATTTATAACTAATAAGAATGTAAAACAGTCAGACTAGTACAATGCTATGACAGAGCAGACACCCGCGGGCCCAGCCTCCAAGAACTGCCCCCGGGCAAACTTTGGTCTGCTCTCACCTTGACATGTTTCACGAGTTGGCTTCTCAAACACTTCTTCTTGATCAAATCCTTTCTTGGACTCCTGCTCTTTGTATGAACGATAGAACACTGATCTGACAGGGGAAAGTGAAATGCCATCAGTATCAATAATCACAGGGGACTGAAGAAATGGAAGCCTACTAATGCGGCGGTTAGAGGGAACCGAGGGTTTGGGTGGGAAGGCTCCCCCGCAGGCACAGTGGGAAGGGGAGGAGACTAACGAGCTTTCCTTTCCAGCTAGGAACGTCCCAGAGCCTCACGCATGCACACTCAGTACCCATCTGTGTGGCTTCACGAAGGCCATGAAGGAATACTGTTTCAACACTGTAGAGAATAAAGGTTGCAGCGGTGACCTATCCCCATTTGCTGCAGAGACAGGGAATTTTCAGCCTGTGGGTGATAGAAGAACTGAGCTGATAGAAGAGGGAGAGAAGTACTAAGCTGCAGTTCTCTGTGGGGTGAAGCAGAGGGAGCACTAAAACTGATTGTATTCAGCAGGTGCTTCAGGAGCTCGCAACCTCCTGCAGTCAGGACCTATCACACCTGAAGTGTTGGATAAGTCTCTATCATTCTACTTTTGCCTTCCTCACTCAAGGGAAGTAGGAGAATGGCACTAAGGACCCAAATGAAATTCTGGCAGGTGTTTTTAGTCATGAGGATTGAGGATAATTGTATCCTAATGGTACCCATAGCCCCACCCTCTGAGGTCATCTGGCCCAAGGACTGTGTGGGAAACCTGGTCTCAGTCCTGATTATTTCCCCACCCATCCTTCCCAGGCATCATGCAAAATGTTTTAGGACTGGTTAGGGAAAGTTAGGGTTCAGCAGTCCAGACCTGAAAAAACCTCTGTCGACAGCAGAACGATTCATGATGACAGAGTCTTCTTGATTATACCCAGTATACGAAGCTATGGCCACAATCGAGTTGATGCCTATAATGGAACCAAGACAGTGCATGAGCCGCCATGTACCACTGTCTCAACGTCTTTGGTAATTGGAAAATTATATAAAGTGCTCTGAGTCAATGCTCTGCTTTTGGCATCCAGAACCACAATGGGCACAATTACACAGGCTACAACAAACGTGACGTCATATAAACACAAGTAGTGACCCCTGTGGAAGATCTTGGCAATGTCCCTGAGAAGTAGAAGGACAACCTAGTTCTGCTAGCATGGAGCTGCAAGGAACTGGCCTGCATTTCTTCATGTCCGCTTCTTTGCAGACTGTGATAAGGAAGCGCACACCCAGGTGCAACCTACTAGTCTTCACTAGATGAGTCCGCCTAAGACAAATTGCCACCAACACTGTCACTAGCAAGTAACTGTGGCTATGCTATTGCTGAAGAGCATTCTGTTGTGAAAGATATTTTGGGTACCAAATAGATGCTGTCTTCCAGGTGAAGGAAGACAAGGATATTATTAGTAGCAAGGGAAGGGAAGGACCTATAAGCCACACACTCTGGTGTGTACAAGATTTACGTCGTGAGACAAACCGACTTAGTGCCTCTTTCTGCTATTCTGGAACTATCTGGGGGTGGGGGAAACAGTGAACATAAGAAGAGCCATGCTGGATCAGGCCAAAGGCCCATCCACTCCAGCCTTCTGTATTTTACAGTGGCCCCACCAAATGTGTCTGGGAGTGCACGAGACCAGACAGCCGCCTCTCTAATATCAGAATCAGAATACTTTTATTGGCCAAGTGTGGTTGGACACACCCAGAATTTGTTTTGGTAAAATATGCTCTCTCTACATAAAAGGAAATATAAGAATCATATAGTCAACAATAAAAACACAGTACAACAATACAATATAACCTATTATTTAAAAAGGAAGAAGATAAGTAAAAATTAATTATTCAACAGTTTGATAGCACTTGGAAAGAAACTATCTTTATATCTAGTTGTCCTAGTATGCAATGCCCTAAAACGTCGCCCTGAGGGTAACAATTGAAACAGGTTATGTCCAGGATGTGTGGAATCTGTGTATATTTTCATCACCCTCTTTTTAGCTCGTGTGGTATACAGTTCCACAATAGATGGCAGATTAGTAGCAATAATATTTTTCTGCAGTTCCAATTATCCTTTGAAGTCTCTATCTGTCATGCTTTGTCGCAGAACTAAACCAGTTATAGAGGAACAGATAATAGATTCCATAGCACCTCTATACCATTGAATCAACAGTTCTTTTGGCAGCCTTTACTAGCCAATGAAATTCAAGTTCAGAAATCTACAGACATTAATACATGTGCCTTTACCGCCAGGGACAGCGATCTCAAAGGTGCTTCCCATCCAAAGACCAGCGTAGCAACACTGCCCACACCTCATCCACCGCATCACCTCAGATTTATCCATGCTCACTGGCTGCTGGCACTTTTCAGTCTTTGATACTAAAAGGTGAAGAAAGAGGAGGCTCCAGGCCCTCGACAAATGCAGCTGGCCTCGTCTCTTAGGAGCACCTAAGATCTAAAGAGCTCCAGAGAAAGTTGTGTGTGTGTGTGTGTGTCATGCCATCTGCTTCTAGGTCCCTCCGCTCTATGGGGTTAAAACTGAGGCAGAGGCTTGCTACTCAAAGCACTTCTCCTCGTGAGCATACTTCCAGGCATGGGACAGGAACCTACAAACATACCAGCTGGCAACTCTCTGAACCGCAGGTATTCCATCGAGCGCGTAGTCACCAGGGGTTTCTGAGGATAGTACAGCACGTGGGCAAGTGTATCCATGCGAACGTGGAAGTTGGTAATGTAAACACCCATGGCCTGCTTGCCCATAGCAGACTGGTAGGTATTCCTGGGAGACTATGAAGAAAGCAGAAGAATCAGCATTAAGAACATAAGGAAAATCTTCATGCATTTCTAAATACTGCCTATGCATACAAGTGGCATTGCACATTGCCCTATAATCTTACCATAGACTTTTAATCCAATCATACAAACCTGGTTGTGATCTGGAAATGGGATGATGGAGGCACAGACCCCCAGGATCATGGACGGGTGAATCTCGCAATGTGTGTAGGTGGAACAATAGGCAACACCTTTCTCCTGCAAGTCATCAGGGGTCATGGCCAGCATAACTGTCTCCTCTTCCAGAGTGTCAATGTATTCTACCACACCGCTGGCCACCAGATCCTGCCAACTAAACAAAATGCCTCAATTATTTTGGGGACCCGAAATTAGATGCAGACAATAGCCCTTTTGGAACAGATAAAATCCCGAGTCACAAAGTCCAAAGTTAGGCTGCTCGGAGATCTCCCTCTCTCTCTCTATTTTTGCTGGTAATGGGAACGTATGTTTACGCCTAGAGTCATAAAAAAGCTTTACATCCCTGAATGATTATTGAATACATAAGCTTTCATTTGCTTTGGCTATTCCAGGCTGGGGAACTGGACCTCAGCTATCACTTCAGACAAGAAAGGATACAAAGGACAAATAGCATGGCCTCAAAACTCTCATATAGACCACGGGTGGCTTTTAGCCTGCTAATATTGCCATTTGATATCTCAAGGACCAGTTAAGATGGCATTCTCCAATATGAGTTCTTGCCACCATCTTAGAGGGTGAATTTGATTTAAATCTAATTGATTTAAATTGTGATGATTTAAATTAAATTTAAAAATTTGAATCAAATTAAATCATTTAAATTAAAAATGATTTAAAAATATTGAAACCATGATTTAAATTTTTAAAATGCACTTGTTTTTAATCTAAGCTATTGGAAAGTGCTCTACTGCGGTAAGCATGACAGGTAAAATAGCCAGTGTTGGCCCCAGGGCACAAATGTCCAGGTCAAAATGTTTGCTAACTATAATTTTATCCTTTAAGTGAGGCTAGAATGCCCTTGTCAGCTGACAAGGCCAAATGTGGCTAGGCAGTCAGCAATATGATGCCATTTTTAAATCCATGGGGGGGATCAGCATTTCTATGGTAATGCACAATCAGTGGCAAATCATGTTCTAGCCACGCAAATGGAGACGCAGGAAAGAGCCCCCTACACAGTCCCTCCAAAGAAGGCAAGATACCCAGGGAGCTTCATACCTGTAGTTGTTGTATTCACGCTCCTTCAGTTGGTCAATATGCCTTTTCTTCAGTAACAACTTCTGTTTCTCCACAATCAGAAGCGGGCGGCAAATCCTGCCAGCATCAGTATAAATGCGAATTTCTCGCTCCCTGATATCCCTTATCATGGACACCTGTAGACCCACACACCATTCTCAAATTCTGCAATTTTCAATAGCAAATACTTAGCGCAACAAAAGGAAGTAATTGAATTGGCCATTTTTGCTTGTAAATGGATTTCAGCTGAGTCCCTTTACAAACATGAATTAAATTCTTCCTTTGAGTACAGTTTTTAACAAGCTGAGATACATTACATCTACTGGATTCCAACTCAGTATTTACCTCCGACACAATGATGTCCATCTGACGACGCAACTTCCTTAGGGTGTTCATCAGCTGTTCTGGGTCTTTGTGTATTCCAACCCAACAGCCATTCACAAAGATCTTTGTGGCACTTTGGAATAAAGAAAAAGTTATCACTAAGGGGATCCTAGACTAAGCCACCTAGAATATCCTGAAATTCAACCACGTTTTTCACTTACTCTGCAATTGCTGCTGGAGAGATTTCCTCCAGGTTCTCCATGCTCCATTCTTCTAAAAACTCTAAGATGGGGGATGGCTGGGACCCGACAGATATATACGCCATCAAAGCAAGATTCTTCACCAGCCCCACAGCATGACCCTAAGGGCACATGGAATTGCTTACAGTTCACATCAAAGTGTCTTAGAGATAATTCGCTGGCTTCATGAGACCCACAAAACACAAACATTCTGGCATTTATTTTAGTAAGAAAGATCAAGCTTAAAGCAACCTTTTTAACTCATGGAGCATCCATGTTGATTGTCCTGATGAATTTTTTTGCAGGATGCAGGAGTTCCATGAAGAGGATTATGAGTGTGTTCTGGGATATACATTGAATTTAGGCAGCAAGAGATATTGGGCCTCACTACCAATTGGCATCTACTGAGTATATGTCCTAAAATTCAGCCAGCACTCCACTAAGCGTTACAGGAGAAAACTAAGAACCAAGGGCAAGTTCTTTTTCAAGGAATACATTTATTTATTATTTATTTATTTATCTGGCTTTAAACCACATAACACAATAGCCAAACCCAAACCCGAACTGCCAAATAGAAGTCCCAGTTGCATACTGCTAGAACTGTTATTAGCAGAGTAATCCATTTGTTTATCTATGTCACTGTTTGACTACAGCACTGAGTAGCATGGTCTTATGTGCATTTACACACACACACACACACACACAGGAGTTGTTTCAATGGAATCTTTGTTACCTCTGGCGTTTCAGCAGGGCAGACCATGCCCCACAAGGTGTTGTGCAGCTGCCTTGGCTTTGCTAGCTTGCCATCTCTCCCAATAGGGGAATTCAAGCGACGCAAGTGAGAGAGCGTAGAGGCAAAGGTGAGCCGGTTCAATACCTTGAGGACATAAGATATAACATGTTTATGCATACACATGAGAAACAGAACACAGATCTGATTAACATCAGCAATACAGACTACCCCAAAGAGTCAACTTTTATTCCTTGGCATTGCAGTGGTGCCCTGCCCTTTCATGGTTCATATACTGTGGTCCCACTATATCGCAGGACTGCAGTATATGAAAAACGGTCCCCTGGGGTAAGGGGAGAAAGGCCTGTTTCAGGCCTCCCGTACTTACCCCAGGACTAGTGCTGCCCCGAATGGGCCTGCGAGCTCCTTCCTGGAGGCCCCAAAAGGGCTTCCCTGAGATCCGGAAGTGCCTTCTGGTTTACCAGAAGTGATTTCTGGTTCGTAGGGAGGCCCTTTTCAGGCCTCCAGAAGGCCTGGGAAGGCCCTTGCAGGCCCATTTGTGGCAGCGCCAGGCTGAGAGTACGTACAAGAGCCCCCAACTAGGCTTCTCAGGCCCAACCCGACCTGCATCTGCATATCACAGATTTTCAATTATCACGGGTCATTGATTTCCACCAGCAAACCAAACAGTTGTCATTGTCCGTTCCATCACAACTACAGAAATGTCCTTCTATGAAGGCAATAATCTCTATTTGGTCCTGATGGCAACTTTAAGTTAGAGTATCGTATTTTAACTGTTTTTTTTTGTTGAATTGTAAAATACTGTAAGCCGCCCAGAGTCCTTTGGGTAGTGTGGGTGGCAAATAAGTTGAATTAAGAACAACAACAACAGCAGCAGCAATAATATGATCAATAATATGAGACCTGCAACCTGAACGCAATTGTTTGGCTGAACGTAACTTTACAGGACTGCCGGAATACTTACTTGAGATACTCCAGCTCTGGCCTGATGAGCTTTCTTCTGGTCTCCCCAGTTCCCTGTAGCCAACGAGTATTTCAGACCATCTGATATAATCCTAGTTTTAATGGCCAGCTCCAAGTTAAAATCTTTCCCTCGGTCAATAAACTTCTGTGCATATATTCTAACTTCTTTCAACAAATTCTTAAACATTCTGTGGAAGGAATCGGGAAAAGAAAGTTGAGAGGCGTTTTCCGCTGGCCCCCAAAAGACTCCACGCCACGTCCTGAACCCAAGATGCCCCCCCCCCATTCGGAAGCTCCACCCATTTCCAACCCGGCTGCCCTTAATAGCAACTGCAAGGGTTGCTCGGCTGCATCAGAGCAAAGCCCTCCCTCCTCAAGTCAGCAGGTCCGTTCCCAAAGCAGATCACCAGGTGTCTCCCAGAAGAAGCCCCCACAAGAAGCACATTTCCTGTGACAGTGAGAGTAACAAAGCCATCAGGACCATTGGCTATCAACAGAACCACTGTCTGCACAGATGTCCCATAGTCTTTTAAAGGGCCAAAAACTGCCAAAGTGATTCCATGTGATTCCAAAAACTGCCAAAGTGACTCAATGCTCTAGTTTTAAAAACACACTGTGTGAACGAAGACAGATCCACACAGTGGTGGATCTCTCTTGAATATCTCACCATCTGTAGTGGATGAACGGGATGTTGTTGTAGTGAAATGGAACAAGTAAATGTCTTCCCTTTTGCTTTCTTTATACCAAGCACAGTTGTACACCCCCCTCTACCATGTCTTTTCTTAGATGCCTTTTCCGCAGCTGGTGGCGAAGGCTTCTGGGAATTGCAGTCCAAGAACAACCGCTTAACCAAGTTTGGGAACCACTGCCCCCCTCAAAGTGAAACAGTTCAAAATGATGGGAAGTCTTCCTGTTGGTGCTGCGGGGGGGGGGGGGGGAGGCAGACCATGGGAGAGAGAAAGGCACCTTCCGCTCCTCCCCAAGATCCAAGCAGATTCAACAGCTGCAGCCATGCAAGGGACTCACCCTCTGAACAGGAAAGCAAGTAGGGGCCCTGCAAGGTCCAGCCGTTTGTTGCCATAGTGATCTCTGTCATCCAGCTCTCTTCTCCCTAAGGCTGCCAGCAACAGCCTATGGACCATGTAGCTAAAGGGTGGAGAAAGGGAGCACAAAAGCAGATAGATCTTCACATTTCCATAACATACATCACGTAGATAAGTGACATCACCTGGTTTTTAACATGTTAATGACTGAAATATCCCCCAATAGTCCATGAAACAAATGGCTTACAAAAGCCTCTGGTTCTAATACGGCACCACCCCAAATCACAGGTTTCAGTTCCAGCAAGTAATGGCACCTCTGTCTACCCTTTGGATTCTTGCATCAGTGATGCTCCTGGCCAGTACCCTCCAAGACATATTTGCAGAAGGCTTACAACTTCATCTTTGCAACTGCAAAGATAAGCAGAAGACTAAAACATATGTTGCTTGCCTGCAATAAAACATTCAGGCAAAACTTGGACTACCAGGAAAACAGTTGCATGCACTAACAGATATAGAATCATAGTTATACTACACTTTTAATTGAATTGCCTCAAATATACAGTATACTGGAAAGGAAACCAATGTATCTTATAGATAAATTAGTTTGGATCATTATTTCTCTAGCCTTCTGGCTTCATATCTTGACCACTAATCCAAATCACAGGGGGCAGGGGATGTTCTGAGAGCTACACCATTATTTATTTTGACATACCCAAGAAAATAAGCCTTTTTGGTTTCACAAAAGTCACTGACACCAACATGTGGAAGCATCTCTTTCTGCAACACTTCCTTCGCATATTTGATTCTCTTCTCTTTGGTGACGCCAGGCTTTGCCCCTCTTGAGCCAATGAAGTTCAGGGCAACATTCTGTTCCTGGATGACAAAGGCTTCATCCAATGAAGGCTTAACCTGCCACATAGAAGAGGACACACACTCCGTTAGAAGAGCAAAGAATGTCCCTAAAAGCAAAGAAAGCAAGTGCTGGCAAACACACCAAACACATTTAAAGTAGATTCTGTTCTATGACAAGAAAGTACAGATTACCATTTCCATCATCTCAGGATCCTCAAAATCATAAATTATATGCTCGAGTATGTCTCTATCGGAGACAAACCCTAAGGCTCGGAAGACGATAATGATGGGTACTTCCTGCTTGATGTATGGCAAGGTGGCTACAATGCGCTGCCCGATGGCACTCTTCTTTGCACCCTAAGGACAGACGGGGAAACAAATTTTCAAAACATGCACATTCGAACGGCACAGATCAGGTCTCTACGTACTGTGATTTTAAACCAAGTTAAATCCATCTGTCCAAATATAATGGTTCCTTCCCCACAAATGTTTAAGCAAATGCTAAGGTAACTGCGATACCGTATCCGTGTAACTTCCAAATTATCCTTCAGAACAAGGATTAAGTTACCAAATCTTTAAATCATGGCTCGGAGACACCTTTCATGATTATGAAATAGCAGATCTTCCTAGTTCAATGGTGCCTCCTAAGACAGATTTAATTTGTTCCACAAGTCTATTGGTTTTATGAAAAGTTTATCTTAGGAGGCGTTCCAGAGTGGATTACATGAGTTTACACTGATTACATTTCCCTGGAAAGGCTGTCTTAAATCCCCCTCAAGCAAATGGCAGCCTCCAGGCAGCCTGAGAAAGAGCTCATTTCGACAGCTGTCAAAATCACCTGCCTGTGGAGGGTTGTGTGGAGCAGCCTTCTGCGGCCACTTGGTTGAGGGGGGTTACCCCCCGCAGCCCAGCCAAGGGGTGGGGAGCTTTTCCCCTTCTTTGCTGGGTTGGGGCAGGGGAAAAGCTTCACCCCTTTTGCTGACTACCCCAAACCGGGAGGGGGGGGAGCGGGTAAGGGGTGACTCGCCCGCTCGTCCCCTTCCCGAGTCAGGGCAGCCACCCCTCCTTTGCCTGGGTCTCTCCAAACCAGCTGTTTCGGTGCAAAGACCTGGGCCGAAGGGGGGTGGCAGTGGCCCAAGGGCCCATCTTCTAGTCCATCTTCCTGTCTCTCACAGTGGCCTCCTCCAGATGTCTCAGGGAGCACAGGAGACGACTAGAGACCAGTCTCCTGATACCATTCCCCTGCCTCTGGCGCTTTGAGGTACCTTCCTTTTAAGTCTGGAGATAACACGTATCCCCATCACAGCTTGTAACCTACAATGGACTTTTCCTCCAAAAATCTATCCAATCCCCCTTTAAAGGCATCCAGGCCAGATGCCATCACCACATCCTGCGGCAAAGAGTTCCACAGACTAACAACACACTGGGTACAGAAATATTTTATTTTGTCTGTTCTCCCTCTCTCAGCCCTAATTTGAGTGGATGATGACCTCTGGTTCTGGTATTGTGTGAGAGGGAAAAGAGCTTCCCTCTATCCATTCCTTCATCCCTTGCATAATTTTGTACATCTCAATCATGCCCCCCCCGCACCTCAGGTGCCTTTTTTCTGGACTAAAGAGCCCCAAAGAATTCAACTCTTTGTGGGAAATGCTCACCTGCCCACCTCTGGCCAGCATGCTAACCCATATAGTGCTCGTGGGCCGTGAGGAATTCTCCAAACAAGAACGGCATTCTCCTGTGTAGGCATATTTGGAATCCTTCTTCGCAAAGACATATACTGTGTTTGTAGCCATCTTCTCTTGAGCAATCAGAACCTGAACACAGAACATCAAGATACCAAGATAAAACCATTTGCTTTCATAAGGGCCCAGCTTAGGTCACTGATCTGGAGCCCCAGTCTAGAGCTGGGGTGGGGGTTGAATCCACACTGTGCCTGCTGGGATGCCGCCTAGCCAAAATCAACCAGAGCATGTGTTGAGGGACATGCCCTGTTGCCTGTGCAGCCAAGACACCACTAGAAGCAGCGACTAGTAAACCAATTCTACATTATGCCTAAAGAAACCCAGGTCTCTTATCAGTCAGAATGTACTTGAGGAAACATAACTGTAAACTCAGTGAGTTGGAACTCCTGGCTAGGTATGGAGCCAAGGGTCAGAAGCCCAAATCTCCACTATGTCTCCGGGAGAAAGACTAGACAGGAACTCCTGAAGAACTGCTGGACAGATCAGTGGTTTAGGTATCTGTCTGCCGAGCCAGGGGTTACGAGTATCTTATGGGTTAAAATATCCTGCAACCTGTGTGGCTTTGGGTTAGATGCATGGGCTCCAAGTGACACCAGAAGGATGCATTTCTGAGTACTTGTCAGCTAATAGGCTTGCCATACTTTGGAACAGACTTGATGGCATGAATAACATTAGCACAATTACAATCTCAGTTCTTCTAAAATCTGGTGGACAGACCACCATAAATCTCTGCACTACAGATAATTCTTATAGTACAACAAATGTGTTACATAATCCTGGTATAAAGATACATCAGTTTAATCCTCCGCTCAGCAAACTCAGAAACTGTAGTGGACCTCAGGCAAGCCACTGGCTTTAAGTCTAGCTTTCCTCTCCTGCTTTGTTCTAAGCAGGAAACAGAATGGGATTGTCCAGCTCACCCCACAAGTAACATGCAACCACAAAAAGAATATCCCCTTGTTCTGAACAACCCAACAATGGCAACTAGGAAAAATTCTAGGAGCTTATTTTTAACATCTCTTCAATCAATGGAAAGGTAGACATACTGAAGAGATTGAAGTCACTCGGTCACAAAGACATGGAACTTTCTGCACGTTAAAAAAAAAACAATCCACATTTATTTAATTTCTCTCAGAAAAGGCAAATCCTTACCTTTTCTGAGCCATTAATAATGAAATAACCACCAGGGTCAAGGGGGCATTCATTCAGCTCACAAAGATCACGGTCAGTCAAACCATTTAGCAGGCAATATGTGGATCGCAGCATGATAGGAATTTTTCCTATAAATGTTTTCTGATGCTGTGTCTGCAACTGGTCTTCTCCTTCTTTAATAACTGTTTTAGTTATGTCCACGTACAGTGGAGCAGAATACCTGTGAAAAAGGTTAACATCATGTTTAGGGGAATGCAACTGCTATTAGATGTTATACAAATACAGTACAGTACTTGTTCAAAGTACTGAGCAATTTAAACAACATCAGACTAGACATGGGCGAAATTGTCGTTTCTGTTTTCGGATATCGTTTCCGTTACGTAACGGAAACGGTAACAACAATTAAGCTGTCAGAACTCGAAGTCGAACCGAAAAAAGAAAAACTGGGTCTGATTTGTCGTTGTCGTTCCTGGCATCGCGCGGCGATCGCGCGATACCAAGCGGCACAGAAAAAAGTTTTTAAAATGAAAAAACCCCGATTCCTGGCCAAAAAAGCAGGCAAAAATATGCCTGCCTGAGGGCACCTACAAGAGGGGTGTTTCTGGGGGGGGGTCCCCAGCCTTCCCCCCCTCCTGTCCTGGGCTGCTGGTACTGGGCTGGGAGGGGGCATCCTCGGCGTCTCCATTTGCCATGCGGTGAGGGGGGATCCAAAATGGCGTCCGCAATATTTTTTTTGAAATTGTCATGGCCCAAAAACCCACCAAAGCACCACAGAAACATGCGAAAATTAGCTATTTTAAATGCTTGAATTTTTACAGTAGCAGCAGTGGGTTTTTTATAGCAGTAAAAGGTCGCACTGATTTTATTTTATTTTATTTTTATTTATTTATTTTACACCTGCGCAATGATGGGCTGGCCATGGGATGGGACCATGCAAATTTTTGGACCCATTCTACCAATCGCATGGCCAGGTTTTGACTGACACTTCTGGATGTGCAAGAGGGCATAAAAAGCCGAGGCACTCCCAGAAGAGTCGCAGTCCGGGCTTGGATGTGGGTGGGAGAGGGCTGTGTGTAGCTGGCTGCTGTGCTAGACTAGTTTCAATTTCGCGGAGCCTTTAGATTTCAGTTAGGCAGGCAGGGAGGGAATTGATTCAATTGAATTTTTAGGAAATAATAATAATTCCTTTCATTCTCTGTCTGCTGTGGTGAATAGCAACGCAGTTTATTCTTTTTTATTCTCCTGCAGTTTGTTAGGATTTCTTTACTGATAGTGCTTCAAAGGGGGGGGAGGTTTGAGTCCGAGGGGAGGTGTGGATTTATTTTAAAATTTTCATTTGCTTGGTGGCAAGCCAAGGTCCTTTCATACCCTGCCTGCAGCTCTGCTGTGGGTGCACTGCCCACTTTGTTTGCAAAAATTACAATTGCTTTATTCGATGCAGTCTTGTGCAGCAAGTCAGTTTAAAGTGTTTTCCGCCTGCTCTGGGTCATTGCGGGACCCGCGCCCGCTGCCCGCCCCTCCCCCCGCCGCAGCCGCCGCCCGCCCATGCCCCCCGCCACCCCGCCCGCCGCCTAGGGCACAAAAACACCTAGCACCGGCGGGACGCCACTCACTGGGATGTCAAATCGCGCGAAATCGCGGCGGCGGTAACGACAAACGACACAATGAAACGACAATTTTTTAAAAAAAATCACGAAAAACGGAAACGACCCGAAACGGACCCGTCCCAAAAAACAACAACTCGGGGAAAAAAATTCTGGTTGTGCCCATCTCTACATCAGACAGTGATAACAAGCTCACCCATACGAAGATGCTAATAACAAGGACAGAAATGTCTTACGTAAGGTTTCTCAGCCTGGCTTCATTTGGCATCATAGGCGAAGGAGCACCATCTCTTTCCCAATGTGTTGGCTTGGACAGATAAATTTGTTCGAATTTCAGAAGGTAACGTGGCTAAAATTAACCCAAGCACATAAGTTTTATTAGATATTTCATAAAGCAAGTAATAACGGGCCTCATTTGTACATCACTTCTTTTAGCAGGACTGGGTGCACACTACAGGGCAGTGTTGGTGAACCTATGACACGGGTACCAAAGGTGGCAGGTGGAGCCCTTTCTGTGGACACTCCACCTCACCCCCCTCACAGCCACAGCACTTTCCCCTCCACTCGGAACATGCCACTGTGCTCTGCGCAGAGAGCTGAACGAAGTAAAGGTAGTGGCTTGCGGGCTTGTTCGTAGCCCATTTACTCTCCAGCCACACCACTCTGGACATCCAAACAGTGGGGTGGCTGGAGAGTAAACTGGGGCTATGAAGGAATCCACAAACTATTCGCCCGGCTCTCTGCATGGAACCATTTTGGCGGTCTGGAAACAGTTCTGAGAAAAGAGCCGGGCGAAGGGGAGGCAGTGGTTTGTGGGCTCCTTCGTTTACTTCCCATTTACTCTCCAGCCAAGTTACTCTGGGCACCCCAAAAACAGTGTGGCTGGAGAGTAAACTGGGGCTACAAATGAACCAACAAGGCACCACCGCTTCCCCTGGCTTTCCTGACAGTGCAGCACCCCCCCATCTGCCTCTCTGCCCAGGGCAGAGAGGCAAATGGGGTGCTACTCTTCAGGAAAGTGAGGATTGAAAAGCAGTTTTTTACATCTCCCGCAGCCACAGCGAGGATGCTGTGGCCATGAGAAATTCAAAAACCTGCTCTTTAATTCTCACTTTCCCGAAGGTTAGCACCCCTGCTCGCTTTCCCAAATGGTCGCACCCAAAGCATTTGTAACCCGGGGTATCACTGCATTTAGATTAAATTGCAATAGTATCCCTTTGTGAAAAATAAGTGGGTTTTGAATGGCAGTTTGGGCACTCAGTCTCTAAAAGGTTCGCCATCACTGCTACAGGGGGTGCTGAAAGAGAGCAGGAGATTTGGCAGAATGAAACATTTAGCTGAGAGCATCAACTTTGGCCTTTGGGAGTATCTCATCCTCAGGACTGCAAAGACAGCTCTGAAAATTCAGGAAACTGGTGCTGAGATCAGAGAGGCCAGAGAGGGGCAAGAAGATTGCCACATCTACAGGAAGAACTTTCTTCCCTGTAATTTGGGAGCAAGGTTATCTTCCTGGCACATTTTGCACAAAACCCACCCATCTGTCACAGGTTCTGTCCCAAGCAGAACAAACATAGGAGGGGCAACAGGTCAGGGCCAGAATAAGCAGTACACCTCCATTTGAAGGAAAAAGGCCACTCTTTCAAAGATGAGGATGTACACATATTAGACAAAGAAGAGAGGTGGTTTGAAAGAGGAGTAAGGGAGGCCATTCATGTGAGCATTGAAAACCCCTCCCTCAACAGAGGTGGTGGGCTCCGGCATAGTCTATCTGCTACTTATCAGGCTGTGCTTTCCAAAGTCCCCAGGTAAATCAAAAAGCCTTCACCATCAAGGCCATAGCTATCGACCCATTCTTGATAGGTTTCAGCACCTTAGGCCATTGTTCACCTTAAGGCTAAGGATACTATTGTCTCCCTAACGAGCCTATTTAGGCCACTGTTCATCTTATGAGCCTAATTCAGGCCAGGGTGACAAGAGGTCAAAGCTGCCTATAAGATGGAGGATTTGCACTAGCTGTATTCAGACCGATGAAGCTGTTTGGATGAACAGCGAAACGTTTCTATCTCTCAAAAGAAGTCCAGTAGCCATGACTCAACTTCCAGAATTCTTAGGGGTTTTTTTAAAAAAATTGTCATTTGTTTCCTTCTTTATTTGGTGATTTGGGGTCTGTACCTAGTAACAGACTGAATGACAGTCAATAAACCAAAGCTGATTCATGAAAAGATGGGAGGCACTGTGGGGAAGGTGGGTCCCATGTCTATAAAGTGAGTGTTCTACCAGTTCTACATTGGGTCACTTTCTCCTCCAAGTGAAGTCCGAAGAAACAGAGTGTAATGCACAAAAGTTCACACCAAAATAACTCAGACAGCCTTTTATCTTTGCAGTCATGTTTGTTTCTATTTTGGCTAGGCGTCCCATTAATGCAAAGAGGTACAAAACTGGTGCCACCACTGTCATCACTTCAAGCCCAGGACGAGACTTACCGGTTCTTCCACTTCTCCTGTAGCATGTTGAGCTTCAGCTTGTAGATCAATTGGTGGAGCATCTTCAACAATTCTCTGCACAGACATCTGAATGAACTCATCAAAAGAATCCAGCTGTTGTCGAACTAACCCTTTTTCATCAAAATAGGAGCTTTGGAAAAGAGAGGTTGGGGCAGTTAATAATCTGAATTACTTTTTCAATCATTCAAAATACATTTACTTCAAACACTATCATTGAAGCAGTCACTTCATCTGTACAGAAATATTAGTCAACCAATTGATTACATTTTGCATATAAGTAAGACAAAGAGCTTCAAAATCAAAGATTACTTTCATTTATACATTCATTCATGTATGTAATGCAGCATCACCTTGAAAGAAGCATTCTCTCTGACATCATGCAGATTTACTTACTTACTGACTGACTGACTGACTGTATTAATATCCCACCTATCTGGCCAAACTGCCACTCTGGGAAGCTTACAAAAATAAAGATTACAACAATGAAATCAACACCATAAACTAACACCAAATTAAACATCATAGCAGCTATCAAAACCAGTCAACAAAGTCTAAATTCTACTATTACCACAACTCCAGAGTGCAACTAGACAATGACAATAATCCAATAATAAAATAACATAAAATGAAAATTACAATGACAGGAGAGCAGAATATCCCTTAAGATATCACTTGGTTTTTAAAATGTTTTTATTTCTACTTAAATACAGTGAAAGTATAAAAAGTATAAAAAGTACTGTCTCTTTTTTGTTAGATCCATTTATTTTTATATTTACACTTACCTGATGACAATCCAACAAGCTTCCTGCCACAAGTCTGGAGTAATTTCATCATCGTCCTCATCATATTGCATATCTGCCAAGAAAAGACTCATATATTCAGCTGGTGTTTCTTCAGTCCTTGCCATGTAAAACTTTGCATAAGATCTATGCAAGTTGCTTACTTTGAATACCTATTGTTAAAACTTATGGTTGATAAATGAGCATCTGTGTTTCAAGATATGTCAAGAGGCCTTTATCGGACCTGCAATTCAAGATGCTTAGGGAGAGCAAATGTAGTGTATCTTGCATATCAAGGATTCGACCCATATATTCTATGACTGAAAAGAAGTATTAGTTTGTCACTTCATATGTTTAGTTGTTCACCTGCAACAGTATGCAACTGTATAATCCTGCTGTCTGCACTTACCTGGGAACAGCATCCCTTCCCCACTAAACACAGTTTGCTTTAATTCCAAGTAAATGTGCACAGGGTTGCTCTGTAAAAAAAAGCTGTCTCCAAGGCATGTCAAATCAATTTACAAAGGGACTGATTTTCTAGTTCCACTTTAAAATGGTTGAGGTGGTGATCACAACCATAATTCAAAATTCTGCTTTACACAGCACTATTACCAGGGCCAAATGTTCACTTGACACTTCCATGAAGGTGTGCCATTTGGAAACTCCCATCATCACCTCTCACTATTACACAGACCTTTTTTTGTTCCTAGCATCAGTTGGCTTATAAGTGTTGGTTTAAGCCAGATGTTCCTGGACTGCAACTCCCAGAAATCTTCATCACTAGCTGAGCTGGTCAGGATTTCTGGGAGCTGCAGTCCAGGAACATCTGGGGACCCACCGGTTGAGAACCACTGGTTTAAACAGCCAAGCACCTTAAGGTGCCAGAAGAATCTTTCAACTTCACCTCTTGGAAAAGTTCATGATGCAAATAAAATCCAAGCCAAGGGCTCCACCGATCGTAAAGGTGGGGCTGGGCGCTACTACTCTCTTTTCCTCTACCAACCCTGTATAATACGGGCAGCACCAGCCTTTCACCACACACACAGCGCTGGTGCCGCTTCCAAGGCGTGGATCTATCTGGGGGAGGCCTTCTCAACCTTCTTCCAGCCAGGAGAGCGCCGGCTCTTCGCCAAAGGAAGGAAGGAAGGAAGGAAGGAGCTCCGCGGGGGGGGGGGGGGGGGGGGGCCTTCGACCGTTCCTGGCTTAGAAGAAGGAGACGCTTCGGGGGGGGCAGGGGGGGCAGGCGGTGCTGCTTTCAAAGCCACTGGCGCCTGCCCAGGTCCTCCTCCTCCTCCTCCTCCTCCCTCCAGCCCTTCCTCCTCCTCCTCCTCCTCCTCCTCCTCCTCCTCCTGCTGCTGCTGCATCATCTGGTCAGCCCACGCGCCAATGATCTCTTTCGGCCATTCCGTCCACCCTCCGGGAGAGACCGCCTCTCTTTCCTCCCCCCTTACGAAACCGGAGGGCAGCCTCCCAGCAGGACCGCCACGGACCGAGGGAGGCCATCGCGCGCGGACCCCCCCGACCCCCCCCCCACGAACCTCCCACCCGGTTCGGCCCACCTTCGTCCGCGTCGTACATCCTGGCGGAGGAGCCTGACGGCGAGGGACACGCGCGAAAGGAAAGACACCGGCGGCGACCGCCGGAAAGAAGCCCACGCGAGACCCCCTTTCCCGGCCCGAGAGACCCTCGGAGGCGACAAGGGCGCCCAGCTCCGCCTTCCCCGAGTCACTTCCTCCCCTTTCCGACGTCACTTCCGCTCGCGCTCAAGGCGGCCTTCGCCGTCGGAGGGAGCCTGTAAGGGCGGGTGGGAGTCCTCGGCGCCTGCGCAGTTCCGCCTGCCTCGCGTGGCTCGTGACGCTCCGCTGCCTCTCGAGGAAAGACGGTGGGCGGGCGAGCGACCCCTCGTGGTGAATGGAAAGGCAGTAGAGCTGGTTAGGGCAGGCGTCTGAAATGCTGGGTCACTGGTAGCAAATTCGAAGGAATTCTACCAGATTATTAGGCAAAATTCACTCTCTCACAGACTCCTGGAGTGAATCTTCCCGCTGACACTTTCCTCGGGCCCTCGCCTGGGTCTCGAACACGACTAGCTTTTGCGGGGAGGGAAGGACGTCTCCTAAATCTCAGAATTCTTGGTTCCAATCCTACTGGATATTTGTGCCACTGCAAGTACAGTAGCGAACTGCCACTACTCCATGAGGCACTGCCTGCCTGCCTGCCTTTGCCAGGTGACCTCGCGCCTGATCAGATACATGCCAGCAGCCAGATGTGTACAAGTGGCAATTTGCTGGAGCAATTTAGGCTGGTCGCAATAACCATAAAATATTTGGCAGTACAGTGGAACCTTGACTTACATGCTGCTTGGCTTGCAGCATATTTGACTTGCAGCAAGAAGGGGCCTGTTTGACTTGAGTCGCAGGCTTTGACTTACATCTCGGAGCCCCGGCGCAAGGCACCGGAATTGGGCGGCAGCCACAACCCAGCATCGTGGCTGCCACCTCCAAACTGCTCCTGCCTTCTTCCCCTCCTCCGGCAGCGGCGGCTTCGGCGAGGCCAGCTCAGAGCACCTGGAGCTGGTCCTTGGCCTCACCGAAGCCGCCGCTGCTGCCGGAGGAGAAGAAGGGCCAGGAGCTCAGGGCTGGCCTCGCTGGTTCGACAGTCGGCTCAGTCTTGTAAAAAATCTGGCTGCAGAAGTCTGGTCCACAATGGAAGCGTTTTAGTTGGGGAGCTGTACAGTTGTGGGACTCTAATGGTAAGCATAGAGTTGTTCAGAATGTTAGACATTGTTGCTATGAACATTAAAAAGTGGAGGCGTATAACTTGTGGACTATAATTCCACTGCCTCCTCCTCTCTTTGAAGAGACATTTCATTTACATCCCCAGAAGGAATCTCCTATCCCAGTCAAATTTGTGTTAAATTGCTGTTTTCGGGGGTCTTTTTCATCATCTGGAACGGATTAATCTGCTTTCCCATTACTTTCTATGGGAAACGTTCGTTTGACTTAAGTTATGTTTGACTTAAGTCTAGACCACTGGAACGGATTAATGACATAAGTCAAGGTTCCACTGTACCGTAAATTTAGAAACCCCTCCCAAAGTCCAGCAAATCCAGTAGTTCTTAACCAGGGTTGCATGCATCCCTCTCTGTGTGTGAAGGGATTTCTAGTGGTGCTAGTAGTAATTGTGTTTTTTAACAATTTCTAACACAAAATTCGAAGCTATCTCTGTATACATCGTCCTCACAGCTGATGTAAATATGTATGCACTGGGAAACGCTATGACCAGATGCTACGACGATATGGTCCCCGTTAACACCCACTTTACTTGTGTCACTGCACATGCACTCGCCAGTACTGCAAGAAATTACCCAGAATGTGCACTTTGTCATAAACAAATGTTAGCCAAGCAGGCCAATACACAAATGAAGACTAATTTTGTTTTCTCGAACACTGATTTTGTTTCTTTTCAGTAAGAATTACATTCAATTTTTGTTTAAACATCATTTTACAACTTACTTAAAATATACGTAGTTAAAATAATGTGTATTATTTTATTATTTAGGATAATGGAAGGACAAGTATGTTGCTTACAGATTAACTTGTACAATCCAATGACCACAATGCATTTTATGTTGCAAGATATTTTCAAACTTCAATCTCAAACAGTTTAAAAACATGTTAACAATCAGCATAATGGTGAAGCTGCAGAACATAACACTTAACATCTTGAAGTCTTAAAAGGCATACTTTGATACCAGAGTTTCTATCATAAATTTTGACTTTGTGGCAGTTCAGAAGCCTTTGTGAGAAGCTTCTTATCAGGTGTCATATCTGTATGCTAGGAAATAAAAGGCCCATACAATCGTTGAGGAACTGGTAAAAACATCTGCATTGGAAATTGTGAAATTTTTATTAGGTTCTGAAGCATGTAAGAAAATTCAGCACACTATCAAACAATGTGATTCAATTGCACATTCAATATATCAGTCAAGATATTTTACTACAAGTAATACAAGATATTAAATCCAGTCATCTGAAAGTGAGTATTTAATTAAACAACTGATACTGATAATTGCCACAACTGGATATAGTGCTGTATTTTTCCATGGGATATATTGGCAAAGAGCAGAGATGGATTTTGCATCCGTTTCTTTTGAACCTTAATTCTATTGACAATGGTAATTTAATAAAAGACGATTTTATCAAACTACAGGCCAATACATGTGTTCAAATGGAATTTGAAAAATTGGACTTAAAGGAGTCTAGTGTGCTCGGTTAAAACCATTTCCACAACTGGTGAAGGCAGCATTGCAGACACTTCTACCATTTGCTACCACCTCTCTGTGTAAAATGGAATTTTCATCACTTTTGCATATAAAAGCCAAAGGCAGAAATTGCTTAAATGCAAATGCATACAGGTAACTCTTATGAAAAAGGAACTGTGCTTTCCAAGTATTATGACTAAACCACAAAGCCACTAAAATGATATATTATTTTAATTTTACATATGTGTATCTCTTTTTAAGTAAATAAAGTGTTTTGCAATTAGTGTACTTTTCTAACAAATAAATGGGAACACATTTTTCAAGGGGGTGTGAGAATGTGTTTTTCAGATTCATGGAGGGAAATACAAAAAAGGTCAAGAACACCTGATGTAATCTAATCCCTTAGATGTGTCTCTAGGTTCTGTGTTTTTGTAATTCTCAGTTTTATCCCTGATCTTTGCTTTACTCTATTTAAACAGAAGAAAGGTGGTTAAGAAACAGTGTGATTGGTGCACCATGCTTTTTGAATGTCAAACAGCTAGAACTGAACTTTAATCTGGAAGGACTGAAAACTCCAGTTCTAGCACTGAGGACTCAGAATATATTTTAAGTTTTAAGCGTGTGTCTTTCGCATCCGCTTCATGCTGTTGGAGTCAGATTCCAGTGTAGTAGTAGTAGTAGTAGTGTGTGTGTGTTGTGTCATTACCGACTCTTCCTGACTCCATGTCCATGGAGTTTTTCTTGGCAGGAATCCTGGAGTGGTTTTGCCAGTTCCTACTCCAGTCACCTACAGCAGTGGTTCTCAACCTGTGGGTCCCCAGACGTTCCTGGACTACAACTCCCAGAAGTCTTCATCACTAGCTGAGTTGGCCAGGATTTCTGGGAGTTGCAGTCCAGGAACATATGGAGCCCCACAGCTTGAGGACCACTGACCTACAGCCCCTGGTATTATTCCCTGGTAGTCTCCCATCCAAGGGCTGACCCTGCTTAGCTTCCGAAATCAGGCGAGATCGGAGGTGCTTAGGGCGTCTAGGCAGGTAGTAGTAGTAGTAGTAGGAGTAGTAGCGTGAGCTAAAATCCCGCCCACGCTGCTTCAGGCAAGGAGCTGGAGGACGCCGGCGGCCCCGTTATCCTGCGCTTCTCCGAGAGGGGGCGCGGGTGCCCGGAGGACCGGAGGGCGCTCTGGCCGCCCCTCCCTTCGCTCTCTCGCTCTCTCGTCTCCTTCTCTCCGGCGCGCTCGGCTTGGGCTGCCCACGAGGGGACGATGCTGGCGGGCCTCCGTCGGGGGGGCCTCCTCCTCCTCCGCCTGCTGGCTCTCCCTGGCGGCCGGGGGGGTGGGGGGCGGTGGGGGCGGTGGCGGTGGGTGGTTGCGGGGGGCCTCCGGGGGGCGTCGCCTCCGCTGCGCTCCTTGCCCGCCCCCGCCCCCGCCGCCGCCTTCGGGCTCCCCGGAGGGCCCCGCGGGAGGGAGGGCGGCTGGGGGGGAGGAGGAGGGCCGGGGGCGCCCGAGGAGACCTTCGTCTTCCCCGAGTACCTCCCGGAGAGGGCGGCGGGGGCGGGGGCGTCGGGGGGCGTCGAGGCCCGGCCAGGCCCCGCGGAGGAAGCGCCGGAGCCGGAGCCGGAGCCCGGCGGGAGGGAAGCCCGGCGGCAGGGGGAGCGGCGGCGGCGGGCGGGGTCCCGAGGGAGGGGGGCGGCGGCAGAAGGCGGGGCGGACCCGTCGGTGCCTCCGAGCGGCGTCCCCTGCTCGGGCTGCGGGGCTGAGCTGCACTGCCGGGACGCCGCCTTGCCGGGCTTCCTGCCCCGCCACAAGTACCTGCTGAGCCTGGCCAGCCCGAAGGAGGAGGAGGACAAGGAGAAGCAGCAGCAGGAGCAGCAGCAGGAGGAAGAGGAAGAGGAGGAAGAGGAGGAAGAGGCCGGCGAGGCCGGGGAAGGGGTCCGTGGCCGGGCGCCGGGGCTGCTGTGCCAGCGCTGCTGGTTCGTGACCCACTACCGGAGGGCCCTGCGGGTGGAGGTCTCCCCCGAGGAGTACCGCCGCCGGGTGAGCGCCTCCGCCGCCGCCGCCGCCCTCCTCCTCCTGCGCCGCCCCGGGCGCTCTCCTCCTCCGTCGTCGTCGTCGCTGCTCCTCCTCTACGTGGCCGACCTGATGGACCTGCCCGACTCGGTCCTCCTCCTGCCCGAAGAGTGGCCGGCGCTGGCGGGGGGCGAGCGGGGGGCGCGCGTCCTGGTGCTGGGCAACAAGGCGGACCTGCTCCCGGGGGACTCGCCCCACTACCTGCGGCGCCTCCGGGAGCGCCTGCGGGAGGCCTGCGCCCAGGCGGGCTGGGGAATGGTTCACGAGGACGAGGAGGACGACGCCTTCTCCTCCGCCTCCTCCTCTTCCTCCTCTTCCTCTTCCTCCTCTTCCTCCTCTTCCTCGAGCGGGGTCCCCGCCGCCGTCGCCGGGGAGGGCCAGCGGGTGGTGGTGGTGGGCGTCCACCTGATCAGCGCCCGGACGGGCTACGGGGTGGAGGAGCTCATCTCCAAGCTGCAGAGCTCCTGGAAGTTCAAGGGGGATGTCTTCCTGGTGGGAAGCGCCAACACGGGGAAGTCGACCCTCTTCAACGCCCTCCTGCACTCCGACTACTGCCAGTCCAAAGCCTCGGAGACCATCAGCAGGGCCACCGTCTCGCCTTGGCCAGGTGCCTGGGGGGTGGGGGTGGGCACTGTTCAATTGGGCATGCATGCACGAGCCCTCCTGGAGGCCACTCAGGGGCGCCTTCCTGGCCAGCTGTCCTGGCTGACCGCTGTTGCCTGGCACCAGGGGTGACACATAAAAGCTCTCTCCCTGTATATTGTTTAAGGCGGTGGTGCCCAAACTTTGGCCCTCCAGATGTTTTGGACCACAGCTCCCATGGTCCTTTGTCATTGGCAATACAGGCTTGGAATTCTGGGAGCTCTGGTCAAAAACATCTGGAGGACTGAAGTTTGGACACCCCTGGTTTAAGGTATACTTCTGGCCTAGTCGTAATGTCCTTGCAGCTTACAGGGCCTGGCTTTCACACAGTCAGTTTGAAGGTATATTTCTTGGGAAAGCACGTTTGAGATAAAACAAGTTTCTTCACCCAAAAATAGCTAATATTATAGTAAACCTGCTCATTCTACAGGTGGTGTTGTGGAGCCTAAGCTCAGTGGTGTGGGATACTGGAACTTTTTCATTCTTAGCGTACATGACAAGCTGCAGGTCCTTCTGGTGCCTCAGTTTCTTCTGGTTTTACATACAGTCTCAGTAGCTCAAGGGAGGAATGACTTTTCCTAGGAACAAAAGTCTTTGTGAGCTATTTCTTTTGTAACTTTGCAGCAGTTTGGTCTTGAGTGGATGAGCAAGAGCCCTAAGGGTTACAAAAGACTTGTTCCTGAGAGAAGGATAACTGCTAGAGCTGGATCTTCCATGTGGAACAACACAATTGTTTGCAGATTGCTTTCCCTTTTCTGAGGAATATGTTTTTAATTATGTCAGTTACAGAGATACCAATAAGAATATCAAAATCTAAAATGTAATGAATTAAGCATAACTAGAGAAGGGGTCGAATCAGAAAAAATTGTAATTTATTTGATTTTGATTTGTGATTCCTTAATGTCTATGAACACAAAAAGTTTTTTCCTGACAAATTTATTTGTAAATTGTTTTCATTTAAACCCTTATAAATGGCCTCCAGGGCACAGAGAGACATCAAAATCAGAGGGAAGCTTCCTCTGTCTCTCCTCTACAGCCCTTGCATGGTTGGTGAAGATTGGGTTCCATTTGTCTGAATTACATAAAGTGAGGGCCCCTAGGAAAGTGGAGAAATCCAATCTTATAGAATATATATTCTAAAAAATGATGACACTCAGGACACACCAATCCAGTTTCCTTTTCCTTTTTCCCCCCTTTTCCTTTTTTTAAAATAACAAATTGAGAAATGGAAGGAAAAGTTAAAGAAAACTTCTGGTGGAGGTAAATAACCTGAATGCCTTTCTGGGGGCAGGGGGCCAACAGTCTGCAAATTGGGGCTTATGGGCTTTGAGCCTCATGTAAGTGTTTTATAGAAATGTCTTACACTTTAGAATCCTAATTAGCAGATGGTTTCATGTGATTCTAACCATGCATGTGGTGGTGTTTTTTCCCCCTAGGAACTACGTTGAACCTCCTAAAGTTTCCAATTATTGCTCCTACACCCTATAGAATATTTCAGAGGAGAGTAAGGCTGCAGGAAGATGCAAAGAAAACAGAGGACGATCTCAGTAAAGATGAACAAAGAGAGCTTCAAAGACTCAAAAGGCACAGTTACTTAATAGGTGTGTAGTTTCTGGAATCTATTCAGGCATTTTGTTGGTCTATAGCTTATCGTTTTATCTTACGGATTTTACATCTGAATCTGTAATTGCAAGAAAACTCATGTTTAGAGATAACCAGCCAAGATATGAAGTTCTGTGTGAGAGGATTTCTGCAAACGTTTTAAGCTCACCGTATGTACATATATCATCAGAAATGCATACGAGTCCTTAGATTTTAATAAGTGTATTGGTGTCTGTGGCCTTCTGTAAAGTACAGTCAGGTACTGTGTTAGCATGCTTACTATGGTGGCATCAACAGATTTCCCAAAATCTTGCAGTATTTCTGTAGTGTTGTGTGCAAAACCAAACTTTATTTTTCTTGTATGCCCCAAAGAGGTAACACACGTCATACGCCTTATTAAATATATGCTTTTCTTTGCAGAATTCTAGAATTACAGTTATCGTCCTGTACATTTGAGAGTAAACACCATTAAGCACATTGTAGATGTACTCTGTCATAATGTGCATATAATTGCACTGTAAGTGTGGCATTCGATTCAAGTTGTAATTCCACATTGACTATCACTAAATTAGGATGTATTGGTCAATACAGTACCCAAATGCAGTGAAAACGTTTTTTCTGCAGGTGTGTGTTTTCTTTTGTTTTACAAATCAATCAGCAGAGGAAGAACTGTGCATGGTGGTCACTGAAATTAGAATGTGCAGAAATGCTATCTTAAATTCAAGATTTTGAACCTCAGTTGGGATACACTGTCTCTGGAATTTATTTCAACTGAAATAAAATGGAACAGTAAGTGTTTTTCCTTTCTCATGTAGGAAGAGTTGGAAGAACATTTAAAAAAAGACAAGTAGAAGATCCTGAGTTTGAATTTGACGCTGAAGCATTGTCCTATGGTATAAATGAAGAACCTTCACTTCCCCAGAAGCCTCCTGCCAAGAAGGTTGAATTTACAGAGGCTGAAGTGAAATTTTGTAACTGGCTGTATGACACTCCTGGGATAATAAGAGATGGTTGTGTAAGTAACCATTTTTACTCCTGGGGAATCTTATGTTTCAAAAGAGGGAGGGCAGTGTCTCCCTGGCCACCTTTGCCTTGGGGACAAGGGTCCTTCTAAGATGCGCACACGTACTTGCCTCCACACACACACACACACCCGCTGTGCAGGGATGGGGAAAGCCCTGCACACCCATTTCGATTTTTTTCTGTTATGGTCACAATGGATCCACAGCGGGGAGGGGGGAAATATTTTTGCATGTGCATGTACAAAAAAGTGCCCTGCACAGTGGAGATGAAAATTAGAGGACACATTGCTTGGGGATAAGTTCTCTGTTGATCCAGGTCATGGATTTAATCCAAGTGTGTCTTCCCTTAAAGGAAGGACAGTGTTAGCATCTTGTGGCAGAACACTGGGCGAGATCCTGGCAAGGCCACTCCCTCCAGGGGCCCACCTCCTTTTGCCAAAGCCTCAGACACACACGTTTCAACAGGCTTATATTAAACTTTTTTGAAGATTCTGGTAACTTGGTATCTTTCTCCTCTGGCCCGTCAACTTCAGTCTTCGATGTAGAACAAACATTTGAAACAATATCAAGACTTTTTGTAAGTTCCATTAAACAGGTAACCAAGCATCAGCCCCACGTATTGCAGGCGTCAAGCTCTGGCTGAGGGTCAGCGGTGACACTTCTACTTGATCTCTTACTCCCAAGGCTTCTTGCCCGGCATTTTGTGTAGGGGTGGTGGGAAGGGTCTCCTCCCCCCGTGACGGGTTCCATGGGAGGTGAGGTATCTCCTTATTTCCTCTGTTAAGCTTTTCTCTTTCAAAAAAGGTGTGTTGCATTTTCTCCCTTTTACCCCAGCATAAGTGGTTTCTCGCCTTTCTTACTCCTCTGCTCCCTTTCAGCCGCCTCTCCGGTCATTTTGAATATTACCCCCTCCCCCTCCAAGGGTCCTCTTTGACCACCTCAAGAAGCGCCTCCTCCTCCTCCTCCTCCTCTACCTCATTGGCCCAGTATTTTGTAGCCACTCTCCATCTGGCATCCTGCAGACCTTCCTCTTCCCTCTTGTTTCCTGCTGCCAGAATCAAGTGGACTTTTATCCTTTTCTAGTTTAAAATTTGCCATCTGACTCTCGAGCGTCTTTTCCTCTGGCCCCTGTAACTGAGGAGACGGCGCACCTACCAAGGCTCCTGCTTTTTCACACAGTGGTCCCCAATCCTTCACCTAGATCAGGCATGTCCAATCTCCATGTCTTTTGTTTTGGACCACAACTCCCAGAATTCCAAGCCTGTATTTCCAATGGCAAAGGACTGTAGGAGTAGTGGTCCAAAACATCTGGAGGGACAGAGGGATGTTTATTTTATAGCATGTTTTGCTATGAAGGAGGCATGTTATTGTTGCAGACCCAAATGCACAGTTTTGAAAATAGCAAAACCAAGCATTTTTGAGAATATCTTCTAGATAGAAAAATTGCCCCAAATAATCAGAAACCTCTGGGAGATCATGACATTGTGAATAGATTAATACAGCCTATAGCTACATAATTAAAAATTAATTTCATGATGAATAACCTTTGGACTATAATGTATCTTAACTAGACCACGACTTTAGAGAGATTTGTCCTCAAAAAGCATTTAAAATGAAGAAAACATCAATTTTAATTCAAAAAAATCAATTTAAATAAAATCCAAATTTTTGATTTAAAAAAAAAGATTGTTATCCACCCTGTCCAGAAATCCTAGGATGCAAAGTGAAACTAAGTAGAACCAGTTAAAATTATTGTGGCACCTTTAAAGCTTAACTTTATTTTAGTGTGAGCTTCTGTGTTTTGCTGTCCTTGAAAGCTCCAGCTGGAGTAAAGTTTTGAGTTCTGAGTGTTAATAATACTTATGTTACTCTAGCTGAAATAGCCCAACCCTGTCACTTTCCTGAAAACTATTTATTTATTTATTTATTTATATTTATATTTATATACCGCCCAACTTTCCGAAGGAACTCTGGGCCATTCACAACAAGAAGCACACATTGTAGGTCTTCTTGCCTAAGAACTTGGGCAGAGGGTTGGTGCAACCTCTTTTGTACAATCAGAAGCAGGAGAACTTTCGAACCTATTTAGATGATAGCATGGTGCAATCTCCTAGGCAAATTTTTACACAAGGGTTTCGGAACACTGCTAACAGCTGTTCTTTTTTTCCAAATCAGTATCTTTTGGATAGAAGCAATCACATTCCCAAATGGCAGACATCTTTTTCAGTCAGTCTATCATTCATGCTGAAGGAACTACTTGCACTCCTACCATGCATCATGACCTTTGGAGCATGGTGACTCCTCAGACTATAGCAGCTGTTTATTGTTCATAAATTGAAGATTGAAATCTTGTTGTTTAGCATCATAAGTGGCAACTAGAATTGGCCCACTTAATAAGCAGACATGTGGTGCGTCAGCTCC
This sequence comes from Phrynocephalus guinanensis, assembly GCA_037367245.1. Taxonomy (NCBI): domain Eukaryota; kingdom Metazoa; phylum Chordata; class Lepidosauria; order Squamata; family Agamidae; genus Phrynocephalus; species Phrynocephalus guinanensis. The sequence continues at coordinate 2,612,886 of CM074738.1, forward strand.
TCCACACGTTTGCTTGATTGCTCTACCTTGTTGATCCCTCTCAGTTTGTCAGTGGCCTTCGATACCGTCGACCACGGTATCCTCCTGGGCAAGCTCTCTGAGGTGGGGATCAGGGGTCCAGCCTTGAGCTGGCTCTGGTCCTTCCTCGAGGGCCGCACCCAGCAAGTGAACTTGGAGGGAGAATGGTCATCATCCTGGACACTCTCTGGTGGGGTGCCTCAGGGGTCGCCAATCTCCCCCATGCTCTTTAACATCTCTATGAGGCCACTGACTGAGGTCATTTGGAGTTTTGGAGTCTGCTTTCATCAGTACACGGATGACACGCAGCTCTCACTCTCTCCTTTACCCCCTCTGCAACGGCAGTCCAGACCCTTGACCGGTGCCTGGCAGCGGTACTGGAGTGGACCAGGATCAATAGGTTCAAGCTCAACCCTGCGAAGACTGAAGTTCTGCTCTTCGGGGGTGGGGGGTGGGGGTACAGCGGCCCTGTTCCCAGTCTGGGTGGCTCCGCCCTCCAGCTAGTGGATAGAGTGAGGAGTCTGGGCATCGTCCTGGATCTGGAATTGTCCCTGAAACCCCAGGTAGCAGCTATGACCAGGTTGGCCTTCTACCATCTTAGGCTAATCACCCAGATTCGCCCATACCTTGATGGAAATTCCCTGAGAACGGTGGTGCAGGCACTGGTCATGTCAAGGATAGATTATTGCAATGCTCTCTACATGGGGTTCCCTTGAACCTTGTTCGGCGACTGCAGCAGGTGCAGAATGCAGCAGCCAGATTGGTGGTTGGTGCGGGCAGATTTGACCACATCACCCCAAATCTGGCTCGCCTGCAATGGCTGCCCATTGACTCCCAACTGAGGTTCAACGTGTTGGTTTTGGTTTACAAAACTCTCCATGGCTTGGGACCTGAGTATCAGACAGAGCGTATCTCCCAAAGGTCAGAGCTGGCCAGACCCACCAGAGCCCGTAAGGTTGCAAATTGCAATCTGGCCTTCTCGGTGGCTAGCCCGACCATATGGAACAAACTGCCCTGTGAGATTCACGTGGTTCCATCCCTCACAGCTTTTAAGAAACTTTTGAAAACGTCGCTATTCAAAGAAGCATATGGCAATCGCTAATGTGTGTTTTGTGCCCCTTGTTATCTGTTGTCCTCTGTGTTAAGCATTTGTGCCTCTTTCTGGATTCTTCTTTTGTCTTTTCTATTGTGTTCCATTTTAATTGTATCTGTGGGGTTTTTAATTGCTTTGTTCCGTTTGTAAACCACCCAGAGTTTCCTTGTGAAAAATTGGTGCAGTATATAAACTTAAAAATAAATAAATATTGATTCAATGAGCCTATTCTAGTTGCAACTTAACTACACTGAGTAACAGAATTACAGCTAAGTTGGTGAAATGTTTTCTCCCTTATTTTTAGCAGGAGGTCTTATGTGAAATTACCATTCTGCTTCTGTGTGATTTGAGCATCTGATACTTACAGGTTTAAGATAAAATACAAATATTTTCCATATACATTTATTAATTTGAGAATATCATGGAAATTATAGTTCCCTAGCACTTGCATGAGTCATGTCAAGCATGTGTTCTTCCCTTTCCCTTCGCTCATTAATTTAAAGAAATCAGGATCCCATTGCCTTAAAAAGGCAAATAACATCTTACGGGATCCATCTCATCCTTGACATAGTCTGTTTCCACTGTGGCCTTCAAGCAAGAGATACAGAGTGACCAAAAGCAAGAACAAACAGATTGAAAAACAGTTTCTGTCCAAGAGCCATAACCCTCTTAAATGTTGTGATCAAATAGTGTGACCTTGGGGAGTTGTGATGGTTGTGATGGATATGTATGAGTGCTTTTAATTCTCTTTACCTTTTAAATGCTTTTTATCTTTTTAATTGCACCAGGGATAGTATTCCATTTCATTGTACTTTGTAAAATGACAATAATCTATCTATCTACTGTACCCACGGTTGTTGAATTTGAAAATGTCTTTCCTTTCATATTTTTAATGTTCTCATACATTTTGACTCAGCTGTAATTTGGATAGCTTATAAAATTGTCGGCTAAGCAAAATTAGACAACAGTAAATTTAAGGCATGCTTTAATTAAAACATCATTATTTTAAAAACATGGTAAAAGATGTGCTTTACCATGTCTGAACTTCTAGGACCTGCTTTGAATAAGAGTTATTTAAACTCGAAAGCTTGCAATGCTCCTAGTTTTTTATTTTTAATGGTGGCCTATAAAGGTATCACATGTAACCTGTTTTTACAATTGTGTTTTGTGATGGCCACGCGGCTCAACCCCTTTTTACTTTGATGGAACAATAAAACAGTTATCCTGTGGGAGAATGTGAGGGTTCGATTATAGCTACTAATGGTTCCGAAGAAGAACGAGTCCCACAGTCATGTATCTTACCAAAATAAATCAAACTTTTATTCTTCTCACTTACAGTGGCCACTTTCTCCATTTTCATTTCAGTCAGAAAATCAAATGTATTAACATGAACATTAGATGACCCATGCCTTTCAAACAACAACAACTCCGGGTTCGTCTCTTGCACAAACAGGTTGTTGGGTGAGATAACTGGGGGGGGGAGGGGAGGGCGTGTGTCCTTCACAAACGGAGGACCCACACGTTGGGTTCCACAGCAGTGATGCCTAACTACCTCCGGAGTCGTTTCCCAGCCCCATCCGGGGATCCATTTTGCAATGGCTCCTCCGCCCCTGGATACGGTGACCGTTGTGGCATTTCCTCCTGGGCTACTGGTCACCACCGAGGGTGTAGGCAAGGGCAAACCCACTTCTCTGGCTGTAGGGAAGATTCCTTCCGTTTGGACACCAATTTCTCGTGTTGCCTGGAAGATCCCTTCTGTCTGTATCCCGATTTCCCACAGCACTGTTACTCTCTCACCCCTTCCAACTGCCTGAACTGCCTTCTCCTGACAGTTTCTCTTATACTTCTCCCCGCTTCCCATCCTTTTGTCCCATTCCCTGAGGGGCATGTCTATTATAATGTACTCTTCTCCCATTGGTTCTGCCAGTGTTCTGCACCCTCCCCAGTGTTCTGCACCCTCCGCATAATTGCCTTCCCAGACTATGAAATCTTTCTCCTCTCTACTGTTGTCTCCTACTATTTCATTCTTCTTCTTTATCTACGTGCCTTGGTCTCCTTGTCCCTTGCATCCAGGCTGAGTATCCGTGGACTGCACACTCTTATCCTCACAGAGAGTTAGCCAGGTCCCACTCATTCTTCTCAAAGTTGCTGCTGGAAAAATGATTGATATGAAAGTTGAAATTTTACCGTTTCAACAGCTTTAGCTTTTATTTGTGAAATGCTGATGTCTTTGACTTGGAGTTGCAGCAGATGAGCCCTGCAACCATATTAATGTGACTTTCTCTTTATTCTAATTTTTCCCCTCATTCTGGATGCATTTACAGTACTAATAGACATGTACTAGACATTTGAGTTTTTGTTCATTTTGCATTTGCTGCTAAGTATTTTGCTGTTACTTCTTGTAAGTATTTTGCTGTGTGTGCTTTTCCTATCAGTTTTTTCTGCAGGATCATTGTGAACGTTTCTCACGCATCAAGACTTGTTGCATGCTACTCAGTTTCTCTTCCGTATAGTTCATAAAAGAGCTAATATGTGATGATATCAAAAAGTTTCCCAATCTGAGGATCCTGCATGTTCAGAACTGTTGTCTTCATCACAACATTCTCTCGTGAACAAACATGCCATTATGTTACTGGCCATGACCACACTGGTTAGTTAGACTGGCATACATTCATTCAGCAGCAGATATTTACAGCAGCAGATCATAAGGTAGTTAATAAGTTGAACCCTTTTCACTAGCTAGATAATGCGACTGGACATGGATTAGTTGCCCTTTTTTGTTCCTTGTCTGGATCTAATAGGAAATGTGGTGACGAGAGCTGTTTCACAGCATAAATGTATAAAAGGGCAATATGGTTTTGGCCATTTTAATGACAGTTGTTTTCCTCATCATCTTGATGGTACAATTGCCTCTTTCACAGCAGCCAAGCAGTGGGTTTCCTTTTTCATGGAGATATTTTCAAAGTCACCATCTCACACAGATTAGGGCTTGTGGACTTTTTTGGATCCAGTTTGTCTCGCTTTCCACTTGCTTATACGGAAGCGCCTTTGCCATTTTAATGCCTCTTTCCTCGGTTTGGAGAGATTATTTTTAAAGCGCTTTGTGCTATGCGTGCATGTAAGATAATAGCTCCCCCCCATGGTCTCCTGCCCACCTTCCTCACGCTTGTTCCCAGAGCCAAACATCCAGAGGAAATTCTCCTAGACCTGTGGGTGTAAAGGACAATTTTGAACTGCCATGGCCTCTCTCTTGAAGCTCCTTACGAGGGTGAGTGAGCAGAAAAGCCTCTCTTGTGACCTCCTCCTTGGAAGGTGGGATGTAAATATAAGCTGATTTCCAAAGAGCTGTGTCACACACATTCTAAATGTTCTGCCTCTATCGTGACTGTTATCTATTGCTTTTCTATAGGATATCTCCCTATACCCACTCAAGCTTTCTGCCCTGTCCCCTTTTAAAAGAAAAGGGGGAAAAGTTGAAGGGAATCTGGTATTAACATAACATAAATGTGGTACCTCCTTGACCCTACTGAACATAGCCAAACCATATTAAGAAGGACAGGTTTTGACATTTTTGGCCTTGCAAGATAAGAGAGCACTGCAACATTCCTGCATTCATGTTCTGCACTCCTTTGGATGAAGATCACTGTTGTTATTGATTCTGCCCTACCTAGCTGGGCATTCTTCCATGTGAAATGTGTTTATGCAACAAGCGCTGTCTTGTTATGGCTGGTGTAAAAGTTTCTCTCTTTCTCTCTCTCTTTCTCTCTCTCTCTCTCTCTCTCTGTGTGTGTGTGTGTGTGTGTGTGTGTGTCTACATCTCCTATCAATTGTGTATGAAATAACTTTGAGGGGCCCTATGGCTGTGCATAGAGTTAAATTACCTGTCTGCTGTGAAAAGAAACCAAATGGTAAGGTGTATACATGTCTTGAATTACCTATATAAAGTGTTTGGATTTGCTTTTTAGATTTTAAATCTCCTCAATGAAAAAGAAATCAATCTTGTTTTGGCAACAAAAGCTATTGTGCCGAGGACATTTTTGCTGAAGCCTGGGATGACCCTGTTTCTGGGTGCATTGGGACGCATAGATTATTTACAGGTAAGAGAGACACGAGGCCACTCTTAGCATGCCATCAAGCTCTTGCATTAGAAGGTGTCACAACAGACACATTGTTTTCCTGCATCCATTTTTGCTTGCTAAGGAATAAATGCCAGTAGATTGCTAAATTGCTAATGCTCAAGATTAATTCATTTTTTTCTTCCATGCCCTGTTCCCTTGCTGTGGATGGACACATTTGTTGTGGTCCCTGAGTATGAGTTCTGTATCTGTGGTTTACCCTATTTGAAATGTTCTAGATCTGAAAAGCTTTGAGTGGGAAACTTGACCTCCACCTCAGTGTTGAAACGTCTTGCTTTCCTGCTCAGTTCCTTGCTGGTGTCGCATTGTAGTAGTAGTAGTAGTAGTAGTAGTAGTAGTAGTAGTAGTAGTAGTAGTAGTAGTAGTAGTAATAATAATAATAATAATAATAATAATAATAATAATAATAATAATAATAATAATAATAATAATAATAATAATAATAATCTTTATGTTTATACCGCCTTTCTCCCCAAAGGGGTGTCTTCCTATCTTCATAAGGAGGTTGAGTTGTTTTAGCTTCATTTTTCCTACTTCATTTTCCTTCATGTTGTTAATCTTGTCCTTTTTCTGTTGTCATTTTACATTTGGCATATCCCCCCACACACACACACACAACCACTTGAGCCCTCTGCATTTAGAGGAAGTGTGTAAATGGTGGTACTAAGAAACATAGACTCATAGACTCATAGAGTTGGAAGAGACCTCCAGGGCCATCCAGTCCAACCCCCTGCCATGCAAGAATCCTCATCACAGTATTTCTGACAGATGGCCATCCAGCCTCTGCTTAAAAACCTCTAAAGAAGGAGACTCCACCACCCTCCGTGGCAGCATATTCCACTGCTGAACAGCTCTAACGGTCATGAAGTTCTTCCTAATGTTTGAATTGAATTTCTTTTCCTGTAGTTTGAGACCACTGTCCTGCGTCCTATTCTCTGAAGCCATGGAAAACAAACCAGTCCCTTCTTCAATATGACATCCTTTCAGATATTTAAACATAGCTATCATATCCCCCCTCAGCCTTGTTTTTGAAAGGTTAAACATTCCTAATGTCTAGGTTGGTGTTTGACGAGGCAGAATGAAATGATTCTTTTTGTTTAAGAAGTTTCCTTTGAGAGAAGATGCTTCAACCCACAGACACAGCAGCAAAGAAGAACATATACAGCCCCTGGTTCAAGGGCTGTGTGCTAATGTGGCACCTGTAGTGGTTTCTCTTACCATGGTCATGGCTTTTGCCTTCTCTGGCTGTGACAGCCGCTGTGTTGGACCACACACTAGATGATGGTTGCAAAATTAGGGTTCCGCCTGGAAATCCTGAGATGAAATGAGGTCATTGCACTCTCAGAACTACTACAGCTGTCTCATGGCATGCCTTCCCCATGGCAGTGATTTAGAATACTGATAGCTTTCCCTTTGGTTACTTCTGTTTGGCACTCTTTCTGATTCTAAAAAATCCAACTTGGGTTCTCTCAATGTTGATATTTTCCACATTGGTACGATACAGTAGTAGTTGATCCAGCCTAAGATGCTATATCATATGATTTTCATGTGTCAGTCAAAAGGCATTCTTTTAAGAGCCTCATGGCATGATAGTTAAACTGCTATACTGCAGCTAGAACTGTGCTCACAACCTGGGGTTCAATCCCAGGTAGCTGGCTCATGGTTGGCTCAGCCTTCTATCCTTCCAAGGTCAGTAGACTTAGCACCCAGCGTGCTGTGGTGGGGGGCAATTTGTAGCCTGCATAAATAAATTGTAAACTGCCCAGAGAGCACTTTGCTAGGCTTTCTTTGCTTTGTTCTTAGATTGTCTGAAGTGAAACAGCTCCTGTAATCAGTCAATGAGCTGCCTCACTACAAGGGATCCCCAGATCAGAACCACTTCATACTTCCACGAGGAAGGCCACTGCTAACCATCCATATTTAATGAGTGTTAAGAAAGGTTGCATCAGTGCGACTTTCACACACACCAGGCCATTGTCCATCTAATGAGCCTGTTCAGACCACGTTGAACTATAAATTTGAAGCCTCACACCAACTTTTGTCAGACTGAATAAACTACTTGGATGAATACCAAAATGTTTCGATTCCCACAAGAAAAGTCGTCCAGTTGTCATGACACAACTCCCAGATAACCTGACCTGGATGATTGACTATCTCCATAGACATGCAGAGGATGCTATTCTGCATATGACACTGATTCCAATCTAGAGGCTTCTTTGGCCTTGTCTATGTTCTATTCCAAAGGTACCTGCCAAGCAGGCCATTCACGTATCCTTCTGCTAAGACCAAAAGTTAAACAACCTCAGGCTTCTACCAAGGATCTAGTGTTTCACCTGGTTGAGTAATATGACTCAGTTCCTTTTGCTATTCCAGTGTTACCAATCTACAGGCTATAGGAAACGTGGCAAAATCTTTTCTCCATTTCTTTTGTGGCTAGATGTTTGGAAAATCTTTATGGTAGCAGGAGGTACACTCCGTCATGGTGGAGGTGGCTCTAAGAAAAGCTATTCCCTGAAATGCCTGTTGGGAGAACTTAAAAGTTTGACACCATGGCATCAACTTCCTGCAACAGCCACTCCTCCATTCAGCAGTTCCCCCAGTCCTTAGGAGAGCAGGGCTGCTTTGAATCCAGCTGGGGAGGAGGGAGAGACCGAAGAAGACGTGAGCTTGGTTCATACAGTATGTGGCAGGACAGGATGACTCAGGCATGTGCGTTTCCCCTCCTTCCTCATCTCTTTGTGCACATATTGATCTTGTGCCAGACACTTGTGGCAAATTGTAGGTTACTAAGCTTGGAGGTAGTAAGAAGTAGTGTTTTTGGTGGGAAAGAGGAAGATGAATTTGGTGCTAAAAAGGAGGAAAGGCACAAGTCTAGGGCCAATGGATGTTGCACAAGAGAATGCTTTGTCATATAAACTGAATAGAACGTTTTTCGTTGTCTTCAGTATTCCAATAACATGATGCATTATTTGTCAATAAGATAATGTCTCTTCAGTTCATTTAGGTTCCCCCCCCTTTCGTTGATTCTTTACTCATGTGCCTATAATAATAATAAGATTTCTCCTTTCTATATTCTGTAGGCAAGGGGGGATTAAGTTAGCTTTCTCAATCTTTTAAAGTTATTTTTAAGGAAACATGTTAGCCTTGAAAACATGTTAGCCTGCTTACCAAATTCTGAGCTACTATGATGTAATTTTTAAAAACTCATAATAATACAGCATTGATTGCTATAATTGTTTTTACAATACAGAGGCTCATTTGTAGCTCCGTTTTTACCTGGCTTGGTTTAATGGGTTAACTACAGAATTATTCACAAGCTGGAGACTAGATAATGATTTCTGACATTTTCTGTGGATGATACATCGAATACAAGGTTGAAATAAGAATATTATCAAACTCAAAATCCTGTTTTTTTCTCAATCCTTTTAAGAAATTGTGGATTTGGGGAATGTTTAAAGGGGTGGAAGGATTTTCCATTTTGCTACATCTGAATAGCAGCTTTCAAAAGCTAAACCACGAGCAGCCATCAAGGCTATGGAATTAGTTGCCAGATCCACTTGTTTTAAACTTTTAACAATGAAATTGGTCTTTTAAAAAACTCATAAAATTATTTCAGACGATTTATTTTTTGCTTATTATTCCTTAGGGGGGTCAGTTTTCCTGGTTTTCTGTTATAGCCTCAAACTTCTTGCCTGTGCACATCACTGCTCTTGAAAAAGCAGATGCTACCTATCAAAAGCATGCAGGTGAAGTGTTACTGAAGGTAAGCCAGCCCTGACTGTACGCCGCTGGGGAATCTGTGAGGGCCAATGGCTTGGGACCTCCTTTTCTTCCACAGAAACCCCTTGTGGTGCCTCTTCTCTTGGGCCAAGCTTGCGCAAGGCAGGATGTGTTCTGCTCTCCTCCGGCACCATGACTGCCCCATCTCCCATGGGTTCCCCCTGCCTTGGTGATCCTGCACTCTATGCAAAAAGGAAATAATACCTTCCCATTGTTTTGGTTCTGTGCAATCTCTGGAAAGTCAAAGGGAGAATAAAATGATTTATGGGAGTTCTAGTACAAAGAAGGTTCCCAGTTCAAGACATGGTCTCCCTGTATGAGGTGCTCCATGAAACTGTATTTCAGGCCTGCAAAGTGCATTATTATCTCTGTATTGTTTCTGTTGGGAAACTCAGAAAAATCATGCTAAGGTGCAAGGACTTGGCCAAAGCCGTCCATTTGAACCCAGGTTGTTAAATGTGAAAAACAAATGGTTTTCTGCTGCACCGCACGTAGGTTCAGTTCACAAAGTGCCACTCAGTTCTTTACCTGTATACATGAGATAAATTACTTTAAATTTTGGACTTCATTTGATGAACCATGAAGTGGGTTGCCTATTATATATGATTTCCAGCCCTTACCCCATCAGATATTTGAAAGCAGTTCAAGCAGAAATGTTTTTGCAAGGAAAACAAATCTATGTTCATTGCACAATCTTATTCTATGGAGGTAACCCACATCGTATTACCATATTTTTCCGTGTATATGATGGGATTTTTTTCTAAAATCATGGCGCTAAAAATTAAGGGGCATTGTATGCTTGGCTGTAAGCCTTTCCCGGGGTGGAGGTGGGGTGGAAAAGAATCCAAACTTACCTTGCTGCTTCCTTTCCTTTCCAACAGCCCTTGCTTAGTCTCTGTGTCCTGTAGACTCTTCTGCGCTTTGTTTTTTCAAGGAACAGAGCCTTCTTTTCAGCAGGAAAGGCTTGGAGGTTGAGCAGCCCATTAAGAAATGCCTTTGCAAGCTGAAACGAAGGGTCTGATACTTGCAAGAGCAAAGCAGAGAGGAGGGCAATTAAACACTCCCAGAAAGAAAGGACAACAGCAGGGGGTGAGAGACAGCAGAGGGTGGGTTGGGGGAGAATCTATGCTGGCTTTTACATGTCGTGAGAATAACTGATGGTTGGAGTCCAGAAGATGTTTTGTATGGAGAATTAGTGCAGGGAAAGCTCCCCAGAGGGAGACTGCAGCTGCGATATAAGGATATCTGCAAGAGGGATCTGAAAACTTTGAGAATGGATCTTAACCAGATGGGAAACCTTGACCTTCAATCGTTCAGCCTGAAGGAAAAAGATACAGCATGGCCTTCTACCATTTGAAGGGACGCTTGTTCAGCAGGCTGAGGAAAAGAGACAGTCCTGAAAACAGCGAAATCTGTGGGCCAGGCTAGGGACCGACAGTATTTGTCCTCAATGTGGAAGGGATTGTCACTCTTGAATTGGCCTTTTTAGCCACACTAGATACTGTTTTAGGACTTCTATACAGAGCACGATGCCATAGTCCCTCGAGACTGAAAGAGGCCTCTCCTGTGTCTTCTTGGCTTGTCTGATCAGCTTCCCTTTCCCTTTCTTCAGTTCATCAGTTGGTTCTTATCTCCATTAGCTTTAATCAAATTACATCCCTCAAATTTCTCCACATTTCTTCTTTCTTTCTACATCTGGTTCTTCTCTCCTGGCCTTTTTGTTCTTTCTCATCCATATCTTGTTGTGGCTGCATATTCATGGAGTTCCCCTAAAATCTCGGGTGCTTCATCTGCCACTGCCTTCAAAGACTCCTTATAATTTATCTCTTGTGCTTTTTTATGAATTGGCATTTCCTCCCTACTGTTAAGCTTATTTCCAAAATAATTTTTAGTTTCACCTGCCCCCCACCTTATTTTTCATATGTGTTGATTCCCCTCTAATTGTACATTCATGGGATAGACTACTTCCAAATAGTACCTAACTTTGACAGTTACTTTATAGTCTTATGAACATCATTGAATGGTTGCAGTCACTTTGTCAGTGTTCTTACTTTTATTCGCCACAATGTATTTTCACTGCTTAAAAAAGACTATTTCTGACATCTAACATAAGGTTCCTATCGGAGGCAAAGAACGGATGAAGGATTTTCCACCTTTGGTACCTCATGATGTGGTTTTGGAAGGAATTGGTGATACCGAGGCAGTGGCTGATATAAAGCTTTCATCTGCAGGTAGCTGTGCAAATCTCTTCTCTGTTCTTTTATCTAGGGTAGCAATTCGTACTAGAATGGCTTTGTTATGATTGCAGCTGTAGAATATGTCTGGTTATTTACCTTTATGAAAACTGTATTCTGATGTTTCCAAATCTTATTAGCGTGTTCTGCCAATCTTATTGAACGTCAAGACCAGGGGTCCTCAAAGTTTTCAAACGGCGGGCCGGTCCACCACCACCCAGACACCACTGGGGGCCGGGATCACAGTCCAAAAGCAGCTGCAGAGGCTGGCTTGCTCACAAAACAGGGGGTAGGTGGGGGGGTTGCAATTGGTCCCAGGGGCCGGATTCAGGACCTTGGGGGGGCATCCGGCCCTGGGGCCTTAGGTTGAGGACCCCTGGTCAAGACTTTTGGATAAGTGTGAACAAGAAGTGTTTTCTGAAGATCTGTTTTGTTTTGTTCTACTACTATACAGGGATACTTATTTGACTTCTTTTGGTGTAGATGGTATGTAATCTTGTGTTTGCTATCTACAGGCTGGGTTGCAGTTACAGCAAAACTGGGTGAACAAATCCATCTAAAGTGCTACACTCCCGAAGGGACAAAGCTATCAGTACGCAAACCTCCTCTGCTACCCTACATTGTTCAGATCAAAGGAAAACGTAAGAAGAGATCACCAGCCTATGAGACTAAAAAACCATCTCCCCTTGTGCAGAACTTAAAATCAAGTGGGGGGAAATCCCAAGGACCCTCTTAAGTCTCTCAAGTGTAAGAAGTTATAAATAAAAGATGTCTCCAGTGTAACATTTCTTCAGACAGCAAACTGTTACTCACACAAAATGATTGTTCATTTTTTTTACAAAACCTGTCAGATATTAACTTTGATTACACCTAGTGAATTTTACTAAATTTTACCGAACTTCCAAATGGAACACGTGGCTTTTTGCATTACCCGCCCCCCCAACTCCCTCAGGCCAGTAGGGACCATGGTCGCGAGAGAGCCCAATGGAGGGAAGGGTTGGGGATGGGTGGGCAAGGGCGACGCTGATTTGTTTCGTGGGCTCTGTGTGAAACCCTCTCTGGGACTACCAGCTCTTCCTCCTGCAACCATCATTTGGTGAATGCCATCTTGCCACAAAGGATCTCAGCACCTGGCAGGCTACATCTTCTACCACAAATGTATTTTGGTACAAGACTTTGATAAAGATAGCCTGCTATTGAAACCTCAATTTGCATTATTTTATTTTATTAGTGGCCTATAAAGGTATCACCTAGCCTATCCTTGTATTGGGGTGTGTGTTTTTTGGGGGGGGGGTCACGTGGCTCAAAACCCTTTTCAGTTCTATGGATGGATGAAGAGACCAAGAAAAGAGCCACCCCTCCACCACCTACCGAGAAGGAGGAGGCACATTGAATACACCAGGGCACTTTACTGCAACCACTAGGTAAAATAGCTACTTTTTAATCTGGCCCCTATGGATTACGCCTAGTGAGTTTTACTAAATTTTACCCAACTTCCAAATGGAACACATGGCTTTTGCATTACCCTAGACTGCATCCTCTATCAAGAATGCATTTTGGTACAATGCTTTGATAAAAATAGCTTGCTATTGAAAGCTCAGCTTACATTATTTTACTTTATTAATGACCTATAAAAGTATCACCTCCTAGCCTATCCCTTTATTTTATTTTTTGGCGGGGGGGGGGGGAATCACACAGCTTAAACCTCTTTTAACTTTTTAAAATGCTTTTTGGGGATTTAAAATTATAAACATCACATAGCCTTGCAACATGCAATGTTCTGTTTTGTATTTCATGGTGATATTTACATTTCCACTTTTGACAGACCTCCTTGGAGTCCTTTCAAATTAATTTAGTTCTGGTAAAAATGTTGATAAAAGTAGGATGATTTGTGTCATGTGCGTCACATATCTAAAGCACTGCTAGAGTATAATACTATCAGTGCTTATAAGAAATTTTAAAAATTAACAATATTTATTGCCATGTAAGTACCTGAATAGGGTTGAAAACAAGGAGAGCTGTATTACTTTAATCTGTGACATAGTATACATCAGTTTAGCATTCTGTGATCACTGAGAAAGCCAGATAAACAACAGAGTTAATGCTCTGTTTTCAGAGTCATTTGTATTCTAATACAGTGGGCCCTTGTGTAACAAACAGCTTGTATAACATAAAATCTGTACAACATAAAAAATTTCGGAGATAGGGGAAATTTGCTTAACATAATTGCCTATGGGGAGAATCCGTACAACATAAAAATGAGATTACTCCGTTTTCAATGCATTCCTATGGGAATTTGTATAAAAGAAAATTTGCTTAACATAATTTCATTTGGAACGAATTAATTCCTTTATACAAGGTACCACTGTATTCAAGAAACAAACCCTTGCTTACATCTGTGTACTGAAAAAAAATACTAGTAAGTGAAGTAAATGTCTGTCCAAGCCACTGTGGAATGAAATCTGTTAAGCTGCCTAAATTGAAGACTAGAGGGAAGTCCATGGACATTCTGAAGTGATGCAGAGTTACAACTAGGAAGCTGTGTAGGGCATTAACACTCAAGAGTGCCCACATTTCGCAATGTGATTGTGTGATTTATAGTGCAACTAACAGGCAGCACATCAGGTAACTGAACAATAAGACTTGAAGCTATATGTACATACAGTACCAGGGTTTATATGAGCAGCACATCACAATCACCTATGACAGGCCATCACTGAGTTAAGGAATTTTCTTTCCTCCTAACTTCTTAACTAAATATAGGTTTGGAAGTATGATTTTCATGGCTTAATCATTCTTGTTTGATGCCTGCAATTTTTTTTTAAGTTAAAAGGTAGGGTTTAAATCTAACACATTTATCATACACTTTAGCACATGGATTTCTCTCATCCCCATTTAAGAAATCTTTGGGAGCTACCCAGAAAGTCAAAGAGTCTGAACGATCTGGCTATGGTAGTAGTGGGCAACCCTGGATCTCCAAAAGTTTTATGATACCGTACTGTAAAATCCCAGACTGTAGTGTCAAATAGTGGCAGGACCTCTGTTTATCTGTCTCCTGAGTATTTAAACACATTCTACGTAGGTAAAGATAGGTATCTGCATGGTATGTCCCATCAAGTCTCATCCAATTTAAGGTGGCATTAATAGAATGTTCAAGGTATATCAGATATTTAAAACGTTATTGCCAATTACCAGTGCCACCAACTCCTGTGAGTTTCCACAGCAAGTATTTGAATTCGGGTCTTCTGAGTTCTAAACCATTGTTCTGGCCACCTTCACCCCATGGGCTCAAAGATTAATAGGGGAGATAGTACATTGCCACCTTAAAAGCGCATTTTATGGTACATCTATGAAGATACTTGGATGAGTAGCAAAATGTTTTGATTTAACAAGAAAAGAAGTCCAGTTGCCATGACTCAACTTCTATATATTATGCTACATTTGTTAGGCTAGATTAGAAGGTGCCACAATATTTGTCTTTGCTGCAGAAAACAAATTGATGCTCCTTTGGAGGCTCAGCTACGAAGTTGGAAGAACCTGGTCCAGACGGTGACTCTGTGGGGAACTGCCTAAGTTGTCTAAAGCAAGGCCCTTTCAGTCTAATCAGTAGTATGTGGGGGAATACAGTAAAAGGAAATGCCTGCTCTTCCTGCTTGTCACAGGAGTTACAAAACAAGGTATGTGGAATACTTTGAACATGGAAGACCTTCTCCAGTACAAAGTATTTTATTAGTCTTGACTAAGAAGATAACTTTGTCCTTACCATGCTACTTCTAACCTAAGAAAAGCTCCTGAGTGCCTGCTGCCCACTTGTAGAGGGCAATGAAACAGAAGGGGAAGTGTCTAGGGCAGCACTGAGGGTCAACTTGGGACAAATTGCACTTCAAAGTTATTAAATCCATCTAAAAAGTATGTTACACCAGCAAAGGTAGCAAAGAAATCCCATGATTTTGTGCCTGCTCATGGTTGATTGGCAATGCTTTTCCAAACTGCAAGGCTGTCATACCAGACAAGTGATGCTGGAGCAGGGAAGTAAGAAATACTTCTTGACATTGCCATTAATATGCTGATGATGCCAAGCTCTCGACTGTTCCTTGTCATCTAATACAGTGCCAAGAAAATGAGAGGAATCTTGAACACTTTATAAATTCAGTCATGGGCTGGATTGAGGCGAGCAAACTGAAATTAAATCCTAACAAAATGGAGGTGCCACAAGCAGACTGGGCCCTGACTGCTGGTGGCATCGTGAACCTGACCAGATAGTAAAACCTTCTGGCAAGGTCTTAAACAGCTGCAGAAGCCCACCTAGTAGGCTTGTAGAAGGCGGCTTTCTCCTCCATTTCTCCAAGGCTGTGGAACACATCTCAAATTTGCAGTTAGTTTCCACTCTCGTTACTTTTAGGGAGAATGTAAAGACATTTTTCCAGGTAGCATAGTGTCTAATTTACTGGGGGTGAGGTGGGGGTTACTTCCATTTAACTGATTTGAATGAGTTTTATGGTAGTTATTTTGATGTTTACTGCTTCCCCACCTGTCCTTAGGCTGTTTTTTCTCATGAAGAGTTTGGCTTTTATAGGTCAGTAACCAACTGTGGGTCCTAAGCCCTTGCATGGGCAGAGATGTTGAAGGGTTCCATAGGCATCATCTTAAGAACTCTTTCAGACAATTGTATGCTGAACTTTATCCTTCAAGTGTTTAGAGGTGATCCTTTCTGGTCCTCAGTTGGATAACTCTTCTGTCCAGTCACCTCCCATGGTCCTTTGCATGTGGCCAGGGTGGTTCCCCTGGATCCCTGATCTGTGGGCAGAACCAGTCTTAAGAGCTGATGCTTGTGGGGGCATCTCAGGTCCAGAGGGTTTTCTTCAAGTGGCAGAGCCGTTGAAACTGGCAGTATCTCCACCATCATAGCTGAGTGGGTGTCTATTTCAGCAGGGGAGATGCAGCAATGTATCGGTTCTTTTTCATGGAAGTCCATTAGATTTTGTCGTATATCTGGGGCCCGGGTTCTGAGATGGGACAATGGCGAGCAAATAGTACGTGGATGAAATAGGCAGTCCAGGGGTCTCCACAAGTTGGTGGCCCACTCCATGGGACCGCTCCACACCTTTGCATCACTTTCAACTTCCTCCTATCTAGACGGATCCTCCCTCCATTTTATAGCTCCTTACCCTGACCATCAAAGGATTGGGAACTTCCTTACCACCAAACCCATCTCTATCCACAACATGGATGACTTCTGTCGTTGTACTTGGCGCCTCAACCTGCCAAGAGAAGGGTAACACAGGATCGGACCATGAATTTCCCTCAACAGGCTGCTGAGCAGCAATTCTTCTTACATGGACAAAACCCCAAGGGCTGATGAGGAAGACACAACAGTCAGCCCCTGCTCCTGACTTCCTCTCTTACTCACACCAACATAATTGTCTATTCCAATGAACCAAAGGAACAATACAGACACGGGGAATTCAAAGAGAAGGCTTGAGTCCAAGGACAGGTCATAATGGTTCAGTAGGGATAAGAGTGGAGAATGCAACATAGTTTAATTAAGAGAACCGAGTTTTGTCTGACAAGGCAGAAACTGGATCCCTAGACCTGTGATGCACTGCACACTCAAGAGTCAATGGCACTAGCCACATTCCATGCATGCTGTGGCTCTACAGGAAAAAGATGCTGACATTCAGCAAATCTTAATTGTTGGAAAAGCAACCTTCTTTTCCTCAGGGTTCTAAAAATACATTGGCAGATTTGCTGCATGAGAAGTTCTTGCACCTCCCCATTATTAAACAAACCAGTTATGTTAATGCAATTATCCAACGTATCTATTTGCATAAGGAATGCAAGCCACAAAATGCAATCTTAAGTCAAAAAGGAATTTGGATTAATAAATTTGAATTTTTATGGCTTTGAAACCATTCTTCATCTTCAAATTGCAGAAATGGAAGGGACCCTATGGATCACATCCATCCCGTTGAGGAGATAAGAGTGGGAAATTGAACTCCCATTGAGTTATCCAGTAATTTTAAAGTCATGTGTAACTGATGTCACCAGACAGTTTTGAAGATTATGCCTCTTTTTTATAATTATATGTCGTGTGTGTGGCCCAGTTTGGACAGATTTATAAGATCGCCTGGTGTTGCTCCCATACTCTTTACAAGAAGTGCACAGTTCCATTAGACAGTCTTCTCCCTTACAACTGCAAGGTCATCAGGGGAGAGCAGAGGCCACAGTGCAAAATATAACAGAGGATTAGTCTCCTCAGTTAAGGAACAAGTGAATCAAGAATATAAATGCCCAGTGAGGAAACAAAAGAGCAAACCAGCTGAACCTTTCTTAAAGCATCTTATTTCCAGCCACTATTGTGGTTTCTGCCTGTCCAACCCTTAGCTTTTTAGTTCTTGGTACCCCACTTAATGGAACAGCATTTCAAATCCCATCTGACTACATTTAAGAAACAACTGAAGGTTTTGAACTGAACTGCCTAGTAGTTTGGTGACAATGAAATTGACTGCTTTAGAACTGGTGTCATACTCTGCATTGATTTGTAATGATCTTGAATATATATTCTGCCAGATATCTAGCGAAGACAAATTTCAAAAACAGAGAAGTTGAAATATTCTGTAGAGCTGTGACAAATGATAGCATTTCTAGTATAGCACAATCTTTTGCTTCAGTGCTGTTCAATATCTTTATTAATGACTTGGAGGAAGGAATAGAGAGTATGCTAATTAAATTTGCAGATGATACCCAATTGGGAGGGGTTGCTAATTCCCTAGAGGATAGGATGAAAATCCAAAAAGACCTTGACAGATTAGAGTGCTGGGCCAAAGCTAACGGAATGGATTTCAACAGAGGGAAATGTAGGATGCTACATCTAGGTAAAGAAGAATGAATTGCACAGATATAGGATGGGGGATACTTGGCTGGAGAATAGTACCTGTGAAAGGGATCTGGGAGTCTTGGTGGACCACAAATTGAACATGGGTCAGCAGTGTGATGCGGCGGCCAGGAAAGCCAATGTGATTCTTGATCGCATCAGCAGAACCATAGTGTCTAGATCAAGGGAAGTGATAGTACCACTCTATTCTGCTCTGGTCAGACCCCACCTGGAGTACTGTGTCCGGTTCTGTGCACCTCAATTTAAAAAGGATGTTGACAACCTCGAGCGGGTGCAGAGGAGGGCGACCAGGATGGTTGAAGGTCCGGAGGAAATGTCTTAATGAGGAACGGCTTAGGGAACTGGGAATGTTTAGCCTTTGAAAAAGAAGGCTGAGGGGGATTATGATAGCTATGTTTAAATATTTGAAAGGATGTCACATTGAAGAGGGAACAGGTTTGTTTTCCATGGCTTCAGAGACGAGGACTCGGGGCAATGGTTTCAAACTACAGGAAAAGAGATTCTATTTGAATACTAGGAAGAACTTCATGACAGTTAGAGCTGTTGGGCAGTGGAATATGCTGCCACAAAGGGTGGTGGAGTCTCCTTCTTTGGAGGTTTTTAAGCAGATGCTGGATGGCCATCTGTCGGAAATATTGTGATGGGGGTTCCTGCATGGCAGGGGGCTGGACTAGATGGCCCTTGAGGTCTCTTCTAACTCTATGATTCTGTGATTCTAATATAGTTTAATCTTCCCACTTGCTATCTGTCAGTCAGCCTGACTCCAAGGGACAGGGAGGCAACCACCTCAGGGAACAAGGGTGGTGAATGATAGCAATGACATTCATTCATGCAGTTATTCATCTGCACATGCAGCCATTTCCCTCTCTTAGGAAGAGTCTGTTTTAAACCCCCCCCCCGGTTGCTCTCAGGTGGGTTGGGAGCGGCAAACAGCACTGAATTAAGGATCAACTGCCAGACCACTCAGTTCCTGTGTGTGGAATGGGAGTGCTGCCATTTTTTCCAAACAAACTAGCCCTCTTAAGTAGCCAGCAGTTAGAAAGTTGGGTTCCACTCCTCGAAACAGCTATGAGGATGAAGGGATCCAGTTATCATAAATAAGCAAGAGCTGGAAACGGAATGCAACTTCAACATATTTTTAGTCTAAAAGTAAAAAACATTAAGGATCAAAAATATTGATGTATTTCAAAGAATGCACTCTGAATAA
This sequence comes from Phrynocephalus guinanensis, assembly GCA_037367245.1. Lineage (NCBI taxonomy): Eukaryota > Metazoa > Chordata > Lepidosauria > Squamata > Agamidae > Phrynocephalus > Phrynocephalus guinanensis. The sequence goes on from CM074738.1 coordinate 2,632,249, forward strand.
TTAAACTTAACAAAGCAACCACTAATTGGATGTAGCCCCACTGTGCAATTGCTATTAACTCACTCTCAATTATATCACAAAAGTTTTGAATTTTGGAAAAATATTAGCTCTAAAACTACTAAGCTAGCTTTACAAATTCAGTTTGTGCATGAATTTGTTCTACTTCAATGCAAACTTAAACACCACGAAAGGTATACTCCCACCCATAGTTTTAAAGATGATGACATAATGAACTGACTAGGACTTCTGAACAAACTGCAGCATTACCCTGTTCAAACAGTTCCAAATTATTTTTTTCCTACTTAATTAAAGTACCCTCTGAATCAGCAAGTCATTGATTTAGGACTGGATCTAAAGAACCAGGAACATGAGAGGACCAGACGTAACAGATTTGGAAACTGTAGTGCCACTATTCTATATAACAAGCATTTCTATATAACAAGCATCTTCTACCTGCTCTCAACCATTAAGCCAATGTAGGTTTTGGTGCTTGCACAGTGGCCATACTCAATGCTGTCCTTTCCTAAATACCAATAAAAGACAGATTAAAGCCATGTACATTTCCTTAATAAAGTTTATTGACTTACAACTATGCTTAGGAAAATACACGCAGGGGTTAATACACAATTTAGTTTAACACCTTATATTTTGGAGAAAGACTTGTGTACAGTTTAGGTAAATAAAAAACCCAGGGCATGTGATCTGTTCTGATTTTACATCTATTACAAACATATAAAAGCTCTTCATGCACTACAGTAGATAGAAAGCATGAAAAAATTACCTTTGGTTTAAGTTGAGAAAATAATACAAGTATTGCACTGTAAAAAGCTTCAAACACGGTGCAACCAAACAAAATGTTTCAGTGCCAGCTTACAAAAAGTTCTTTAGCTAGTGTGATTTTCTTTTTAGGAAAGGAAAAAAGTATATATACATGTGTGTGAAACTATTTCTTAAGCTAACTGGATGTAATTAATAGTGTATCTCAGCATATTAGCTACACAATCAATAAATCTGACTGAACCTGTGTTTGTAACCAATCAGCAAAACATAATACAGCAAAATCAACAATGTCATGAGAAAACTGACCCGTCAGTTTGTTTTATAAAAAGGATTTGAAGTCCAGCCCGTAGGTCAATTAAGCCCCAAATAGCAGCAACATTAAGGCAAGTTCCTTATTTCCCATTCTTCAGTTACTTGTAACACTGGATTTTCAATGTTTGTTTTGAAAACACTGCTGTTCTTCTTAGACTCTACCCAACATGGTACCATGTGTCAACTGTTGGGTTGTCCGTGATAAGTAATGCTGCCAATGTTAGCTGGAAAGGTATATCCAAATTTCCTGTGACCCCCTCTCCATGGCCCATTTAAGGAACATCTATTTCAAGCAGAAACACAATACATTTTCTACATCTGAACCCTCCTTGTGTTTAGCCATTAAGAATGTCTATCCTTATTATCCATCTTTTATTGATATGCCCCTTAATCATCTTGTCTCCTTTATTCCAGAAAAGCAACATGGTGAAAATGTATGGGAAGTTCTAATCAGTCAAAATATCCAATGCATCTCAGAACATAACAAGCATGTTATTTGTTCTTTCAGCACTTAACAATTTTGTACTCTCATGCTCATACACAGTGCGCAAGCAACTCCAGCACTATCTTCTATAGTCTTTCTAAGACTCCAGCACTATCTTCTATAGTCTTTCTAAGTGTGAAATTTTCAGTCCTAATTATTTTCTAGTAGGAGTTTATAGGTAATAAAGCTGTCTAATTTCATTAGCACTCTTGCTCATCTCAACACGTCTTTTGCTGAAAATTTCACACACACACACACACACACACACACACACACACACACACAGAGCATCTCAAGGCCAAAAAGGCTCTTATAAGAGGAAAGCACCTATATAAAATTAATAAGATCAAGGGGTGGGGAGACCTTATCTGTATAGTACTGGAGTTTCCAGCCTCTGTCCAATTTTCTGTCATAATTATGGCAATATATACATGTCAATAATGTTGTGTCTAATAGGATTCCAGATAATTGGTTAAGAAGATATCAACAGTGTTTAATGATTCAACATAAATATAATTGCAACTAGATTCTCAGTTGACAATGATTGTCACAGCGAAGGTTAAGTCTTCAGCATAAACTATTCACACAAACGACTAATGTTACACAATTTACTTCCACCCTAAAGGGATTCTTCTCCCTCAGATCTTTGGCCTCCTATTACAAGTCTCCCACCTTATCATCTACATCACAGCATCACTGTCCTCTGTTCAATCAGAATATGTTGAAATGGAACTACAGAAAAATGAAGTGATCAGAGGGAATACTAACAATGATTCAAACTAATGCTTATGTACATTCCAAAATTCCCAACTAAGTCTGAACAGTTAATAAACCAGTCCTAAAGTTACCTATAGTTTTTATCCTGGTGTCTACAGATGTATAGTTTAACTACCCAACCATATCAATTTCTCATCAACTATAAAATATTGAAGTCATTAATTTAATTAGAATCTGATTAAATAATGAACAAGAATTGCAACATCTGCCCTAATTCAGGGTTTGTCACTTATTCGGATTTTTCTCATGCATATTTTTGTAAAGCAAAGGGATTATTTCAATACAAATGTTTAATTTCGAGAAATAGAGATGTAACATGATCCATTTGGAAGTTCTCTTGCCCAGCACCTACCAAAATACTGTAAATGCAAGGTGTACAAATGTGAGGTGTCTAAATGAATTCTTTGAATTTTTCCCATGTAAATAGAAGGAAATTTTAAACTAGCATTCTACTTTGTGCTGCATTGGATATTCTGTTCATAAAGATATTCACTAATTTTCCATAATCCATTAACTGCCAAATTTCCCTGGTAATAACTCAAATACAATGCCCTTTGCAAGGAAAAGCATAAAAAGACAAAATGTTCTTGGGCATCTCCTCTTCATTTTAACAGAGTCTGTTATTTGCCCTTATGGCACCCTTGGACTACTCACAATGCAGCAGAAATATTATCTACAAGATTTGCACAAACCCTAAATGAGCAGGAGCTGAGCAAAATCTGCACACAATTTAAAAAAAAACAGTTTTTACATCAAATCTTGGTAGAACCACTCCCATGGAGAAAACCAAAAGTATCATTTGTTCCAAAATCATATAATTAATTCTACTAAAACATCCCTAGTCCATATGCTTTTTTTTTTTTTAAAATCACACATAACCAATACAGAACCAAAAGGTTGTGGCCAAAAGAAACAGAGAACACTAGCCATGGTAAGTAACAAACCTGAAAGTATCAACAAAAAAGGAAACCCATTACGAAACCAAACATGCATATATAAACTGTATTATACATCACAAATACTAAGCTCCTAAAGGCTTACTGCATAGGTAAAAATAAAAACAATTATGTGCAATATTTTTCTTCTCTTAAAGCACAAAATGAAATAATAACCTTGTCTTGAAGTACTACCTACCAAGTAATAGATTCACCAATCAACAGTTGGAAAGAACTTCAATAATTTGGCTTGCAATCATAACTGATAAACCTGACATGTACATGCAAATTAAATATATGATCATATTATTACGTTTACTGCAGGCCAACTTGAACATTCTCCCAAAGTGCTCTTTTTGCAAAATAAATTGTTGTATTTTTGCGGTTCAGCTAATGAGCTAAGCACCTACCATGTCAACAAGATAAACAAGAATGAAGACAAATTTCTCTAAACGTATCAGAGCAGTATCATCCCCATTTTAAAGATTCTGTTTATATAACACTTTGATCAACAAACACAGATGGCCTGTGTACTTGGTACATTCCAGGTAGATGTTCATATGGAATGAGCCTCATGGCTTCACTCCTGAAGGCTCAGACCCAACCCTTCAAAGAGAAAAGTTGGGAGTGAGCCAGGTTGTCAAATATATATTAAACATTCTATCCCTCTAACCACTCACTCATTATGTTTCCAGAAGGGCCCTGTCCACATGCAGATGTATATTCCAAACAGCAAAACAATGTGGGTCAAAGACAGTCAAAGGTCTTCTCCAGTTACCAAGAAAGACTCCTGGGCCCAGCCTTTTTGTTTTGTTTTGATGTTTTATATATATTGATTGCAATGATATATAATCCTGCCACTATAAAGGAGTCCCACACTGTGGCATGTATGCAAAAGAAGTAAGCCAAATAAAAATCAATTAAGTGATAAGAAAGACATCATGTTCAAACAAGGCCTAATCTAGAGGAAGAGGAGAAAAACACAATATACCTCAAACTCATTTTAGACTGACATGTCTTCATGGAGTGCAGTAAGTGGACATACCTAGACTGTGTAGTAACAGTAATCTGGTAACAATCCTGCTCAGGCCTTGCACTAACAAAAAAAAAAAACCTTCAAAAACATGGGAGAGCTTTTATTCCATCCATTTCTACAGAGCTTATGCAGGAGACGCTCTCAAGGGCTTATGATCCAAAGCTACCTTTCCTAAAATAAGTTGTGTATAGCTCTGCTGCAAGACAACAGCAATACTGAAGTAATTCCAGGGCTATATCCCAGGGATTTAAGAAATTTAGCAAGCCACAGCATCACATACCCTACTTACTGTCTCTAATCAGAGATACAATTAATTCAACATTTCATCCAAGGTCAGAAAAAACCAACAACTTAAAAAGTATAAGCAAACTGAGCTTAAGCCAAGATTCTACAAGAACTGTACCTAAGCTCTAAAAGATCTTACGGAAGAATTAACGGTCAGGAAGGCACCATTGGGTTAATTTTGCCCCTTTGTTGCCTTCTCAAGATAATATACATTTACCAAATGACGGTTCAGGTGCTTGCTATATTCACCTTCTTTTTTAAATGACCGATCACAAAATATACACACATAGTTCTCTTTTGTGGTCTTGGTTTCTGTCATTTCTTGGGATGGTTTCTGATTTGTTTTTTCTTGTGTCGGCCGAGCACCATTTAACCCAGAATCATCACTGCCTTCTGATATGTTGTCACTTATATCACTGCCATCATGACTATGGATGCCCTCATCCTCTTCAATTTCCTGACTTTCATTCACTACTGTGCTCTTGGGTGATGCTGAAACCAGGTTTCCTTTGGGGCTTTGCTCATGTCTTTCTGGCAACTCGGATGGAAGAGTTTCTGCTGGGTCTTTCGCCTGCAATTCTTTTGTAGAACTGACATCTTCTGCACAGGGTTTATTCACAGCTTCCGTCTCATATATTTGCCCTGGCTGATTCTCTTGTACAACATCTGGATTAGACACCATTTCTGTCTCACAGGTTTGTGCTGTGTCAATATTTTGGGCCAACTCTGGTAGGGTGTCTTTTAACACAGCTCTTGCTTCTTCCAAGTTGGCATCTGAACCCTCAGAGCTGACACTATGCATAACTGACAAGTCTACTCTAATTTCATTCTGAGACACAGTTCTGGCCATCTCCTCTACTACTTTCGGAATTTCTTGGTCTTCTGCCTCTACCTCAATGTTTTTAACTACATGTCCTGCTGGCAGCAGCTCTCCATTAGGCATGTTCTCCTCAAGAATAAACTGGTTCTCTCCATCATTTGAAGCAACAAGCTGTTTTTCATTATGAGGATCATCATATATCTTAATTTCTTCCTTCTCTAAAAGAGGTGATGCATTAGAGATAAGATCCTCACCTGTAATTTTTTCATCATCAGACTTTTTGTTATTTTTACTAGGCTTACTCTTCATAGACTTCTTTTTCTTGTTTTTCTTAAGGCTCGAGTTTTGCTTTTTGGTGACCTCCAACTTGCTTTCATCTTTCGGAGAGCCCTGACATTTAATGGACTTTTTCTCTAACTTCTTTTTCTTTTTTACAATTACATCAGTGTCATCTGTCACAAAATCTTCTGTCAAAGGAATGGTCTCTGCTTTTCTTTTCGCTTTCTTTATCTTAACAGCTTTCTCAGTCATTTTCTCAATTTTCACACTTGCTTCCTTGCTTTCGGAAACACTCTTGCGACTTCGAGTTGTCACCTGGCCTGCACCAACACTGCCGGTTTGTTTCTTTTCTTTTGATATGTTCTCCTTTTTCTCCTCTTTTACATCTCTCTCAGTATTATTCAGTCAACTCCTTTGTCTGTTCTTGTTCCATTTTATTATTATCGCCTCCAACATTTTCGGAAATGTTAAGTTCACTTTTTTTAGTCCGTAGCCTTACTTTTGAGACATCCATGGTGATGTCGCAACAGTCAGGATGTCTGGATTTGATGTGATACTGCAAGTTACACTTCTTGGATGCAGCATACTCACAAACTGGGCACAGAAACTGCCGTGGGCTGACATGGAGCTCAACATGCTTCTTGAAGTTGCTTCGGTCAGCTGTTTTGTAGTCGCAGTGAGGGCAGGCCAGTGGTTTTGGACCGTCATGAACCTGTCTTGCATGCCGAGTCACTTCATGCTGGTTTGATGCCACGTAGCTGCACTGTTCACATTTGAACGGTTTCTCACCTGAATCAAGGAAGAGGAAAATTCCATCAATTTGTTGCATAGTTACACATTTATAGAGTTGGTTCATGCTTTTCTATTTCTTGAACTTAAAAATGAATTGATTTCACACATAGCACAGTCACAAATACAGCAAAATACATAAAATAAGGGTATAAAAATACACATGCAAGCCACAACGAAACCACATATTCCATCTATGAAAAATACATACCAGGAGAGATCACTCTACAGTAATATTAGCATTTGGAATCCAAACCAAACTGGTCCATTGAAGGCAGTGTAGAAAAATGGAAATTACAGGTGAATAGTTGTCTTACACAAATTTTATACCACAGCCACATACCCCAGAATTTATTAAGCATACAAAATTAAAACATTTCTACATTTCTTAATCCCCAACCACCACCAACAACAACAAAGACTTTTAACCAAGTTCCAAGAGAAACACACAAACTGTTGAAGGGATCAATAGTGCAGATTTTTTAAAAAGCGCAGGACACTAAAGGCACATGTGTATTGGGAATGACAGCATATGTCAACCATATGAATCCTGACTGCAGCAACTCAACATGAACTGTATTTTGAAATGCCAAACTAAACAGTCGCCACCTGGAAAATATTTCTGAGATTAAAATTATTTCATTCTACTAACGTCTCTCCTGCACATTGCTCTGTGCCATATTCTGCTGGACTCTTAACTTCCCATTCTTGCCTAAAGTCAAGGCTGTTCATGCCAAAATGGGCTGGACCCAGAGTTAAGCATAAGCAATTGGGCTGCTGCTCTCCTCTCCCTCACAGTTAGTCTAATCCCTTTGAAAATGCTACTAAAACCCTCAAGAAACCCTGCTGACAAGAGAAATGGTGGGCCATTCAATACTTTAGACATTTATTATGGCATGGAGCCCTTCTGTTCAGACTATGCATATCCTGGAACCAATCCAATATATTTGATTTTTGATTTTTAGAATTTTTAAAAAGGAATGTGCAGCTTCATGTAAGACATATCTCTTTCACTTTAGCAACAACACTTAGGCAAAGCCATATCCCATTGAATACTCAAGGCAAAGTTGAATGTCATAGCATTTACCTGAACAGCACTTCAATACAAGCAACTGTAGTATAATGTGTAGTTTCCCCCCAGAAGTGTCTCTCCTCAGTTCCTCTCTGAATTGCTCTTTCATCCAAATCAGAGAAAGCAGTTGAGGCAAGAACCATTTAAAATGAATCCAAAGGAAAATCCTCTGTGTGATATAACAGATGGACTGAGGGACTAAGTCTCAGGAGACAGGAGTGTGAATCCCCATTCAGTCTATGGGAACTTCCTGGGGCAATGCAACTAGTATAACATTCCTGAAACATCTCACTTACCTTGAAAAACTCCTATTATTCCTTTCTGATGTGATGGCACAAGACATAACACATCATCAGCAGAATCCCTTCTAATTGGCCTAGTGCTGTGGTGGCAAACCTTTGGCACTCCAGATGTTTTGGACCACAACTCCCACAGTCCTATGTCATTGGCAATCTAGGCTCGGAATTCTGTGAGTTATAGTCCAAAACATCTGTAGTGCTGAAGGTTCACTAGCACTGGTCTAGTTATATAGTTATAAATGGCTGCTCTACTCACAGCCTTCAGAACAGTGTCACACACAACATCCTCTGAATTAGAAAGCATGGGTTTGAGGAGATATGGCAAAAAAGTCAACACTTAAGCAGAGTTTCAGTCTTTTGCTCATCCAACCACAGGTTGTGCAATCTAAGAATCTAACAGTTAATTGAACAGCAAAGGATGCCAAGGACAACAAACAAAAAAGGTACTAGATTAAAGAGGATGTTATACTGTATTAAAAGCAGCTGTTTTAAAGCCAACTACCTTTACAAGTATTCTTTTTCAAAATCAATCACTGTTTCATGGGGTTATGCTTTCTTACTGACTTCTACCTCTGCAATCTATTTTTAATAGATTGCAATAATCTATGGAAGACAAATTGATTTGAGACAGGAATTTATCTTTATTTTTGAAAGGAAAGGAAGGGTAAATAACTGTAACTCATATTTAGATTTAGAAATCTTATTGCAGCAGCTTCGGAGAGCAAGTCTTAAGACAAATTACAGGTGCCAATGCAGAATGCATATATGCTCCTGTGCCTGCTATGAAAACTTTTGTTGGTTTAAACAGAACACAAGAAACACAAAATGTGAAGTCCTGTTTAAGACAGAGACTTAAAGGTAAGACTATCCATTCACCCAAAGCAAGTTGAGTTTATATAATAAAAGTATCCTATATTTTCATCCAGCTAAGTGTTACAAATAAACCCTGAAGATTACTTAAAGTAGGGTTACCTCCTACTAATGCTAGCTGAACTGGGAGCACCACTAAATAACTGTTATGTAATGGAGATCAGATTAGCAACACAAAGCATAAAGCCAGCCAAAACATTTTTCTTGGACCATGTAATGCTACATGTAAAAGGTAAAGGTTCCCCCCCCGCACAGGTGTGCTAGTCATGTCCAACTCATCTCCGTTTTCCAGCCAAAAAGCCAGTTTTGTGCAAGTCCATGGCCATGTGTCCGGCATGGCTGAACACATTTCTGTGCACAGAACACTGTTTACTTTCCCGCTTTTTATGACGGTACCTATTTATCTACTTGCATTTACATGCTCTTGAATGGCTAGGTTGGCAGGAGCTGGGGTTAACAGTGGGAGCTCGCTCTACTGCGTGGCACCTGGGATTCAAACTGCTGAGCTGCTGACTTTGCAGCCGACAGTTTCAGTGCTCTATTATCACCACTTAAAAACATGCTATTTCAGGTATTAAATATGTTGGCCTAAAAATCTAGCCTTCAAGACACTGTACTTCCCACACTTACACTGTTGCATTAGGCATGTAAAAAAATACAGCAGCTATCTTGGTCAACAAAGATCCCTTGAGCTGCATCTTTACCAACCTGAGTGAGTGCGCATATGCCTTGTTAAGTGAGTCTTCTGAGAACTTGAATAGGGACACATGGAACAACGATAGGGTCGTTCCCCTAAAAAACAGAAAAACAATGAATTAAACACAAAATATGTTATATTAAAATCTAAGCAGCTCATAAAAGTTTGTGCTGTCTGTGAATACACAAAACTGAGAAATACATTTTGAAGAGAAAAGTAAATGTTTCTCAATAGAATTGAACCTGTTCTAAGAATCTTGATTAAACCTTTCTCAGTCACTCCAATATGTCTGGTAAATCCTCCAATCACAAATTATTGTTTGAAAAGCTTACATTATTCTTCTAAAAACTGTACATTCTGCTCTTTATACATAGATGTTGCTAGACATATATAATTAAATGACATCAAAGAGCTTTTTACAGAGGACCTTGGAGCTAGCTTTTATTATGCTTTGCATAAACTCATTGAAATCAATGCAGCTTTAGTTATTTTTATGTTAAAAACATATCATGCAGTAAGTGTGATTCTTAATCTGAATAGTAGAACAAAAGCAATCAGGAGTTTTTAAGCAGCTTGCATCTTTGAAGTACATAAAGTGATGTGTGCCTATTATACCTATAAACTTTACAACTCTGTCAGCCAACTTTATCCCATACTGCAGATAACGGGAGGAAGAGATGAAACAGTGGCTCCATAAGACCACTTAGACAATTCATTCTTTTTTTCTCATGTGTGTGAATACACATTTAGGAGCAGTAACAAAAGGAATCTACCATTTTTGATTGGTTAGGTATGGTCAAATAGTAGCTGCTTCTTTGCCAGACAAACCTCTCTAAGGCAGGAGGGACTCAACTTGTGTACTGCTACTTGAATATATCAACCATTTTCAGAACATGCGAAATCTTCCTTCCTGAACTACCTTTCTACTTCAGAGCCACACTATGGCCAGACAACCCAACTTGGGGTCTGAAGTGATGGTGGTAAACCATGTGCAAAGAATATAGAAAGAACAAACCAAGAGACGATTAAATCAAGCCATTGTTTGGGATCCTCTGATGGCTCTGTTGCTGCTGCTGTTGATGATGATCATGATGATATGATGATGATGATGCTATATGATGTCAAGCTGTCCCTGAATCATGGCTACCTTACGAATGATCTCAAAAATGTCCTGTCCTCAACAGCCCTACTCAGCAATTGTAAACCCATGGCTGTGGCTTTCTTTAGGAAAGTCAATCCATCTCATATGTGGTCTTCCTCTTTTCCTAGTGCCCATACCTTGGCTCTGCGCTGTTTTTTTCCCGTGGCTGTTGCCTTCTTCTCATGACATGCCCGAAGTAGGACAGCATAAGTATTATCATCTTTGCCTGAGATAAAGTTAAGGCTCTGCTTGCCATTATTTGTTTGTTGGTTTAAAACATTTTCACCCCACCTTTTTTCCTTAAAAAGAGTCAAAGGCAGCTTAGACCTTTGAAAGACAATATCTAAAGCTGAAAACAATTAGTATGCAACAGTGGCTTACATAATTAAAATACATTAATAAGAGCAATGTCACCTTTGTTGCTTGCCCTGTCCTCTTGCTGTTGCCAGATGTACTTATTTAGTTACTTATCTATATTATTACTGTTTTAATTTATCTATTTGTTTTCTTACATTTGTATATGGACCATGATGGAAGTGTGTAATCTCCAGGCTTAAAGCGGGGGTACTTCAAGGACCAGATGCAGAGGAGTGGTATCAGGGGACAGATATCTAGTCTCATGCGCTCCCGGACACTTTGGTGGGGCAACTGTGAGATACAGGAAGTGGACTAGATGGGACTTTAGCCTGATCCAGCATGGCTCTTCTTATGTTCTTATGACTTACTTGTTTGTTCATTTGCCCTTGTTCACCACCCAGCGTTCCCTTTGGGGAACGTCAGCGCAGTCAATAAGTATAATAAATAAATAAATAAATAAATAAATAAATAAATAAATGCACCAGAATAGGTATGTTTCATTTACCTTAAAATATAATAGAAACTAGAGCTTGCATGTAGTGAATAGGCACTACAGTCCATGCCGATCTCTAGTCAAGTCCATCATAACATACAGATGAAAAATTCAGAATCAGCATTTATTTTCTGGCAACCAATAGTTAACATTTATCTGATTACAGAAAATTGAATCATTTAGCTACATTAGTTTATAAAAAGTTAACTCTGTTTGTAATAAGTTTGTAATAAGTGTTTGGATACACTGTATTTTAATATGCCAGTTGTGATAATTTTATGCCAAGTCAATTGTCCATAGTCATATTTTATGTTCCTAAAGTAACAGAATGACTTTCAAGCTGAAAAGGGGGGTGAGTGCTAATGTAGCACTTTTTTAAATGTTTCCGAAAATTTCCATTTTTTCCCCGGGGGGAAAATGGGTTTTTTCCGATCTTCAAAATTTCTGGAAATTTTACATCTCTAGTACTATACTATTTGTTGTCTTCCTATCCTTGCTAATACTGTTCAAGAAAATTGCTTCTAATATAACATTGAACATACCTCTCTCAATTTATTGTGTCTAAATATATGTTAACTTTTTCAAGTTTCGTCCATTCATGTGAATCCAGTTTTTTGTTATATATGTTCTGTATATAACTGAGCAAATAGGGAAATAAAAGACACAACGCCTGATAACTTTGCCTATTAGAAACCACTGTTTCTCCCTATTCTGCCCTAACAATAGCCTCTTGTCCAGAATATGGATTATGGATCATAAAAATCAAACATTGTGGCACCCACATTGTTACAGGATTTAACATGCATTAGCAATATGGTATCTAATGATGATTTTTTTTCATGAATTCATCTTGAATATGTGGCATTTCCTATTCCATATATAGCAGGAGACTGTGATGTAAAATCTTGAGCATCACTTATTTGCATAGAAAATTAATGTTTATGCAATCTTTGGCATTTCCCTTCTTTGGAATTAGAATGAAATTTTTAGTGAGTGGTCATTTTCCCTCATATTTGTTGACATATGTTTCTAAGTATTTTATAGATTCATCTTCTATAACTTGAAATAGATATATTATTGTCCCACTAACTCCTGGTGATTTATTTATTCTAATTGCTTTCAGACCAGCTTGGATTTCTCAAATTGCTTGTTCCACATCAAAGGCTTCTGCTTCAAAGGAACCTGTCATTCTTCCATCTTTTAGTTTATCCTGGTCAGATAATATATTGTCTTGTTGATTTTTCAGCACTGCTAATCCAGATTAAAATTTCCCTTTGATTTCTTCTACCCCCTTCATTTTATTTTGTTATTTTGTCATTACGGTTGCCTCTGGTTTCTTTGCAATGATTATTACAACAGTTCTCTTTGTACCCATGAGCAAGTTGCTGGCAAGTAGCTTTTAGGATTCAGATACTTTTCTCTCACCTTTTACTTCTGCTTCTGCTTCATCTTAAGATTTTTTTAGAATTTCATCAGTCATCTATCAAGGCTTTCATTTCCTTTTGACTATGAAAATAGTGTGTTATTCCTTGATAATATATCTGGCTTCAGTACACAGCTCTTCTGACTCACATTTCAGAAGTGCAAAGATATAAATTATCCTTCCCAATGTTGTCCCTTTTACTCATAAATGCTTATTACATTTTAAGATTACTCTTAAACTTCAAGTTTTTGGTATTTTCTGGCAATTCAGTGTGTGTGAGAGATCTGTGTGTTTGTGGCTGATAACTTCTTTTTTAAAAAAATAATTTTATCCCAAATGTTTTGTAACACAAACAACAAAAGAAAACAGCTGAGCCGAGGAAAACAAACTGGCTGACTCTGAGCAAATGATTTTATCTAAAGCACAGACCATCATTGTTCCTTTAGCTAAGCTAATTTTCACTATACAGTATAGACATGTAGTAGAATAATGACTTTTAGAAGGTTAATTACCCATAACGAAATCCCACTGTATTTTCTAATGTGAATTAATGTTAAAGCAGAAAATTAAAAAGTATGAATCAGTCAAGGTTTCACATGTTTCATATAGCTTGTATTATTACAATTCCCAGTAGATTAAGCAAGATCCACAACTAATGTTCAATTGAATTCTAAAAGAACATTTTTGAGCTATAAAATGAAATAGTCTAAAAATGCACCAATTCAAACTGTTGGTCAACTTGATACAGAAAGTGGTTTTTATTTTTACAAATGTCTTTTGAAATTAGACTATTCAATTTTTGTATGAACATTTATTTCAATTATAGAAAAATCAGAATGAAACATGAATAGCTTTTCTGGATCTACCCAAATGTTTCACACAGCAGTCAGCAAGATAGCTCTAAAAGTTTCTAAACAAAGCATTATAGTAATAGCCACCCCTTGTAAGATGTCCCTAACATCTAGTACAGTACTTGGCTTCTAAAAAGAAAGAGGTCATTTAATATCTGCCAAAGCAATTGTTCAAAAATGGGTCTGATTCTCTTTTTAAAAACCCACCATTATTAAGATATCTGATTGAGTCTTCTCCACAACTGTTTGTTCTGGTTAACCTCTGTTAAAATTAATCACTTTCCACAGAATACAAGATTATAAATCAACAAGTACTTCAAAATAGTGGGACAACATCCATAGCATGAAGCCATGGATGAGTTGTCAAGCAGCTGTCCAATGCTATGATACTCAATATATAATAGCTAACAAAAAAGTATCTTCCACATTCTGTGCTTAATGCATTGTTGTATAGCTCAGTAAACATGAAACCAACACAGGAAAAGCAGTTTTTCACCATTCCTTCATAAAAACAGTTTTAATAACAAAAACAATTTTATTTTAGTAATGAGGTTTTTGTACTCTAAGATGCTAACTTACTAGTAGTATAAGAGAAGTCAGCATTATGAACATGAACTGGACCTTGCAAATAAAATCAACTCATTTTACTAAACATGAAACAATGCACTAGTGATATATGTAATCAAACCCCGCATACGAGCACATTGCCAGCTAACCTTAAAAAACATAAGACACAACCCTTACCTGTATGAGTTCGAATATGTTGGACATAGTTATTCTTCCGGTCTGAGAAGTAGGAGCACTGTGAACATGTGTATACTTTCCGAGGAAAATGGTTTCTCAGGTGCTTCTTCCAATGATACTCACTGACTGTTGTATATGTGCAGATGGTACATTTGTAGACTCTCTCATTTTCTCCTGCTTTATTATGGTGTTTCAAGTGAGCAAGATAGTGATCATATCTATTAGTGTTGTAGCCACAACGATCACATCTTATAGGCCCCTTGGAGAAATCAACCTCATCTGTAGTGTTTGGGTCAGTTTCTTTAATTTGTCCGTGCTTCTCAGCTTTTTCTTCCACAATGAATCTCTTGGCACTGTGTACCCGAATATGATGGACAAATTCCTGCTCTGATTCTGCCTCATATTGACATGGTTTACAACGAAATGGTTTGTTCTTCAAGCTTTTACCCTTGTCATCCACTCCTTCTGGAACTCCTGGCACTTCTATTGAGAAGCCCTTGTCCTGGCCGAAGGCATGAGAACTCAAGGACTCTGTCAGTCCTGCAGTGTCACCATTATCAACCTCAGAAGGTCCAAGAACTCTCAGATCCATATCTTGCAGGTCTTCGTGGTCATTGTCTATAACTTGTGCATCATCTACTCCTTCTCCATCACTGTCTGAAAAGTTGGTGTTGCCCACAGTCGTCAGTTCAGCCATTTGCCTCTCTTCGCCAACCATGTAATCACAACAGTTGCCATTAACTTCTCCTGTTAGAGCCACATTTGCCAACATAATAAGCTGAGGAGCTGCCAGCTCAGCTTTGGAAAGTTCAGGAAAGTCATACATGTCGTTGGACAAAGCCATGCTCAGGTTAGTATTGCCAGGAAACAGGCTGCTGCCACCAGACTGTCCCAGAACTTGCATTGCCATACTAACCGTTCTGTTAAGGAAAAAGAACAAAAGTTTGTTTAGAAGTTCCACTCCTATGACCACTCTGTCATCAAGAAAATCAAGAACACGTCATACAACAATGACATGATGTTTCAAAACAAATCAGCTGCATTTGTACATGGGACTATGCCTAGATTTGGTTCAACTGTTATTTACTGAATACATGCCATAATCAATTTGCAAAACAGTCATTTCTCTCAGAATGGTGGGGGAATGACAACCATAGAGTCACAGAATCATAGAGTTGGAGGAGACCTCAAGGGCCATCCAGTCCAACCCCCTGCCATGCAAGAATCCCCATCACAGTATTTCTGACAGATGGCCATCCAGCCTCTGCTTAAAAACCTCCAAAGAAGGAGACTCCACCACCCTCCTTTGTGGCAGCATATTCCACTGCCAAACAGCTCTAACTGTCATGAAGATCTTCCTAATGTTTGAATTTAATTTCTTTTCCTGTAGTTTGAGACCACTGCCCTGCGTCCTAGTCTCTGAAGCCATGGAAAATAAACCAATCCCTTCTTCAATGTGACATCCTTTCAAACATATCCCATATGTTCTATGGGAGTTGATTTTGATGTGTTTTAAGGCAGCATAAGTATGGTTAACCATTTGGGAAACAAATAGCTTCAAGGAAGATCAAGGAAAAAATGAGTAGCTTAATAAAAAAATTAGAATACTGTACTTGAAAAATAGAAGTTTGCAATTGTTTTTTCTCTCTCATCTCCGTGCAATCCCAAAAAGGACAGAAGCCAATCACAAATATGGCAGAATCCTGGGCTTAGACATAATGTTAAGCAAGTTTAAGTAAGTCAGGGTTGGTAATTCAACTTCAAACCATGCACTTGGCTGCTAAAAGTTAAGCCACATTATGCCTGATTTGGACTCAGATGTTCAACTACACACCATTAAGCTAAACAAATCAAGGCTTCAATCAAGGTGCTATGATCAAGTTTTTTATAAAGTCAGGCCTTTAAATCACACTATTCAGCTATTTAAGAACATATTGCTCTGCTTCCTAAGCCAGCAAAAATCAGAATGCAACTCTTCTGCCCATTCAAGTACATAGTAAAGGGCAAGAAGTCACTCCTTTTGCTCAAACGTAACAGTATTCCTGCCAAAAAAAAGACTCTATGGACAAGGGGTCACGAAGAGTCAGTGACCACTGTAACGACACAACCTTTTTTAATGAAATATGTGTTTTCTTAAACACTAGTCAAGCAACTACAAGATTTAAATTTCGGGAATAAAATCCCAAGAAAAGTGTTTAACATTTTAATGTATTACACTATTATTTCATATTTGCAAAATGTTCATTACAATTGTGTATACTTAACTTGGAATCCAACTTCTTTTCATAAAATTAACTGTGGGAAGGCATCATTCTGTAAACCTTGAAGCCACAAGCTGATACAAGACTTTTAAAAATCATTTTTCTCTCGCTTCATGGACAACAGTTAAACCATGCTTTAATTTTGCTTTTTCTAGGACATCACAAAGAAAAATATATATAGGGAAAATCTATAAGAACACAGGTCTAATACGTCAGCACAAAGGTTGGCCACTCTGTCACACTATATACTATTGCTCCTCTGCTTAAGAAGGATACAAATTTCAGTACAGTACTAAACACTGAAAAGATGCAACCAAAATGAAGCATTATTCTACCAATCAGCTGGCTTGGATTTCCCAACACTGCCTTCTAAACCAGAGCGCCAGTTGCTTGTTAGCTGATATGTACATGTTCCACCATAGAAAAATCCTCAACAGAGAGCTAGGCCCTACTACAATGCACAGAAGGGTCTCTTACTACAGCAGACAGAAAAAATGTTTTTTTTTTTTGGGGGGGGGTATGAACGAAGCAAGTAAGAAAGTCATGACTGGTTAAAGGTCACAATGCAGGACTTACATGTTCATGCATGGGTATAAATGGAAATTTAATGTCACAGGGAATATATACTGCTAGGATGTATGTATTATCTGCCTGTACATACATTTAATGGAATTGAGTCTACAACAATCTAGAAAAGACAATGAACTTCCAATCAGAAAAAAAACCAGGCTGTAGTTCCATCATCACAATTACTGTTCTGCAAGCTAAAGCTGGCATTTCATAGCCATGCATTTTATTTTTTTTCAAAAGTATTTATTTGAAAAGACATTCCTTCTCCACTGACTATTCAAATTTCAAAGCAAAGCTGATTGAAGTCTACCCAGTTACCTAAAAGTCTATGCTAAATTAGTTTGAGCATACAGTATATCCTTAAGAGCTGAAATTAGGGGGATGAATTTTTATCATTCTCAAAAGAGTATCAGAACCAAAGGTCCACCTCAACACAGCACAATGCTTCCAAATGGGGCTAGTCACACTCCTTTAGGGGCCTCACAAGCAGTGTCTGAAGGGAACAGCTGAGCCTGGCCTACATTTGAATAGCTACCACATAACAGCTATGTGTAGTGAGCTATCCACAGTATTTGAAAAGATGACTGGCCCTTATTTCCTGCTGAAGAAGTTGAAAGTATAAACATCACAACAAGCTTTGCAGAAGCCAGATTTCCTACACATTTCTCCCCATGGATAAGTAACTCCTATTCTTTATAACTGCAGATCTTCCACAATTAAAATTCAGCACACAGATACACTTTAATTCAAAACATCCCCCACAGTTGTTGTTTTTTTTTGGGGGGGGGGGAGAAGTGATTATTACCCATGTTATGTAGTGACTAAGAGTTTGTTTTCAAATCTGTTTTTAAAAGTCTTATAACTTTCTCTGTAAAACTACAGAAGAATCCAAAGAGATGCACACTTTCTGCTCCACAACTGCTGGGAATACAGTACTGAATTTGAAACTAGCAAACTAGCAACCCAGGAGCAGGATCTTAGTACCCTGGTTTCCTTTGGGCCTAGAGCTCACTATCAAAGCATAAAGCAATGAAAATATAATTTAAATTCCAGATGTTTTAAAATATCAGAGAAACTGTTGTTTTGTTTTTAAATCAAAGCAAAGAACTTTGGAGCTCCTTGTGTGAAACCGTGTTTATCTGAAAGTTAAATATAACCAAGTTCTTATTACCAAGTAAATATACAAAGGAATTTCAAGTTTAAAGACACAGATATTGAGCAGAAAGTTTGCAATTTTAGAAGAAAAGAACGCTACCAAATTAACGTCTGCCACAAGCTCAACCACTATCGGCTGCTCCTGTTGCTGCATTCCAGAAATAGGCATTCGGCCATTTTCTCAAATACCAAGTAGAAGCACAAAGCAGCTCTTTGCAACTCTTGCCTGCAGCACAAACACAAACTCCCCGAAATCGATGTTTTCCTTCCTGCCCAAGGTCCTCGGCTCTACTTTTTATTTTTATTTTTTGTTCTTCTCCCTTTCCCGAAAACTTTTCGTGATGGGGCTTTCCCAAAAAAAGCGACGGCGAAGATTCGCCTAACTTTCTCCCACCCTCGCCAGACACCCTCCCCTCCCCCTTGCTTTCCACCCCCTCCCCCTCCCCACCCACCCCCACCCACCCCCCTCCCTCCTCCTCCTCCTCTTCCCCGAAGAGCGGCCTGGGGCTTTTCCCTTTCCAACCCCCCCCCCCACTCCCGCCCCCCTTTCCTCTCTCCTGGCTGGGACCCCACTCCCGAAGCCATGAAGGAGGAGGAAAGGAAAAGGGAAGAGAGGAAAAGGAGGACAGAAAGGAAAAAGGGGTTTACCTGTGGCTTCTGCCCAAACTCTTCTCCCCGTCGGCCCGCCCCCCCCGCCGCCCCCCCCCAACAAAGCCCCCAAACAGGCGAGGCTGCCGCCCAACCCCCCCAACCCCCCCCCCAACCCCGACGCCGGGCTGCGAGCCACGGCCCTTCCTCCACGGCTCCCTTCCGGCCTCGAAGCGGTGGGGAGGGTGGGGGGGAGGAAGAAGAAGAAGGGGGCTCCTCTCTTCAAAAAGGGCCACGGGGAGGAGCCCCACCACCACCACCACCACCCGGCCCTCTTGGCGACGGGGGGAAAAGTGTGTGTGTGTGTGTGTGTGTGTGTTTTGTGATTGGGATGGGGGGGGAATTGTCTTGGGGAGCCGCCGCCTGCAAAAGCCAAGGCCAACCTCTCCCACCACCCGCCATCACGAAACACCCCCACCAGCTCTCTCGGTCCAACTCACGGCGACGGGGCGGCAACGCGCCTCCGGAGGGTCAGCGAGAAGAGATCGCTGTCCAGCTCCAAAGCAGGCGGGGAGGCGCTGGCGCTGCTGCGGCGGCCTCCTCCTCCTCCTCCTCGGCCACTCTCCGCCGGGGAGTCGGCCAGGCAGGCAGGCGGGCGGGCGGGCGGCTCCTCCCCGCCGAACTTCCTGCCCACCCCAAGGAACTAACGGCCCGCCGGGGGATGGTGGAAGGGAAGGCCCGGGTGGGTGGAGGGTCTCCCAGGGAGGAAAGGGAGACTTTTCCTCCTCTTCCTCCTCCTCCTCGGGGGCGCCTCCAGGGGCTTCCTTCCTTCTTTCCTTCCTCTGAGCGGCCCCGTCGCTAGCAAGCCAGGCCAGGCACCCCCTCTCCTCCCCGCCCGCCCGCCTGCCCGCCCGCCGGCCTCGCCTCGCCTCGCCTGCTTTCTTGCTGCCTGGCTGCCTGGCTGCCTGGCTTCCTCCACCCTCCACCCCCCCGCCGCCGCCGCCGCCGCCGCCTCCTCCTCCAGATCAGCCCTGGACAGCGCCACTCGCTCGCTCCCGCCCATCTCCCTCCCTTCCCTCCCTCCCTCCCGCCGCCCACCCCATCATCTCCACCCACCCCCAGCCCCCCAGCCCTCCGCCGAGATCCCCCTCCCCTCCCCCCATTCCTCCACCCCCCCCACCCCCACCCCCGACTCCGCCGCCACTCCTCACCCCGCGCTCCTTCTTCCCGCCTGGTAGCGGCCGAGGCGGCGCCAGGCGAGGCCAGGGGGCGAGAGGCGGCCGGGCGGCCGAGGCGAGCCTTCTCAGGACAGCCCCGGCCCAGCGAGGCGAGGCGAAGCGGCGGCGGCGGCGGCGGCGGCGCGCATTCCAGCGCACTCACCCACCAGCAGCAGCAGCAGCAGCAGCAGCAGCAGGCGCATGGCGGGTTCAACGCCTGCCGCCGCGAGGACCGAGCGAGCGAGCGAGCGAGAGGACGCCCCGCCCCGCCCCGCCCGGCCCAAGCCCAGCCAATGCCACGGCGGCCCCGCCCACTCCCGTCCCCTCCCGGGCCCCGCCCCCTTTCGTGGCTTCCCCGTCGCCTTTCCAACGGCCGCGCGCCCCCCGCCCCCCCCGCCCCGCCCCGCCCTACCCCTACCCCCCCCCCCCAAAAAAAAAAACCCTTAGGCCAGGTGAGGCTCTCAGGGAGCGGGGCGGGGCGGGGGGGGTGCTGTGTGTCTCTGGTGGGGCCGCCTCAGGAGGACCCACGCTATGCCTGGCGTGGCCTGCCTGGCGCTTGGCTTGAGTGGCCCTGGAGCCCCCCCGCCCTTTCCCGTCCCCGCCCCCCGCCCAGCCAAGGAGCCAAAACAAAGCGAAGCGAAGCAAAACACAACCACCACAACCACCACAACGCAGGCTTTATCAGCTCCCTCCCTGCTAAGGAGGGGGGGGGGCGCTCCACAGGAGGAGGGCAACACCAGGCCTTCTCGAATGAGATGGCGGCTCCGTAGCCACCTCGTTTCCAAAACGCACGCGCACGCCTTTAGGGTTGCCACCTCAGGAGGTTCTCTTGAGGCTTCAGGGGATCCCTTCCGGAGGCCTCCGTCGCCTTCTTGGCTTAAGACCTGACTTCAGACTTTGGCTGCGAAAATCGGGTTTGGGGATTCCTTCTCATTGGTATTTTGAAGTGCTGAACTCGGGCACTAGTTCCTTTCCTGCTGGATAATAATAAATCACTTTAATCACCATGTTGATTGGAGAAGTGCCTAAGCGGAAGCCTGCAACAATAGCAAAACAAAATACAAGTGGTGAGAGGGTTCAGACCAGTGTTGAGCAGTTCAGCATGCTAAAATCCCAGTTTAAATTAGAACCCCAGGCTCCACCAAACAAAGCCTAGCACAAAGGGTAAATATGTTTAAGATCAGACGGTGGTGTGCTTTGCACACTAGAGCTAAACAAATTTCACTGTCCTTCCACACTTAGATCAACTCTTACTTACCTCATTCTTCACCTAAGCAGTGTAATTACCCACCAGGGAATAACTCTAGAATTTTTAAAATATTTTTGTTCTCTTACCAAAGGTTAGATGTCAGCCTCCACATGAGGGCAACATGTGGAGTTTGTTTGAGATTCTGCAGCAATAAACTGAGACAGCACTGCATCCAAACCCATCTCTCAGGTTCTTCAGATGGTACGGACTTTTTCTCCCAGCACTTTCCCCATTTATTTTATCTTGAATGATCAGTTGTAAAGATCCAAACTTTTCCTTTCTCATTACGTGAGCAAATTAATCAACCTTTCTGTATGTTGTGATTTATAATTTAGTTTTTATTCGTTCACCTTAATACTTTTGGAACCATAATTTTTTTAGCATCTTAAGATAAATGTACATCACAAATGCTTCTGTCTTTTTGACGGTTCATAGTGTTAAAAGCTCACAATTCCTGGCCATACAGTAGAACCAAAACTATATAGCACCATACAATACACATTCTGAAACTCATTTTCAAGTTTTCATTGTGTTAAACATGTGCATTTATTTTTACCCTGCCTTTCTCCTTGGAAAAGGACCCAAGACGGGTTACAGTAATTAGGGGCATTATACAGTCCAATACAATCAAGACATATTCAAACATAATAGGTGGTCCATCATTCAGGGAAAGCTTGCCTGTTTTCAGAAAGACAGCAGAGATGAGGCAGTCCTCGCCTCTAGTGGGAACAAGTTCCAGAGTCTGGGAGCAGCATGCAAGAAGGCCCTTTCATGGGTTCCCACGAGACGTACCTGTGAGGGTGGCGGGATAGAGAAAAGGGCCTCTCCTTAACACCCAAGTCGGTTCATACAGTGAGATTCGATCTCTGAGGTAGCTAAGACCCAGGTCGTACAGTGCTTTGTAGGTTAAGGTTAGCACTTTGAATTGTGCCTGATAGCTGATTGGCAGCCAGTGGAGCTGCTTTAATAGGGATGTAATGTGATCTCTGTACCCTGCCCCAGTCAGCAATCTGGCTGCTGCATTTTGGACTCATTGAAGTTTCCTGAGACTTTTCATTGGTAGTCCCACATAGAACGCATTACAGCAGTCTAGCCGGGAGGTCACTTGGGCATGTGTCACCCTGGCCAAAGCTGGTTCCTCAAGAAAGGGGTGTAACTTACGTACTGGCCTTAATTGTGCAAATGCACGCCTGGCCACAGCCGTGACCTGGGCATCCAAGCTCAATGATGAGTCCAAGAGCACCCCCAAGCTGCATACCTGATTTTTCAATTGGAGGGTGACCCCATTCAGTATAGGTTGCATCCCTATCCCTTGTTCTCCCTTTCGACTGACCAGGAGCACCTCTGTCTTGTCTGGGTTTAGTTTCATTTTGTTTATCCTCATCCAGGATTTTATCTTAAGGAAGGTCCTTTGGGCCATCTGTTTAGGCTTTTATTGTACAGTTAGGACTCGATGATTCATTGAATCACATTTCAAGTTGCATTAGCCACCATTCATCATGCTTTCATTCTGGATCTTTAGTTGCATATTTCAGGCATTTTGCTTTTTACTGATAATTAGGAATCTTGTTCTGTTAATATTTATGCTTATTATTTATTTAACTGACTTTACTGAATAACCTAATAATAAGATGTTGTCTGCCTATCAAATGTTATTGATAACTTTCACAGTGATGCTATCATTTGGATCAACACATACTTCTTTAAACATTTGCTCAATAGGACAATTGAAAAACACCGGCATGTAATAATTATTTCTGTTTTTACATATTTTTAAATAAAAAAAATTAAGCACTGGCAAAAATAAACCTACTTATAAAAACTAATTATTGCACTGTATATCCTTTTCATCTGCTCTTCTGCTCTTACTGCAACTTTATGTGACTGGTACGGGATGCTTAGTTATACAACTATCTCTTGGAT
Organism: Phrynocephalus guinanensis; assembly: GCA_037367245.1. Lineage (NCBI taxonomy): Eukaryota > Metazoa > Chordata > Lepidosauria > Squamata > Agamidae > Phrynocephalus > Phrynocephalus guinanensis. The sequence continues at coordinate 2,655,656 of CM074738.1, forward strand.
CAAGACTCTTGAAATGTTCACCGATTCTATCAGTTTGCCATGTTGAACTTGTTCAAAGACTTTCCTTCACTTAGCAATGCAAGCATCCCTCTAACGAGCCTATTCAGGCCATCGTCCAACTTATGAGCCTAATCAGACCAGGGTGATGTAAAATGAAGGTGAACTATAGAAATGGAGTACTCACCAATAACTTTCCTCAGACTGATGAAGCTGCTTGGATGAGTAGCAAAACTTTTCGATCTCTCAAGAAAAGAAGTCCAGTTGCTATGACTCCACTTCCAGATAAACTAGACTGAGAATCTTAACAGACATGCATAACTATGTTCATGTCTCCCCAGGTATATATAGTACAGTATAGGCATCCTTCAGTCTCAAGAGACTATGGTATCATGCTCTGTATAGAAGCTGTGTTGTTTCCACACTGCATGGAAAGCTGAAGTGGCCTCTTCAGAGCACATGGTCTGGGTAGATTAATGTGGAGGTTAAAACTGTTACCCAAGCAGCAAAAAGAAAAAACCCTCTCCATATTGCTGGAATTGGATTCCAGCTAAGAACCGATACGATTAGTTCCAGCTGTGTCACAGGAGTTACCAGAACATGATTGTACACAACCATGAACTGCCTCCGGGAGTCCGGCTCCAGCTATTGACTTGAGGTTAACGCCTGAATTCTTTTCCAGAAATGGATATAGCCACAAGGCAGTGGAGGTTTGAAATCAGAGTTTTCCTTCTTCTAGAAGTGGTTCTTCCGTTTTATCTTCTGTTAGGGCCTAAAGCCCTCGTCTGCCTTCAAAACCGTTGACTGTCTTCTCCTGTAACCCTGGGAAAGGGCTCTTATGAGGTACTACCAGCTGGGCCAGCTGGGTCAAGGTTTTTTTAGGAGGTATTACTCCTCCAACACTGCAATGATGAGGCAGTAAGTAAAACTAGCAGCAAGTTAAGCAAAACGGTGGCGTGATGAAACTCAACAGTAGTCAGCTTCCAATGGCAGTTGTAATAGAATGCTGCAGCAGTCAGTGCCAGGTAGCAGTTGTGAACAAAAATGCTACCAGTTTTAAGAGCCAGCAACAGACAAACAGCTTATGTTAAACAGATGTAATAGATAAAAATAAAGTTAAATGTCTTCATATGTTAAATGCACTCCAAAAAAAAGGAAGGAAGGAAGGAAGGAAGGAAGGAAGGAAGGAAGGAAGGAAGGAAGGAAAAGAAAAATGAAAGTTAGGATCAATTGGAGACCTTTGGTGAAGTGTTAGCCATCTTGATTAGACTCCCCAGGTAGATGTAGAATAATGTTTCTCAGTAACAGACATTGTCATTTTTCTCAAATATGCCTACACACTTTATGATCTATTTAAGTACATTATGTTGTACAAATTTTGTGTTATACAAGTTGTTTGTTATACAAGGGTCCACTGTATAGCCATTCCCCCCGCCCCCATTCCTCAGGCCCATGACCTCTAAGAAAACAGTACTGCTTATAAAATTACTGACAAGATGCAAGATAACAGGGAAAGTCATTCTCCACACAATCTTTTTGTGGGCTTTAAGGTGTGAGATAGGTCAGAAAATTTTAAATGATATAGATGTAGCATAACCACATTAGAATGCAAAATATGGAGGGTGCTCCATAGGCCAGTCCCAGGATGAGTGGCAGATTCCTTTTTAGACCACATCCACTATTTTAACCCAGTACCCACACCGATTAACCCAGTGTACAGTGTTATAGATATGAATCAAATGATCATTGATTACCAGACTGGTAACCAATTTGGCATTCAAAATATCTATGGTGTTCCAGACTCAGGAAAAAACGATGTAGCAACATCTTGGTTACCCAGCATGGTAAGGTACCCACCTATTATAGGACCAATCTAGGGTCACTGAGCATTCTATTGTTCGGGAATGATGTAAATAAGCAGGTGATTTGCTCCAATTAAGCCAGTCACCTGTGTTTTTACATCAACTGCAGACTGGGACAGGGAAATTAAGGACTGCCTGACCCTTCCAGGGATCAGGATACAGTGCTGGTTGCTCTGGGAGTGGGAACCAATAGTTGTTGTAAACTAATATCAGTGAAGGAACCTTTTCTAAACGTTCAAAGAATCATCAGTCCAAAATTGGGAGAGTACTTCATGGAAACCTTATAAATGCCAGGACCCTGCCTGTCATGGAACCCGAATGTGAAGGGTTAAATGCTGGAGAGCAGCAGGAGGAGCCTTGTAGTTCAACTCAGCAGGCAGCTGAGTCTGAGGACGCAGCTGTGGGCACATCTCCTCCTCCTATAAGGGCTAGGAGCAGGATCCTGCAAAGGAGAACTAACAGGAGAGCTAGGGAAAGGATCTTTAATGATAGGCGTAGAATTAGATCTGAAAGCCCTGAGTTCTAGCAGGAACCTTGCCAGAGATTTGGGTGTGCTCCCTGTTTTAGGATAAAGCTGGCAAGTTTACCCTGAACCCTCTGTGGGAGCAACGCGTCACTTACCTTGCCACCACGTTCCTGTGTGTTATCCTGACTTTGTTTCCTGACCTTGGACCGGCTTTCTGACTACGGCGTTCTCTGTTTCCTGACCTTGGACCGGCTTCCTGACTACGACGTTTCTCTGTTTCCCTTGAACTTGGCATTTGGCTCTGTAAATTATTCTGGATTGACTCGGACTGTACTTTGTACTTTATCTGGATTACAACTAAAGTTCCTGGCAAAGAACTGAACTTGGCTTGCTGTGTGTTCTGTGTGCGGGGCTTGACAATAGACATTGCTGGCAATTAGAAATATTATTATGATGGGCTATAGAGATGGGCACGACTTAGCGGTATTCCCGTTTCCGTTTCCGTTACTCGTTTCCGTTACTCTACGGAAACGGTAACGGGAATCACTGCCCCAGACTTCGAGCTCGAACCGACGAACGAACAATTTGGTGTGATTTGTCGTGCTCGTTACTTGCATCGCGCAATGCCAAGCGGCACAGAAAAAAAGTTTTTAAAAGTTAAAAAAACCCCGATTCCCGGCCCTAAAAGTAGGCGAAAACTGTCTGAGGGCACCTACCAGGCCAGAAGGGTGTTTTATTTGGGGGGGGGGTTCCCCGCCCCCCTCTCCTTGGCTATTGCTACTGCTGCGCTGCTGGTACCAGGCTGGGAGGGCGCATCCATTTGCCATGCAGTGCGGGGGATCCAAAATGGTGACCGCAATATTTTTTTTGAAATCGTTGCCCAAAACCCCACCAAAGCACCACAGAAACATGCGAAAATTAGCTATTTTAAATGCTTGAATTTTTACAGTAGCAACAGTGGGTTTTTCTTGCAAAAAAAGTCTCCGTTGATTTTATTTTATTTTATTTTATTTTATTTTTTTACACCTGCGCATTCGCAATGATGGGCTCGCCCATGGGAGTGGACCATGCAAAGTTTTGGAGCCATTCCACCAATCGCATGGCCAGGTTTTGCTGACTGTACCAGGCTGGGAGGGCGCATCCATTTGCCATGCGGTGGGGGGGGATCCAAAATGGCGACCGCAATATTTTTTTTGAAATTGTTGCCCAAAACCCCACCAAAGCACCACAGAAACATGCGGAAATTAGCTATTTTAAATGCTTGAATTTTTACAGTAGCAGCAGTGGGTTTTTCTTGCAAAAAAAGTCTCCGTTGATTTTATTTTATTTTATTTTATTTTATTTTATTTTTTTACACCTGTGCATTCGCAATGATGGGCTCTCCCATGGGAGTAGACCATGCAAATTTTCCACCAATCGCATGGCCACTTGGCCAGGTTGACCACAGAGACTTCTGGGATGTGCCAATCGGGCATAAACAGCCCACTAATCGTAGCCCAAACCCGAACCCTAAGCCTAACCCATACGCCAGTACACTGTCCTTCTAAGTGGGTCAGAGAGGCACCCAGAGGTGCACCCCAATACTCACCGTAACCTCACCCGTAACTAGCCTAACCCTAGCCGTTGCGCTAAGCCGTCTTAACCCTAAGCCAGATCTACTTGCATTGCACTACATGCAAGTACGTGAGACACAGCGGGTGCAAAGAGTCTGCCAGTCCGTCACTTGTGGCTCTGGCTGACTCCTGCAGCTCCCTCCAGGAGCCCGCTACCCCCTCCCCAAACCAGTACTAACAACAACGAAAAAACGAAAAAACGAACCGACTAATTTTTGCAAATTTTCGCGGAAAACGGAAACGAGCCGAAACGGAACCGGCCTGACTAACGACAACTCGAAAAAAAATTTTTTCAAGTCGTGCCCATCTCTAATGGGCTATATTAGGGTTACATCAATGTATTATTCAGACTGAACCCTGAAAGAAGAGGGAGGATGGATTGAAAGTTCATTGGGAAGCAGATAAGAAGCATTTTGAGACAGGATCAGCAGCCAGGCAGGAGATGGCAGCAGAGGGCAAAACCTAAAATTAAAAGTAGGAACAGTTCAGCTCAGAAAACAACTAGCATATTGCAGCAGTTGGTAATAAACTTCAGATTCAGTCATATCAGGAACTGCGAGCAAAGTTCAGGAACAAATGGGAGAGGTTTGGAAGCCAAAGGACAGCAGTTCAGGAATGCTCAACCCAAACCAACAGATCAAACAGCAAGGAGAACACTGCAAAAACCAGTTCACCCTACAGGGTCAGTGAAGTATCATAGTAGCATCTCTATAACGTCCCTTTAACCCTTCAAGATCACAAGTTGTATATTGGTTCATCCTTTCTATACTGTTAGCCTCACTGCTAGAACCACTAGGGAATTCAAAAGACACTGAATGAATGGACTGCAATCTAGGCCCTTTGTACACGACCCCTAAACTCCGCCGCAAATGACTCCCAGCTCCGGAGCTTAAAATTGTTTCCCCACCAGCTCCGGAGTTTACAGATAATTAAGTGCGACCATGCCCACCTAAGCGCGTCCCAGCGCACTTTTCAGGTACCTGCTCTCTGGAGGTGAAAATTCCTGATGCGGATATAACGTAGTGACTGCCCAGCTCTCCTTGCTTCTGTTTGTTCTTTTTTTTGCCCCCGCCCCTTTAAGAGATCTGAATGCAGTGCCGGGATGGCAGAACGGAGGTGAGCGGCATTCTTTTCTTCCTTTTTTCTCCCTCCCCTCACGCAGCCAGCAGCCAGGAGTGCGGAGGGGGTGGGAACGCAGGAACAGCGACAAACCCCTAAGATCTCTGGTCCGAATTTAAGTGGCCAGCGGATCTTAGGGGTCGTGTGAAAAGGCCCCTAGAAGAAAGCTCTTACCAAAAGAGACATGGTCATCACAGGAAGCAGGAATAAGAACAGACATGTTGGACTAGACTAGGTGATACCTTTAGACTACTGGTAAGGTAACAAAAAAGTTGCTACTATTTCGAGGGTGATAACCTCTTTTTCAAAGCTGTACCAATAGTTCAAGCATGGCAAAAGATGGATTTGCCAGAAGTTAGTTCTTAGAAGTAGAGTTCTTGGCAAGATGGAAAAAAATGCCAGGGAGTCTCATAGTTGAGGCAGGAAGCTGAGATGTAAAGCCACATCTGAAGTTATGGGTTGTGTTACAGCCCCAGTCCTTCAAACAGAGTGACTTACGTCATGTACACATATTCACACCCCCTCTCCATGTGGCACTTTGAGGCACATAGCCCCCGCTTGGCCTAGTCTAGTCTTGTATTTGGTTTTTGTGATGGCTACACGGCTCCCCAACTTGTTTTTCTTCAACAGATATGTTAGGTTATGCAGAGGCAACATCATCAATGAATCAGGAACTTAAATGTCATATTTGGGTTGGGGGGATATTGTTATCAGGATGACGAATCAGGAACTTAAATGTCATATTTGGGTTGGGGGGATATTGTTATCAGGATGACAACACTCTTAACAGCAAAACAGCATGTTTGCATTGGCTGGTGTGCTTTCAGAGGCACAGAACACCTTGCTTTCCAGTCATAATAGTGTGTCAGGAACACCTGGAAAACAGCCTTCCACTGACGCTGAAAGCCGAAGGAATACTGGAACTTCTTAACGTGGACTCTTGGTCTAACAAGGAGTGGGGCCGCTGTCGGAAGGGGTCCGTTTCGGGTCGTTTCCGTTTGTCACGAAATTTTTCAAAAATTTGTCATTTCCATTTGTCATTTGTTGTTTGTCATTTCCACTGCGATTTAGTGCGATTTGACTTCCCAGAGCATGGGGCGTCCCGCAATCAGGGCTGGCGCTAGATGTTTTTGTGCCCTAGGTGGCGGGCGGGGCGGGGGGCGGGGGGCAGGTGCGGGCGGGCGGCAGTGGCGGGGGGCCATGGGCGGGTGGCGGGCGGGCAAGTGGGCGGGCGGACGGGTGAGTGGGCAGTTAGGATATCACTTAGGATAGAGGTTCTGTTCTTGGCTTGCACCCCAAATGTGTGTGTGTGCAAGCAAATTGAAGTAGGGAAAAGAGAAAATAAATGGTAGTATATATTTTTTTAAAATAAATCCACACCTCCCACTCCCAGTCGAACCTCCCCCTTTATCCAATATCAGAAAAAAATCCTCACCAACTGCCAGAGAAGAAATAAAGAATAAACTGCTATTCCCTTCAGCAGACAAAGCTGCAGGGAATCAAAGAAATTATTTTCTAAATTCAATTCCCTCCCTGCCTGCCTAACTTAAATCCTAAAGCCTCCAGCCTCCCCCCTCAATCTCAATCGGATCACACCAGCACCAGCAGCCAGCCCTCCTCCTTCAACCACATCCATACACCCAACTGCAATTTCTGGAAGGTGCCTCGGCTTTTTATGCCCTCCGAGACATCCAGAAGTGTCAGTCAAAAACCTGGTGATGCCATTGGTGGAATGGTTCAAAAAAATTGCATGGTCCCATCCCATGCCCAGCCCAAATGGGCAAGTCTAAAAAAATAAAAAATAAAATAAAATAAAATCAATACGACGTTTTATTGCTATAAAAAACCCACTGCTGCTACTATTAAAATTCAGGCATTTAAAATAAATAAATTTCACATGTTTCTGTGGTGATTTGACCACGATTTCAAAAGAAAAATTGCAGTTGCCATTTTGGATTCCCCACCACCACCACATGGCATGGCAAGACAATGAGGATGACCCGCCCCCAGCCTGGTGCAAGCAGCCCAGGACAGGAGAAGAGGGGGGGAAAGGCCGGGGACCCCCCAGAAACCACCCCTCTGGTAGGTGGCAAAGCCTCAGGCAGGCATATTTTCACCTGCTTTTTTGGCCAGGAGTCGGGGTTTTTTAAAAAAACTTTAAAAAACTTTTTCTGTGCTTCGCATTGCGCGATCGCTGCGATGCCACAAACGGAAACGAAAAACCCGACCAAATTTTTCTTTTTTCGGTTCGACTTCAAGTTCTGACGGCTTAATTATCGTTACCGTTTCCGTTACGTAACGGAAACGATAACCGAAAACGGAAACGACAATTTCGCCGAGTCATGCCCATGTCTATTATGTATGTACATTTACTTGTCAGTAACCCCTACTGAACTCAGCTGAGAGGTGGGCTCATGTACAGAGGAAGTTAATGGGGAGTTATCAGGCTGCCTCTAAAAAACAATGGGGTCATCTAATTTATTTATTTATTTATTTTAGAGTATTTTTACCCCGCCTTTCTCCTTGGAAAAGGACCCAAGGCGGCTTACAGTAATGAGGGATAATACACAGTCCAGTACAATTAAGACATCTAAGGCAGATATCTTTTTTAAAAAAATAGACAGCCACCAGGCTATTTAAATATATAAATAAATAAATTCCTGTATGAACAGATGAACTGATTGATGGTTTGTTCAAGAAAAAAATTCATTACTTTGTGGTTTGTGGACACCCCCCCATCCCAAACAAACAACAAACTGCCATTTTGCTGGTTTGTACCCATCTCTATGCTAGGCTAAGCTCATGAAAAATCCACTGAAATCTGGGAACCATCCAGTGAAAAGGATCTGTCCAGAGGAAGGGGGGAAGAGACAGATAAAGTCTGACTTGGGGATGGGGGCATGGAGGACAGAGAGAGAGGGGGGGAAGGAGAGGGAGAGGGGGAGAGAGAGAGCGATGAATAGAAAAGAGGACAGGTGGCTGTGATCTGTGATATTGAAAAAAATTAAACATTGATTTGCAGTAGCCAGTCACATGTTGAGTGGAGAGCTACAAATATAAAGCACATTGTATAAAATGCTTTCAGGAAACTCAGAAATATATTCTACAAACAGGAGATCAAGTAAGGGATTACTCAATGCAAAGTATAGGGGAGCTTCCTCCCTTCTATGGCCATGAAGCATTAGAGTTCAAACAGGCCTTATGGCAGAGGTTAAAACAAAAGTTAACACTGTACTGTACTCTGAAATCATGATTTTAAATCTAAATCAGTAAGAAATTGCTTGGTGTCTTCTCCCAAAATATAAGGCAAACCAGACCTACTCCTTCCAAAGCAGGCGGTGTAAACTCTCCCCTCCTGGGCCAGAGGTCTGCTGGTAAGAACAAAGGGCTATATGATTCAAGGGATAAACCCTACCCATCTGAGGCTTCCCTCCCAGCAATCAAAGCCTATCCTCCAGCTCTTTTCTTCCAGCTGACTTTCTGTTCCAGTTCCTTTGAAGTTTCCCTTGCTGCAGGATCTTGATTCCACAAGGTTTCCCAGCAATCAGTCTCTCTGTGGTGAGAAAGAGGGTGGGAGGAGGGAGCCCAGTCATGCTGGGTCAGCTTCAGCTGCAGATAGATTTCTCACACACCATTTCTCATCATAGTGACCCACAACTGATTTCTCAATCATTTTCCAGGACTTGAAAGGGCTTCCTTTCTCCCTTTTCTGAAAAAGTTTGCTCCCCAACCCTGGGGGGCTGCCACTAGTACAATGGAGAGTCCTTCACAGAACTTGGAAAGAATTCATTGAAGTTCGATTAGATTGTTTCAAATGGTGATAATGATTTAAAAGCTGTAATTTAAATCAAGCAAGAGTGACATTTATGTGTGGAAGTTTCAGAGAGGGTAGCTGTGTTAGTCTTTTCAAGAATTTCAGGCAAATATCAAAGAAAAACAAAAAAAATAAGAAGACAAAAAACATGTGCCACCTTAAAGACTTTCATATTCAACATTACCTGGCACGACAAAGTTCCAAACAGCATAGTCCTGAATCGAGCTGGAATCCCTAGCATGTACACTTTATTGAAACAGCTACGCCTATGCTGGCTTGGACACGTTGTGAGAATGGATGACGTCCGGATCCCAAAAGATCTTCTATACAGAGAACTAGTGCAGGGAAAGCACCCCAGAGGGAGACCGCAGCTGCGGTGTAAGGATATCTGTAAGAGGGACCTGAAGGCCTTGGGAATTGACCTCAACAGTTGGGAAACCCTGCCTTCCGATCACACTGTCTGGAGGCAAGAGATACAGCATGGTCCACATAAATTTGAAGAGGCATTTGTCCAACAGGCAGAGGAAAAGAGGCAGGCACGGAAAGAACAAAACTCGAGGACCGGGCAAGAAACAGAATACATCTGCCCCCAGTGCGGTAGAGACCGCCATTCCCGAATTGGTCTATTTAGTCACACTAGGTGTTGTTCTTAGGATCTCTACTCCAGGCATGATACCATAGTCTTTTGAGACTGAAGGATGCCAATGAATTTTAATGTAACGTTTCATGGACACGTCCATTTCTTCAGACATATAGCAGTAGAATGAGATGTGCAATATAATATGTGATGGGATATACATTTCATACTAAATTTCTCAAGAGACAGAAACCAGATCAGATCAGAGAGGGTGAGGCTGTGTTGGAAGAGAGGGTGGGGGGGGGGTCGGGAGAGAGAGAATGGGACTTTTTAGCTTAGAGTCCATGAAAAAAGGCAATGTAGAATGTTTACCTTAGAGTAAAATCGGGATTTGTGGCAAGGTTTAGTTCCATTGTCCATGTTGCTGTTTTTTAATCTTGTTCGCATTAGTATTTGTTTATGGTTGGGAGGTTGTCTGTAGGCAAGTATGGGTCTCCCGCCAAGAGCTTTGGAGAGTGACGTGTTCTTGTCAAGGATGGGCTGGAGATCATTTAAGATGTGTGTGAGTGGTCTCACTTGTGGACTGTGAGTGACAACCAGTGGTGTTCTGTCATTTACTCCTTTGGATCTGTCTTGTAGCAGGTTACCTCTGAGTATGCATCTTGCTTTGTTGATTTGTTCCTTAATAATGCGAGGTGGGTACTGTAGTCTGAGTGTGGAGTAAGAGCGGTTTGCATTATTTACATTGATTGCTTTTGGAATGTAATTGAAAGGGAGCTATTTTTACCTTTTGCTAATGCACTATTTTGTGATCCACACCAATGGTACCATTTTCCACAAAGACTGTTAAATTCGCCCAAGGCAACTTAATTGCTCTGCTTACTGGCAGCATTAGATCCATCACACAGTGAGCTTTATGTTTTGAGTTATTTACCACATCCCTAAGGCAAGCATATAAAAGCACAAAGGGTAATTTAACCCTGTAGTGCCCAGATCATTCTATGAATCCCAGAAAGCATTGAGCCCACCAAGTGTTCTTGTGCATGTGTGTGAGGTGAGAAATCCTCAGATACCTATTGGCCCCTTACCCACAATTCAAAACAGGAGGGACACTCACTGCTCTTCATCCATGATTTCTTCAAACAAGCAGCCCTGCTACTTCTGTGAAGAACAATGTCACAATATTGATCCGAAAAGCAGCATTTCATTTTTCCCTTAAAAATTAATGGCAATCATTTAGTTCATCATTTATGTCTAAACTGAAACTAGAATGCATTTCACTCTTATACTCTACACTTTTTGTCTACTAATACAAATTATTTGAAATGTGGGTTGAAAATCAGTTTTTCCATTTACCAATGTAAGTGTAGCAATCAGTGTGATGTGTCCAACAGCATATTGGACTGTGACTTTTGATACCTCAGTTCAAATCCCAGCCATGGAAACTCATGGAGGGCATGTGGTACATAATTCCTTATTTATCTCATATACCTTGAAAACCCTATTAGGGTCACCATATATTGGGTGCAACTTAATTATATAAAAGAACAAACTATAAAGGCATACATTGCAGGAGACTGCCTTCAGAGGCTTTAAGCCTGAAAAATGGTCTACAAGTGTTTTAAATAAATTAATGCACCTAACAATGCAACACTGAGGACCCACCTAATACACGCACAGTTCTTCCAATTCCCTTGATAAAAGTTCTCCACGAATCTCAGGGAATTGCTTTGCTAATATCACATACAGTCCTATTAATGTGAACTGGCATCTCCTTGTTCTCTCTACAGCTACAAATAGAGAAGCAGCAGGTGGGGGAGGGAGCAGGAGAAGAGCTCTCTTGAGAACATGAGGGTAGGAAACCCAGTCCTTTGGCAAGACTGGGCCAAAGTCCCCTCTCTCCACCATTCATGGATACCATAAAAAAACGGGAACTAAGTGCTTCCTCAGGAGGTTCTTTCATTGCCTGAGGATTGCAGCTCTTTGATCCTATCTCCCCCCCCTATTTTCCCTAATCTAATGGCTTATCCAAATCAAGACCAAGGAAGTGGACAACTCTACATTAAAATACAGCCGTTCGTCTTTAAGGTGTCACAACATTACTATTGTATTTTTCATGCTTTTTGTTTTGTCTGGAATTTCCCATGTGGTAAAAGCCCACACAAATTCAGGAAATGCCCCTTACCTGGTCCTGATGAACCACTTTTTGCCAGAAGCAGCTAACAGCAGAGAAAAAGAATAATCCCTCATTCATCCTAGGGTGAGTGTTCCAAGAACTAGAGGTAATACCAGGAAAACACACTTCAGGAGGTATGGCTGATGGTTGTTTTTTTTTCAGAAAAGCTGGCTGCTAGTGAGAGCACGATTTTTGGAAGTTGCTTTTCTGGAAGTTAAAAGCGCATTTTAGCAGTCGTAGGATAGAGCCCATAAAGGTGGGTCAGTCCAGAAGGAAGTAGTAGAGAGAGAAGACATTGTATGCTTCTCTGGCTACTAGACATGGGCACGACCAGAAAAACTGACGTTTCGAGTTTTTGCTTGTCAGAACGGGTCCGTTTCGGGTCGTTTCCATTTGTCGCAAAAATTTTCAAAAATTTGTCGTTTCCGTTTGTCATTTGTCATTTCCACTGCGATTTAGAGCGATTTGACTTCCCAGAGCATGGGGCGTCCCGCAATCAGGGCCGGCGCTAGGTGTTTTTGCACCCTAGGCGGCGGGCGGGGCGGGGCGGGGTGGGTGGGTGGCGGCGGGGGGGGAGGTGCAGCCGGGCGGTGGTGGCGGGTGGCTATGGGCGGGAGGCGGCCGCGGGCGGGCGCGTGGGCAGGCAGCGGCGCGGGCCGCAGGTGGGTGGCGGCGCGGGCGGACAGGCAAGTGGGCAGTTAGGATATCACTTAGGAAGGATAGAGGTTCTGTTCTTGGCTTGCACCTCAAATGTGTGTGTGTGCAAGCAAATTGAAGTTGGGAAAAGAGAAAATAAATGGCAGTATATAATATATTTTTAAAATAAATCCACACCTCCCACTCCCAGTCGAACTTCCCCCTTTATCCAATATCAGAAAAAAATCCTCACAAACTGCCAGAGAAGAAATAAAGAATAAACTGCTATTCCCTTCAGCAGACAAAGCTGCAGGGAATCAAAGAAATTATTTTCTAAATTCAATTCCCTCCCTGCCTGCCTAACTTAAATCCTAAAGCCTCCAGGCTCCCTCATCAATCTCGATCGGATCACACCAGCACCAGCAGCCAGCCCTCCTCCCTCAACCACATCCATACACCCAACTGCAATTTCTGGAAGGTGCCTCGGCTTTTTATGCCCTCCGAGACATCCAGAAGTGTCAGTCAAAAACCTGGTGATGCCATTGGTGGAATGGTTCAAAAAAATTGCATGGTCCCATCCCATGCCCAGCCCAAATGGGCAGGTCTAAAAAAATAAAGAATAAAAAAATAAAATCAATACAACGTTTTATTGCTATAAAAAAACCACTGCTGCTACTATTAAAATTCAGGCATTTAAAATAAATAAATTTCACATGTTTCTGTGGTGATTTGGTGTGTTTTTGGTGTGTTTTTTGACCACAATTTCAAAAGAAAAATTGCGGTCCCCCCACCGCATGGCATGGCGAGATGATGAGGATGACCTCCCCCCCCCCCGGCCTGGTGCAAGCAGCCCAGGACAGAAGAGGGGGGGAAAGGCCGGGGACACCCCAGAAACCACCCCTCTGGTAGGTGGCAAAGCCTCAGGCAGGCATATTTTTGCCTGCTTTTTTGGCCGGGAGTCGGGGTTTTAAAAAAAAAAAACTTTTAAAAACTTTTTCTGTGCTTCGCATTGCGCGATCGCCGCGATGCCACAAACGGAAACGAAAAACCCGACCAAATTTTTCTTTTTTCGGTTCAAGTTTGAGTTTTGTTGGCTTCGTTATCGTTACCATTTCCGTTACGTAACGGAAACGATAACCGAAAACGGAAACGACAATTTTGCTGAGTCGTGCCCATGTCTACTGGCTACTGTTTAGTTAAAAAGCAATGCTGTAGACCAGTTTCCCCAAGTCTGGTGTTTTCCAAACCATTGGACTGGAAACTCTCAATCATCCCTAGTATAACCAAATATGGATGTATCATACTGGAAATTAATCTACACTTCTCTCCTGAACTGTTGTTTTGAGCAGCACAATTGGTTATACAGTGACCCCACACACACCTATCACGGGGGTTAGGGACCCACAATAATTGAAAATCCGCGATATGCAGATGCTGGTTAGGTCAGCCCTGGGGGCCTAGGTGGGGGCCCTTGTACTTACCCCCAGCCTGGTGCTGCCCTGAACAGGCCTGCAAGGGCTTTTCCGGGTCTTCTGGAGGCCCAGAAGGGCCTCCCTGCGAACTGGAAATGACCTCTAGTTCACAGGGAAGCTGTTTTGGGGCCTCCAGAAGGCTGGGGAAGGCCTTCGCAGGGCCCGTTCGGGGCAGCGCCAGTCCTAAGATAAGTACAGGAGGCCTGAAACAGGCCTTACCCCAGGGAGCCTATTTTCATATACTGCAGTTATGCGATATAGTGGAACCACAGTGTATGAACCACGAACGGGCGGGGGATACTGTATACTGCTTTTAAAAAAATACAATGGTACCTCTACTTGGGCTGATTGGGCCACATTCTCACCAAACATATGAAGAATACGGGAGATTGTTGTCATATCTTCCCCATAGCTAGTACTTGCCAGCTATTCCAGCTCCTTTAATGTTGCTGTAGGCCTCTTGGCAGCCTCCATGACCAATTTTCTTCTAATCTTTTCATCAGTTTTGCAGGGATGTCCGGTTTGTGGTAATGTCACTGTTGCACCATATTTTCTCCACTTGACGACTGTCTTCACTGTGTTCCATGGTATATCTAATGCCTTGGAAATTATTCTGTATTCTTTTCCTGACTGATGCCTTTTAACAATGAGATCTCTCTGATGCTTTGGAAGCTCTCTGTGGACCATGGCTTCTGCTGTAGGATGTGACTAAGAAAATGCCAGGAAAGACCTGCTAGCACAGTTGATCTTTATTTGGGATTCCTCAGAGGCACTTTAAATGATGGCAGGTGCATACTGACTCCTCCTGAATATGAGTTTGTATGTGATTTTTTTTTACTCCTGAGCAGCTACATCCCTAGTTATAAGAAGGTGTGCACACATATGCCACCATATTATTTCAGTTTTTTTATTTTTCCGTCCTCCATATAAAATATTTTAGTTTGTGGTTCAACTGAGTTCTACAATTCATAGGTATCATTAAAGGTGGGAAAGTTCTGAAATGATCTTTGTCTCATTTATTTACATCACAGTCACTTGACATTTTAACAGGGATGCGTAAACTTTTTATATCCACTGTATGTCTCAAAAATGGGTCTGGATGTGATCCAACACAGTAGCTTTGTTTAGGCCCCATACTTCTGCACCTAAGTCAGTACTGGAACAATTTTTGCGCTGAATACTTTCATTAGTGGAAGTAGAGTACCAGGGTATCTGTAACTGAATTGTTTGTTTAGCTATTTTGTGCTAAATTGAGCCTTTAAGGCGATTCTTTTAAAATGATTTAGCCATGACCCTGTAGGCTAAAGACTATTCCTGAGTAAAGGAATTAACCTGTTTGATAGGCTCTCCATTTATTTGCCAATTGTATATCACATTTTGTTTGCTAAATACCATCATTTTGGATTTAGTTTTACTGATGCAGTACAGTATTTAGAAAATTGCTAGTGCAATAGGTATTCAGCTTTTGTAATAAACTTCTGAGGCCTATTTGCAAGTAAGCCATTAGAACCATGTCATCAGCATATAACAGAATGTTTAGAAATTTATCATGTATTTTTAACATATGAGTATTGACATCACATAGATATCCTAGTATATAATTAATACAGAGATTGAAAAGAATTGGAGCCAAAATGAAACCCTGTCTAACACACTTATAGGTAGGTGTTATCTTAGAAAGGGAACCATTTGCACTTTCAACCATTTGCACTTTCAACTGAGCCTCGTGGTGCAGTGGTTAAATGCCTGTACTGCAGGTAAAACTGTGCTCACGACCTGGGTTCAATCCCCGGTAGCAGGCTCAAGGTTCACTCAGCCTTCCATCCTTCCGAGGTCGGTAAAATGAGTACCCAGCTCGCTGGGGGGGCAATGTGTAGCCTGCACACTGTAATCAAAATTGTAAACCGCCCAGAGACTACTTGTAGTGGTATGGGGCGGTATATAAGCAGAACACTTTTTTGTGTGCTCGAATAAAGGGCCTTAATCAGAGCTAGGTTCCATATTTAACCTGGACAGTTTCTTCCACAATATGTCTCTCTTTATGGAATCAAAGGCTGCAATGAGGTCAATAAAGGCAGTAAACAGTTTGCTTTTTGTTAGCTGCTGTCAGCCCACTGCCAGAACCTATTCCAGATACTAAAGGGTTAATGCCTGTAGAAGCCCCAGATGGGGTTTCTGAGCTGTCAGTTCCTCCAGCAGCTGCACAGGAGAGTGACTCAGCATCTTCAGGGGATTCTCCACCCCCACAGAGGGCTGCTTGTAGAAGGCAGCAAAGACTTACAACCAGGAGAAGCAGAGACACGCTTTATCTGAGCCACCAACATCTACATTTAGGGAGTCCTGAGTTTTGACAGAGTTAGTTTCTGGGGAAGTTATGTTGCTCTCTGGAGACATAAATTAAGCATTCAGGACTGAGGCAAATTGTGGGAGCAATGCGTTGATACAACTTGCTACTGCTTTCCTGCTTGATCCTTGTTCCTGCTTGGTGTGACCCTGGACCTCATCTCTCTTGGATTATTGATCTATTATTGATTTGGGTCGTGTTCGTCTCCCTCCTTATGAAGAGGGATGATAATGGCAACTTCTCAACCAACTGGAATGCAACCTTGTGAGGGTTCCTCAGTGTGCCAGACTCCCCGCTCCTTTGGATCCAATAAAGAGTCGTTCTTTGCCAAAGAAAAGTGTGTTTTATCAACTTCTTCCCCTGTCGGGGAGGCGCCGACTTGAACTTTGGTTTCAACATTCTTAACAAAGGGGTTATTCTTAGAGTCTCTACAAGGGGTGGAAATAGATGAGTTCAATTCCCCTCCAGCTTCCAATAGGTGGGTTCCCCACCAGACCCCTTCTTCTGCTCTGTATCCTGAGCAGGGGTTGTAGTTTGTACCCCAACCTCCATTGAGGGTTTTTGTCCAGTCCTCTCCCGAAAGCGTCGCCCGCCTGCCAGGACAGGTTTCCCATAGCGCCTGCCCCCTCCCGCAGGAGTGTTTCCCGGTGCGGCGTTTGGTCTCGATTACTTCCTTCATTCATCTCTCAAATGCTAGCTCTTGTCTTATCTTTAGTTTTCGATTGTATTCACGAGCCTCCTGCTCGCCCCAATATGAGCACCCCTGTCTATGTGCCCTTTGTCTATAACTCTCTGCCTCCTTTCGAGGCATCATAATCCTTTCCCATCACTGCTTGTATGGATCCTCCATCCACACCCATTCCCATCCTGGGGGTAAGATGCATAGCTTCTTCTTTTTTACCTCCCAAAACCCCACCTCCACAACCGTGGGTTGGTCAGTCTTTCCTGCCTTTTCGGCTCGCCCTATCTGAAGAGATTCCTCAAACTTCCTCCTCATCTCTTCCTGCTCTTTCTCTTTCCTCATCCTGGCGTTTCAGGTTTCCTCCCGCTTCTTTTGTTTCTCCCACCATTCAGCCCTCTCATTATATTCTCATGAAGGCAGCACTTTCTCTGCCTGGGGACCTTCAGCCTTCCCAGCTGCACAAACCTGTATAGTTTATATATGAAAACAGCCCTGCTAATAAAGGGCCCCACCAACTGATATGAGTCTTGAAAAGTTTGGGGGGGGGGTAGAAAATCTTTTCTGGGCACCTTATTTGGGTGCAGAGAGTGAATAATTGATTCAATCTCTGAAACTGCAACTGGAGGCCAAGTGGGAAGTCCTTTGTAGGATAACATGTCAAGGGAGTGTTTGTGTACACACCCCTGATTTGGTACAGAAAATGTTTTCATAAAATTCATCTCAAATTGAGGCAGGAATAGGGGTATCAAGTTGAAATTTTCATTGCCTCAAAGGCCAGGTGTCAGGCCTCTGCCAGAACCCATTCTGGACACTGAGGAGTTAATGGCTGAGGTACTCCCAGATGAACCACCAGGGCTGTCAGTTCCTCCAGCAGCTGTGCAGGAAAGTGATTCAGTGTCTTCAGGGGATTCTACACCCTCCCAGAGAGTTGCTGGCCACAGACAGCAAAGACTTATTACCAAGAGGAATAGAGATAATGTGTACTTGAGCCAAAGGCATCTACGTTCAGAAAGCCCTGAGTTTTGACAGAATGGGTCTTCCAGGAAGTGGGAGTTGTTTTCTGGAGACATAAAACAAGCACCCAGAGTTAGGGCAATTTGTAGGAGCAACAAGTCAACTCAACCTGCTTCTGCCTTCCTGCTGAGATTCCTGATCTCTTTCTGATCCTTGTTCCTGACTAGCAAACCTGGATTACGTTTCTCAACCCTGGACTTTGTCACTCGATGAAGCTACTGTTTGCATTCCGGCTTTTGTCCTCTGGACTGTTTATCTTGGACTCTGTTTTGTCTTCTGGCTCAAGGTGACTCTAGCTGTGAGTGTTTCTGGACTCTGCTTTACTCTTGCCTTGCTGTATTGCTGTCCTGACTGAGCTTGCAGTAAAAACTCTGTACTTATCTGTGGGTCGTGACATGGATACCGTATTCCAGAAAAAAACTGAGTTTGCTGAGTACCAATTTTGCCCATATTTTAGCCTTATAAAAATCTTTTTTCATAGCAATTACTTTCTTATAGTCATGTCTAATATTTAACATTTCAGTTTGTTTATTTACAGAGGGGTGTTCCAAGGCCTGGTGCATAACTGCTTTTAAATGTTTTCTTTTATGATGGCATTCCAAATCAAGCCAGTTTGATATTTGATTCTGATGTTTACATACAGGAAAATTAGCTGTTAAAAATTGTTCTTTTAGAGTGTGGCAAAGATCAGCTTAAAGAGTTAAAACTGTATCGGTATTTTGAGAATTTGAGCAAATTGTAATACAGTGACCAACCCCCCCAACTATTGCAGGGGTTAGGGACCCAACCCGACCTGCAATAATTGAAAATCCGCAATATGCAGATGCAGGGTGAGTCGGGCATGGGTGCCAGAACCCTGCCTGCCAGAGAACCTGACTCTGAGGGGTTAAATGGTGAAGAGCTGCTGGAGGAGCCTTGCAGCTCAAATCAGCAAGCAGCTGGGTCTGATGACTCAGCTGAAAACATATCTTCACCTCCTAGAAGGGCCATGAGCAGGATTCTGCAACAATGTGCTACCAGAAGAGCTAGGGAAAGAGTCTTTGATGCTAGGCGGAGAATCAGGTTGGCAAGCCCTGAGTACTAGCAGAAGCCTTTCCAGAAGTAAGGGTGTGTTCCCTGTTTTGGGATAAAGCTGGCAAGCTCACCTTGAGCTCTCTGTGGGAGCAACGCATCATTTGAACTTGCAACCACATTCCTGTCTGTTTCTGACCTTGGCTTTGTTTCCTGACTTCAGACTGGTTTTCTGGACAACAGCTTGATCTGTTCCCTTGGGTTTGGCATCTGGTTTCCGTGATATATTCTGGTTTTGACTTGGACTGGTAATTGCTGGGAATTGGATTCTGTTATTTATCTGGCACTTGATTGTTAGCAAAGGACTTGAACTTGCTTGACTCTCCACTAAAGATCTTGGCAAGGAACTGAACTCTGTGTGCTCTGTGTGCGGGGCTTGACAATGGGGGGCATCGCTGGGGGCTCTTGTATTTACCCCCAGCCTGGTGCTGCCCCAAACAGACATGTGAAGGCCTTCCCGGGCCTTCTGAAGACCCCAAAAGGTTTACCGGAAGTCACTTCCAGTTCACAGAAGACCCGGGAAGGCCCTTGCAGGCCCGTTCGGTGCAGCGCCAGCCCTGGATAAGTATGGGAGGCCTGAAACAGGCCCTTCCCCTCTTACCCTGGGGGCCTTTTTTAATATACTGCAGTATAGCGGGATTGCAATATATGAACTGCGAAAGGGCAGGGGACCACTGTATTCAAATAGGTAGCTAAAGCCTTCATATCCACCTTGGCCCAATTTAGCTTTCTATTTTGCCTCACTTTGTTTAATAAGAACATTTTATTATGAGGGGTGTATGTTCTGTTGTCTGAACTACCTGGGAAATAGACTTTTTTTAAAATATAATTTTATTATTTTATAAAGAAAGTGGGATCGTTTTACATTGATAACAATCACAGAATGCAAACATCATTTATAAGGTTTTTAATGCAATTATTAACTCTTGCCATATTCTTGACAAAACATCTTCATCTTCTCCTTTCAGGTGGCAGGAAAGTCTGTCCATTTCAATAGCCGAGTATAATTTCCCTTTCAGAGCATCTTTTGAGGGTATTTCAGAATTCTTCCAAAGTTGAGCATACAAAATTCTGGCTGTTACAATAATGTGGTTAATTACATATTTTAGTCATATGTTACCTCAGTATATATAATATTTAACAAAAATAATTCTGGTGTGTATTTTAACTTGACCTCTAGCACAGTGTCTAGTAAATTCTTTACCACCTGGGAAATGGACTTTGGTTGGTTGATGATCACTGTCCTCCCTCACCAGAACTTGGATATTGAATAGGTAAGTCCTGTATTGTGAGACACAAATATAGTCCACCACACTGCTGAAGTTTCCTGCATGGCAAGTATAAGGATAGATAAAACCAGGATCTTTACCACCTAGGATGTGTAAGTTACATTTATAAGTCAGTGAAATTAGTTAGGAACCAACCACATATCTTTTGAGGTCTCTAGAAAGCCAAGGGACATAGAGAACCTAACCACTAAATAATGGGGGGGGGGAGGCATCTTTTAAGATACGTTCCTGCCCTTGATAGCCCAATAAAATTTTGACAAGAGTAGTCAAACCTTCTGATGCCCATGCCTTAGACCTGTGTCTTATTGTGGGAGTGGACCACGATGTAAAACCTGGTAAATGAATCCTCTCATCATTGGTCAGCCAGATCTCCTGCAGGGGTATGAAACTGGAAAGAAACTCCAAAAGGTTCATGTCTGATGCCTCCAGCCAGCAATATTCCAGGTCAATAGCTGAATGAAGCCTGAAACTTTGAAGGTTATTAGAAATCATGGACAGATTACCGTAGATGATTTTGTCAGTCATTTATCTGAGGTAATACCTTCCAGGGTTCCTTCTGAGTTAAGAAATACACACAAATTTGACATTTTTTACTTTTTCCATCAGTGCTTTGCTGTTAAGCAGGCTCTGTTTGACTATCCTGAGTAAGACCTTTAGAAAGGAGTCCTTTTGCTGGTGGATCATTCTGGGTAGAGGCAGTATCTAAAGAGTGTGTGTTGCTTCTAGGTAGAAATGATGGCACGCAAACAGCATCCTTGCTGCACGATTTAGCTTCAGGGCCGTCCATAGATTGCAAGTTGGCAAGATTGATATTATTGTTTATGTCCACTTGACTGTTATCCTCTTTTTGAATTTGGAGAGACCAAGTCTGTTAGGGGATTTGCAGCTTTGCAAGTTAATTTCAAAAGATCCCTCAAGTTGTTTACTTCCTTTATAATACCCAATTAATCAAAATCTGGCAAAGATTTAACGAGTCAAGAGGCAATCTTTGAGTAGCCAACACTTGAATTCCTACTGGTGAGCTTTAACGGGACACTCCTCTGCCCAGAGACACTTAATAGATAACCCTCTCATCCTGAAAGACCCAGAGAGAGATCTCAAATTTGCCCCAAAATGGCCTCATTTTGAATATGGTGGCAATGGTGGGCTGTTTAAAGGTCAGCAGAATCCATTCAAACCCCATTCAAGAGGGAAGCCATTCAGCTCTTTATAAATCCATCATATTCCTCTCACAATGGAGATGACTAAGAGAAACAACTGTACTTCTTGTTCCCCAATTTCCACTGGTTGTGTTGTTATTTTGAACTAAGAGGGTAATCTGATTCCACCGTAAAAAGTGATTTTGATTTGTAGACTTACCATCTACTGTATTTCTTCCCAGCTGCTAGGTTGGACATGTTTTGTAAATTCCTGTGGTAAAAGGTTACAAACTTTTGGTAGACCCCTTGCACTCTTTGTGTCATCCATAAAGGGAACCAGTTTCTTCTACCATTTCTTATTTTGGTTGCACACATATCCCTGTTTGGGTTTGAATGGCCTAAATCACTTGAGGCAATTTGTTGGCTGGCTTTTAGCCTTTCAAGAGGCACTGAATAAATATCAAGTCCATGATGTTGATTTGTTAAGGCAGGAGTCCTCAAATATGGCCCATGGGCCAGATCCAGCCCACCAGGGTCCTGAATCCGGCACACCGGCCATTGCATAAACCTCCCTTGCCCCCCCCCCACACACACTTGAGCCAAAAACTCAAGTGGCACCAAGGAGAAGCAGAGGGTGGAGGAGGATGTCCTGGCAAAGAGGGTGGCAGCAGAAAACCTGGCAACCCTGAGACAGGAAAGTGCACAGAGAGGCATCCTTGCCCCAGCCCAGGTCCAGCCTTAATCCTAAGACATCCTGGAGAGGAGAGGAAGCAGCATATCAGGAAAGGGCTCGGGCTTCCGGTATGCCCTCTAGGAGCTGTTCCAGGGCACCTTGTCCGCTGCCCTGAAAGTGGCCTGGTGGGGTTCCACGGTGGCCACCCTCCCGGGCCAGTCACCCCTGGAAGGAGGCAGACCCAAGCTGGAGCTGGGCACCCCGGATTCCACCATGGCACACCAAGCCCTGAAACAGGTAGAGGTGGTTGGCCAGGATGCTAGCAGGGGTTGTGCCTGAGCCCAGTAGGAGACGGCTGCCCCGTGGCAGAGGTTGGGTGCCTTGGGAAAGGGCCTTGGGTGTCTCTCGGAGCAGGAGGAGCGTGACCAACAGAGGGGTCCCTGGGGATTGCCGGAAGAGATCCCTTTGCAGAAGCAGCCGGGGGTTTTCCAGGAGAAAGAGGATGGGGTGAAGCAGGTTGGGTTCCCACTCCCCCCCCCACACACAGAGCCTTCAGTAGAGTTCAGACACGAATGCATGCATGTGTGTGCACGCGCATACACACACACACACACACACATACAGAGCCTTCTGGAGTCCACACACACACTGTCTTGTGGAGTTTTTCCTCTGGAGGGGAAAGTGCCTGCCCTGCAGCAAAGTTGGGTTGGACTTTACTCCCTGGGAAAAATACTGTAATCCTTTTTGGCTCCAAGGAAGGACTCCAGGTGCTGGTTTTAGAGGAGAGAAACAGGATCCACCTGTTACCAGCAATCAAGTTTCAAGCCTTCCTTTTTCTCTCTTCTTGGCTAAAACCAAATCCTTTACAAGCGGTCAGGGTATAAGTAGAAACCCCAACAAGGAGAGCTGACTCCTTTTTAGGTAACAGGCAGTTGCTTTGGGGGTACCACAATTATTGGGATCTCCTAGCCAGCATGGATCCTCACAAAAGAAAAATTTCCCATTCCTGAAGGAACATATTTGTCACTGGTTTCTTGCCTTTCCCGTCTGTGGTGTTCTCATATTAATTTATAATAATTTGAAGAATTAAAAATAGATTTTAAAAAATTAAAACCAGAGCTCACCACGTCTTTCAAGGTCAGTCTTTTGTGCACTACAAATAATGTGCAGACTGCATAGGAATTTGTTCATTTTTTTTTCAAACCAGCCCCCAACAGTGTCTGAGGGACAGTGAACCGGGCCCATGTTTGAAAAGTCTGAGGACCCCTGTGTTAAGCCCTCCTCCCTTAGATGAAAAAGCCTAGTACCACTAGGCAATTAGCTGCATTCATGGAGTCTGAGTGGGAAGAAAGAACCTCCCCATTTAGCTTTAAGACAGTGATAATTGATAAAGAAGAGCTCTCTAACTCCACTTGCAGATCACATTATAAGGGATCAAACCTATTTTGCAAGGTAACAGTGGCTGCAAGGGGATTTTGGTTACTTACAGTTGGATATTTGCTTTTTAGAAAACAATCAGCTTTAAGCTGTTTAAAATGTTTGGGTGAAGAGGACTGGGAAGCTGGACCTGAATGCTGCCTCCTCTTTCGTTTCCCCTGAAAGCATGCTGGAGTGGGAAGTAATCCGTTTAGAGAATGCTCCTGGTCACTGAAGAATTCCTTCCTTCTCCACTTAGTATAGAGAGAGTGCTCAGAATGAAATCAGAAGCCAAAGAATGTGCCCAAAAAGTATCATAGTTTCTGCTACTAAGAGAGAAACTGGTTTGTGGGCACCCCGGTCACCATGGAAATCTGTAGTATTAGCAACAGCAAGAAGCAGTCGATAAAAACCAGGTCCTGATAGTAAAATTGTAATTCCTCCAAACAGTCCAGCAGTCGACACTTTGACCATAGTTGTGAGATAACTTTCTTCAACAAAACCTCTGGCCAAGCGAATAAGGGGAAGAAGTGGTATTAAAGCAATAACTTTAAAGCAAAAACAAACAGTGCTCTGGGCTCAGAACGCTTGAACTGCTCCATGTCCGCCATCTTCCCTCCATACAGAAGGAAACTGAGAGCAGTCATAGACAACCTGCACAGCCACTCCATCTGTGTCCTTTCTGCCATTCTGAAACTGGAAGAGATCTGGCTGGGTCTTGGGTGGCAGGAACACAGGAAGCTGCCTCTTCTACCGATCCCAAAACACTCTTTTTCCTAGGCCGAGCTCGCAGCAGTGGTCCAGGGCAAGATTTTTCCTAGCCTTATTCAGAGCTGCTGGGAAGTAAACCAGAAACCTTCAGCATATGTACATGTACAGGGCCTACAATTCTGGAGATGCTTACCTGGCAGCAAGCTCCACTGAACTAATTTCTGAATAGCCTTGCACAAGATCAGACGGTTAAGTCACGATATTCCAGTTGCTCCTGCATGGTTGCTTTTAAAAATCCAAATTATAGAAATGCAAATCATTGTCTTCAGTCTATAACACAGAACTATTTGGAGATGTAAACATGTTTCTGCTGTTATATGCAAACAAGCAAGCATACAGACAAGCATTTACAAGGAAGTATTTTTAAAAGATGATGTTCTTCCTTTTGAGCTGCTTATTATACATGATCAATAGCCACTACCCAGAAAATCCTTGCAGGTTTCCAGAACACAAACACACCAGGACTTCTCTATGCATTCCTCCACAAAAGACAGCTCCCATTTTAAACATCACTCCTCCACCAGTCAGGGTGTGGCCTGTAATGCAACTCCCTCTTCTATACAACTGTCAAAGGCACACTATCTTCTTTTTACACCTGCCTGGGCTAAGAGGAAAATATGTTTCTTAATTGTTTAAAAACTGAATTCCTACATTTGCCTTGTTGATTTGATCTTAGGCCGAACAGCTTCTATTTAAACCTACAAAACAGAAGAAAACACGACTGAATCCAAAATTTGACTCTTGCACACGCAGCAAAGAGTTGAAAGTGATTTCACAATTGCTGGGATGTTGTTTTGATTCACTTGCTGAGACAGATAAAATGAGCTTCACCGCCTTTTTGTGCCACCAAAACCTGTGCAGAGAGATGAAAAAAATATTAGTCACAATCAGGGTACAGCATGGCATTTAAATCATGATTTGATTTGCACAGAGTGCTAAATCATGGCTTAGCATAGCTCTTCCTTCAGATATTGGGTACCTTTGGGGAGAAAGGAGACATAGAAATAAAGTTGTTGTTGAAAACCACTTTTCAACAGCCTCATGGTGCAGTGCTTAAACTGCTGTACTGACTTGTGCTCACAACCTGGGGTTCAATCCCAGGTAGCTGGCTCAAGGTTCATTCAGCCTTCCATCCTTCCAAGGTCGGTAAAATGAGTACCCAGCATGCTGGGGGGGGGGGGAATATGTAAGCTACATAAATAAAATGTAACCCACCCAGGGAGTGCTTTAATAACTATGGGGAAGTATACAGTAGCACCCCTGTATCTGCTGATTTGTCATCCGTGGATTCAGTTATCTACAGATGACGAGTGGCAGTGTGAGGGACAGGGACGGTGGCAGTACGCTAGCCCAGGCAGTGCAACGGTGGTGGTTGCAGAGGTTGTGTGGCCCAAGGGAGCCTTTTTTGCTACACAAATAGTGGCGGCGGAGGCTGTGCGGCTCACAAGTGCCCACCCAGAGCGGAGGCAGCACGGCTCTCAAGCACTCGCCTGCATCATTGGTGGTGGAGGTGGAGGCCACATGGCCCAAGTGGCAGCGGCAGAAGCAGAGGCCATGCAGCCTGCAAGCACCCGCCCCCAACACCATGGCAGGGGTCGCTGGGGTGCTGGTGGGGGTTGTCAGGGTGCCTCTGCCGCCCGGATGTCAGTGCTGGTGGTGGACGGGGAGGCAGACCTGCCCTGCTGGGCAGAGGGGCACCTGAGGACTGCTGCTTCTTCCTCCCCTGCCTTCTCCTGCCAGCAGACCCACCAAGCCAGCATGGCAACAGGAAGGCAATGGAGTTTCGTACCGGCTATCTCCTCAGCAGTCGTTGCAGTGGCGAAGGAGACTGCAGCAGCAGTGGCAGAGGTGCCCGCGTGGCCTGTAGGCACCCACAGAGCCACATGGGTGCCTCTTCCACCACCACCACTGATGTTGCAGATGGGCGCCTATGGGCCATGCGAGCGCTTCTTTTGCCACCACCACCGACGCTGCAGCTGCTGCCGCCGCCGCCGCCACCACCACCACCACAACTGCTGAGGAGACAGCCGGTACATAACTCTATTTCCCTTGTGTTGCCCTGCTGGCTTGGCTGTAAGGGCAGGGGTGGATGGGGGTTGCAGGCGGGGGAGATGGTCCTTGGCTGCGCTCTCACCCCTTCCCCGGCAGGAGGTTATTTGGATCTCAAAAACATGGCCTGCAGGTTTCTGCCCGCCCATTACATAGGTGGTGGAGGCGGAGGCCCCTGGCACTCCGCAACCATCGCACCACCCTCACCACCGCTGCCACCCCCGACAAGAGTGTGAGCTCTTATCAGCGGATTTTGTATCTGCAGGAGGTCCTGGAACTGACCCCCCCCCCATAGATACAGGGGTGCTACTATATTAGCAGAACACTTTCCTTTGCTTTGCAGCCTCAGCCACCATAGCTACACCCAACAGTCTCCTGCAGTTGTACATTGCCAGAGATGATCACTAGTGAGTAGACAGTCTGCTTTCTTGGGTGATACAACAGCTGAGAGAGATCCAGTTATATTTTATACATCTTACATCTATGTAAATAACCCCATACAGTAAAACCCCGCCTATTGCAGGGGTTAGGGACCTGACCCGACTTGCAATAATTGAAAATCCACGATATGCGGATGTAGGGCAGGTTGGGCCTGGGGGGCCTAGATGGGAGCTCTTGTACTTACCCCCAGCCTGGTGCTGCCCCAAACGGGCCTGCGAGGCTCTCCCCGAGCCTTCTGGTGGTCCTCAGAGGGCCTCCCTGTGAACCGTAAGTGACTTCTGGTTCACAGGGAGGCCCGGGAAGGCCCTCGCAGGCCCATTAAGGGCAGCGCCAGTCCTGGGGTAAGTAAGGGAGGCCTGAAACAAGCCTTTCCCCCTTACCCAAAGGGGCCTTTTTTCATACTGTATATTGCGGGACCGCAGTATATGAACTGTGAATGGGTGGGGGACCACTGTAACTTGATTATTCTTTATTCCTCCTACTCTGCTTCAGAATCTAGTCTTGTCCTGGTGAGAGACATTCTCCAGTAGTCGTGTATTCAGCAAGGTGTGTTTTCTCCCCGTAGGTTCAGCCTTGTCTCTTCTGGTTTAATACTTACGAGATTGAGATGTCTATAGAAAACTGTTCTTAAACTTTAACTATTATCTAAGTAACTGGTATTCGTGAAATGGGGTGGTGTTGGCGTTGGTGCTATATTACCTTATTTCATTTATTTGCTAACACCTCCTGGTGTATGTCTGTAGGGGTTCTGTCACCTAAATAACAGACTTTTCCAATGGGAAGTAGGCTTGAAGTAGCCAGTAATGATGATGTCCTGAGTTATACCATATGGTGCTAGCATATTCTGCTGTGAAGCAGCACAGGGAGAAAGCTGTTGTTCTTATTGTTGTATGTTGTGTTTTCTTTAAGTACTGTATGTTGTTTCTGGCAGTAACTTACTATTTTGATGTTTAGCAATACCTAGAAATCAATGGATTCCCTTAACCCTGCTCTAAAATAATTTATCTATGAGAAATTATCCTATCAACTTGATTGAGAAACAGTGGGGAGATGTGTCATTTTGTTGTGGCTTCAATGAACTAGGAGTTGGAAACCTTTGCAGTTAGGAGGCTGATATTACAACCCTGACATTAGTTTTTAAAACATCACAGTGACCACAGCATCTAACGTACCAGAGGTGGACCTTGTCACGGAGCTGTGAGATGGTCTGGAGGTATTTGAAGTGCCAAATACAGGAGGCGAAACACTTGGACCAGCCCATGTATCATGGTAAGGAGAGTACGTGTGATAAGGTGATCTAGCAAGGTAAAAAACAGTGGTAAATGTGTCTTCCTGAATGCATTAATGTGATGTTACCAAAATAACTAACCTAAAAAATAACTGAGTCGAATGGACAAGGGAAAAGAAGCTGGTTAGTTGAAATGGAAAACTGAAAAACATGACATATGTGAAGAATATGGGGAAAGTACTGCGCTGGGACACAAAACAGATACTCGAGGCCTCACTTGGGAGTACACAAGGCTTACAAGTAAAACTGTAACAGTCCAACTAAGCCTTTAATTATTGCATATTTAGAGCTCATGTTTACTTTTTAAGAATATTTCTCTTTCCATTTAGTTTTGGAGGCCTTCCCTACTCTACCCTACTTTGCAAAAGCAGAAAATGCCATGAAACAAACAGAGTGAAATTTGGGAATTCTTTATGCTGGGGAGCAGCTTCTCTTGACTGCAGCAGCCATCTGAAAACAAACATTACCCTTGACCTTTTCAATCTTTGGAAACTAAAGCCTATACATTCAACAGGACTTGATTTTCTGAATTATGCAATCTTATGCAACCTGAAAGCTAAGGACGTAATCAAAGAAACACTATGTCAAGAGCCTGTTTGCATATTCTGTAATGACCAATCTGTTCTCCAGTCTTTCCTTCAGTTATCAAAGACACTCCCCTCCTCACTCCACTGGGTTACATTTTAATGTGTAACCCAACTCTTCCATGAATGGCACTATAGTATCCCAAAGGACAACTATACTTACATCTTATGCTATTCAAATCTACAATCCATGGTCTAATTCCATGTTGTGTGACAGAGGAACAGGGGCAGGGAGACAACAAAGTAGCTATATGATCTGCCCACCATAGGCTAAAGCTCCTGACTGACATTGTAGGTGGATCAACACCCTTTTTCACTTCTGTCTGTGAAGATTCTCAGTCATCCAGGTGCGTTTAACTGGGGGTTGAGTCATCAGACCTGACTGTGGC
The DNA here is from genome assembly GCA_037367245.1 of Phrynocephalus guinanensis. NCBI lineage: Eukaryota > Metazoa > Chordata > Lepidosauria > Squamata > Agamidae > Phrynocephalus > Phrynocephalus guinanensis. The sequence goes on from CM074738.1 coordinate 2,684,538, forward strand.
CTGGGCGTAGAAGTTTACAGGAAACCCACCCACACAGATCAATACTTACTGTTTGACTCCCACCATCCATTACAACACAAACTAGGAGTCATCAGGACCCTAAGCCACAGAGCAGAGAGCATCCCCACCTCCTCAGAAGCCAAGAAGAAGGAAGACAGGCACCTGAAGACAGCACTTAAGGCCTGTGGATATCCAAGGTGGGCCTTCAACAAAGCAGTGGGCCATCCCAGAAGAACAAGGGATCAGTCTGAGACCCAGACCCGACGGAAGAACCTGGTCATTCCTTACATGGCGGGAGTGTCGGAGAAGCTTAAAAGGATTTTTGGCAAACACCACATCCCTGTTTATTTCAAACCCATGAACACACTAAGGCAGAGACCTGTCCACCCAAAGGATCCGATACCAAACCATACAAGGAGCAATATAGTATATGCAGTCCAATGCAGTGAAGAGTGTTCAGACCTTTACATCGGAGAAACTAAACAGCCATTAAACAGAAGAATGGCCCAACATAGGAGAGGTAACAGCTCAGGACCAGAATCAGCAGTACACCTCCATTTGAAGGACAAAGGCCACTCTTTCAAAGATGAGGATGTACACATATTAGACAAAGAACAGAGGTGGTTTGAGAGAGGAGTAAGGGAAGCCATTCATGTTAGCATTGAAAATCCCTCCCTCAACAGAGGTGGTGGGCTCCGGCATAGTCTATCTGCTACTTATCAGGCTGTGCTTTCCAAAGTACCCAGGCAAATCAAGGAGCCTTCACCACCAGGTCACAGCTAATGACCCATTCTTGACAGCTAACGACCCATTCTTGATGGGTTTCAGCACCTTAGGCCATTGTTTACCTTAAGGCCATGGACACTAATGTCTCCCTAACGATTCAGGCTATTGTTCATCTTATGAGCCAATCAGACCAGGGGACAAGAGGTCAAGCTGACTATAAGAAGGTCTCCTTGCACCAGCTGTATTCAGACCGATGAAGCTGTTTGGATGAACAGCGAAACGTTTCTATCTCTCAAAAAAGAAGTCCAGTAGCCATGACTCAACTCCCAGTTACCCTTTTTCACTCTATTCTGAACAAAAACAATATATGATAGAAGGTGTATATTAATCCACTTTTAGCATCAATCTTATTTTTTGTTTATATAGCAATCCCCCACCTATCACGGGGGTTAGGGACCTGACCTGACCCGCGGTAAGGGAAAATCCACAATATGCGGATGTCGGGTCAGGTCGGGACTAGGTAGCCTATCTGGGGTTTCCTACACTTACCTGAGGCCTGGCGATGCCAGGAAACCACTTCAGGGCCTCTGACAGGCCCAGAAAGCCTGTCAGAGGCCCCAGAAGTGGTTTTGGGCAACCTGGAAGTGACTTCCAGTTCACCGGAAACCACTCCTGGGGCCACCAATGGGCTTCCCGGCCGACAGGCTTCCCTCCAACAGGCTTCTCGGGCCTGTTGGGAGGCCCATTCAGGGCAGCACCAGGCCTGGGGTAAGTGCAAGAGGCCTCAAACGGGCCCATGCAGCTTGCCCCAGGAGCCCTTTGTTTCATATACTGTGGTCCCGCAATATACTGGGAGCGCAGTATATGAAATGCGAAATGATGGGGGACAACCGTAAATGAAGATATGAGCACACAGACACATAATTCAAATAAGAGTGCTACTGCCAGTAAAGAAAACTCTGCTGACATTCAAGACATTACAGGCTTTTCTCCTTTTCTTTTCATGCTTTTATGTAAGGATATTGCCCATTGGATGCAGAAAGTACTGTTCCCCAGAGAAAGTAAGCCAAATTACCTTCGGGAGCCAGCCAGGTATCCCAGTAGCCCTCCAGCACCTAATCCAGTCCAGAAACCACGTCCTGAACGTGAATCATAACTAGAACCACTAGTAGCTCCTGAATTAAAATAAAACAATACAAGTTTAGATCAAACAACATTTGAATCCCAAGCTCTCCTGCAATGTTGGCATGCTCTCCAATTATATTAGCCTTTGACTCAAACCTATTGAATAAGTCTAATGAACAATTTAGTTACAGAAATAAGAATATATGCGGTTCACAGATGCATATCTATTACTCTCATTCCTTGGAGATCAATCATGAACTAGCTCCAATGAAACAGAGTGCTCAAACTGACAATGAAAGAGATGAGTGCTGTATCTGTGTGGTTCATTCAGACATCACTCGATGCCTACTCCAGTGGTACCTTGTAAGACAAAATTAATTTGTTCTGCGGGTCACCTCGTCTTACAAAAATTTCATCCTGTGAGGAGCGGTTTCCCATAGGAATGCAATGAAAACCAATTAATCTGTTCTGGAGCTCAGAAAAAAGGCAAAAAAGGGAATGGATTACATTGGTTTTCAATGCTTTCCTGTGAAAAGGCTGTCTCAACGCCATGAAAGATAGGAGCAGCCTTTTCCCATCTTTGGTGGTGTTGGATTTTTGACAGCCCCAATCACAAGGAGCGATTGGGGGTGTCAAAAACCCTCCACCCTCAAAGATGGGAAAGGTCTTTTGGTGTCTGTGGTGTCTGTGGGTTTTTGGAAGCCTGTCCCAACTCAGCAAAGCAGGGGGAAAGCTTTCCTCCTTTACTGGGTGGTGGGAACCCCTCAATCAACCAGCAGCCAAAGGCTGCTTCGCACAGCCTGACAGTAAAGGGGGGAAGCTTCCCCCCTGCTTTGCTGGGTTGGGTCAGCCAGCCAGAGCCTTTTCCCAAAGACGAGAAAGGGCTTTTGCTGTCTTTGGACGGTGGGTTTTTGAAAGCGCTTTCAAACACTCACCACTCAAAGGCAGCAAAAGCCCTTTCCTGTTTTTGGGAAAAGGCTCTGGCTGGCTGACCCAACCCAGCAGGGGGGTTAGTGGTTGGCAGTGGAGTCATCCCTCACCCACTAATCCCCCTTGCATTGTGCGTGGGCGCAGGTCTGTCAAAATGCCTTGCCACCTCAGGACAGCCTGGATCGGGGACCAGGCTTTCAAATTTCCCCCTCATTGCACCAGGCAAGAAGGGACTGTGGGTGCTGTAAATGTGAAAGCCTGGACTTTGATAGCAAAAAGCATGGTCCCTGATACTGGCTATCCTGACACAGGAAGGGGGCGAGCAGGTGAGTCACTCCTCACCCCCACACATACACACACCTTTTGGGGAAGCCAGCAAAAGCCCTTTCCCAAAGATGGGAAGAGCTTTTGCTGTCTTCTGGGGGAGGGTGTTTGAAAGCCTAAAGCCCTTTCAAAAACCCACCCCTCCCCCAAAGATAGGAAAGGTCTTTTGATTGAGGGGTTTCTCCACCCCCAACCCAGCAAAGGGGGGGGGGAAGCTTTTCCCCTGCTTTACTTGGATCAGGGGAAAACCTCTCAATCAACCTGCAACCAAAGGCTGCTCCTGGTACCCCGGAACTGTCAAAATCAGCTAGGTGTCAGGCTGCGAGAAGCAGCCTTCAGTCCCTTTTTCCTCCTTGGATGTAGGAGATATTGTGGGTCATGCTCAAAAGGCCAAGGGCCCCACTGGGCTGATGAGCCACTGCCTGCCCCCCCCCCCACCATATAGAAAAATAAGAAATAGTAAAGGGAATGCACCAGGATTGGGTGTCTCACGCATGCATCCTAGGACACTGGGAAACTGCACCTGCTCCTAAGCTTCCCAACGTTGTAAGGGAAATGGAAAGCTGCTGCCCCAGAGCTAAGGGTGTGTGTGACTTGCCCTTTGAGGGTGGCAATTTTGTCCTTTTAAAAGCATTTCAGATTTGGGGGACAAGGGTTCCTCTAAATATGGCAAAGGACATTATCTCCCCCACCCCAGAAATGATGCTGGGGGGTGGGGGCTCCTTGAGGTCCTTGGGTTTTGTATAATCGATTCTTGATCTGCAGAGGGCAAACCAGAAAGCACCCCTGCTGATCCCCCACCAGCAGTGCAGAACAGTGAAAAAGGCAGTCCAGGCTCAAGATATGTGACATTGTCCATCTGTGCAACATCCTCCTGTGCCCTGCAGCAATCCACTCTCCTGCCCTTAGATGGAACATGGGTCTTCTTTGTTAAATTAAAAGCATAATGTGCTCTTGTAAGACACACCCACAAATTCTGCAGGTAGCAAGACCCAAGAGGTGAATCACTTTTACAAACCTGACACGGGCCAAACAATTGTTTATACAAACAAGGCAGGATAGTTATCACTGTCCATCTTTGGAAATAATATCCCAATACTTTTGCCTCCCCCCCAATTACCATAAAAATGAGAAATTTACCTGCAAAGCTTGTTTTAAATCCTGGTGGAGATGGGTTTTGATAATATGGCCCGTCTGATCTAAATCCCGGTGGAGGTGGGGTCTGAGGACCTTGCTGATATGTTCCAGAATCCCCATCACCATAAGCAAAACCATGTTGCTGGCGGTTATCACAGAGGAATAGCTTGTAGATGCCATAAACAAAGGCCACAAACAATATCATCAGGACCACTCCAGCACCTGAACCAAATGAATCATGAGACGATGGGGAAGAGTCACTCCCACCAAAGAAGCTGGTCTTCTGCTGTCCTGCCTTCGTTAATTCTAATGTGTATTCCAGGCCACACGATCCTTTTAATATGTAAGGGTCATCTGGGTAATCGTAGCCTTCACAGCTTACTTCGATTTTTCCAAATTGGTATGAGGCATCCATGTTTGCTTTACACTCCCACTGAGAGAAAAAACACACACCGTAACAATGATTGTAACTTTTGCAGTAAACCAAGCCACAGAGTAAAGAAAAAAGATTAATTATTGTATCTGTATGTTCTCCAACCTAAACTTATTCTCAAATTGACTTCCGCAAGAATACTGAACACTTGTTAAATTTGTACAAATTTACACCTTCAAAGAAGTGTAGTTCTGTAACATTCTTAGGAGTTAGGAGCTTTGAACCACTGCATATTATTTTTGTAAATTTATTTCTTTATTCATTTGATAACTTGTACCGAGATCTGTGCCTAAAACCTGGTTCACAAACAACATCCCTTTAAAATTACAATTATTTTTACAGCCACAAATAATTTCAGTCAACAATTAGGTTCCAAATCCAATTACTTGATAGAGAAAATATGGAAAATTCAGTTCAGAATCAGTAGCATTACGTGCAATTCATGCAGGTCTTCCCCCATGAAAAGAATCCATTTCCCTTATATCCTGAGCAGAGGTACCTTTTAGAAGCACTGCTTGTGTCTCACATAACCTCTGGTAGTAAGATATTGCTTACTGCCCAGTGTCTTTCCTAAGGATTCAACACAATGCATATGCCACAAATAAAATGCTCTTTAAAATGACTATTATTATGGACTGGAATAAATCAATGATCTACATAGATCTGTATATTTAACATATGGGGGGAAATCACCACATTTCTTTCCCCAGAAACAAAAATATTCTACTGGCTTTCTCTTTCAGCTGAAGTAGTAAGCTACTGCATAAACAATTTTTGCTATTTTGCAGACATCTTTATTCTAACCATGGTGTTCACAAAACCCCATATTTTTACATAACTGAAAGGGCCCAAAAGAAGGCAAACAGGAAACATCCCTTGCCACCAGTGGTACATCAACGTACAATGGCACCTTGGTTTACGAGCATAATCCGTTCCAGAGGCATGCCTGTAAATCAAACTACTTGTACCAATATCAAAGCAAATTATTTCCCCATAGGAAATAATGAAAACTGAAATGATTTGTTCTGGGGACCCAGTTTCCATTATTTCCTGTGGGGAAATCTGCTTTGGCCAGGAGCCGCAGTGGCCTCTACCACTCACCCCAGTCCCAGTGCTGCCCAGGGCACGCTGCAGAGGCTGCAGCCAGGCAGCACCAGGCCCAGGATGCACTGTGGAGGCTTGTGGATGGGCAGTGCTGGGCTAGGATAAGCTCCGGTAGCAGTGGAGGTCCCTCTCCTCCCTCACACTCCAGTTTACCAGTTCTCCTCCGCCACTGTTGCCACCATCCTGGGAACCTGCCAGGCTTGAGGCAAGCTCTGGAGGCCCAGCACAGGCCCACCAGACGTCCTGGAGGTCCTTTCCAGGCATCACCAGGCCCACGCCAAGCCCCAGGAGGAGGAAGAGATGAGCCAGGACCATGGTTGCAAAACAAGCACCTCTGTTTTATTATTTAAATAATACTTGTATTCTTAAAGGACTGTGGATTCACTTGGGTTCTCTTAACCAAATGAAATACAGAACTTACCACTGGTCTGTGGAACTCCCAGTAGACTTTTTATCATCTGTGTCTTGCAGAAGAAAGGCGTGCCTGCCTCCATATCGCACCTGACCCCCAGCCCCATATTCTGAGAACTAATCCTTGTGCTACTCACTCTCCCTTGGAAACACTGCCACAAGGTACAAAGAGTTTGCCTGTACAAATTTTAAGATAAACATACCTGTATGTCAGATCCATCCCAACCTTTATTGTAACACTGGACAACATCCAAGTTGTATGCCGCACATCCAGCTGAGCCTCCTGTGCACTGCAACTGGGGGACTGGAGATGCCCTCCGATAATTTGTGTGCTTGCCAGGATAAAGTGTCAAGACCTGGACTTCTTGTAACAAAATTTTATCTGAAAGCACACAATATGAGCATAAATTAAACCCAAACTGAGAAACATCATGCAAACTTGGGCATGTCTATCTTGAGATTTTGTTGCCTCTGCTATGAAGTATTAATGGTAATCTGATAAAGCTTCTGGATACTGTAATTGCTGTTACGGTTTTGTGATCTTTGAATCTCAATGATCTGCCTTGGGTCCTTTTTAAGGAGAAAGACAGGATAAAAATATTTGAAAGAAAGAAAAAGAAAGAAAGAAAGAAAGAAAGAAAGAAGAAAGAAAGAAAGAAAGAAAGAAAGAAAGAAAGAAAGAAAGAAAGAAAGAAAGAAAAAGAAAGAAAAGGTGCATGTGAGAATTTACCAAATACGTTCAGCGTATTTACCATGGAAAGGACAGATTTTATTTCTGATTTTTTTTCATACTCATGAATCCTTCTGCAGAAGAAAACTATATTCTGTTTGCTCAAACTATAAACATTAGAGGTGTGCTGTGTCTGGACATGGTAGTTCCCTTTACATAGCAGCCTCACTGAACAGAATGGGCCTTATTTCCCAGCAGACCACAATACTAAATTAATTCAGGCAAGAAATAGCTTTTGCAGTTGGCTGCATAGCTTGGTGAGCTGAGTACCTGGGTGTAGAGCCAGAGGATGTGAGTTTGGTTCCCAAATGTGGCCTCTGGGAGAACAGCCAGGCTGTGTGTGTCGCCTTGGGGAAGCTGCCCAGACCCAGGATATCCCCAGAAGAAAGGATTGGTAAACCACTTCTGACTCCTTCCTAGTAAGAACTCCCTGAAAAGGGTCACCATGTCATAATTGATTTCATCCTACTTGGTTGTATACAAACATCTTTTAAGCACTGGCTCCTGGCGGAGTGGTGGAGCGGCTGTCCTGCAGCCAGAACTGTGCTCCCCACCGCCGGGGGTTCAATCCCAGGGAGCGGCAGGCTCAAAGGTTCCCTCCGCCACTTCCATCCTTCCAAGGTGGCGGTGAGCAATGGCGTGCAGCCTGCGGGATCCACTTGTTTGTCAACCAGGGAGCATGAAGCGCTAGGAGGGGAATAGGTAAGCGGCATTTGGCACAGGAACGCTGAAGGAAAGAGATTCGGGCACCGCGAGGAGAAGGGCCTCGGCCCAGCAGAGCCAACGCCGTGGGAGGAAGGGCCGGGCCGGGCCAGACCCGAAGGCCTCGGGAAGCCTTGCCCAACCACCCGGGCAGGAACCCGGCCGCGCTTGCTTCGCCAGCTCTCCCGGGGACCACGGACACCGTGGGGGAGGGGGGGGTCCACCCCCGCCCCCCCCCCGGGATCTGAGCGCGCCCGTGAACGGTTCCGGCCGCTCCTCCGAGGCCTCAGACGGGATCCGGGAACTCCCGGGACGGGGCGGGGGCGGGGGCGGCGGCAACGGACCGGGTTCGGGGGGGGGGGAAGCCTTCCGGTTTGATGGCGGCCGAGGAGCGCCCGCCTTCCGGCCCCAAACAAGAGACCTGCCGCCTCCGGTCCTGGGCGAGCCACTTGGGTGAGAGGGCCAGCGGCCCCTCCGACCGACCGACGGGAAAGGAAAAAAAGAGGGACGCCACGGCGGCGGCTGCCGTCGTCGTCATCATCATCATCATCATCATCATCATCACAACGGATAAACAAGAGACACCCACCCGCAGCCGAGCGGCAGGAGACCCTCCCCCACACGCAGACGCGCACACACACACACACACACATATACACACGCACCGCCACCCGCCCAGCCCGGATGGGGGCCTCACCGGAGGGCGCCCGGACGCCCGACGCCGCTCCCAGGCCCGCCAGCGCCAGCGCCAGCGCCACCCACAGGGGCGGGACCCCCCACCGCCGCCCCCGCCGCCGCTCCCCCCGCGGGGCCATCCTCCTCGCCGCCTTGGCCGAGACCGAGCCCCGCCGGGAAGCCTCGCTCGCCGGCCGGGGAGGCGCCTTGTGGCGTCACCGCCTCCCGCGCTCCTGATTGGTCCGCCGCGCTGGCTCCCCTTCGGGAAGGAACACCCGGGTGGGCGTTAAGCCACCCAAACGCCGAGGAGCTCCCTTTGGCCCGCCCACCGCTCCTCCCCCCCTCCCTCCCTCCCTCCCTCTCCTAACCGGCCGCGCCAGGGAGCGCCGCTCAAGGGCCCTCCGGAACGCCAGGCGCCTGATGAGCTCCTCCGTCTCCCTATTGGTGGGTGGGGGTGCGGGTTGGGGGTGGGGGGGCTCGCGTGATTGGTCCCGCTTGCAGGGGAGGCGGGGCAAGAAGGATTAGCGAGCCCCAGGGAACCCGCGGGATTGGGAGGCGGGAGGCGGGAGGCGGGAGGCGGGAAATGGGTGGCCCGGAAACCAAAGCCGGAGAAGGACTGGCTTCTTGGGTACTTCCGGTCCAAACACAATGAAATTAAAAACAACAACCACAACCACAACACGCGCGCAATAGATGAACCGTGAGGACGACTCAAGGGCTCAGGCTCGTTTTGCAAGGGCAAGAGCAGGCGAGATCTCCGGACGGGCCATTTCCGTGGATTAATCCTCCCCTTGAACGGCCGTCCGTCCTGCTGCTGCTGCTGCTGGGAAGAGTCCGGTCTCGCGCCGGCTCTCCACGGGCTCAGGGAGGAGGCGCAAAGCACACAGGGGACCCCCGTACCACAAACGGTGGGTATGACATGAAACCTGTAAAACGTAGACAATCCGGGAGGTAGGGGAAATCGGATTAACAGAACCGCCTATGGGGCGAATCCGTACAACACAGAGATGGTCGCGATGACGGATTACTCTGTTTTCAATGCATTCCTATGGGAAATGTGTATAAAGGATAATAATAATAATAATAATAATAATAATAATAATAATAATAATAATAATAATAATAATAATAATAATAACCTTTATTGTCATTGTACAACCAGTCCACAGTGAAATTGGCTGAGCCTCCCCCCCCCAAACACCATCCCACTAAAAAGCCACTCAATCTCATTTCACTCTGTGCGCTTGCTGCACAACTCGCTGGCCCCACGAGTCTATCTGTTTGCTTAATTTCATGTGGAATGAATTAATTCCTTTATACAAGGTACCACTGTAGTTGATATTCAACCTTCCATCCTTTCCAGGGTGGTGAACTGATTACCCAGTTCCTGTGTAGCCTATGTGATTAACTTGTAAACCTCCCACAGAGTGCATTTTAAGCACTATGGGGCAGTATATTAAGCAGCATACACTAGTATAAAATATCCCCCTTGGCAAACGTTGACTGTTCTCTCTGAAACTACTCTCTCTGTTCTTGAGCCAGCCAAGTCTAATTGATATACATCTGATCAGTATGAATTATGTTTCATCTAAAGATGTTTTTATTGTTATATTTTTGGTTTTTTTAATGACTCTTGTTTCATGTAAACCGCCCAGAGTGGCATCTGTTAGATGGGTGGTATATCAATCAATCAATCAATCAATCAATCAATCAAATAAATAAATAAATAAATAAATGATCACCTGGCCATGTCCTGCAGCCTCAAAGTAATTTGTGGCTTGACAGTCACATTCAAAAAAATGTTGACATCTCAGTTTCCACTTGGTTGTTGTAACTCAGCGTCCTGGAATGAAGGGGACCCCCTATGTCTCAAGACGTGGGCCTTGATCTGGAACAGCTCACACCTGGTAGCATGAAAGTGATATCATATCTTGCCTTTTTTCTTTTTCTTTTTTTTCTTTTACCAATATGCTTCTTTGAAAAATATTTTATATGATTACAACATGAACAACAGGAAATCTTATCCTAAGTATAAATGTATTGTGACAAAAGTTTCATAGGTTAATTTCAGAGTCTTGAATTAAATGAGCAAACCTCCCCATCACCTTGATCCATACTATGTATACACAATGTTTTATCCAAGGATGCAATATATGGTCCAGTTAAGTTGCCAGCTGATCAGAACGGAAAAGGTCTGTCTATGTATATTTACCAAACACCTATTGGTAAGGCTTAAATGTCAAGCACATTCACTTTGCAAGCCAATCCAATTAAAATCTACTGGATTCACTTACAACTTAATAGGTTTGCATTTCAAGCCAACAATCCTATATATGTATACTTAGACACCCCCTTCTAATGTATTTAATCTGATGCTTGTGGTTATCAGCCTAAAACAGATTTCTCCTTACTTGATAGTAGCTTGGGTTGAACTTGTGGGAAGTTAATTCCAATCAGCTATGCAAAAGATTAAGTTGTAAGTGCAGCTGCTACAGTTTTCCCATACTGTACAAACACGACTCTGGGTCTTCTAAGTAAAGATGCTCTCAAACACTGTAGGAAATTAACTATATTAAAACGAAGAGGGTAGTCCTGAATAAATGTTATAGATCTCAATGCAAAGATGTATAGCCTTGCAAATGAATTATTTTGTTTAATGAGACATATCCAGCATACATAATATTGTAGATTTGAGGCCCTGACTTTGGGAACTTTTACATTAAGAAGCACCAGCAGAATAACACTTTACAGTCAATATGACTGTGTTAATTTTTTCACTTTGTACATTCAGTTGTCTTAAACAAATTACATTGATTGACACCTTGGTTTCCTATTGCTCTCTATAGGTAGGGTGTACAAAAATTGCAGGAAAGTATTTCCTTATGTTTGTCCCAAGTAAATCTTTAAGTATTGTTAGATGAGATGATGGGACAGCTCAGTGAATTTGGTATCTGTGGCAAATTTATTTTGAAAGAAATGACTGATTTTTGGTTGAGTTGAGCAAATTGCTTTAACCAAAAGTCTCCTGTCATTTACTATCCTTCATACAATTCTGAGGCACTCCCAAGTTCTTTGGTGAGACTAACTCAGACCAGCACTAGCTAAAGATTTTAGAAAGCTTTTGAAAACTGTCATAATTGCTCACAAGTACCAAGTGAGATGCAGACGGTGCAATCCTCCCTGGGAGCCAATCCTGCTGCCTGAGAGACTTGGGGAAGTACCCACGGATGCCCCAACACTGGACCAGCCCAAGAGCAGATTTGTATAGCCAAGGAAAGGCCTGGTGTACAAGAAATAAAGTGCATCTGAGCCTTTAAAGAACAATTTTCAATTTACAAGAAATAGAGTGACAGCCTCCTGACCCTTGCACTATTCACTAAAAATTCAATTATCATTTGCCAATGCTTCGCCCAGGATGTTCAAGAAATGCAAGAGCTGAAACCATATGCACTGAAATGCATCATCCTGCCCTACCTGGTATCAATTGAATATGATACATCAGCTTTGAGTTTCCACCCCTCCTTCGTACTGAATCAGATCAAAATAATGTTAATAGGTTGTTAATGTGTGTCATACATTATGTTTTATAAAGAACATCCCTCTCTTTGAAGATGATAAAACATCAGAATTATTTTAAAAGTTTGGCCAACTATTTCATATCATAGATAATGGGAAAGAGAAAGCCATATCCAATTGTTTTCTTTCCCCTCTTGGCTTACTTAGGGCAGCTACATCCAGTTACCACATTGAGGTGTTTGCCACAGGATCGATTATGTTGTCCTTAGGCATCCATAATCATAGCCATTGATATCCCTGTTCTCCATGAACTTGTCTAAGCATTTCGTAAAGCTGTCAAGGCTGACAGATGTCACCACTTCTTCTGGCAGGGAGTTCCACAGACCATTGATCCTCTGGGTGAAAAAGTGCTTTCTCTTTATTTGTTTTGGGATCTAGTACCCAAAAGTTTCATGGAATGCCCCCTAGTTCTAGTGTTGTGCAATAGGGAAAAGTTTGTCCTTATCTACTTTGTACACACCGTGTGTCATTTTAAAAACTTCACTCAGGTCACCTCTTAGGCGCTGTCGTTCAAGAGTGAAGAGGCCCAGCCATTGCAGCCTCAGATGGTAAGGAATGTGTTCCAGTCCCCTAATCATTCTGGTTGCCCTTCTGTGCACTTTTTCCATTTCCATAATACCCTTCTGGAGGTATGATGATGTGAACTGTACACAATACTCCAGATGGGTCCTCACCATAGATTTATAAAGAGGAAAAATGATACTTGCTGGCTTATTTTCTATATCCTTCCTAATGATCCCTAGCATTCAGTTTGCTTTTTTTCACTGCAGCGACACAGTGTTAACATCTTGAGCTGTCCCCCGGGACACCAAGGTCCCTTTCCTGGCTTGTTCCAGAGATTTCAAACCCCATCGGTTTATAAATGTAATATTTTGACCCCAACGTGCATCACTCTGCATTTACTAATGTTGAAGCTCATTTGCCACTGGTTTGCCCATTCCCCCAGTGTCAAGATATCCCTCTGGAGCTCCTCACATTCTCTCTAATCAGTTTTTACTACCCTGTATAATTTAGTATCGTTGGCAAATTTGGCTACCTTGCTATTTACTCCTACTTCTAGATCAATAATGAAGAGGTTGAAAAGCTGGGATCCCAGTACTGAACCTTGGGGGACCCCACTCTTTACATGAAGGAGTGTCCATTTAGTGCTGCCCTGTGTTTCCTGTCCCTTAGCCCATTGCTGATCCAAGAAAAGACCTGCCCCTTTATTCCACAACTGGCAAGTTTATTCAAGAGCCTTTGTTGTGGGACCTTGTCAAAAGCCTTATGAAAGTCCAGATAAACAATGTCAACTGGATCTCCCTTATCCACATGCTTGTTGATACTCTCAAAAAATCCAACAGATTAGTGAGGCATGATTTGCTCTTACAAAAGCCATGTTGGCTCTCCTTCAGCAACACCTTCTCTTCCATGTGCTTATTAGTTTTATCTTTTAGGATGGTTTCCATCACTGCCTGGGACACATGTCAACCTGACCAGTCAGTAATTTCCTGGATCAACCCTAGATCCTTTTTTAAAAAGCTATTGCAATAGCTGAGGATTAGTCACTATAGGTAGAATAATCTTAGATCATTATATTTCTTAAGGTGCGAGGCCAATACCTCTGGAAACCTGTTCCAGTTGAAATATATTTTATGTATCCTCTGAGCGTGCTGTCCATTCTAAAGGGATTGGTATTTCTCTGTCCCTCTCAATCTGGATAGATGTCTCTCTAGTCTACCTTTTTATACCTTCCTCCAATTCCCAAGTCCCCTGCCATTCATCTGTTCCACTTTCAATTACTAGAAACCCCTCCACTATTGGTTCACCTTCGCCCTTCTTAGTTTCCACCTCCTCTGCTTTTCTCTCAACTTCTACTTTCAATTATGTTAGTTCTCCTCCTCCTTCTATACCTTTTATTTGTATTTTCTATATCCTGGCCACTAATTCTGTTTCCTTATTAATTTGTATGTTAAGTCTGTTCGAGGTGGATGGCACCCTCCTGTCTTGTCCTCTGTACCATGTTTCCGCAAAAATAAGACACTGTCTTATATTTATTTTTTCTCAAGAAGACACACCAGGGCTTATTTTCAGGGGACGTCTTATTTTTATTAAGTAAAATATGCTTGAACGTCAGCCCTGCGCACAACCAAAGCCTTTGCTCTGCCAACAATCCATTCACAGATTATGTTTTCCTGCTCAGGAAATAAAGGGTGCTGACCTGAGCCACACTTGCGCTTCTTAGCATTTCCTCTGTCCACATTCTGCCCGCCGTTTTTGGACCATTTGGATCTCCAACTTCTTCTCTGCAGAAAGCCATAAGATTCTTGCCCTGGGAGTCCTCAACAATTCCTTTCTTGTACTCAACAGAATAGCTCTTTTCTTTTTGCACTCACCTTGTCTGGGGGTACAGATACTCAGGAAAAGCAGGCCCACAGACTGTTGCTAGTCGGTGGGGCTGTCGCTAGTGATGCGTGGACTCCTTTCCCCTTGCTGCTCGCACGTGTGCAATAGGTGGCCTGCAACCTCGGTTACCACACTGTGCACCCATGCATGCGCGAATGGCTAGGAGAAAGGAGTGATGCGGTTGCCACCCGTGCACGGTGATGGGGGCTTCCTACAGGGCAGGGGGTTGGCCTGGATGGCCCTTGAGGTCTCTTCCAACTCTAGGATGCTATAAAAGTCTTGCTTCCCGCACAGCAGCGTCCATCGCCTCCTCGCTCCGGAAGTATGTAAGTGTTATCAGACGCCCCCCCACACACACACAGCACACAACACACACAGCACACAACACACACACCGCGTGCACACACAAAGGAAGGCGTGAGATCTCAAATAAAGGCACTCCGAATGTCACTGCTGCTTTCTGTTCCTCTTCGGAACGACGCGTCCCACGATCTCCCATCCCTTAACCTCCATTCCAGCCAAGGAAGGGAGGTTTGAGTGTTTTGGACGACAACTTCCCAGGATTCCGCAGCGCCCCGGAGGATTCTGGGAGCCGTAGTTCCACCACGAGTCTTCGTGGCTTCGACGGACTTTCTCCGTCTCTGGTTATTTCCCTCAGGAGGAAAGGGAGCGGGGGGGGGGGATTAATGCAGGGGTTGGTTTAGAAGGGAGTCTACGTTTCGCCGCCGGAAGTGACGTCGCTTCTTGGAGCGACCACTTCCGGCGAGCCTCTGGGCCGCTTTCCTCCCACTCGGTGGTTGGTTGGGAGCGGCCGGCGGTGGCGGTGGCGGTGGGGACACCCTAGGACAGCGGCGTCATGGCCGGCATCAAAGGTAGCCTCGCTCGGGCGGTGGGGGAGGGAGGGAGGGCGGCCGGAAGAGGGGCGGGGGGGGGGGGGTGCGGGGCCTGTGCGGGTGTTTGTGTGTGTGGGGGGGGAGGGGCGGGGGGGGCGTAGTCCCTCAGGCCAGGCCGCTGATCCCGGGGAGGAAAGGCCGCCTTGTTCTCCCCTTCCCTCCCCCGAGGAGGGCGAGGACCCCCCCCCGCTTTGTTACCATAGCAACGGGAGCCTGCCCGGGCGTCGAGGAGGCGCCCCTTGGCCGGGGGGGGTGGGGGGGGCTGGGGGGAAACGAGCAGGCCGGGAGCCCCCTATTATTATTGTTTCCTCCCCACTTCTATGGGGGCCCCCACTCGTCGGGCCCTGGCCCTCCTCCTCCCCCTCCTCCTCCTCCTCCTCCTCCTCCTCCTCCTCCGGTTCTCTCTCGTCCTTTTCACGAGGTCCTCGGCGGGGGCTTGTTTTGGAGCCATCGCCGTCATATGATACACCCCAGCCCCCCCCCCCCCCCCCAGCCCCCAAGGCCCACCCGGTGCGGTAGCCTCACAGTCGATGTCCAGCCCTTCGGCGGAGCACCGCAACTCCCTTTCCGAAAACAAAAGGAAAGCCCACGAGGTGGTCCTTTAGTAGTGGATGCGTATTAGCGTTGCTTGTTGGGTTAAGAGCCTCCATGTGCAGGGATCGTCTATCCCGGCTGGACTTAAGACAGTCCGTTAAGAGCTGCTGCCTCGGTGCCCTGGGGCGGCAGAGGGACTGGAAAACAGAAAGACACGGAGAGGTTAACCCTTGGGTCGCCATTCGGATGTGTAGTAGTGTATAGAAGTGAGGACTTTCCTGTGGGTTTGCTTTTGTTTTCAGACTCCCAACACATGGTGCTGAATGGGACTGCAGTCCAGAAAAGCTCTTGCTAGAACAAATCTGCCACATGTCCCAAGACCAGTTGCTCATATTCCTGCATGAGACGAGGCCTCTGCATGTGTGCCCAGCAGTGCACCTGGAGACTGCAACTACTAATCTGATGCAGGAATATGAGCAGTCTTGTGGACGCATATTCTCTTTAGAGCTCTTCTTACATTGTCCTTCACTTCCTGAATGTTATGTTAAAGTAACTAGCTATAGAGCAGAAGAAGGGGTTGTTGTTTTTTTGTATAGTAGGTTATACTGTTTTACAACATGCCTTTTCTCTCATGCTAAATTGGGTCATAACATTAATCATATGCTTGGAAGAGCATGTCCTTATGTGGATGGATAGTTGGCTGGTAGGAAAAAGACTAGGATGCATAGATATTTCACTTAGTCAGGAGCTGAGGATGCTTTTCAAGCAAGTCCATAATAGAGTGAGGGCATTCTTATCTCTCATTGCTTTTGGAGCTTAGCCAGTGAGACGGTTACATGCAAGTTGTTTTCATCTAAATAATGATGATCTCCTTTAAAATGGTAGACTGTAATAATAAGTACATTCTTGGACATAGCTGCTTGCCAAAGACCACACAGTGGAGGCACAGTGGGGAAATGGACCTTCCATCCTCTGGCTCTGCAGCTGGACACACTGAGCTATCCAGCCAATGTATTTGTTATTACTACTCTATAATGATTACATCCGAGTCTATTAAATATCTATACAGTGGTACCTGTACTTAAGAGTTTAATCCATTCTGAATGCATGCTCATAAATTGAACAACTCATAGGTTGAGCAGCCATATCTAAAAAAATATAAAAAATTAAAAAAATTAAGTATTGCAGACTGCATCTAAAATTTGTAAGGCAGCACGTAAAACACCAGCGGTTTTCTGCTCTTAAGTTAATTGCTTGTAAGTAGAGGTACCACTGTAGTTTGCTTGAGGTGGTGGTGGTGTGTGTGTGCAAGGATGTCATGTTACATTGTTTTGTATTAGCTGCTTCCACCTGTCAATTTGAGTCACCGTTACTAAAAACTGAACTGTTCTGTATCTTTGTTTTTCAGTACTGTATAGTTCATTTGCAAGATTGAGGTTGAGAAAAGATGCCATTCTTTGGTTTCCTTTCTGCTTGTTTGTAGGGGAACGAAATAACTCTCTGTTTTTGAGTACTGATATGGTTTTATGTATGTTTTTTTCCAGCTTTGATTAGCTTGTCCTTTGGAGGAGCTGTTGGTCTAATGTTTCTCATGCTTGGTTGTGCCCTTCCACAGTACAAGTGCGTACATTTTTTAAAAAAAAACATACTGGGTAGCAGCTGTTTGTTTATTTTGAATTTCCAATTCTATTCCTTTGTCTGAAGCTAGTGGATTTAAACAAACAAACAAAAAGCTAGGAGTCCTTTAGACACAAAGTAAGGGGGGAAAGCCAGTTGTGCCTGCCCTTAGTTGAGGAAGACCAGCCTCAACCTTTACAGTTATTTGCTGTAAATGCCAATAAAACTGAGTGAGTTAACCAGAGCTTTGTTTAGTTGTCTCACACAGTTAATGGTTTGCAACCTAATTCATAGCCTGTCTAATCGCAAGGAATGGGATAGAGGGCTTTTAGTCCCTCTTTCTTCAGTTCTAAAAGAATAGTTTAGGAAATTTACTTCTATTAAGGTAAAGACACTACAGCTGATAATTTGTTTCTAAAGCTGGCATACAGTATTAAATCTGTTAATAGGGAGGGAGAGGACATAATTCTTCACTCAGCAGATGCCTGGGGTCTGCACCCATAACTTTTCTTCAAAACTTCTTGGTTTTAAGCAGAAGATGTCATGACATGTAATTTTGCAGTTTAAGTTCCAGATACATTTCCCATATGTATTTTACCTGCCCAACTTGCTCACCAGCTCCTTCTCTATGGCTTCTATGCAATCCCACATATGGATTGTACACTTGCACAGAGCATTTTTTGCACAGCTTTTATAACTATGTGAGGGTTTTTGCAGGTGTTCTGTTCTCACTTTCCAATTTTAAAAGGAACACTGCTTTGACCACCACAAGGAAAATATCTGAGGCACATCACTTAAAGCTTGGCAAAAACATCAAAACAAAACAATCCACAGCAACAAATATGAAATAATTTTCACTTTCAAATTGTTTGAGGAATGAATAGGAAAAGGACTGCAGATGAAAATGTTATGCATATGTATTTGTAATCACAGTTCATATAAAGAAAATATTTGATCTGTAAGACAGTCAGAATCTTTTTAGAAAAACAATCTAAGAAATGGAATAAATAATAATTACAGTAATAAAAAAAGAAGAGTGTTATTTTGTGGACAGACAATTAACTTTTCTTTCTTTGCTCCTAGCAAATATTGGCCCTTGTTTGTTCTTTTCTTCTACATCCTCTCTCCAATTCCATACTGCATAGCAAGAAGAGTAGTTGAAGACACAGATGCTGCAAGCAACGCCTGCAAAGAACTTGCTATATTTCTTACGACAGGCATTGTTGTCTCAGCATTTGGGCTTCCGATTGTATTTGCCAGAGCTCAGCTGGTAGGTATTTCCTTCTTTAGATTCCACTCGTACCATGGTATTCTAATGATACATAAAAAGGAGTTACAGAAAGGGGGATGTTGCATGATTTGAAAAAGATTGCAAGGCTGACTTCAGACACTGATCTGGGACTTCTTGGGTTGCTGCTGAAGACTTATTTATTTATTTATTTATTTATTTATCTTGTATCCCGCCCATCTTCCCACTGGGAACTCTGGGCGGCTTACAATAATAAAACAGGTAATAAAAACACTAAACAGAAAGGCAAGACCCAAGCATAATTAATGCAAGGGGACAAGATGGCGACAAGACCCATGCATAGTAGAGCAAGGGGGGGACTGACTAACTGGAAAGGTCGCCAAACACAACAGATCCAAGGGAATTCTTGACATTCTTATAGAGAGAAGATTTAGTTGAGCTGAGTATTTTTTCATAGTAGTTGGCACTCAGTCTGTACTGAACGTGCATCCCACACTTGAGTCTACTCTGTTATTGGTTAGTCCAGGTAGAGTCTGCCATATTGCCTGCGGCATGATCATTTTCAACATGACAGGTATTCTGTGCATAATGGTGTTGTAGGCTACAAATCCCACCTTGGTCTTCATTTGATCTTCAGACTAGAAAACTAACAAGCTGGAATTCATCTGTGTAATTTGAAAGCCACTAAATGGTAGTGACTAAGAGTGATCTGTAAGGCAAAACTTCACCAACATTGCCTTGCCTTGCCATGCAGCAATTAACCCCTTAAATGGCTTTTAGAAAGTAGCAGTTACCAGCCTCAGACTCCATTCTGTAGTAGTAGTAGTAGTAGTAGTAGTAGTAGTAGTAGTAGTAGTAGTAGTAGTAGTAGTAGTAGCAGCAGCAGCAGCAGCAGTAGCAGCAGCAGCAGCAGCAGCAGCAGCAGCAGCAGCAGCAGCAGTAATAGTAATCATACCTAGAGGGTGGTTGAAATAAGTATTGATAATGTATGAACAGTGTGTAGGGGACTGAAAACTTGCACTCTGCTCCTCCTTTGAGAACAAACAAGGCCAGGATTCTGTTTATTAAAGCTGCCTGGGAGTTAGATAGGGAAGTTGTCCTGCATAGACATGTACAAGGTTGCACTAAAATTTACAGATAATTAAATGTTGTATGAGCAAGACACAGGACTGGGAGGTGCACATGCAGATATTTCTGTGCCCTTAGGTTATATAGTAAGATGCTCCCAGATGATTCAAAATTAATTAAATGCCACATTTACTATATGATTTTTGCCCAGACTTGTATCCATATTGACAATTTGGATATTTTGCCAATTGCAAAATGCTGACCTGTTCTGAAGAATTTAATAAATAGATAGCTCCAGAGATTGGTCTGAAGGTACATAAAACTGTTTGAGTAACACAAAGTTACTTATATACCGTCTCATAGCACTTAAAGCACTCTCTGGGCAATTTACAGTTTAGTTATGCAGGCTACACATTCCCCCCTTCACCGGAAGCTGGGTACTCATTTTACCAACCTCAGAAGGACAGAAGGCTGAGTCAACCATGAGCTGGATACCTGGGATTGAACCCCAGGTCATGAGCACAGTTGTAATTGCAGTACAGTTGTTTAATCACTGCACCACAAGGTTCTTGCAAAGGGGGCAGATGGCAGTCTAGTGAGCACAGTATATTGAAACCATTGCTATTGATCCTTGAACAGATTGAGCTTCCTCCATCCACAATCATTCTTTGAAATGCCTCCTGATGGGTAATTGTATTTATGTATGTATGTATTTTGATTATTTTTTACCCCACCTTTCTTGGAAAAGGACCCAAGGTAGCTGACAATAATGAGGGACAATATACATCCCAGAACATTTAAGACATATTCAAGATTAAGAACAGGGAATTAAAATAGGCATCTTACAACATTAAAAGATAGCATTAAAGCTACAAAGAGCACGCAAAAGGGGGGAAAAATCCATTATGAGGGATGGAAACTAACACGGAAAATACTGGTGTTCTTATGAAATCAGTCAATACAATCATGCATGGTAATTTATCTAAAAGCCACATAATAGGTAGTCCAAGAGATGTAGCATCTCTTGTGTTTGTTTGCTTCTTTGTATATGTAACTTTTTTCTTTCTCCTATTTGTAGATTTATTGGGGAGCCTGTGCACTTGTCCTCACAGGAAACACAGTCATTTTTGCTACCATCCTAGGGTTTTTCTTGGTTTTCGGTAGCAACGATGACTTCAGCTGGCAGCAGTGGTGAAAAGAGTTGGAAAGAGAACTATCACCATCTTGAGTCATTCAGTGGCCATCCATATAAAAGAAAGAACAGGCAATAAAGTGAATGTACTGTTTCCACAGAGGGACCCTAGGTGTAGGACACTCTGTAGTCTTTTTTCCTCTCCTTTCGCATACAAAGTTTGCAATATGTTCAATTTAAATATTTTTAAATGTTGATGCTATTTTATTTTAATGCTTTACTTACTTTTATGTGAGAACCAGAATGCTTAAATGTGATCCTTTTTCTTATGTTTGGAGAATGTCATAATCCTATCTCAACATAAGAACTGATCTTGTTACCATGGGGTAGTTTAAAGTTCTAATGTTCCACTGGGCAACAAATCAAAGGTGCAGTCCAGTCAAAGGTAAGTGTGTTGGAAACCCTATCCTAGACATGCATATTTGGAAGTAAGTCACACTCAGTTCAACGGGGCTTACTCCCAAGTAACTGTACATAGCACTGTGTGTGGGCCATCTTCCAGATTTCATTGGGAGATTTAAGCATGTGCCCAGAACTCTCCCTTTGTTTTGAAATACATGGGACATAAAAAGCTGGATTTTATCCCTAATTAGCAAAAATGTTCATATTCAAAGGTGTTTGGTAAAACAGCAAGCACTCAGGCCTTGATTAGTGCACTGCTTATACCTGTGTACAGCTGAAAACATTATAATGCCATTGGCATGGGGGTGAGATAGCTTTTGACAATTATGAGATTTCTGAGTTTTAATTTACTTTTAACAGCTTATGCTCCTTGTACAAATGCATTGGAAGTTTTTGTTGATTAGGAGGGAGGAATGTGATGTCTCAACAGGGAGTGGAGGACAATGGCCATTTGAAATCCACTTTTCTAGAAACCCATTTTGAAATCTTCCCATTTATAAGCATTCCATGCTTTGATCATTTATGCCCCCCTTTTTGATGTTTTACCAAAGGGAGGCTGGGGGAGCAGCCATGAAACTACTGATTGCTGGCACAGCTCAGCAGGGCATTCTCCTTTACAGGCTACATGGAAATGAATGGTAGGGCTGTCCTCAGCTCTCTTTCATTTTCCCTCTGGCTGGTGCAGGAGAACTGCATAGTGGACTTCACTCACTGTTTGCAGAGTACAAAAGGAGAATGTTTGCTTCCCTTAATTTATATTAGACATGATCTAAAAAGGCTTTTCAAAAGATTTAAACTTGTTGTAGGTAGTACATTAACTGACAGCTCATTTACTGTATTAATATACAGTTGAACCTTGGCAGCCTGGCAGATCTTTGACTGTAAAGATTTTATAGTGATTCTGTCAATATGTCATTGATGCATCAATGTATTAATTCTTCATTCATAATTGTAGTTCTTTTAGAGTATCTATTACACGCAATTTGCAATATTTAATATTTGTTGCATACCTCTTAATTGTCTTTCCCATTAACCATCAATTGCCATATTTTGTTGACATAATTATTTTGGAGTGGTGCTTTGCTGGTGACTGCCTCTGTCTGCACTGAAACTGTGTATTTATGCAAACTAGCCAAGTCTAACTTCTTGATTAGATCCTCTAACATTACTCTCTTTCAAACAGTTGATAAACCCACCGGCACAATCCATTCCCCTGTGGGCATGGCTTAACTGAGCCTTATTTCTTCCCTCTCTGACTGGTCCATAGGCTTTGCACAGTCCACAGTGTCTATATCTATTTGGCCAGCCCTGGGATTTTTTTGAGAAATGGGGAACAGGCAGCTGGATACAAAAACAGTGTACATGGTCTCTCCTTCCAAGCAGTGTCTGGAGACCGGCAGGGAAGAGAGATGAAGGGTGATCCCCTTCTGCTGAAAGCACTCAGTCCACGTTGGCACAGGACTAGATTATGCCTTCGCAATTGCATCAAAAACTAAAAGAGTTCTTTTGATAGATTGCTGCTATCAGTGGATCAAGATATTGTACAAAAGGATAGGTGATGGGCTTCTGTGTATTCTATTGAACATGTGATTCTGACCTTGAAAGCCACTGAATATGACAGTTGTATCAATATTGTAACTTCAGAAAGGTTTTTTCCTTGAGACTTAAGTAGAAGTGGGTTTGAAGTATATGCAGAGTTATTTGGATCTTAGTCTAAATTTTAAATATCAGAACAGTCTGTTTGTTTTTGTAGTTTTAGGGATTTGAAAACACAACTTTTACTCAATGACACTGGGATGTTCTCAAACCCCTAACATTCTTTTTGAAATTCCCTGTACTGATGGTGGAGTAAGTTTAGCTGCCATGTTTATGGATGCAAATTCATTTTCTGATCCTCTCAATCATGTACTAGAGCAAAATAGGTTCCCCTCCTTCCCTGTACTGCTGTTGCTTTTCTTTGTGAAATGGTACTCCTTGGTTGGATGCCAATTCTATAATATTTCATATTAGTATGTTTTCTGTGCATTGATTGTGTGGGCAGCATTGTGGTGGTGAACACACTTCTTTTTAGACATAGTGTGGTCTCCAATTATCAGGTTAGACGTTTGAGAGGTATGTCTTATTTCCATGTAATATGCACTGAGAAGCATTGTCATCCTTCTACAAAGAGAAATTTTGATGAGAAAATAAACAATTTAAATATTAAATTGTTCTGTCTTTTTAATGATGTTATATAATACATGAGGTAGTTTTTTGTATTTGAGGAGCAGGGAATCAATTATTTAGACTTGATTCATTATCTGTCATGGTCTGGTGATATGATGAAATTGGCTCAGATAGACATATAGCCTGGCAGATAAGATTATGGTGTCAGCTCTAAAATTCTTATAAAATTGAATGTAGCTAGGGCTATGTATGTGCCTTTTTAAAAAGTCATGCTTTAAACCAACATAGATTGTATCAGACAATTATATTTTTATTATAAGGATTTTTATTGCACTGATTCACCACAAAGACTTCTGGCATGGTTGTCAAAAACCCATAGAAAACAAGATTGAGGAAGCTGACCTTTACTGACACTGGATCATCCAGTCAACTTTGAATGGCATTCTATCGAGGATTTCAGACACATTTTCCCCCAGCCTTACTTCACCACCCTTAGCAGTCTCTTATTCAAGTACTCTACTGATCAGACTGGTTCCTGCTTAGCTTTCAAAATCAGCTGAGAGCAGTGGCTTCAGGGTGCTGTGATGGATGCTGTTAACACCTGTGTACAAGCATATAGCCTAAAAGATATGATACAAAAAGCATACTAGGCATTGGTTTTTCTATACAAAGTTTTTAATAGTGACAAATTTGAATTGAAACAGTTGAAGAATAGAAGGAAATGAAACCAAAGTGATTTCTCAGCAAAGCCATATTTGCCTCAGAGTGGTGGTCTGGCTGCTTTAAAGGTGATAGTTGAGGGAGCAGATGAGTAAAATATGCCTCATTCCTTGCACATGATAAGCGTTGCAATTTTTACTGTTTTAAATAGTACACATTCTGTTCATTCAAGGAGTTCTATGGGGAACAAACTCTTACATAGAATTGCCTAATGGACTGTGACAGTTTGTCTACTGAAAATAAAAGCTGTGAGGGGAAAAGAACAAGGCAGCAGCTGTTGTTGCGGGACCCACTGTACAGGTGCTTCTACGCCAATGCTCGAAGCCTCCGAGCAAAGATGGGAGAACTTGAACATTTGGCAGCTAGGGATAACATAGATATAATAGCCATAACAGAAACCTGGTGGAATGTGGAGAACCAGTGGGATACAGCAATCCCAGGCTATAAACTCTATAGAAGGGATAGAGAGGGGCGGGTTGGAGGAGGAGTGGCCATCTATATCAAAGAAGGGGTAAAATCCAGCAGAATGGAGATCGACAGAGGGTCTGACTCCACCATAGAATCACTGTGGGTTAAACTACCAGGTCCCAGGAGTGATGTGATAGTTGGAGTATTCTATCGTCCACCAGATCAAAAACTTGAGGGGGACCTTGAAATGAGGAGAGAAATCATGGAGGTGACTAAGAGGGATAGGATAGTAATCATGGGGGACTTCAATTATCCCCACATTGACTGGGCCAATGCGAGCTCCGGGCAAGAAAGAGAAACTGGGTTTCTCGACTTGCTGAATGACTGTGCCTTAGAGCAACTTGTCATGGAGCCCACCCGAGAACAGGCAACTCTGGATCTAATACTGTCTGATACTCAGGACCTGGTCAGGGATGTGAATGTCACTGAGCCTCTGGGGAACAGTGACCATGCTGCAATCTCCTTTGCCATGCATGTCGGAGGAAGAGTGTCAACCAAATCAGACATAAAAACCCTTGATTTTCGAAGGGCAAGCTTCCCTCAGATGAGGAAACTAGTTAGAGAGAAATTGAAGGGGAATGTTAGAAGAATCCAATCTCTTCAGAGTGCATGGAGCCTGTTTAAAACAACAATAATAGAGGCCCGGCACAAGTGCATACCACAAAGAAAGAAGAGCTCATTTAAGTCCAAGAGGACACCAGCATGGTTAACGAGTGGAGTTAGAGAGGCTCTAAAGTGCAAGGAGAGGTCTTTCTGTAAATGGAAATCCTCCCCAAATGAAGAAAATAAAAAGGAACACAAACTCTGGCAAAAGAAATGTAAGAAGATGATAAGGGAGGCAAAGAAAGACTTTGAGGAACGCATGGCTAGCAATATAAAGTAATAATAAAAGCTTCTTTAAATATGTTAGAAGTAGAAAACCTGCCAGAGAACCAGTTGGCCCTCTGGATGGTGAGGGAGGAAAAGGGGAGGTTAAGGAGGACTTGGACATTGCAGAGAAATTGAATGACTTCTTTGCGTCTGTCTTCACGACAGAGGACCTTGAGCGGATTCCGCTGCCTGAGCCGCCCCTCTTGACTAAAGAATTAAATCAAATACAGGTTAAAAGAGAGGAGGTTTTAGGACTAATCGATAAATTGAGGATTAACAAGTCACCGGGCCCAGATGGCATCCACCCAAGGGTTATTAGGGAACTGAGAAATGAAATTGCAGATCTCTTAACGGTTATATGCAACTTGTCTCTTAAAACGGCCACAGTGCCGGAGGACTGGAGGATGGCGGATGTCACACCAATTTTTTAAAAAAGAAGGAGGGGGGGACCCAGGAAACTACAGGCCAGTTAGCCTTACATCTGTCCCAGGGAAGATGGTGGAAAGCCTCATCCAAGAGAAAATCTTAAAACACATAAAAGAACAAACCTTGCTGAGAGAAAATCAGCATGGCTTCTGTAAGGGTAAATCTTGTCTGACAAACCTTTTAGAATTTTTTGAAAAGGTCAACAGGCACGTGGATTTGGGTGAACCGGTGGATATAGTCTATCTGGATTTTCAAAAGGCTTTTGACACAGTCCCTCACCATAGGCTGCTGAGAAAATTGCACAGTCAGGGGATAAGAGGACAGGTCCTCTTATGGATTGAGAACTGGTTGAGATCCCGGAAACAAAGAGTAGGTGTCAATGGGAAATTTTCACAATGGAGAGAAGTGAAAAGCGGTGTGCCCCAGGGCTCTGTCCTGGGACCGGTGCTTTTCAATCTGTTCATAAATGACCTGGAGACAGGGATAAACAGTGAGGTGGCCAAGTTTGCAGATGACACAAACTTTTCTGTGTGGTGAAAACCAGAGAAGATTGTGAAGAGCTCCAGAAGGATCTCTCCAAACTGGGGGAATGGGCTGAGAAATGGCAAATGCGTTTTAATGTAACCAAATGTAAAGTAATGCATATTGGGGCAAAAAAATCCAAACTTCATCTATCAACTCATGGGCTCTGAGTTATCCGTGACAGATCAGGAAAGAGATCTTGGTGTGTTGGTGGACAGCTCCATGAAGGTGTCTACCCAATGTGTGGCAGCAGTTAAGAAGGCCAATTCCATGCTAGGGATTATCAAAAAGGGGATTGAAAATAAAACAGCTAACATTATAATGACATTATACAAAACAATAGTAAGACCCCATTTGGAGTATTGTGTACAATTCTGGTCACCGCATCTCAAGAAAGACATAGTGGAACTGGAAAAGGTGCAGAAGAGAGCGACTAAAATGATTACTGGGCTGGGGCACCTCCCTTATGAAGAAAGGCTAAAACATTTGGGCCTCTTTAGTCTGGAAAAAAGGCGCTTAAGGGGGGATATGATTGAGACATACAAAATAATGCAGGGTATGAGTAAAGTGGATAGAGGGAAGCTCTTCTCTCTCTCCCAAAATACCAGAACTAGGGGACATACACTCAAATTGAGGGCTGGGAGAGTGAGAACAGACAAAAGAAAATTTTTTTTTCACCCAGCGCATTGTTAGTCTGTGGAACTCCCTGCCATAGGATGTGGTGATGGCATCTGGCCTGGATGCCTTCAAAAGGGGATTGGACAGATTCCTGGAGGAAAAGTCCATCACAGGTTACAAACCATGATGGAGATGTGTAATCTCCAGGCTTAAAACCAGGGTACTTCAAGGGCCAGAAGCAGGGGAGTGGTATCAGGAGACAGATATCTAGTCTCATGCGCTCCCAAACGCATCTGGTGGGGCCGCTGTGAGATACAGGAAGCTGGACTAGATGGGCCTTTGGCCTGATCCAGCATGGCTCTTCTTATGTCTTATGTCTTATGTCTTATGCCTGCATGCTTTCAAATACATACTGTATTTGCAGTTTTATTGCTATTTATTGTCAAGTCACTTACAACTTATCTTGACCATATGAACTGATGACCACTAAAAGGTATGAGTATTAATAGCCCTGCTCAGATTTTCCAACCTCACCGTCATCAGTTTCTCTCTGAGTCAGCACATCTTGTGTTAGGCCTTCCTCTTGGTCTAATATGTTCCTCTTTTCATAGCACTGTCTTCCCTAGTTAATCTTGTCTGCTCTTAAAGTACAACAGCCTCATTTTAGTCATTTTACTTTCCAGAAAGACAAGCTGGAGGTAATCAACCACCTATTTATTTATCTTTCTGGCAGTTCATGGGGTAAAGCTCTCCTCAAAAGATTTCAGACAAACTTGTTTTGGCTTGATTTGCTTGTCAGTTTTCTTCATTGTTTGTACAGAGTCATCAGGAAGAGAACGGATGAATTTGGTTCTGGTCTCCAAACGGTACATCTCCCATAGTTGACCTCCCTTATCTCAGTGTCCATATAGAGCTAAGAGTCTCTAGAACTAAAACTACAATGTCCGTGTTTTTCTACAATTAGCATCACGTTGCATGCTCCTAATGCGAGGGGGTTTTGTGTGTAAGGGCAACAAATGTAGACTCCTAGCAGTTGCCTCAAATTGAATTTTCACAGTCGAGCAGTAGCCTAAGATGGAGGATGTAAGGGTCACAGAAAAGAATTCATCCTTCTTGTGAAGAAGGCAGAGAAATTCTTGAATGGGGGGGAGGGCGACTGTGCAAAAGTTGTGATGGAAAGTGACACTGGCTCAGGAGTGTTCTTGTTAGTACTTCACAGAAAAAAGTAGCGTTATAACTTATACGCCAGCTCAAGATGCAAATGCAAGCAACGCACCGTTTCTGTACTTTCTAATTCATTTACGATAGACGGACAAAACTCGTACCAGGCTCCACCTTGTCAAGGAAGCATGAGCGCATGCGCACTTGGGAATGCCTCCTCGCCAAGGCGTTGATAGAGCCTCGCCATCCCCGCCCCCATTAGGGCACGTGACCGCCGCCGGGCTGCAACCATAGAGAGGTGACTTGCGTACACGACGAGGTTTTATCAGGCTCGCAGACAGTCCACTTCCGGGTGGGAAAGGTCCTCCGGCGGCGCCTCCTTCCCTCCCTGGCCCACTCTTCTACCTCGGCGGCCAAGATGGCGGCGGGCGGCGCGGGCAGCGGAAGCGGCGCTGGGGCGGCCTCGGTGGCGTCGCTGTGGAGCGAAGTGAATCGCTGCGGGCAGAACGGAGACTTCGGGCGCGCCCTCAAGTCGGTCCAGAAGAGTGAGTGCGCGGAGAGCCCGGCGCCTGCCTTCAGCGCCCGCCCGGTGGAGTCACTCCCGGGGGCTCCCGGCTTCTCTGTGTGTGTGTGTGTGTGTGTGTGTGTGTTTGTATGTGTGGTGTGTGTGTGTGTGTGTGTGTGTGTGTGTGTGTGTGTGTGTGGGGGGAGGTGTACGCCCCCCTCCCCCCCCGCCGACACCGCCGCGCGCCGCCTGTGGGAAACGGCCTTGAGGGGGGCTCGGCGGGGGCCTCCCTTCGCGAGTTTGGGGGTTTGGGACCTCGAGGTCTGAGGCCGTTGGCGAGCCTTCTTCCCACGTACGTGCGTGGCTTTTCCGAGGACTTTCCCTGGCGATCTTGCGCTTTAAGATGGATTGGTTTGGGGGGGTGACAAGGGCAGTTAGTTTCTTTTGGGTGCCTCTAAGCAGGCAACCCCCGTTCTTTCCGTTGGAAGCCATTCCCTGGTGGAGTTGTAACGACTTACGGGAGATTATTAAGGCCTCGGATCGTTGGCCTCCGTTAGTCTATTCTGGGCAGCGGTTCAGTGACTTGGACAGCTGTGTGACAGGCTGGGCATCATGACGGGAAGTTCCCAGCATTGCTCCTCTGTGCTATGAAAAGCTAAGTTAAACACATTGTTGTTTGTTATCCAGTTTTAAATGGCATGGGAATAATTTCTTACTGCCTTTGAGCATTATTGTACTGTTCATACATTTTGTTTGTGTGATGCTATTACCTATGATATCCAAGTAAGAGGAGAGTACATAGTCAGAGTACCTTAGGAGGCAGTAGAATGACACAACAAATTCCTGAATAACAAACATTATGGTTTTTGATTGCCTCTGCTTACAATAACGGCAGCTAAATAAACCAAGAATCCTTATTTCAGAATTAGTTTTTGTTGAGCATTTCCTCTGTCTCTGGAAATGCTCGATTCTTTTTCTGTTTGGTGGGAATGGGCAGGCCTTTTAAATTTGACCACCAGTCAAGCAATCTCTTACTTCCAATTGTCATGAGTAGAGATGGGCACGACCAGGAAAAATTACGTTTCGAGTTGTCGTGTGTCGGAGCCGGCCCGTTTCAGCTTGTTTCCGTTTTTCGCGAAATTTTTCAAAAATTTGTCGTTTTGTTTGTCGGATTTTCGTCTGTTGTTAGTACTGGTTTGGGGGGGCAGGCTCCTGGAGGCACCTCTCTGGGGTGGGTGCCTCCTCTGGCCCGCCATGAAGGGAAAGCGGGCTCCTGGAGGCACCTCTCTCGGGTGGGTGCCTCCTCTCCTCACCCGCTACAAAATGGCATGCATAGCCATAGTAGTAGCAGGCAGAGGCACCTCTTTCGGGTGCCTCACTGCCTGCTGGAGAGCGAAGTGACAGAGGACTGGAGTGAGTCACTGGGGACCCCTAAGGGCGCCCGC
This sequence comes from Phrynocephalus guinanensis, assembly GCA_037367245.1. Classification (NCBI taxonomy): domain Eukaryota; kingdom Metazoa; phylum Chordata; class Lepidosauria; order Squamata; family Agamidae; genus Phrynocephalus; species Phrynocephalus guinanensis. The sequence goes on from CM074738.1 coordinate 2,714,652, forward strand.
TGTGACTCACTAAGAAGGGAACTGTACTTGCTGTAGTGCAATGCGAGTACACAGATCTGGCTTGGGGTTAGGGGTTAGCGCAAGGGCTAGGATTAGGGTTACTGGTAAGGTTCAGGTGAGTTACTGGGGTGCACCTCTGGGTGCCTCTCTGACCCACTAAGAAGGACAGTGTACTGGCGTATGGGTTAGGGTTTGGGTTTGGGTTTGGGCTAGGGTTAGTGGCTTTTTATGCCCGACTGGCACATCCCAGAAGTCTCAGTCAAAACCTGGCCAAGTGGCCATGCAATTGGTGGATATGGCTCCAAAAATTTGCATGGTCCACTCCCATGGACAGCCCATTGCGCAGGTGTAAAAAAATAAAAATAAAATAAAATAAAATCAATGGAGACGTTTTGTTGCAAGAAAAACCCACTGCTGCTACTGTAAAAATTCAGGCGCTTGGCGAGTTGGCGTGGGCGAGTGCGACTCGACGACGAGGATGCGCACTTTGCGCAGCCCAGGAGAGGAGGGGAGGGAGGCCGGGGACCCCCCCCCCCCAGAAACCACCCCTCTGGTAGGTGCCCTCACTCAGGCAGGCATATTTTTGCCTGCTTTTTTGGCCGAGAATCGGGTTTTTTTTATTTTTTAAACTTTTTTCCTGTGCTGCTTGGCATCGCGCAATCGCTGCGATGCCAGGAACGACAACGAAAAATCAGACCCAATTTTTCTTTAGTCAGTTCGAGTTCGAGTTCTGGCAGAGTAATTGTCGTTACCGTTTCCGTAATGGAAATGAGAAACGGAAACGGAAACGAGAATTTCGCCAAGTCGTGCCCATGTCTAGTCATGAGGAATTCCGATCCAAGATTCAGGGTAGGATTACTTGCTTGCTCTACATTCTGTGGTGGTCCCTCATCTAAGCATAACAACCCAACCATGCTCATATCAGGTCATTAGAGTAGGCCTACTTGAATTGTTGGAACTAATGGAAGAGTTGAATCACTAAAACTGTATTAATTCAGTGGGCCTGCTAAGCAAAATGATGTTGTTGACCATTAAGTGAACTGGAGAAATTCCACTGGTTGTTCAGTGGCTCTCACTGAAAACAGGAGCTCATTACTATTCAGAGTTCTTGCAGATGTTGTTGCTGTTATTTTGACATATACTGTATACTACTCTATAATAATTTTGTATACCACATCAAATGTTTTTTTATTTTACCTAATCTCTATTCGTTCCATATGGAAGATAGTTCCATATGGAAAATAGCTTACACATGGCTTATCATGTAATCACTGAATGTAGTTGACTTTGCTGTGGATGGAAGAGACTTTGCTAGGTATACCTGCACACTGGCAAACTGTCAGGTTACTGCTTTCTATTATGAACTGAAAAGTTCACTTGTAGCTATTGGCATCTTTTAACTTCTATGAAACTTTACAAGGTGCAATCATGTTCATATTTTAAAAGTAAGTCAGAAAACCAAGAAAAATGGGGTAGTAATATATGCTAAGCCTGAGTTGCAACCAATTTTGATTAAGAAAGACGAGGAAGGTAGATGGATTATTATCCAAGCAACTCTTCAATCTAAGAAAATGACGATTGTGGGTATATACAGCCCAAATGACAAAAAGTTGCAAGAACTTTTTTTAAGAGTTGCTGCAGGAGCTATTACAATACGAAGATACCCCAATGGTCATTTTAGGAGATTTCAATGCTGTTCACAACCCAAATATGGACAAAAAAAATCACCAGCTGGGAAAAAAAGGGGGGGGTAGATACTCTACCTAAACCTTTCTTACATTTAACTAGCATTTTGCAGATTCAGGACATATGGAGGAGAAAACGTCCAATTACTAATGGATTTACATTCTACTCTGCCCGCCTGTCAGATGCATTTACTTAAGACATTGTATGCTGTTTATTCATCTTGTTGGGCTTGTAAAATGGCTTACAATAAAAAGAGAACTCTGTATAATAAAAGCAGTGTGTTCCAGTGCTGCCATCATTGTCAGATCCACAGATATGTCTGACCTCTAGCGCAGGCTACTGAGAACAATTTAGCAATTATATTTTAGAGAAAAAATAGCATAGTGCTGGTATCATCTACTGTGAAAATCACAGGCCCAGGATGAGGGATTTATTGCCTGGTCTGACTGACAAGTGGTCAAAACAGACTTAGTTTAATTCACCAGAAAATTTTGATTAAGTACTGGTATGATTGACCATTGTGACCTGCACAGTGAATGCCAGACACCAACTGGTCTGTTGGGTCTCAACAAGACATGTGAACCATCTGTCCTGGAATACAGTCAGCGTTTGCCTTCAGCTGTAAGTAAGTGCCTATCCTGTCTTATAGATACTTGCCTGCTGTTGCTGATTTTTGCCAAAGAGCCCATACTTTTTTTTCATTAAAAGAATTATTGGGATCTGATGCCTTCCACTTAAAAACATTTAGGACGCTGTTTCCACCAGCACTAGCCCCAGTAGCAGTGATCATGACCAGGGAAAGTTGCTGTCTAGAATATCGAGATGGTAGTTGGCTTCAGAAGCCTGTGCATCTGCTCGGCATGAATGGGAGTGGCTAGGTCCTTACAGGAGTTTAATGAATTGTGTTTACTTCTTGCAGTATTGCAAGTCAATAAGGATGACGTGACTGCTCTGCACTGCAAAGTGGTATGTCTTATCCAAAACGGAAATTTTAAGGAAGCTCTCAGTGTGATTCACACTCACACCAAAGTATTGACCAGGTGAGGATTTTACTGCTCTACTGATCAGAAAATGCATTGTTTTTATAATCATTTGGTTTTTCAGAGTGTGCAAACTTGAGCAGAGGGTTTCAAAATGCCTTCTGGAATGAGGAGGGGGCTACATCTATGGGCCATTAAAGCTTCCCATCTCACAAGCTCAGTCTCTTTGGGGATGTGGTGGGGCAAGGAATACCCATGGTTTATTTTCAGAGCAGATACAGTAATACCTCATAAGACGAATGCCCCTTAAGACGAAAAACTTGTAAGATGAATGTAATTCCCAGGGGTAGGAAAACTTTGTAAGACAAATTTTTCCTTCCCCTTTACATTCATCTTATGAGGTACCATTGATCCTCGCCCAGCCTGGGCTATTTGCAAGGGAGCAGCCCAGGCTGGATGAGGATCAATGGGTCTCTGCTATTCCCACCAAATTGATGGGCACAACAGGGATTCACTGACCTTCTCCCAGCCCGTGCAGCTTGGAAGGGAAGCCGCAGTGGCCATCTGCCGCCTCTGCTTGCCTTCCAAGCAGCACAGGCTGGGAGAAGATCCATGGGTCCGTGCTGTGCCCTAGCAGAGCACAGATCCATGTATTTTCGCCCAGCCCGGGAGGGTTGGAAGGCAAGCAGTGGTGGCAGTCTGCCACAGCACAGACCCATGGATCTTCTCCCAGCCCAGGAGGGTTGTAATGCAGGCAGCGGTGTGACCCATGGATCTTCGCCCAGCCTGTGCTGCTTGGAAGGCAAGCAGTGGCAGCAGATGGCCACCGCTGCTTCCCTTCCAAGCAGCACGGGCTGGGCGAATGTTAAATTAAATTCATCTTACGAGGCACCACTGTACCTTGGTTTAAGAGTGTTTTGCAAGACACAACCATTTCTTCCAAATGTCTGCCTTGATCAACAAGCAATATCTTGGTATACAAGCACTGCTCTCTCTCTCTCTCTCTCTCTCTCTCTCTCTCTCTCTCTCTCTGTCCCCTTCCTTCCCTTGCTGGATTGTGGATGACTGTCTGAAATGTTCCATCTCAGGCACTCTCCAAAGGAGAGGGAGGAAAGAGGAATGGAGGTCTCCCTTTCACCAGCCAGGAACGTGCAGTTCAGGGTTTTGTTTTTCTTTATATTTATATTTATATTTAATTTGTTTTCAACATTCATTCATATTTTTAAATCATTTCCATTCATGGGAAACCTAGACAAGTGTGTATAGGCCTACAAATTGCACTTCATTATTGTCACATTAAAAATGCAGAGTAAAATCCAGTTGTTAGTCCCAAGCAGGGCAGACTCCACAACCAGGTACATAAACCATGGTGTGAACATGGACTTCTTTTGTGAATGTTGGCTATTTGTGTGTATACAATATGTGGTCTATGGAACCCCAGAACAAATCATGTGAGTTTCCATTATTTCTCATGGAGAAGTTTGCTTTGCTATAAGAGTGTTTTGGTTTGCAAACATGTTTCTGGAACGAATTATGCTTGTAAACCAAGGTATTACTGTAATAGGGATTTTCCCGCTTTCACGCGTAAGAAGAGAGTGAAGCCTGTTCCTTGACTTACTCATTGCAAGAAAAACTTTAGTGCTTCAGATAGGAATCCATTAAAAATAATACCCAGCTGTGGTTCTTGTATAATTTTCTCATGGACCAGAATTATTTTAAGGGTGCATGTATCTATTATATTTTTTACACACAAAAAGTTCACTTGCACCATGTAGGGTACCCTAGCAGGTAGGTGCAGATACATGTATCTATCAATTGCACTGAAAATGAAGTGCTGTAGAAAACCTGTTGTTGTTAGTAGTAGCAGCAGTAGTAGTAGTAGCAGCAGCAGAAGCAGCAGCAATAGTAATAAGAATAACAGTGTAGTGTAGTGTAGTGGATAGATTTCAGGCAAGAAGTCAGGAGATGTGTTCAAATTGCCGCTGGGGCATGGAATCTTTTCAAAAGGTAGCAATGCTGAGCATCCCTATTTGGGTCACCACAAGTAGGAAGTGACAAGAAAGCTACTAAGAAGATCAACCCAACAAGCATTGTAGGTTTACTGGGCACCTCCATGGTTCATTAATTTGCTCCTTCCTCCTGTATTCCTTTTATTGTGGTCCTGGGCAGTGTAATGCTGTGCCCCAACAAGGCAAGTGCAAATGCCCTACACAGTAATGGATATTGAGAAATGACCCTCTGTCTCTGACATATGCATTGCAGTGATTTGATTGCCTTTGAGAAGGCATACTGTGAGTACAGGCTGAACAGGATTGAAAATGCCCTGAAGACCATTCAGGGAGCCAGCCAGCAGACAGACAAACTCAAGGAGCTCTACGGACAAGTGGTAGGTACTTGTTGCTTTGAAAACTCTTCTGTGCATAATTCATCACATATTTAAAAATGGGATGTGGAGCTTCAGCAGGAGTGTTATTCGGTTGTGAAGCATGTGTGTTGCAAACAAAAGGTCTGAGGTTCAGTCAACTGTATCCTGCTAAAGGATCACATGTAGCAGGACTGAAAGATCACCTTTCTGAGCCTTAAACAGCCATTGATGGTCAGCAGAGCAATAATGCAATATAAATCCACAGCTAGTCTAAAATGCGACTTCATTAACAGTAGTACTCCAAGGCAAAAAGCAAACTCCCTCAGGGCAGGACAGCAGTTCAATATGTGGTTCATTCAGAATATTATCCTCCAGCAGTAGATCTGAAGTGATGAGATGCATCTGCAAGGACTGTACCATTATTCTGGGCAGCTTTCTGTTCTTAAAAGCTGCTGTGAAATAGAAAATATTTTAAAATGCAAATTAATTTATTCATTTGGATTCTTTTGTTCCAACATGCCCACCCTTGCTGTTATAGGGCAGTGCCTTGGGAATCTGAAATGTATTCCATAATACTTTTTCATATTGCCATTTTTGATATTTGATTTGAATCTGTTTGTTCAGAGACTAACTTATTTTTTATACTTAGAGTGCAGTAAAGGCTTGGCTGAAATTGATGGCATGGGTTGCAACTGATAATGAATTATTTTAATAAAGAATAAAGTGGCATGTGTTTTCACTCTGCACAGGGGTTTACACTATCAAATAACTAGTGCAGTTAGTCATGTGAAAATATACCACCAGAGCTAGTTCTTTGACGTTATTCTAAAATGTATTGTTTTAAGAAACAAAGCCTAGCAGGAACTTCATTTTAGGATCAGAGTGTTTAGAAAGTTAATAGAGTATAATAGCTAGCCTACTGAGCAAGAAGGTCCCTCATATTAACTATCACAGCCATGAATTATTTGGATAGCCTAAAGCAAGCTGTGGCTATTCACCAATCTTGAGCGATTGTATGAAATCCTTTCAGCACTTAAAAGTAATATTTAATTTAATTTAAAGCTCCCTGTCCCCTCCCATAAGGAAAACTTTGCCAAGGCTGCCTTTTAACCTGAGGAGACCCTTGGGAACCTTTGGGCGGTAAGAGGAAGCCTTGAATACAGTAGCACCCCCAATATCCATGGATTCAGTTATCTGCGGTTGGCAATCAGTGTGGATGGGATGCTGGGGTTGAAAGCTGTGTGGTCCAGCCCTTTTGCCCCCGAAAGCGCACCAGGCCCTGCCGCTGGGCAGCCTGGTGGACTGGGTATTGTGAAGGCATGCTGCTGTACCACCCGGTCCACCACCCGGAAGCTTAAATGGCCGGGGATGTACCCAGCCGTGTGAGTCACATGGGCAGTGGATTGGGCGGTGCAGCAGCATGCCTTTGCGCCACCTGGTCCGCCATGCTGCCCAGCGGGAGGTGGGGTGGGGTGTCTGGGGTGAAAGCTTTCACCTCCTGCATCCCACCACCACTGTCACCCTCAGATAAGAGCATTTGTTCTTACCCACGGGTTTCGGTAGCTGCGAGGCAGCCCGGAACCAAACCTCCACAGATACATGGGTCCTACTGTAGTGTGACATTGCCATCAGATTAGAAGTAGGACCAGTGGAAGTAATTTTGTGTTGTTAACACTTGCACATCTCAAGGTTTCTAAAGACTTCCCCAATTAAAAAGGGAGTCATAAGGAACCTCAGAACTTAAAGTTTTAAATTAAATTAAAAATATTTGTGCAAGCTGATCTCATCTTAGTTGCATGATGTACTTATTCCAATGGGATTTCAACCACTGTATGCCATGTTTATAGTTTAGGGTAAGATTACAGGTATGATGTGAGTAATATTGTGCTAGTTTTCACTACTGTCTCCCCTAGTGTGCTGCTATAGGACTTTTTTCTTTTAGCTCTACAGATTAGAGCGTTATGATGACTGCTCAGCTGTGTATCGAGATCTCATCCGTAACTCACAGGATGATTATGAAGAAGAACGAAAAACAAATCTTTCTGCAGTTGTGGCTGCTCAGAGCACCTGGGAGAAAGTGGTGCCAGTAAGTAAGTTTGTGTGACAGTCTTACTGCGTACACATCTACATGTGCATGGATCTTCTCTCTGTGGTGTGTCTGCAAAAAATCAATGTATTTAAAAATGTGGTAGTTATGTTTTCATGGGGTGTTGATTGGTGCCTGGGAATGAAACTTCATTTACCGCATTTGCTCTTTTTATTTTGCACAAACCACTGAGGCCTCATTATACTCTCTGTTTTTAGTAAGGGCTTTTCAGTGTCTTCGTATCTATTAGAATTCTAGTCTGTCCATGTTAACTATTAAAAGTATAAAAGAGTACTAATTTGCATCTATTTCTGTTGTTCATTACATGGTGATAATCTGCAATTGTGCACTCAAATAATTCTGCTGATCTGAAACTTTAAAAAAATCTATTGGCTGTGTTACATTGATTGTTCAAATTGTTATTTTTTAAATTTTAATTGTACATTTTGGGTTTGCACTGTTTTTATGTTGTGGTTGATTGTTCACTGCCTGAAGTTTACTTCCATAGAGAGGGTGGCTTTGAAATTCTGAAAAATGCCACTCTATATCAGTATATGTCACTGATCTCTGAATAAACACTGCTTAGAGCCCCTTCTGGAAAACTCAGTGGTTTAGGCATCAGGCCGTGGAGCCAGAGGTTGGGAATTTGATTCCCTGTTGTGCCTCCATTGATAGAGGCTGGACCCGATGAGCCATAGGCTCTGCCGTTCCAAGATGATGATGAGGATCTTGATTTTGTTGGTTTTTCTGATAGCTGCTGAAGGCTCAATGTGCCTTCACTTCAGCTATCAAGGTAAGTACAGTTCTTTGGTCTTCTGGAGTAATTAGATATAAGTACATCATTCCTTTTTGCTAGCACAGAAGCAGAAAGAAGACTGTTCATGTACCTCGCCTCCTCACTTCTGGATTAAAGAGCATTGCCTATTCATTTAAGAAATGCTTGTGTTTTGGAAGAATTGGTTGATACACTTTCATTCACCCCAAAGTGTCTCTATTTTATTTATGCTCTCACTGCACAATGGATTTCTCATCCTTCTAACACGGTTGCTTTTTCTTTTTCTAGGAGGACCTAGGCCTTCAAGAAGCTACATATGAGTTGTGTTATAATGCAGCTTGTGCTTTGATTGGGCAAGGCAAGCTGAATGAGGCAATGAAAAGCCTACAGAAAGCAGAAGGTAATTACCCATATATTGAAATGTCCCTGCCAGCTTTTCCTTTTCCTTGTGAAAAGAAGCATTTTTATCTACAGTCCCTAGAAAAAATAGAAAACAATATAGAAAACAGAGGGAATTGCTGAAAAATAACTAAAGGGTAAACTATGAATTAGGCAATGAGAAGGATGACAAGTTACTGTAAAATTATATGATTACTCACCTGCACTTTAGAAATTGTAAAATCTTGTGCCTTTATGTTAATTTAGAAGTCTCTGACTACACATGCTTAAAATTGTCAGCCTTTTTGTATTTCTTGTCTTGGCGCAAGTGCTAAAATTCTTTATATTAAATTACGTGAATCCTTATAATTAATGGTCCCTTTGTATGCCAGAATTAATTCTTTACACTTTCCCTGCAGATTTGTGTCGTCAGTCCCTTTCAGAAGACTCAGTAAGTTACTGTTGTTGCCCTGAGAAATATATTTCCTGTTCTGAATAAATGTATATATTTGCAATTTGTATGATAATTGTTTAAACCCACTTGGATTATATGATAGTTTCTTGCTTTTTCTTCATAATACTGAACTTCAGGCACTTTATAAATCAGCACCTTTTACTTTATGGGTCTTGTTAAGAAGAGCACCTTCACCCAAAATGTGACAGTGGGAGATCAAGTTAGATATGCCTACTGACAAGGGACCTTTATGATACTAGCAATTAAAAAAAGCCAAAGATTGTTAAAATGTTTGTTTTCATTTATAGTTAGGAGCCAGTATATTTGTTGTTACTGCAATACATATTGAATATCAGTACGAGCAAATTATTGACATGTAGCTAAAAACCTTTGAATGTTAAGTACAACTAAATGGCTGAACTCCTGTTACACAACTATACATGCAGACCATGAAGTGGCAGAAAAAATCAGCTGGAATTGAATGATACCCATGAAACACCTCAGCAAGTGTTTCATGCAACAGTCCAGCATGAATTGTGTGATTGGCTTGTGCTGTTATGGTACACAATGCTAGCTGCCCAGCACACTTTCCCAAGCATACCTTGATGCCAATTTGAACAGGATTTCACACTGATGAGTTCAGATATTACAAACTGTGCAGTGTAAATGTACAAACTTAAGGACTTTTAAAAAATGTTTTCTTTTAGGATGTCACTGAAGAAGACATTGAGGCTGAGCTGGCCATTATTCATGGTCAGATGGCCTACATTTTGCAGCTTCAGGGTCATACTGAGGAAGCTCTGCAGCTTTACAATCAGATAATCAAACTGAAGTAAGTAGCTCCTGCCTTACTTGCTGGTGACTATATATAAAAAGAAATTAATTCGCTCCCAAATGGAATTCTGTTAAGCAAATTTTTCTTTATAAAAATTTCCCATAGGAATGCATTGAAAACATAGTAATCCCTAATCGCAACCATTTTTATATTGTATGGATTCGCCCCATAGGCGATTCTGTTAAGTGAATTTCCCCTATCTCCAGAATTTTTTATGTTGTACAAATTTATGTTATACAAACCGTTTGTTATACGAGGGTCCACTGTAAATATGTCATATTCTCTACAGGCCAACAGATGTGGGATTGCTTGCTGTCATTGCCAATAACATCATTACTATAAATAAGGTACAGATTTATCCCAGTAATTTCTCAAGTGTTTCTCAATTTCTCTGATACTATCTCAAATGTCCACCTCCATGTTTTATCTTATTTAATAACTTAAAAGGACCCAAGGCAGCTCACATCATTAAAAGGGTGAAATTTTCATTAAAAGAGTGATAATTCTTCTAAACATTTACCCCACAGTTGTAAAATACTTAAAATGTAAAGATCACAGTGAGGATTGTGAGAATTCATATATTTCCTATCAATGGAGCCATCTATCTTATGTTGCCTTTCACAGGACCAAAATGTCTTTGATTCAAAGAAAAAGGTGAAGCTGACCAATGCAGAAGGTGTTGAACATAAGCTGTCCAAGAAACAACTCCAAGCAATAGAATTTAACAAAGCTTTGCTGGCCATGTATACCAATCAGGTAGGGTTATGCTAGTTTGACGTTATGTATGATCTGTCAAACCTAAAACTGAAGCACTTGTTTCACAACCTACCATCTTCTTAAGGATATGCTGTGACAATCCTGGGTTTTTATTACACTGCCACCAATTTATGTAACTCCTTACTGGATACACACGCTGTCACACTACTAGTTTCCTAAACCCTAATACAGTGATGCTTTGAATTACAAATACGTTGAATAGCGAAAAACTTTAATTGGAAAATGAAATCAGCCAGTATAGGGTAATTTTAAATTACGAAGAAAGTCAGCTTTGTTTTTTGATTAATGAATATTTCAAGAAATCGTTGTTTAAGGCATTCATAGGGGAAGCCTTTACTGACCCAGCAAAGCAGGGGAACCTCCTCAACAAGCTGTCAACATCCGCTGTGTGGCGGTGGTGAGTGGCGGCACGTTACTCCTGCCGAGTGGTCTCGCTTCTGCAGCCATTTGGCTGAAGCCAGACTGGAGGGCAAGAGTGAAGCATTGCCCCCCTCCCCACCACCATACAGCTGATTTTGACAGCTGGGCAAGATCGGTCCTCCCTTCTTCAGGTGAAGGTCCGACGAGTGGTAAACCACTTGCACAGAGCAAGGCGAAAGGGGGGTGGCGGTGCCCTGTGGGCTCATTCGTAATTTGTTTACTCTCCAGGCATGGTGCTCTGGACATCCCAAAAGCAGAGTGCCTGGAGAGTAAACAGGCTATGAATGAATACACAAGGTGCCGCCACTCCTCCTCTTCGCCCTGGTCTGTACAGGTAGTTCACCACCCATCGGACCCTCACCTGGAGAAGGGTGGACCGATCTTACCCAGCTCTTAAAATCAGCTGTGTGGAGGGGGGGCAACATTTCACTTTCAATAATCTCGTTACAAGGGCAAACACATCTATTGACTGGCACACCCTGGTTTCTGCCTTTCAGCAATCTGGAGGGAAGAACATTGAACTGAGCTAAGGTGAAGGCTCTCTTGAAGCAGGGAATGGTTATTTTTGATAGGTACTTGGCCATTATAAAGGAACTATTCCTAACTGTGAAAAGTTTGTCACGGGCAGCTAAATGTTCTTGGAGTTCTACATCCCAGATCCTTCTTTTAACGGTAGGCTTGGCGTTGCCAAACCCATGGCCAAAATAGCCTCTGGGGAAAAACCCAGCTGCATACTAAGTGATTTATCACAAGTTTATATGCTATCTCATCTTTATCTTTTCAATGCCTTATACTTTTAAGCATATTTGTTAATTAGCTTTCTCATTTCATCACTGTGTTCCGATTCAGATCATCCATCGTTCCCAGATCCAGATAACACTTTCCCCAAGTCTACGTGATCCCTCCTAATAGATAAGAATCTCCCTCTTGTTCCATCAGGTCGTGACTGAGACCTGGCAGTTCTCAGGAAGAGAAAAATTTTAAATGGAGGAATGTATTTTTCCTTTCATTTCACCAGGTGTTAGATCTTTTTTGAAATCTGTCTCAAGAATTTGATGCAGAAATAATGAAGTATCCATGGAAGTTGAAGCCATTTTAAAAATTAAGTTAAACACCCGAGATATGTGCATGTCTCTGTTCCTGAAAAATGCTTATGTTTTCAGCATATATATCTTCATCATTTCAGAAAACTACTTATGTCTTTGCCTAAATATGAGATCCCATAAATATGTATTATGCTGAGACACTTTTTCCTTGGAGCAACATACTTATATTCTTCTAACCTAGTAGCTTTTACATTTTTTACATATAGAATCTCCTTTCCACATTGACTTGGTTTCCATATAACCTCTGACTGCCCTGGAATAGACATGCATTGCAGAAAATTGCAAGATGGACACATTCAGTTCAACTTACTGGCTTTTATCACTGTACCCTATAAATGTATATTGTGTGCTCTAGACAAATGATTCTCCAGCTCCAGCTATCCACATGTTTTGAACTTCAGAATCCCTGACTACTAGGCCTACTGGCTGGGACTTCTGGAAGTTAATATTTCGATACTTCATTTTGAAATCCAAAACATCTGGGGAACCAAAGATTGAGGATGACTGCTCTAGAAGACTCCCTCGCAATTCAACATTGTAAGGGAATATTAGTAGTGATGAGAGAGGTAGTTTTCAAGGCATTTAAGACAATCTCATTGGGAGATTCTTGAGCAGATAGTGAGAAAATCCAGAATTTCCTGGATCATAGTTTGAAAGTCACTAGTGTTGTCATTGCATGGTGTGAAGTATTATTGCAGCCTGGTCTGCCCAAGGACTAATTGGTTAGTTGTGAAAGTTATAGCCAGAAGGCCCAGTAGAATCCACCAAGTTTCTATAGTATAACAGTTGTGCTAACACTATGTTTATAATTTGTCCTGCTGTTTTTCAGTGTTCAGGACAGTTGGTTTTTGCCTGACTTTTAAAAAAATTCTTTCTTATTCCCTCCCTCCCTCCCTCCCTCCTGCAGAAGCTGCATTTCTAATGGATTTCTTTAAAAAGCTCTGTTTTGGGTTTTTTTAGGCAGACCAGTGCCGTAAACTGTCGTCAAGTTTAGAGGCCCAGGACCCTGAACACCTCCTCCCTGTGCTGATTCAGGCAGCTCAGCTGTGTCGAGAGAAACAACATGCCAGAGCCATAGAGCTCCTTCAGGTAGGCTATCATCGGCTTTTGGGGGAGAGGCACATTGCAAGGTATCATCAAAGGAGGCAGCGGGACGCTCAGCTATTCTTGTGACATGTCACATCAGTTCATTGCAAGGTTTCTGTTGTATCATCATTGTAACAATGATCTTTCTAAAATCCTCCTGTTTTCCCCATTCCTGTTTTGGGTGTGCAGGACTTTGCTGATCAGCATCCTGAGAAAGCAGCAGAAATAAAGCTGACCATGGCACAGTTGAAAATCGCTCAAGGTAGAGTAGCCTTTCGAAAGAAATATCATGGTTGTTCAACCACAGTGTCCTTGTGTTTTCCCATAATTCCTGCTACTGCATGAACTTAATTTTTTCAAAGAGGGAGACAGAAGGCAGGGATATACATTATTACTCACTTGCGTCGGCTATTCTTAATATGTTGCTTAATCCTGGTTTTGCTTCTCATGTGAAAGGTGAGAAGACATTATGGAACATTCCTTGTTTGGTTGTCTAAGATTCCTGTGGTCCTTGACCAGATGCACCCCAGAATATTTTTGTAATAATTGGCTTCTGCAAGGAACTGACTTCTGTGCAATCGTGGCAGAAATGAAGTCCTCTCTGAAGATGCCTGTAATTCTTACTTGTTCCTTCCTATCAAGGAAGGTTCCCTGAATGAGAGAATTGATGCACCACAGACGTCTGGGGGAAGAAGTTTAACTTTGCTCTTTATTTTCTCTCAAAGGCAGTGTCACAAAAGCATGCATCATCCTGAGATCTATAGAAGAGCTAAGGCACAAGCCAGGCATGGTGAGTTGTGGCTAAATCTAGACACATGTCGATCTTTCTGCCTCCACGTGATACTCCCTATGGCATTCTCATGCTTTGCCTCCGGCCCTTTCACAGGCTATTGACAAGCACTGCTAATATTTCTCTTTCCCTGCCACCAACTAGCTTTTCTAGTAAATTAATGCTTTCAGACTGATTTTAAATTGAATAAAGATAAAATAAGTTTATTTATTACAAAGCAGAATTAAAATAATAAAGGTAACGTGTTAATAAAGGTAACGTGTTAATAAAGGTAACGTGTTAATGCCTCCACTGGAAACAAACAAAAAGAAGAATATGGCTCAAACCCACTAAAGTTATATACAGACAAAGCTGATCATTTCCACACCCTGCTCTTCAGTTTACAGACACTCATCACTTAGTTTTCTCACAGAAGTTCTACAATCCTATATCTTCTTTCTCTAGTCTTTAACTGTCTCTCAGTCCAACCCTATCTATCTTTTCACAGTGAGTATAGGTCCCTATCTATCTTTCTGTTATAGACAGTGCCAGTCCCTGTCTGACTAATTCAGTGCTGGACTGAGCCTTAAATCCCCTCAGGCTCCTCCCCCAAACTCTCTCATTGGTTCACAAACAACCAATCTACACAGATACATCTAATAAATTATTCAATGCACTTTCCAGTGCCGCATGTCTCATCTATGCCATTCTGACAGTAAGGCTGCATTATAAATAGCTTCATTCATTCATTCATTCATTCATTTTTATACCACCCGTCTTTCCGAAGGAACTCTGGGCAGTGAACAAAGAGGCCAAGGCAGACCCAAAAGGTACAATACATCAGTTGGAACAAAAATAAAAAAAACGAAAATAAAAGAATAAAATATAGTTTATTGTATAAAACAACTCAACAAAAGAGTCGATAGTCATTGGCAAGATAGCGCAACCCCCCCCCCCCCCCCAGAAAAAATAGTAGTTTAGATGTACTGTAGAGAGATTTATCTAGGATTCTTGATCAGGAGTCAAGCTAAATCAGAACTTGGAACAGTTGCAGACTGTCTGGATTCTGTCTTTGGTAGGGACATGTAAGCTGGGAACAGGATGAATCTCTGGGTGATAGGTAACCTAGAAGTGAATGGGAATCTGGTCTGATGTAAAAATGTGGAAAAGCAAAATTCTTTAGTTTGGTTTGAATGAGTAGCTTTATCTCTCTGGGGTGTGTCAACACTCCAGACTCCCTCTCCCCCCTCCCTTCTCCATCCGTTTTTTCAGCAGTAATTGGTCAACCTAAGATACTCTATATTGAAACCTGAGTGGTGTGGAAGGCTTCTCTGCCGAGTGCTGTCCATGTCACCCAAGGATCAGGAGAAAGGAATGTGGGCGGTAACTAGGAAAGAACCTCATCCTGAAAGAAGAGAGGAAGCCCCCCAGGAAGTTATAGACTTGCCAGGGATGCAGATGCAGGAACTGACACACCCAAGTAGGAAGAGTAGATGGAGAAGAGAAAAGGATTTGTTTAGGGCAGGGGTGTCCAAACGTTTTGCAAGAAGGGCCAGATTTGGTGAGGTGAAAATGTGTGGGGGGCTGACCATTCAGCCACATTTGGCCGCCGGGCTGGACTTCGGACTAGCTTCTAGGACATGCAAGGAGGCAGGGAGGACGCTGCACCAACAGAGCCAGGGGTGGGTAGGCTGGGCAGGTGGCTGGGGGAACGGATGGAGGCAGGGGGGCAGGCAAACTCTAAAACTGCAAGCTGATGTCTGCATCCAGTATGGGGAGGGGCCAGCTGGCAGGGATGCGTGACAGGCTGAGCCGCCAGAGAGAAGAGGCTGCGGGCCACTTGAAATTTGAAAACGGGTCACATTTCGCTCCTGGACCTGACTTTGGACATTCCTGGTTTAGGGAAAGAGCGGGATTCAGAGAGACAGGGATTGGCCAGAAGGAGGGTGAGGGAGGAAGATAAAAGAGGAGTGAAGACTCAGGAGAGAGGAAAGCTGAGAATATTACCACGTGGCTGGGAGTGAAAATCCCTGGCCCCACAAGTGGGAACGGTTGAACGGTACCAAGGGATGTTGCTGATAGAAGAAGGCAGGCAGCTGAATGAGAAGGTTCCTCTTATTCAGGAGAGAGAGAGAAAAACCAGAGAATAGAGATGCAAGATCAGAACAGAAAAGGCTCAGGTAGAGAGACAGGCAGAGAGAGAGAGAGAGAGAGAGAGAGAGAGAGAGAGAGAGAGAGAGAGAGAGAGAGAGAGAGAGAGAGAGAGAGAGAGAGAGAGAGAAGGAAGCAAGAGGGCAGAATGGATAAATCGCTCTCAAGTCATGGGCCGGAAGAGGGAGACATGGCCTGGGACCTTCTTGAAGGCAACCCAGGGTGGAGAGGGAGTTCCTGAGGAGCAAATCCTCCTGTTGCTGATACTGTCTGCACAGGAAATTCTGTGCAGTGCATGTTTCTAATTTGGCTTATAAGATTCATTTTTAGTACTAGAATTTGTAGTAAAGGTTGTTATGCTGAAGCTTCTTATGCTATATGCATTGTTGTGCTAATCATTTGATAGATTGTATTCTGTTCAGTATTTACACATATGCAAGAGGCCCAAGTATGGAAGCTGTCATGGCGATGCGGTGAGGTCCCAGAGTTGTGTGAGGCATATAAGTGGCTCCTCATCCAGTGCCTACTCACCCTCTGCTGTTGGGATTTGGGAAATGTAAATAGATAACAAGTACTAGCTGTTATTTATTTGACACACTTATCTTTCTGCTGTCATCTATTTCTGATTGAAATGTTGTCTTCTTAATGCTTACAGGTATCAGCATTAGTAACCATGTATAGTCATGAAGAAGATATTGATAGTGCTATAGAAGTTTTGCAACAGGCTATTGAATGGTACCAAGAATACCAGGCAAGTATCAGAGCACTGTAGGTTGTGTTTCAAGTGAACATGGTGTTTCTGTTTGTGGGTAAGAGGAGGAAGGGTTTGTTTCAAGTTACATAACTCCCCATCAAATAAATAATGGCAACAAACGGGAGAAGAAACATGGTCGTATGACCAGTACTCCATTCTGTATATTTCGCTTGCGAAAACATTTACAGCCTTCTGAAGCGTCTGGTCTCTTTTTTTCCTCTTAGATGGTTTAGTAATAATTGTTTTCAATTTGTGACCCCTGGGAGAACTGCATTTGAGCCTGAAATATCCAGAGAGACTGGCAGTTGTCTCTTTGCATGATCTACTTAACTGTGAAGTCATACTTCAATGGAAGGTGACCAATTGTACTCCTTATCTGTTGTGGTTGTGATCTGGACAATTTGGTTGACCCAGTGGGGAGAGAAGTGCATGGAGATAGGCAAGGCAAGATCATCTAAGGTGTGGAAAACTCGTATGAATGCCGGGTTTTCCAACAACCAGGCCGTGTTGTGACAGAAGACACCCTCTTTCATTTCCAGCCGAAGTCTCCAGTTCATTTGTCACTCATAAGGGAAGCTGCCAACTTCAAGCTAAAGCATGGCCGGAAGAAAGAAGCCATCAGTGACCTGGAGGAACTGTGGAAGTAGGTCTTTTCCTGAGAGCAAAAAAGGGGGCCTTGTGAAAAGTAGCATAAGGGGGCTCACTGATTTCTTAAAGAGATTGTTGGCCGTGATTTCACAAGCAGTCTGAAGCACCTTCAGAGAGTCAACGTTGAAAATAAGGGAAAGGATATTAAACACAAGTGGGCTAATGGATGGAACAGTGAAGTAAGTTAGAGAGAAGCTGCCATCCTACTGTATAAATGCTGGCTCAAGTGGACAACTTCAGCTTTTTCTAAGGTTTAACTCAAGAGTAAAATGCAGGTCAACAGTGTGAAATGCCTCAAGATATGTGGGTTCATACCAAGGAGCTATTGATAGTCTGAAGCAGATCTACAATCATTTTCTCTTGATCACAGATCATTGGTCCTCTATGAACTTGTCTGATGTGACATCTTCATCAGAAACTGTTGTATGTCCTAGCAGAGAAATGCCTTGGTTGGTAGATACTGTACTGTATATAAGTCAGGACGCTTCTGCAGCAGCCCTTGGACTATAAAACGGCTGTCAGGTTAGCGTCCATTTCTGCTGAGTTTCTGACAGAAGGTCAACACAATAAATATTTTTGCTTGAACATTGGCTTTCAAAACTGTTCTTTTCTAGTTCAGTTTTGTTTCCTTCTTTTATTTCTATTAGCCATGCTTATCCTTACTGTCTCAGTCATCTCTTTTGTTCTGTGGCTGTTCGCTTCTTGTTTTGTTCATGTACTTTCCTGGCAGGCATAGAATTTAAGATAGGAATAAAAGCTATCCTATATTGCCTCCTCTTGAAATTTACTTAAGAGGTAGATGTAGGAGATATAGATGTGTTCGTCCGTGCAAGCATATCAGGCAAAACTGAAAGATAATAATAATAATAATGTTTTAGAAAATTAAATTGAAAAAGACAGAAACACTTATGGCACCTTAAAACTAATTGTTATACAGTCGTCCCCCACTATATTGCAGTTCATAATACTGCAGTCCCGGTATATCGCGAGACCACAGTATATGAAGGCAAGGGGTCCTGGGGCAAGCTCCGTGGGCATGTTTGGGGCCTCCTGAATTTACCCCATGCTTGGCACTGCCCTGAATAGGCCTCCGACGGGCTTCTGCTCAGGGGAGTGCCAGGCCTGGGGTAAGTGTAGGAGGTCACACACACACACACACACACACACACACACACACACACACCCTGACCCACACACACACACACACACACACACACACACACACACACACACACACACACACACACACACACACTGTCCTACCCTGACCCAGCATCTGCATAACGTGGATTTCCATTTATTGCGGGTCGGGTCAGGTCTCTAACCCCAGCAATAAATGGGGGATTAATGTACTCTAATATGAGCTTTCATGGACAAGTCCACTTCTTCAGACATAGACTTAGTGAAATACTTAGTGGTAGTAGTAGTTGGGTTGGACTTGTGATGATGACAAAAAGTGTTAACTTCCTTTCAAAAGGATCATACATAATCAGGTTATTAGTTGCCCTGGGACCTTTGGAAGCCCAGATACCATATTTGGGGTCAGCGCTGTCCTATGTTGTTTACCCAGATGATGTCATTTGCTTGCTTAACTATATCACAGGTAGTATGTACTACCCGCCCAATGATGCATCTGCTGTTGTTTATCTCACCCTGTTGCTTTCTTGCTTTTAGAACAACTTTGTGATGTAGGTCTCAGATTATATAATATTTGTGGATTTGGGAATTGAGGTAGAGAATGCTTATAAAACCACATAGTGGATCTCGAGCTAACACAGGGCTTAAACCTGGTCAGCCTGTGGTAGTCAGTAAATAAGAACACATTACCTTGTGTCAGGCTGTCTTTGATAGTGCCTCTTTCTGCATCTTGGATAAATTCTTTCTACCAGCCAGCACACACATATATTAGAATGTCGTAGGTCTTCAGTAAGCTATTAAACTGAATGAAGGTTGCACTAGTTAATAAAGGAGATGCCTGCATGTCCACAGAGTGAACATTCTTCACACTCCAGGTTTCTGCCTCTTACCACCAGTGAAGATTATTGGCTGGAGCAGCTCTGACCTGCAGATGTAATTCAAATGTACAGTGGCCGTATGCTTCCTGAAATGCTGTGTATGTGAGTGCTGTGGGAGATGCAGACTGGATGCCTGGCTTAATTGCTAATTTGAAGAAGTTTTTTCCTTCAACTGGCTGCTGTCTCTGGAAACTAGTAGGTGACTGGCGTACTTCTTTACTTTTGTAGGCAAAATCCAGATGATGCCCACACCTTGGCCCAGCTCATCTCTGCATATTCTCTGGTTGATGCTGAAAAAGCTAAAGTGTATCCTTTATTTTGTGGCTGAGGAAGGGGAGACAGGGAGGCTAAGGAATGGAGGAGTCGTTCCTTAGTCTCCTAAAATAGGGATCTCATTGCACTGATGTTTTGTAGATAGTTCCTCCCTTTTTGCTGATGGCATCCTCCCAAAAAGGAGTGTATGATGACGGCAATGAAGAAGAACCATTAAGTATCTGTCAAGTACCCTTCTATATTGCATGGGTTGTGGAACATGGTCTAGGTGTCTCTCCCTTCCCTCTGGGCACATGCCATGCTTTGTAACTCTCACCATTGTCTCTTAGGATGCACATTCAGTTCATACCTCTAGCTGTGCATTATAGAAGAAGATGAGTAGATATGAGTCAGTGGACTTCTTTTTACCTCATGGTCTATGAACAGATATAGGCCAAGTGTTCTATAATCTTGGTTCCCAGATAGTTTCACTCATCCCCTTCCTTCCATGTAGAACCTCAAGGTTTCCATGTCAGTCTGTTCTTTTACCCAAGAAGATAGCCAGAACCCTGGCATCCCGTTCTAGGCACCCTCTTACACAATGAACATGCCATCAGACAAATTGGTTCTATCAGTACTTTATTATTGAGAAAGGGAAGGTGTGCTCTGCTTATATACCGCCCCATACCACTTCAAGTAGTCTCTGGGCGGTCTACAGTTTTAATTACAGGATGCAGGCTACACATTGCCCCCCCCCTCCCCCAGCAAGCTAGGTACTCATGATACCAACCTCGGAAGGATGGGAGGCTGAGTCAACCACGAGCCTGCTATCAGGTTGTGAGTTTTGGCTTCAGTGCAGGCATTTAGCTACTGCGCCACGGGGCTTATTGAGAAGGATCCTTGTAGCGATACCTTTTTGGTTCTTGTTTGCCAGATGCTTACACACTGTTCTTCCTAAGCTCCTCCCTTACAATAGTCTCAGCAAACACTTGCCCTCCTCAGACACAATGTCTTTGAAAGTAGACGTGGATGCGCTGGAAAATTCACACGGGGCTACATACGTTCGAAAGAAAGGAGGGAAGCCCACCCCTGAGAACCAGCAAAAAGAACAAGGGTAAATTAGCTTCTCTTAATCCTGCATCATCAAGAACAATGGTTATCTTAAGAAATCTAGCCCAATAACAACGAACAGTTTAAAAACAGAGCCCTAAAAAACTCTGCCTTTACTTCATCAACTCTGTTCTTTTGGTTGCATCCTATTTGAAGAAGGCTTATGTGTATTCCTTTTGCTTCTTTTTTTTAAGCCAAGGGGATGTGAAGAAGAAGAAAAAGAAAAAGAAAGGTGAGCGTCACATTGCCATTGGCTGCTACTGGTTTGGAAGAAAAAGATGCTCTTGGTAGTATTGGTGAGGAGGGTATAAATATTGGTGACTTGGAGCAGAACTTTGAAAGGTGGCTGAAAGTGTTTAAATTTAGTAGACCTTGAACAGATTTTAGAAACTCCTAGCAATAGTGGAACTTAACAGTACATTTTTTTTCTAATATAATGTTTTATTTTAAAGACATATAAAAGGTTAACAATACAAATATTAACAACAGTTTATAGAAGGCCTTTCCTTATGTCAATTGTGAAATTATAATAGGATTCTAACAAGCAGGTTCAAGAGCAAATAAAGCCTAAATTCTCGCTAGAAAGAAAAATGGCTAAACTGAGTCTATCATCATAAAAGACAGGACTCGTTAGAAATGATGACAGTGCTGGGAAAAGTTTGAAGGCCATAAGAAAAGAGGAATGCCAAATTTTAAAATGGATTGATTAATACACTCTTGAGTATGCAAAGGCTAGCAGAGGTATTGATGATTTGCTCTTTGGGAGGTCACTGATCCATATCTAACAATACAGTAAAACTCCCTTGCTTGTATTCGAGTTCTGCTGGATCCCACTGTTGCCATAAGAACGGCTGAGCTCCCTTCCTACCTGCAGAAATGTTCCAGAGAACTTGAATTCCCTCTTGGCCAGGGATTCTGGTGCCACAGAGAACTGACTGCAAGGGGGGGGAGCAGATGGTGAAATGTAGTCCTTAAACTGCAATGCAACATTATATCCAGACTAATTATGCAAATTTGTTTCTCCATAAGCCAGTATTTCAGTCTTGAGACGATATGTTCATATAGTATGATAGTTGGGTCAGCAAAATGTATATTGCTGTAAAGGATATTTTAAAAATGCATATGCATAAGTAGTATTTGTTCGCTTGCACCTAGCATTTTGCTTTTGACTAAGGGAATTGTATGCACCTTTGAAGTAGTAGTACATGCAATGCTTTGCGTCCTTTCCAAGGAGAAAGATGAGGTTAAAATATTTTAAATAAATATAATGAATGAGCGCAGCTGTTCTTCATCTGGGAAATCCTATTCTAAATGCTCCTTAGGAAAACTGCCAAAGAACTATGACCCCAAAATGACCCCTGACCCTGAAAGGTGGCTTCCAATGCGGGAACGGTCCTACTATCGCGGGAGGAAGAAGGGCAAGAAGAAGGACCAGATTGGGAAAGGAACCCAGGGCGCAATGACAGGTGCATCCTCTGAATTGTGAGTGGCTGGTTCTTGCTTTTGATAGTGTCTCAAGATGAACCATGACAAATCAGAGATTACACGGGGCAGTTGACACCGTGCACTGTTTCTGGGGAATGGAAAAGAAATTGTCGGAATGAAGAAGGATCCGGGGAGGAAACTCTTAGGGAAGGAGCTACTCAAGTGATGCTGGCTGGGAGGGAAGGAGAATGATGAGCTGGGCCTGCCGTCAGGTTGCTGGATTCCCCCCCCCCCCACACACACATATATACACACACTATAGCTACCAGAATTCAGCAGGAATCCCCCCAACTAGAACTCTGGGTGGTTCTAGCTAAAACAGATCCCAAGTTCTCAGAGGAGTTTCAAGGTCCTCACACGTTCCTTGCCAATATTCTCTCTACTGTGATGAGCATTAACCATGAAGGAGGACTTAGGTGGAGCTTTCTAAGCTCCATGGGAACCACAAGCCTCCCAACCCTTTAGTCTCTCTCTTTTTGGGGGGCTCTGTTTAGGGTGCTTCTCAAGAAGCTTTGATGTTCCCATACGGCTTAGAATCATGTACCCAAGCCCACACTTGAATGGCTGTCTGCAGACAGAGCCTTGGCAAGGAATACTTGAGAATTCTGCATTTCCTCTGGGAACTTGGATTTTTTGACTGAGGCTATACTGGAATTCTTCTGGGGGGATTTCTACTGAACTCTTGATGGTTGTACTGAAAAAAAAATCAAAAATCACATACCAGGCTTTCACAATGAGGAATCCCACCTGCAGATGCCTTTGGGTAGAAATTGAAGAAGATTCTGTCATACAGTTTGCTATTCAACTCAAGGGTTTTAAATGTGAAAGAGATGGTAAAAGAAATACAAACGTTCTTGGCACTTCTTTACAATGCTCATATGCCACTAGGGTGGGAGCTGTGATCGTTAGACAATGCATCAATGTGTCTTGTCCTCAGATTGTTTTATCTTCAAGTGCCAGGAGCTGGGGCAGTAGGTTTGCACGTCTTCTTTGCAGCATCAGACTATAGGGAAGCTGGCAGGACACAATGATCAAGAAGGGATATTTTTTGTAGACCACTCTGCTCTCTCAGCCCAGAAAATCAGTGCAGGCGCTGGGAACATTTTCAACTTACACGTGGCACTGCTTTTCTGAGTCTTTTGCTGTCCCAGGTCTCCAATTTTGTCTCTGTCTTCCTTTTTGTCTCCTAAACGGTTTTGCTGGAGCAGGGAGTTAACAGCCTATATAGAGAGAACCCATGCACTTTTCACTCAGTGAGACAATCCAGAGGAACGGTATAGGAGGAAACTATTGCTTTTTCCTACATGAGGGAGTTATTGATCTCTTTAGTGACATCAGCCGACATGGAGCTTTTCTCTGCTCTCTGCAGCATACATACCCATCCTGGAAAATGAAGTAAATGCTGCTGTTCCTTAATAAGCCTGGAAATCAAGGGTGGACACATTAGTACAATAGAGAGTAATGAATAATGAATGATCTCAACTGTAACCTAAAAAAAATTTCTACCATTTGATCAGCATACAAAATATAGTCCTACAGTGGTACCTCGTAAGATGAATGACCCATAAGACAAACAACTTGTAAGGTGGATGAAATTTCTGGGAATAAGCATGTTTTGTAAGACAAATTTTCCCCTATGGGTTAAATTTGTCTTGGGAGATAACCATTGCAGATTGGGTGGGCTGTAGAGCAAGCAGTGTGCAACACCCGATCCCCGGCATCAGGGGGACTTTCCGAGGGAAGCAGCAGTGGCTGCGGCAGGGCTGGGCAATGATCACTTGGTCCCTGCTTCACCCAACAAATTGGTGGGCAAAGCAGGGACCCAGTGATCCTTGCCCAGCCGGACTGTTCATTTTTCAGTGCATTCCTGTGGGAAACCACGTTTTGCAGGACTATTTTTTGTAAGACAAATTGCCCCATAGAACAAATTAAATTTCCCTTAAGAGGTACCACTGTATTAGCATGTGGGTCAGATGCATCTTTTCTGCACTACTAAAGCAACTTGTGTTGCGGAGTTGCTTAATAAATCTTGAATTTAGGTACAGTTTGATTTATTTTTAGTATGGAGATGGATGTTATTTTGCACCAGCAAAATGCCACAAGCAGTGACGAATCCTTATTCAGGCAACTATTTTTGTATTTTTTTGCAACATCTAGTATGTGTGATATGTATTTTGTAAAGGACTGCGGTCTTCAGTGTAGCCAGTAGTATATAACATGTTATGGTGTCTGTGAAATCTCATTCAGGTTTTGTTTTTGTTTCCCATCATCATCATCATCATCATCATCATTAATGTTTTTGTTTGGAGCATGGAACATGCACTGTCCATCTGAATTGTGACACTAGTCCTCCTTGTCTCTCCCTGTCTGCAGAGATGCTAGCAAGACTGCCAGCAGCCCACCTACTTCCCCAAGGCCTGGCACTGTCACAGCCGTCCCATCTGCATCAACCAGCAACATGGTGCCACCAAGGCATCAAAAACCTGTTGGCGCAGCAGCTACCAAGAAGAAACAGCAACAGAAGAAGAAGAAAGGCGGGAAAGGAGGCTGGTGATTTTGACAGGCAGCATGTTCCCACAGAAATTATCCTTTTACATCCAGTTTCAGATGGGAACAACTTAATAAAGAGGTCAAACTAAGAGTAAGGTGGATGTGAGTTTGTCAAAGATGGTTGGTTTCTCTTTTGGGATAAAAGAGCAGTTCCTTCTCTTTTTGTCTTCCTACTCCCCACCATGGGATGTGACATTATTACCAATCAGGTCCAGTCTTTAAAAGAATGGTACTTAATAGTTCAGTGGTTTTCAGTGGTATCTCTGATACTTACAGCTAGCATGGTCAACTGATCAGCTCCTTGTTTGACTTGGTTTGGTAAAAATCACATCTAAAATAGTACGCTAGACTCCAGTCTCGATCACTGTTGCTTTTTGACCTACTTGAAATGTGTGAGCTTAGAGCTAAAACAACAATCCTGTTGTGTGGAAGTCCAGAAATCTCAACCCAAGGATGTCAGTCTTTTTAAGTGCTATCTGCCATCATGGTTTCTGCCTGCAGTTAATAGCCCGAGTGTAGCTCTCCAGGATATAACCCATCACAGCCATTGCCAGTCTGTTATTTTCTCAAGTTTTGTGGGCAATACATAACTGTGGCAACCAGGGCGGGCGGGGGAAACATTGTACAAGCTGGACATCTGCAGAGGCCAACTGAGATTTTTCTGTCTCATAAAGTCCATTTATTGTTGCATTCATCCATTTCTCCACAGGGAGAGACTTTCCTGTTTTCCACATGCTCACATTCCTGACTGGTTTCTGTACGTAGGATTTGAAGATAATTTTGTTCAGTGGAGTTTGTGCAGGGAAGGAAAAGCAGTAGCTTTCACTTGGCATATGGGCTGAAGCAAACATTATTCACTCACTTAAGATTTCTGTGCTCCGGAAAAAAAAAAACTTATACATTTAAGTGAGCAAATACCGCTAGCACCTATTGATAACTGAAATGTCACAGATTCTCTTTCAGATGTAAAGCTCTCAATGAATTTCCACTAGTCAGTGTGTCTCCTGAACTGTATATCGGAGACATACACTCCTGGATCCTTCTTTTCTGATCCATATTCTCTTGCTCAGCCTCTCTCTTAACACTTTTGCCTGGGCAAAAGAGAAGGGCTCTGCGTGCATCTTCTGTTCTGTCTGGTAGTACAAACTCCATAGGCAAGGGGGGGGAATAGGGCACTGAGAACCCCCAATCTGATGGGATACCATTTAAAATCAAATTGTTGGAGCAGAAACCATTGGGAGGTAGTTTCATCCCATTCTTCAGACATAGACTATGTTCTGTCTGACAGCAGAGCCACAGCAACATGTGTAATCGCCACCTCTACTACCAAGGCTTGGAAGCAGCTAGTTACTGCAAGTAACATTATAACTACTTTGGGGTAATGAGCAAGATGTCCTCTTTAAAAAATTACTTGTGGACGTAACAGATAATGAGAACTGGCAGCCAGAGAGAATCAATGAGTTTTGTGGCATGCTAACAACATCAACATGCCAAATCATTTTCTGTGGTTGGAATAACAGGAACAGTTGCCTGAGTGCCACAAAGTAATGGGTAATTCAATAAATTCCTCTTAGAGTGCAGAATTTGGAGCTCAGACCACAACCAAATTTTTGGAACCATTCAACAGAAGCATATTGATTTTAAAACAAGAACTCTATGTATGAGTAGGAAATGGCATGCAGGTTTAACTGACTGGTATGTAGATACTGAGTCTTCTTAGAAGTTTGGGGCCAGTTCTCTTAATACAGTAGATGTTTTTAATCTAATCTGTGTATCTCTCCTCCAGTTCTACATCATGTCCTACTTGGGTTTGTTTGCTGTGGCTGCAGAGGCAAGGGCTCATGAAATAAGAGATTGAGAGAATTCCTCCCCCACCACCACCTCTACTGTTTCTACTACCATGCTCAGTTTTCTTATTTCCTTATGTACTACCGTGTACTATATTTAAATTGCATTTTGTCTTACAACATCTCTATATAATAATCTCCCATTTGCTTCCCTGTTCTCCTTTAGCTTTTGTTTGGATGCTCTGGGCTTCCTCTAATTGATCAGATGCACTCTTAAATAGAGAACCAACAAGGTGGGTGGGTGTTCTCGAGGCTTGGAGAGGAAAAACTTGCTTTTTGAAAAGCTTTGTTTTAGCAGAGCAGATAAAGTTGTACTGCTATATTCTCTTTATTGCTAATGTTCAAGGAGGGATATAGTGATGAAAGCTACTCATTAAGCAAAAAGATGTTTCTTTTTGGTTAGTTGTTTTTTTAAGGGTTGATATGCATGTTGTTGTAGTTTTCATGTTGTTCTTCTGAAGTTCCTCAAAGAACAAATTATTTTCACTTCAGTGACCTGAATCTTATTACATACTGTACTCACCTATAGTGCTGTTACCTCAGAGTAAATTTAATCAGCTAATGATATCAATTAAGACTTGTAATTCTCATTCCGTATCAAAAAGTGGAACGAAAGTGTGACAAAGAATACCAGTGTACATGATTTTTTCCTGACATTTGTGCTGTGTAACCACTGGATTCTTTCTCAGTTCTACTGTATGGTGTGGAATCATAGCTTTTAAAACGAGTAATTATAAAAGTAATAAGTGTATTTGAAAGACAGATTTCTCAATGAATACTATGAATGTTTGACACGGACTGAGATATATTACATTCAAAAATTCATAATCTATCGCTGCTTCCAGACTCTGGAACTCCCTCCCATGGAGTTCTTGCAGGAGGCCCGGTGCGTTGCCGGCTACATCCTCTTCTGCGGAGCCCTCTGGCTGGTCTTCCACCGGAACCTGGAGTGGGGCGTCTGGGCGGCTGTACGATCTGGAGGAAGCCGACACCATCCTGATGAGAACAATTGTAGGTGTCCCCCCCACACACACACACACACCGCTTTCTCTGCACTGGTGCACTGGAACACACACACACACACACACACTATCCGAGCACGGATCCTCTGCCCTGTGGAGTGCCATCCAAGGTCTCTGTGTCCCCCTTAGGATGAATTTCGGACATACGCTGTTTCCATTTTGGCTGCTTTTTTCTCCAAGTAGACAAAGGCCCTTCCCTTCCAGGCTTTTCCTTAGTTACTGGTAGTTGAGGTTTTTTTTTAAATGAATTGGGTTGTTCTGCTGTAAATTAAATATGTTTTTAGTATTGTTTTTATTGATCATTTAAATTATAATACTTGTTTAATATGTCTGTGAAGATTCTCAGTCATCCAAGTGAGTTAATCTGGAAGTTGAGTCATGGCAACTGGACTTCTTTTCTTGAGAATGAAACGTTTCACTAGTCATCCAAGCAGCTTCGTCAGTGGATTGTGCAGTCATCATCAGACCCGACCATGGCCTGGGAATAGAAGTTTACAGGAAACCCACGCACACAGATTAGGAGTCATCAGGACTCTAAATCACATAGCAGAGAGCATCCCCACCTCCACAGAAGCCAAGAAGAAGGAAGACAGGCACCTGAAGACAGCACTTAAGGCCTGTGGATATCCAAAGTGGGCCTTCAACAAAGCAATGTCCCAACCCGGAAGAACAAGGGATCAGCCTGAGACCCAGAGCCGATGGAACAACCTGGTCATTCATTACATGGCTGGAGTGTCTAAAAAGCTTAAAAGGATTTTTGCCAAACCCCAGTCATCCCCGTTTACTTCAAATCCACAAAAACTAAGGCAGAGACTCATCCACCCAAAGGACCTGACACTAAAACACAAAAGGAGCAATATAGTATATGTGGCCCAATGCAGTGAGGAGTGTGCTGACCTCTACATTGGAGGAACTAAACATCCATTAAACAGGAGGATGGCCCAACATAGGAGGGGTAACAGCTCAGGACCAGAATCAGCAGTGCATCTATCCATTTGAAGGAGAAAGGGCACTCTTTCAAAGATGAAGATCTACAACATAAATTAGAGAGAAGAGAGGTGGTTCGGAGAGGAGTCTAGGAAGCCATGTGACAGAATTCTGTGACAGAATCTGCCTGCTAATCAAGCTGTCCTTTCATCAGTCCCCAGACAAAGCAAAAGCACTTCACACCTCCACCAGCAAGGCCAAAGCTAAGGACCCATCCTTAATGGGTGTTAGGAAAGGTTGCATAGGTGGGATTTTCACGCATCCGAGGCCATTGTCCTCCTAACAAGCTTATTCAGGCCACTGTTCAAATTATGAGCCTATTCAGACCAGGGTGATATGAAATCAAAGTGAACTATAAATTGGATGAATCGCCACTAGCTTTCCTCAGACTGATGAAGCTGCTTGGATGAGTAGCTAAATGTTTCAATCTCTTAAGAAAAAAGTCCGGTTGCCAAGACTCAACTTCCAGATACTTGTTTTAATACTTTATAAATATTTGTATACAAAAGTTAAAAAGAGTGAGTATACAACTGGGTATATAACTTGTTTTTAAATTGTAAACTGCCTTTGTTGTTGTTGTTCAGTCGTTCAGTCGTGTCCGACTCTTTGTGACCCCATGGACCAGAGCTCGCCAGGCCTTCCTATCCTCCACTGCCTCCCGGAGTTTGGTCAAATCCATATTGGTTGCATCGATGACACGGTCCAACCATCTCATTCTCTGCCGTCCTCTTTTCCTTTTGCCTTCAATCTTTCCCAGCATCAGGGACTTTTCCAAGGAGTCCTCTCTTCTCATGAGGTGGCCAAAGTACTGGAGCCTCAGCTTCGAAATCTGTCCTTACAGTGAACATTTGGGGTTGATTTCTTTCAGGGTGGATAGGTTTGACCTCCTTGCAGTCCAGGGGACTCTCAAGACTTTCCTCCAGCAAGACAGCTCAAAAGCATCAATTCTGCGGTGATCAGCCTTCTTTATAGTCCAGCTCTCACTTCCATACATCACTACTGGAAAAACCATAGCTTTGACTATCCTAACCTTAGTTGGCAAAGTGATGTCTCTGCTCTTTAGGATGCTATCTAGGTTTACCATTGCTTTCCTCCCAAGAAGCAGGCGTCTTTTTATTTTGTTGCTGCAGTCGCCATCTGCAGTGATCAAGGAGCCCAAGAAAATAAACTCTGTCATAAACTGCCTTGGGTCCTTTTAATTAATTAAATTTAATTTAATAGATTTGTATAGATTTGCCCATCTAGCCCAGAGGCCACTCTGGGCAGTGAACAGCAAACTAAAGATACAAAATATAAAACCATCTAAACCACAAAAAAGACGTACAATATTATGAATACCAACAATATGGAGAGACATGGGGTAAATATATTTTAAATAAATAATAAAACAAATAACACTCGTACAAAAAGGCGAGAATAGAAGACTTGGCTGGTCAGCAGCCACCCAACCAAACAGACAAAAAACCCAGCCGCCTAGCGATGGATGTCCTTTTAGAAAGGCTGAAGGAGAAAATGGAGGTCAAGGTGAAAAGCAACCAGGGGACGGGTTTGGATGTAACGCGATGAAACCAAGGAAGTTGGAGCACCGCGGCCGCTTAATGCGCGTTTATTTTGGCCAGGAATGCTGGCGCCTGGTGGCGCGGGATGAGGCCCTCCTGGGCCCGACCCCGACCCCCCCCCCCGCCTCTCCTCCCCGGCCGAAGACCGGCAGGAGCAGAAGCAGGAGCAGGAGGAGGCGGCGTCTCCCGAGGGGGGGGGGCGGCGAGGAGGAGCCAGGGGGGGGGACCCTTCGGGGGAGGGGCGGGTCCAAGGGGGAGGGAGGGAGGGAGGGAGGGAGGGGCAGGGCCGGCCTCTCAGAGGGCGTGGGCGGCCCACGGGTGGCCTTGCCCGGGGATGAATGCCTCCAGCCCTGCCGGAGGTGCCGCGCCGCCCTCCTCCTTCCCTCCCTCCCTTCCTTCCTTCCTTCCTTCCTTCCTTCTTTCGGGGCCCATGGCTGGCAGCCTGCGGCAGATCGCGCTGGCCGGTGCCGCCGCCGCCCTCGCCGCCGCCCTCGCCGGAGGGGCCGCTTATGCCGCCTGGAGGAGCTACTTCCCGCCCAAAGCCCCCCCACGGCCGCCGCCGCCGCCTCCTCCTCCTCCTCCTCCGGAGCCTTTGCTCGGCGCCCAGGAAGAAGGCGGCCCGCCCGAGCGGCGGCAGGTGAGGAGGAGCCGGCGGCGGGCTTTGCAGAGCTCTTGACCGGGCTGCGGGGCGGGGGGGGGGGTTGCAGGCGGGGGGTGTGGGGTGGGGTGTGGGAGGTGTCCCCCCCCCGGGGAGCCCCTGGGGAGGGAGGCGGGGGTCTCCAGGCAGGCAGGCAGGCAGGCAGGGAAGGGGCTCACCGCCACCACCCGCGGATAAGGAGGCACCCCCCCTCCACGCCCCCCTCCACCCCCTGGGGCTGCGGGGCCAGCAGGGCCGAAGGGGCCGAGGGTCGCCTGCCGAGGCCGAAGGGGGTCTCTCCCTCCCTCCCTCCCCCCCCCCCTGGGGCTGGGGCTGGGCCTGGCGGTGGCCCCCTTCCCCGGCCGGCCGGGACCTGCCTTCTGCCCCAGAGGCATGAAGTGGGATGGGATGGGAGGTCCCGTTTCAACAACACATAGTCCCAACATGCATTCAGTTCCTACACGTGCCAATGGGCTTCTTCGCTCTCTTTTTCGGCTGATGATACTATTTCTCATGTGTATGCAAGTACAAAAAGCCAAGCCCGGGCTTGGAAGAAATCATCATCATCACCTTGTGGGAGGTGGAGGAAACCTGCTCCACTTAACTGAGAAGGAGAGAAATGGGAGTAATGATATAACATTTTTATTTTGTATTGATTACTTTTTGGTTTGTATTTTTATTGGAGAAATGCTTGTACATACCTTAATATTTTCCGGAGTATGCAGACTTCTCTGTAGCCTACATCTTTCTCCAGAAGTTAGCATTCCTGTACTTGATTCAGTTTTGCAGGGAATGAGATGGGTAGATGGGGTAGCAAAAAACCCTCACAGAAATGTGACTGCACTTGGGTTCTTGACCCTTCTGTTATTATGTCCAGCTTTGCTGAGATTCTCAGACATAACTCTTTATGTTCTGCAGACAAGCACCACACTTCAAGGTCAGGGACAGCTTAGTCTAAAGCCAGTAAGGTGGAATCCTATTAATGCCAGAGACGAAAGAGATTAGAATAGAAAACCTCTTCAGGGTCGGGTTTCCACCTTGGTGTTACCTCACAGTCAGTCTCTGTTGGCAAACTGACTTTGTGGTGAGTCACCTCCGGGAGCTGCTCTTTTGCCTTCCTCACTCCTTTTCTCTTTGTTTGGCTTGGCACCTGATGTTCTTATGATGACTGCTTTAAAGAGCTGTCCTGGTGAAACAAACAGGGACAAAGTGAAGCATAATTTAGTAGCTAAGTCAATGGAGGTTATTTTGGTCAAGTGTGACATCCCTGGATTTGAAACTATTAAAAAAACCCGGAAGCTTGAAGTCCTCAAGATGTGGTTGGATGCCCATTTCTCATCAGCCATAGTGGTGAGAGATGATATATTTATTTATTTAGAATAATTATATTGCACCCCCTGTCTTGCGAGGTCTGACCACAGGACAACAATAAAAACATGTACACAAATGTTGTCCAGCTTTGTCTAGTGAGGAGGCTTAGGGTGGCTTGAAATAATACTTCAGCAGGTGGGCTGCAGCTTTTCTACTCCTGCCCCTAAAGAGTCTGTGCCACCAGATGATGCAGTCAAATACTGTGCTTGACTAGGTTTTGCCCTTCTGTTTGATGACGACTTCTTGCCCATAAGGCAAGGAAGGCTGTTTGCTCAGAAGGTGGCAACCAAGCAACTTCACCTTTCCAGTCTTTGAGAATTTGGCCTTGTCCTTGATTTCTTGTCTGTGAGAGCAAAACTTTATTATGATGGACTGGGCCAGAAGAAAGCCTTGTGGTAAATGAGGCTCCTGTTATTTAAACTTGCAAATCTGGAAGACATTCTGCCACCTTATAGGAAAAGGAAAAAGTATGTGTGGCGGGGGAAGGGTTATTTTTTAGAAATCATTCTCCTATTATTTTACATACCCTGAACTTTCTTGGTTGTTAACTTGTAAGCAAATGTCTTGACTTCCCTCTGGAGTGGAAGTGGTTGCCAGATGGAACTGCATAATCAGAGATGTCTGGCTGAAAGGTACATTGCAACTATGCAACTGGAAGGTGTTGTGCATGCATGTTCATAAACACACACTGTCCCTCACCTTGATGCCACAAAAGATCTGGAGCCAATCCTATAAGTTAGCTGTGTTCTGAGCAAAATGTCAAGGTGACTTCGCTATGAAGCCTTCCAAAGCCTAAAGTTAAGATCCGTGTAGTCTGTTTTCTTGCTTTGAAAGGAATGATGTCCTGCGGTTGTAACAGAAGATGGTGCCATGTATGCTAAAAATTATGGCATTTGGGGTCTTATGTTGGTCCTTTTCAGCTTATGTGGGATATAGTAACCTTAAAAGGATGTGCAAGGCAAGACCCCCCCCCCCACCACTTGCCTTCCAAAATTGCCAAAGGAAGGCATTTGGCTTGGTAGAGGACCACAACCGGAGGAAGCCCTTGACTAGTAGTAATCTTCACTGACACATAAATCCTTGGTTGGTAATTAATAATAATAATGGTTTTGCTGTCAAATTGATTCTGGCTTACAGAGACCCTCTCATGGTTTCCTAGGTACGAGTTACTCAGAAGGGATATTTTTCCAGGCCCGACCTCTGGTGCTGCTCTGGGACTGTGCAGCCTGCCCTAGGCCACACATGTGACAGGGAACATAACCTCATCAGTCAGTCACACACACACACACACACACACACACACACACACACACCCTAAGTGATCTCAGCTAGCCTCTTGCTTTGGAGGCACAATAGGAATATCACACCCCCTGCCTTGGCACCATACTCAAGGCACAAGAGGAGCTATGCCACTGCCCTATAGCCTGTTAATGAAAAGTTGTTATCAATGAAATATTGCTTCCCTGATGTGTCAGTCCTGTCAGCAGTATTGCACATTTTTGGGCACAAAACATTTTTTAAAATAAAAACACCCCCAAATTTGTATACTGTTTACACCCATGGGGTGAGTAAGGTCTAGTTAGAAGAGAGGCTCTATATGCATTATTTGGTGTGCAGTTTCTTGATTACTAAATTGAGGATCTGTTAATAGGTTAAACATGATGTCACTTGTCAGAAAAAAACATGCTATAAAAACAAGGATGGGTGATACCTTCATAGAGCACTCAAGACACAAAAACTGACAAGTTGTTTAGTCCTGCATTAGGCTGGGCATTGCTTAATTTTGGTTGTTGGGAGGGGGGGAGTCCATAAATCATCCTAGCCAGAGATTAAGGCTTTGGGGTCTTGAGGTCAGAAGTCAGATTCTAAATGGAGGCTGAAAACCTGTAGATCCAGTGTGAGGTATCTGGATTTGCCCCAGGCAAGTTAGATGCCATTGTCTTTCTTCATTTCTCCTAGAGAGAAGTGCTGCCAGTTATTTAGCCTTTTATCTTATGTTGAAGTGAGGGCCCAGAGCCTAGGAGCCTGGTAGCTCAGCAGGCCAAAGCACTGAAAACTGTAGGCTACAAATTCGGCAGCTCAGTAGTTCGAATCCCAGGTGCCACACAGTGGAGTGAGCTCCTGCTGTTCACCCCAGCTCCTGCCAACCTAGCGGTTCGAAAGCACGGAAATGCAAATAGATAAATAGGTACCGCCCGTCAAAAGCAGTAAGGTAAAACAGTGTTTCCTTGCAGCCATGCGGACCACGTGGCCATGGACTTGCACAACACTGGCTTTTCGGCTTGAATACAGAGATGAGCACCACTCCTAGAGTCAGACACAACTAGCACGCATGTGTGGGGGGAACCTTTCCCTTTTACCTAGAGGCAACCAGAAAGTTGGCAACTCCCATATCACAAAAGCTGGATGTTAAATTTAATTAACACTTTAGGGAGGCAAAGAAAATATGGCATATAACGTAAGCCTGAATGTGCAGAATTTATCTCCTCCTCTTCCTCCTCCTCCTCCTCTTCTACTGCTACTATTACTGCTATTCCTCCTCCTCTTCCTCACCTCCCAAGGTAATTGGTTCCATTGTCATACTGCTCTAACAGTTAATATGTTTTTCCTAATATTTATTTATTTATTTATTTATTTCCTACACTTATATACCGCGCCTAACTCAGCCTAACTCTGGCTTCCTGTAGCTGGGGCCCATTATTACGTGCCCTGCACTCTAGGATGATTGAGAACAGACCCTGCCCTTCCTCTGTATGGCCACCATTCAAGTATTTGAAAAATGCTATCCCATCTCCCCTCAGTCTTCTTTCCTCAAGGCTAAACCTGCCCAGTTCTCTCACTCTTTCCTCATGGAGCTTGGCTTCTGATCCCCTGAGATCCTCCTTTTTGCCCTCCTATGAACTTGCTCCAATTTTCCAGCATTTTTCCTTAAGTGTGGACACAGTACTCTAGATCAGGCCTGCCCAACAGGTAGACTGGGGGCTACCAGTAGCCCGCAAAGGGTTCAAAAGTAGCCCTCCAGCCATCAATAAAAAAGTGAGGAGATAAGTTCTCTACCCTTCCATCCCCCATCCCAAGGACCACCATTGCCCCAGCAAAGTTCTGGGTCAGTCCCCTGTTCCCCCCACTGGCCAGATGATCGGTGTGCCACTGTCTTGTGACCAGCTGAGTCGCTGGTGCGGAGTGGAGGGAGAAGGGAGGAGAGGGGCGAGAGGTGGGGTTGCAGGTGTGCCCATCTCCTTTGTGCAGTGACATCTCCCTTCTTCTTCCCCCCTGGACAATTCCCTCCATAACGGAGTAATTGATTTTCAATGGAAACCGCTGCTCTACTTACAATTTCTTTACTTATGACCATGTGCTTGGAAGAAATTGATAAAATTCTTAAGTAGAGGTTTTAGTGTAGTAGCCCTCAGGCACTTTGGGCCGGAAAAAGTAGACCTTGGCCTGTTCAAAGTTGGACAGCCCTGCTCTAGATGAGGCCTATCCAGCGCTGAATAGAGGGAGACAAGCACCTCATGGGATTTATAAATATTTCTGTTAATGCCTCCTAAAATCACATTTGCTTTTTTTAAAAAGCCACATCTTACTGTTGGCTCATATTCAGCTGCAACAGTTCTAAGATCCTTCTCCCTTGTACAGTAGTAATACTGAGACATAGTGGATCAAGACTGAGGGGAAGGGAAGCACTCATCCAACTCTTATACCAAAGAGCAAACTATGTTGCATCAGAAGTGCTCAGGTGTAGAGATGTGAAGGCCTGGCCCCGGGGGGGGGGGGGACAGGAAAAATTGGAAAACATTTTTTTTGCATTTTTTCCTGAAGCCTTTTTTTCTGAAAAATTGAAAAAAAGAAAAGAAAAAATGATTATGGAATGTTTTATTTTAACATGATAAAATATTTTATTTCCAAATCATTTCTAAAAAATATGCATAGTATCAGATTATTCTAGTTCCTGTGCACTGAGGACAAGCAACTCCTAGGTTACAAACTGAACTCTCAAAATGCAAGAACAAGATGCATTTCTTCCTTAGCAGGTGTTGGTACCGTCACAAGAAAAATAATTCCGGATAAATTTCATGCCCATTCACTGAACCTTAGTCCCAATCCCTTTTAAACATTTCCCCCCTTCAATTCTTTTTATGAGAATGAGATTTTTATTTTATTTTTTTAATACTGTGGAGAGGAAATATGAATAATTGTTAATTCTGGATTTTTAAACATTGTTTTGTACAGGTTTTTTTGTTCCACATAAACTAGTAAACATTTCAGGAGATTGTTACTCCATTTGTTACAATTATAAATAAATATTACAGTAACCCTCCCCGTGATCCATGAAAATCCGCAATATGCGGAAGCAGGTGGGGCGGGGCCTGGGGGCGGGGGGGGCGATAGCAGAAGTCTTGGGGTGGTGTGCGCCAGCGGCGGCAGGGGAATCTGACCTCCGGCTGCCGCCCGCCTGCGCCACCCAAGACTTCTTGTCCGGGCCGTCTCCATTCAAATGCATTTCCAATGCATTTCAATGGAGAAAATTTTCCCCATTGGAAAACATTGGCTTAATGCTTTCTAATGGGGAAAATTTCTCAATTGAAATCCATTGACAATGCATTTCATTGGAGATTGCCCCCCCCCCGCTGCCCCCCACATGGCCCGAGACTTCTCGGAAGGGCCCAGGGGGCAGCACGGAGCGACCCGATCGCCCCCCCCCGCCTCCCCCCGCCCCTCCAGAAGCCTCAGAGCCACGCAGGGGGGCAGCGGGGGGGGGGGGATCACATTGCTCCCCACCCCCACCCCCACCCCCTGCGGCTCCAAGCCTTTTCGGAGGGGCCGGGGCAGCTGCGGGGCGTCTCCATTGAAATGCATTGCCATCCAAGTACTAACCCAAATGTAGCATTTTTTTCAATTTTTCCCAACATTTCCGTGTTTTTCTGAGCTTCAAAATTTCTGGAAATTTTACATCTCTACCAGGTGCTATAAAGACTAGTGGAGTAACCCTTTAGTCTTTAAGGCACAGATTCTCAACTGGGCAGGTCACACCGTGTTTTCTTGGGGTCACCATGTATATTTTTAGTTGCAATTACAATATCTTTATATTTATTATACTAAAAATTTTGTACCCGAGGCTGTTTTAGTTTCATTCTCTTGACCCACAGATAGAATTGCAGGCAGCGTAGACTTTGTAGTTATTTCTCTACTCCTTTAGGTGGATTTTCCTTTTATACATACACATCACTCCTACCCCCTCTGAAAAGAGCCACTCTTGCTTGGTTCTCTCTGCTCCTCTGCATCCACCTTTGGAGGACTGGCGCCAGCCCTTTGGAACCCAAGTATTAGCCCGGCTCAAAGACACCCGAAAGAAGCAAGCATGTGTTGCTTGCTGGGAACATTTTGTATCTATTGTAACAGAACCTGTGGGGGTGCTTTCTTGTGCAGGGATAAAGTAGCCCCCATAAAGAGGACAGGACAATGAATTGTGGCATTTTACCCCTGGTAATGGAGCTTGTTTGGTATTCAGCTCTTTTCTTTTCAAGTTTTCTGGAAACAGCAGCAATGATTAGTGCCTAAAAAGGAACTCCAGGCTATTGAAGCAACGGAGAAACAACATACAGCAGTGAGTTGAGAATCAGTGACTTTGCTTTCGAAGTTTGTTCTGCAAGGATGTCTGAAACGTGAAGCCTGAGATAGCTAATCATTTATTTCATTTTGTCCTAATTCTCCAAGAAATTCAGAGTGGGCTAGATGGTGGTCCAGCGTAATCATAAGAACATAAGAACAGCCTTGCTGGAACAGGCCACAGCCCATCCAGTCCAGCATTCTGTCTCAAACAGTGGCTAGCCATTTGATTCAGGGTATTCCCAAGCAGATGCCTTCACCTGCTTACGATTCCCCACAAACGGCATGGAGAGATATCTTGCCTATCTCTCCAACCTGGAGGTTGTCCTTAGGCATCCAAAATGATACCCTTGTTCTCCATGAATTTGGGCAGATTCTGCTGCCTGAACCACCCCTCTTGACAAAAGAATTACATCAAATACATGTTAAAAGATAGGATTTAATTGATATTCCATTTAATTGGTAAATTAAAGATCAACAAGTCACCGGGCGCAGATGGCATCCACCCAAGGGTTATTAAGGAACAGAGAAATGAAATTGTGGATCTCTTAACAGTAATGGAGAGAGGTGAAAAGCTGTGTGCCCCAGGGGATTTGTCCTGGGACCAGTGCTTTTCAGTCTGTTCATAAGTGACCTGGAGACAGGGATAAGCAGTGAGATGGATAAGTTTGCAGATGACACAAAACTTTTCCATGTGGTAAAAACCAGAGAAGATTGTAAGAGCTCCAGAAGGATCTCTCTAAACTGGGGGAGCAAAAAATCCAAACCTTATCTATCAACTCATGGGCTCTCAGTTACCCATGATGGATCAGGAAAGAGATCTTGGTGTGCTGGTGGACAGCTCAATGAATGTGACTAACCAATGTGTGGCAGCAGTGAAGAAGGCCAATTCCATGCTAGGGATTATCAAAAAGGGGATTGAAAATAAAGCAG
The DNA here is from genome assembly GCA_037367245.1 of Phrynocephalus guinanensis. Taxonomy (NCBI): domain Eukaryota; kingdom Metazoa; phylum Chordata; class Lepidosauria; order Squamata; family Agamidae; genus Phrynocephalus; species Phrynocephalus guinanensis. The sequence continues at coordinate 2,753,300 of CM074738.1, forward strand.
CCAACATTATAATGCCATTATACAAAACGATAGGCCGCACCTGGAGTATTGTGTACAATTATGGGCAGATTCCATTGCCTGAAGGGCCCCTCTTGACTAAAGAATTAAATCAAATACAGGTTAAAAGAGAGGATGTTTTAGAACTAATTGACAAATTAAAGATCAACAAGTCACCAGGCCCAGATGGCATCCATCTAAGGGTTATTAGGGAACTGAGAAATGAAATTGCGGATCTCTTAACAGTAACATGCAAGCTGTCTCTTAAAACGGCCACAGTGCCGGAGGACTGGAGGATAGCAAATGTCACACCAATTTTTTAAAAAGGAAGGAGGGGGGGACCCTGGAAACTACAGGCTTGTTAGCCTTACGTCGGTCCCAGGGAAAATGGTGGAAGGCCTCATCCAAGAGAAAATCTTAAAACGCATAGAAGAACAAACCTTGCTAACAGAAAATCAGCATGGCTTCTGCAAGGGTAAGTCTTGCCTTACAAACCTTTTAGAATTCTTTGAAAAGGTCATCAGGCATGTGGATTTGGGTGAACCGGTGGATATAGTCTATCTGGATTTTCAGAAGGCTTTTGACACAGTCCCCCACCAAAGGCTGCTGAGAAAATTGCACAGCCAGGGGATAAAAGGGCAGGTCCTCTTATGGACTGAGAACTGGTTGAGATCCAGGAAACAAAGAGTAACTGTCAATGGGAAATTTTCAGAATTGAGAGAGGTGAAAAGCGGTGTGCCCCAGGGATCTGTCCTGGGACCGGTGCTTTTCAATCTGTTCATAAATGACCTGGAGACAGGGATAAACAGTGAGGTGGCCAAGCTTGCGGATGACACAAAACTTTTCCGTGCAGTACAAACCAGAGAAGATTGTGAAGAGCTCCAGAAGGATCTCGCCAAACTGGGGGGGCATGGGCTGTCAAATGGCAAATGCGTTTCAATATAGCCAAATGTAAAGTAATGCATATTGGGTCAAAAAAATCCCAACTTCATCTATCAACTCATGGGCTCTGAGGTATCCTTGACGGATCAGGAAAGAGATCTTGGTGTGTTGGTGGACAGCTCCATGAAGGTGTCTCCCCAATGTGTGGCAGCGGTGAAGAAGGCCAATTCCATGCTAGGGATTATCAAAAAGGGGATTGAAAATAAAACAGCTAACATTATAATGCCATTATACAAAACGATAGTAAAGCCCCACCTGGAGTATTGTGTACAATTCTGGTCACCGCACCTCAAAAAAGACCTAGTGGAACTGGAAAAGGTGCAAAAGAGAGCAACTTAAAATGATTACTGGGCTGGGGCACCTCCCTTATGAGGAAGGCTAAAACGTTTGGGGCTCTTTAGTCTGGAAAAAAGGCGCCTGAGGGGGGATATGATTGAGACGTACAAAATAATGCAGGGCATGAGTAAAGTGGATAGAGGGAAGCTCTTCTCCCTCTCACAAAATACCAGAACTAGGCAACATACACTCAAATTGAAGGCTGGGAGAGTTAAGAACAGACAAAAGAAAATATTTTTTCACCCAGCGCGTTGTTAGTCTGTGGAACTCCGTGCCACAGGATGTAGTGATGGCATCTGGCCTGGATGTCTTCAAAAGAGGGTTGGACAGATTCCTGGAGGAAAAGTCCATCACAGGTTACAAACCATGAGGGAGATATATCAACTCCAAGCTTAAAACTGGGGTACCTCAAGGACCAGATGCAGGGGAGTGGTATCAGGAGACAGATATCTAGTCTCATGCACTCCCAAACGCATCTGGTGGGGCCACTGTGAGATACAGGAAGCTGGACTAGATGGGCCTTTGGCCTGATCCAGCATGGCTCTTCTTATGTTCTTATGTTCTTAATTCTGGTCACCGCAATTACTGTATATTTGTTAATGTTAAAGGTGTCTGAAATCCTGTTTTTATTTAAAACAACGGTAGTAGGGGCCCAGCACAAGTGCATACCACAAAGAAAGAAGAGCTCATCTAAGTCCAAGAGGGCGCCGGCATGGTTAACGAGTGGAGTTAGAGAGGCTCTAAATCACAAGGAGAGGGCTATCCGTAAATGGAAATCCTCCCCAAATGAGGAAAATAAAAAGGAACACAAACTCTGACAAAAGAAATCTAAGAAGATGATAAGAGAGGCAAAGAAAGGCTTTGAGGAATGTACGGCTAGCAATATAAAGGGAAATAATAAAAGCTTCTTTAAATATGTTAGAAGTAGAAAACCTGCCAGTGAACCAGTTGGCCCTCTGGATGGTGAGGGAGGAAAAGGGGAGGTAAAGGAGGACTTGGAAATTGCAGAGAAATTAAATGAGTTCTTTGCCTCTGTCTTCACCACAGAAGATATTTTACTTCTCCAAATGTACTACTTTGAGTACTATAACAACCTATTGCTTTGTCAGTTATTTTTGTTTCTCATAAACAAAAATTTGGACCATAGTTTTGCATATTGCCCATGTATGTACATTTTTTAACATTGCTAAAAAATCTTTTTAGCCATACCTGAAAATCTCTCTGTCTCTGTCTCTATCTGACTGTCTGTCTATCTGTAGGTCTCTTTCTCTCTCTCTGTTGTGGTCATCTGCATCCTTGCATTGAGCAACCAGTGTGGCCGTAGGAAATATAACTAGACAGTTGCCTTGTTTTGGATTGTCTTGAGCAATATTTGCCACACAAGAAAATGAATTTCATTCTATGATTCATAGTAGACAGTGGTATTTCCCAGAGCTGACTTGCTCCAGACGCCCAGCTCATAACAGTTATTCTCTGCTATTAACTTATTCTTGCGCTGCCTTATGCCTTTTAGGAGAAGCCCCCTGGCAAACAAATCTTGGTCCTGGGCCTGGACGGGGCTGGGAAAACGAGCGTCCTGCACTCCCTCGCAACTAATCAAGTCAAGCATGGCACAGCTCCCACAGAGGGCATCAATGCCGTGTGTATCAATACTGAAGAGACAAAGATGGAATTCCTAGAAAGTAAGCATAGTTATCTAATGGAAACACTTAAAATTTAAAAGATTTTTTTAAAAGATTCACTGTTTTAATTTTCCTTTAAGAAGCTATCAGTGTCTTTTGTCCCCACAGTGAGGCAGCAGTGAGATACTATGATGACTCCTATGGAACGTAGAATAAGTGTGACCCTTATTCACCTGCTGCCACCACTGAATGTGAATTTGAAAACAGAAAAAATAACTCCAGCATATGCTGTGGAACAAGGTGTACAGAGGACATGTGTTCTGTTCAGAAGTTAGCATTTCCAGGAGGCTTTCCAGAATATTAACCTTGAAAACAACGTGCCTGTTAAAAACAGAGTTGTGACTTTTTCCTGCTGCCATTGGGGGGTTACCTCATCTGATGGGTTCAGGACGGCCGTGCTTCCCATGTACCTCTCCCTTCTAGATGTTTTACAGATATTTGGAAAACTGCTAAGCCCTAGAGCCCTGGAGATGGACTGCTGTATAATGAAAACATACTGATTTGAGGAAAGAGCGGGAAAGTGTAAATGTCATACAACCGGGAGACTCATCAGACGTAGGTCATAATTGAACCACCCATGGTTAAGTACTCTTAAGGCTCACTGGTTTTAGTGGGAGAATTAACTATGTACACAGATCATATATAATTCAGCAGGATTTATTAATTTGGTGCAGAGCTACCCTGAGAATGCGGATACACACTGATGATGTAGGATATGCATTTTTGTATAGACCAAATGATGTGGTATATAAAATGTCAGCTAACCCTATGCCTCCAAAAACCCACGTGTGCAGGTACCTTTTAGCTTAGCTGATGTAGCTGCTAGATTAAGAGAACTTTTCTGTGGAGTTCTGAACAAAATTGTGTTCCTAATTGTCTTTGCCTGCCAGCCTACAGCCTAAAAAGAAAGATACCCCTAATGGGCTGCAACCTCCCTTTTCGCAGGCTGAGCGGTTCTCCTTGGTGTCTGCATAGCGTTCTTGGAGAGTTTTGGGGATGGAGAGTTAAGACAAAGGGTGCCTGAAATGCAAGTGTTGGGTGTCTGTTTGCCAGAAACCCCTTCTTGCCTGCTATCCAGTTCAGTCGTTCTCCCAAAGACGTGAACTGCTGCATAGCTCATTTATTTCAGTCTCTGGCTACAGAACCAGAGGTTGGGAGTTCAGATTCCCCTCTGTGCCTCCTTGGCCGGGGCTGGACTTGATGATCCAGAGGGGGAGCCTTCCAGCTCTGCAGTTCTAAGATGAGGACTGTTGTGTTTGTCCCTTTCCTGCCTCTTCTCTTCTCTTCTTTATGCATTGGCCGCCATTAAGGGTAAAAACTATCTCAAGGATGGCCTGGGGTAGTTCATCTAAACAAAAATCACGATGGTAAGAAACGTCAACATAAAAAAGCAAACAGTCCCTAAGAACCTGCCGTGACCATCTGAAACCTTTGTCCAATGAAATACAAGCGACTCAAAGAAACACTTCAGACATTCTCGCTGAATCCACTCTAGCCTGATGGGTGGTCAAAACAGTGGAAAGCCATTGAACCCAATGGGGCCTGACACCTCCGTGGGCCATCGGTTCCAGAGCGAGAAGAGGGCCATGCCTTGAGAAGGCTCCCCGACTCCCTTGTGCTCAGTAGCCAACTCCTCACCAGAGGGCAGGGGGAGCAGGGCTGCAGCAGCGGATCCCAAAGGGAAGCAAGCCTGGCGTGAAAGAAGGTGGTCCCTCTGAACCCAAACCATTTAGCCAGGAACAAGTGAAAGCCAGCACTTCAGAGTGGGTTTAGAAATGCACAGAGAAACAGGACAGCTGGTGTGATCTAGGTGTGGAATGACTGGATCTTTTTGCTCCTGCTCTCTATAAAGGCCGCTTCCCTGTGAAGCCCCATAGCAGCAGCCGACTGCAGAGATTTCACATACATGGCAAGTGTGCTTGGTTTGCCTTAGGCCTGACACCTTCTCTTCTTCTGCCGTTGTCTTGCAGTTGGGGGCAGCGAGCCTCTAAGGGACTACTGGAAGATGTATCTGCCAAGAGTCCTGCTGCTGGTCTACGTTGTGGATTCGGCAGATCATGGGCGCCTGCCTGTTGCAAAGCAGCTCCTTCACCAGCTGGTCCAGAGTGACCCGACTTTGCCTGTTATGGTTCTGGCCAATAAACAGGTAAACTTGAGCTCTGGAGCACGGAATGATAATCGTATTTCCAGCTCATATAACAAGGGGGTGGGGAGAGAAGGGGAGAACTCACATCATTGGAGAACACATCTAGATTCCCAAGGCACAGTTAACTAAGGTTGTGTTTTGAAATCTGCAAAATGCAGAAAATAACAATAAAGCCCCTTTCTACGGCCCTGTTGGTCAAACACTCTTTAGAAAGATGGAATATCGAGGCCATCTGTAGTAGGATGGTCTCCTGGGGGGGGGCAGGGGGGGTTGTAGAGCCAGCAGGGGCCTGACACCAAGAGTGAGGCTGGGGGGCATAGCCATGCTTTCTCCTTCCTCATGATAGTTAAGCATGTGACCCAACACTGTTGTGATTGGGGTTCTTTCTGCAACCGTCATTGTAGATAGTGGGGTGGTTTCGTTGGCATTTGCTTTACTCTTGGTGTAGGATGAGCTTTCCCTCCCTATGTGAAGGAAGAAGGTACCTTTTCCAGAATAGGCTTTCTAAACCCACTAAGAACCAGTTATATAAAATAACAGGGAGTTACAAGCCCACTGCGTTTTGTAAAGAGATTTATTTTTTAAAAAATCTAATGCCCCATTACACTCTGGAACATCTTTTTAATTGAACACAACAAACTGGAATATCTGACTATACCACTGAATACTGGCCCCATGGTTCTTTTTAAAATGAGTTCATTATATATTTTGGCCTTCAGTGTGGCCAACTTACTTGTGCTCCTCCAAGCAGGGGGTTTGCCACCTGCTTCTTTTTAATTACACTGGTGCTACAGTGTTTTCATTTTAAAATGTAATGTTCCTCTGAAACAAGAAGAATCCTATCTGCCAGATGGGGATGGGGCAGAGATGAGGCATCCAGTAACATACTGTTAATATAGTACTGCTTATGAGCAGCACTGCTCTCTTGGTTCTGGAGCCCAAGCTTCCCGGTAGACAGGAGTCCTCTCCTGTCACAGAACACAGAGGGTTCCACCTACATCAAAGTGAACATGACTGGAAGCCCTACACAGACTGTGGTTGGGTTCATCTACCACCCCTGGCTGCTCCTTCCAACCTGGCCCCATCATGATCAGAGAAAGCAAGCATTTATTAAACACTTCCTCTGGCTCGTGCCTTCTTACTTCAGCAGGTGTAACAGGTTCATGAACATTCAGCATCTCAGTCCTACTGCCTGGAAATGGGGGTGTTTCAAAATAAGTTCTTAATTATAGGTCATGTCCCCAAGTGCTCCTTGTTGGTTGTTGGCTTCCTCCAGTGGTGGCCTCCTCCAGTGTAGGTTGTCCTGCAGCAGGGGTGTCATGCCAACTCTGCCTGGCATTCCTTCCCTGGTTGTCTGCTGTCCCTCCTCCGGTGAGCTTTTCCCTTTGGGTGGATGTAGACTGGCCATTCGACCAGATCCACTTCTCCCAGCTGCAGCGGGATACCGCACGCTCCCCCTGTTTTTGCCCCTCTGCCTCCTTTATAATTCCCTCCTTTACCAAGCCTTCATTCTCCCCCCCTCCTCCTCCATCCCCATAAAACCCTCTTGTTATTGCCTCTCCCACTCCTTCCCCTCTCTTGGCTCCTCTTTCTCCCATCTCTTCCACCCTCATTTCTCTTATGGGTGGCAACAGCGTAAACATGGTCTCATCATCTTCCATCTTGCCTCACTCCTGAGCGCCCTTCTTTCTCTGGGTCTTCCCTCACACAGACCTCTCATTTCAGGAGCCCCCACCCCACCCCCCACTAGCAACACTGGGGCCAGAGAGATCATCCAGAACAAGGCCCCTACGTGGGTCCATTGACATAGCTAAAACAGCCGAATATCGCAAAAGGCCTCCCTGCGTTTTCATTTCTGCCAGATGGGCTACAATGCCATCGGATCAGCTGGCGAGGCTTGGAAGGTAGGAAGGGCAAAGAGGAGGATTAGGTTTTAAGATCACACCTTAATTGTTTTTTTTCCTGAACAGGATCTCGAAGGGGCCTCCTGCATCACAGACATTCACGACACGTTGGCATTATCTGAACTCGGAGACAGGCGGAAGATGTTCTTGATTGGAACGCATGTGGCAAAGGACGGCCTGGAGATCTCTTCCAGCTTGAAGGACACGCGGGAACTGATTTCACAACTAGTGTCCGAAACTCTGTGACAGGAATTGTAGCGCAGTGGGGCACAGGGTATTTTTTGTATTGCCAGCTATAAATCCCGGTACTTCACCTTTTGATCTGACGGTGGTGGTAATTAACTTTAGGTGTGGCTTTGCGTGGAGGGTGATTCTGAAAGCCAGAAGACTCTTTTTTGGTTGTTATTTTTCTTTTCTTTTTAATGTATTTGTGTTTATTTGAATGCTAGGCTTTCCTTTAATAGGGAAGAAGATGGGGATAATTGGACCCCCCCAGATCGAGGAGATAAACACTCCTGCTGCTTGTGTAGGTGATACTGCTGATGTTAGGCATGTGACTGTTTGACAACCGGTCCCATAATGAACAGGGCATGAATTGGCAACAGAGGGTGGTTTTATTAGAGCTGTGGCTTGAACCAAAAAAGAATTGATTCTTTACATTGTGGATTATGAATTCCTGAGTAACTTCATTGATATTTTTTAGGATACATTTCTTTAAAACAAACACATTTCTGGCTCCATAACTGTTTACATTAAAGCATGCATATTTATTAATAAATAAGTTTTATTTATTAATGCTTAGATAAAGAATCCAAGCCTGCAGAAAGCTCCTGGGCCTGGCCAGTCATTGCTGTCTCTTGAGATGGAAAAGCAAGGAGAATTTTTATACTAACAAAAAAACATGAAAAACCATACTTTTTTTTTACTATTATAGCCCCGTCTTCCCTTCCAGAATGACCTATGAGCTACAAAAGTTATGTGTCCAAGCTTTATAACCATGCATTAAGAAGGGTTTAATATTTCAACTATCTGCAGGAATTAACTGCATGCAGATATCTTCCGGAAATCTTTGGTCATTCATCTTTATTCAGAGTTGGAGTGGAATCTGGAATCAGTTCATGGTCTGATCACAGAAAAAAATGATAATCTGAGCAAGGCCAATTCCTGCTTACGTTTCTGGGTATCATCCTGGTTTCACCGGCTATCATTCAAAATTTTAGACTGAGGTTGGGCAAAGGCAGGCTTTTCCTATTGCTTGAATATAGTTGCACTGCCAACTGTGTGCCCTACTCCCCCCCCACACACACACACAACATACACACACCAGGCAGAGAGGTTTCTCTCAGAAGGCCTGAGCGGCTCACAGATCTTTTGCCTTCACCTGAAGCATCCTTGCTCAGTCACCAAAGGTTCGAAGGAACTTTTCCAACAAGGAAATTCAGTTCTTAGTCAGGTTTGTGAAAAGGTCTAGGAAGGGACACTGGGGGAGGGGGGAGGGGACAAAAGGAGATGCTCAGATGATTGCTCAGAAAAGGAGGAATTCGCCAGCCCAGGGTTGAGTTTCTTTTTTATTTCAGATTACATTGGGCATGGGAAGCCATGTTCCTAGTTGAGAATTAGGAGCTCAGTGCACAGTTCCAAATTAAAAGGGGTGAAGTGATTCATTTGCTATTCCTCATCTTCCTAGAATCAGTGACTCCCACCTTCATTTCTTAAAGAGGTAGTGGATGTCACAGAGAATGCTGAGTGCTGACTATTTTATATATTGGCCGTTTTATATATTCTACCTTATCCTAAGAGGTTGCTTGTAAATGTAAGGTTGATTTCCTTCCTTTTCTAAAAGTATTTTAATTTTCAATCTTTCATTTCCTGTACCTCGAAGCCCAGGTGCTTACAAGTAGGAAATGTTTTTTTTGTAGAACTACTTTTTCACTTGCCAGATTTCACAAGCAACCTGTTGTGAACCTTCCCAGGGAAGATCCCTTCATTTGTTACAGCAGAAGGGAGGCTTCAGTGCAGGATTAAAAGCAGATGGCCTTTACCACCAGGACAAATAGAAATCCGGGTTTGGTGCAGTTTAAGCATGGCCATAGGTCCAAGCATACGCCAAGGACAACTCACAGCTAGAATTGCACGTGGTCAACAGCCACATTTAAAGCCCTATTAAGGGAGAACATCATTGGGTATTTGTACACGACCCCTAAACTCCGCAGCAAATGGCTGCCAGCTCAGGAGCTTACAATTGTTTCCCCACCAGCTCCGGAGTTTGCAGGAAATTAAGTGCGACCACGCCCATCCTAAGTGCGTCCCAGCACACTTTTCTTGTACCTGCTCTAGGAGGGTGAAAATCCCCAGGTCCGGATTTAATCTGGTGAGTCCGGGGCTCTCCTCGCTTCTGTTTGGTTTTTTTTTGCCTCCCGCCCCTTTAAGAGAAAGGGCGGGTGGCAAAAAAAAAAAAAAACAGAAGAGAAGGAATCAGGACAACATGGGGCTCCGGGCAGCTTCGGAGGTGAGCCTACATTTTTTCCTCTTTTTTCCTCCCTCCCCTCAGGCAGACAGGAGCAAGGAAGTGTGGAGAGGGTGGGGACGCAGAAAGAGCAACAAACCCCCAAGATCCCTGGTCCGAATTTAAGTGGCCAGCGGATCTCAGGGGTCGTGTAAAAAGGCCCATTGTAAGGCGGCACAGGTGGGTCTCTAAATGTGGATTATTAGCCACCCACATTTGGGGGGGGAGTGTTTTCAGGAATCCCTCCCACTAGTCACATTTCCCCCTCTAGCCGCTTTATTCACAGATATTGCAAAGAAAAAATAATGGAAATGGTAGATAGAGCAGAATGGATAGGGTTGTGTGTGAAAGGTGTTGTGAGCCAGCATGGTGCAAGTATTAGAGAGTTTATTCTAGAAGGCTTTCGCAGCCGGGACCTGATAGCTGTTGTGAGTTTTTCGGGCACCCTCCAACCACGCCACTACCTTTTACCATCAGGAGACATGAGCTCAAATCCCCACTCAGTCATGTAATTCACTCGGTCATAATCAACTAGGCACATATTCTCAGCTTGACCTCCTCATCGGGTTGTTTTGAGCAAAAAGGGGAAAGGAGGAGATCCATGTCCACCCTTTTGAACTCAGTGAAGGAAAGGCTGTGTGTGTAAATGGGAAAAACAAAGGCACAGGAGGACCTATTTCTATGCCCTCCTATCTTCTACTTCCTCTTTTGATAGCATCCCCTTCTCACACAAACTCCACTTTACAGATGATCAATAGTGATACCTAATTAAAATCCTTAGTCTGCAGCTGTCACCTCTCATAGCGGCAACTTCTGTTAAGGAGCTGAAGTTGTGTGTGAAATATCTCAGAAATGTGTGCTGCTGCATCATTAAGCAAAATTTGTTTCCGGCTCCTCCTTTCCTAATTGCTTTTTCAGGTGGCGTTAGTAATCAAATTGTACAGAAAGTGACAAGGTGAGAACAGAAAGTCAAAGTGATATTTCTTAATACGTTGGAGGAAAATTGTATAAAGTTTTTTGTAAACATAGAAAATGTACATGTTTTCTAGGAATGCTTTCCCCTGTTTTTATGCTGAAGATGCTTGTTTCTATAAAGCCAGAATACTTTTCTTCTGCTTTGCTGCCTTGTCTTTCATTTACATTATCATGCGATACTGCGGCCGCTTGGTTTCTCACTAAAAAGAGATGCAGAGCCTTCTCGAGTGGCAGTGGACACAAAGAATTGACATTTCCCCCCTTTGCTGTCTAGTATATTTCAGTGTATCTCAAAGAAAAGGAGGAAGCAATCCCCTTAGTACCAGTTCAGTCAGAGAGGGAAAGGGAAAACAGGCAGAGGGCCTTGTGATTCCTTGCACAGTCTAGGATTGGGCCATAAGGATGCCGGGTCACATGGGAGAGGAGGAATGAGAGGGCTGGGAGTTGGAAGATGGAATTTCCTGAGCTTGCTTTCTCTGTGAAACTCCCTGAGATCTGAGCATTGCATGAAATGGGTGAATCTGTACAACTCCCACAGTCCTTTCTCTTTGGCAATACAGGCTTGGAATTCTGGGAGTTGTGGTCCAAAACATCTGGAGGGCTGAAGTTTGGGCACCCCTGCTCTAGGCATTAAATTTAGCCACCACTTGTGTAGTGAGATAAAAGGTCTAAAACAAGTCACAGTGGCCCATGTATAGAAAACCAAAACTTGTTTATTGGCTTTTTATACTGTCCATCTGGCAGCGAGGCCACTCTAGGCGGTTGAAACTTGCTCATGGTTGCCAGAGGAGATCCGTTCACATGGAGTAGATTCACCTGGAAGGGGGGGGGCTGGGCATGCGGTGCCAGGGTGCCTTCTTCGTCTTTGATACAACCACTGTTTGGAAGTGGATTCTTAAAAACCCAACTCTTTCAATCAAACGGTTCGATGACACGTTCCTTTGACATGGCTGTGGTCTCCTGTTTGAAAACGTACTGACGGGCACATTTCTCAGAGGCTCCTCTTTGCCCTCGTAGACATTGGCAGCCCTCTAGGCCAAGGGAGCAGGGAGCAGCCAGTGGGAGATAAATCTGCCTGCATGCAAGGCCTCCAGTTCTGCTCCAGACCTGCTACTTGTCAATGTCACCTTCCGATCCACACTCGCCATATTCCAACCTGTTCCAGCACAGGCTGCCTTGCTTGGAGATGGAATAAACTTCCGTATGCCTAGCCTGAAGAGGAAGCAGTAGATGTGGGACTGTTGCTAGAGATGGTTCAGTCCTATTTTATTTATTTTAAAATTTTCTATCCCACCTTTCTCTGTGAAAGGACCCAAGGCAGCTATGGGGCTGCCGTGCCACTCGCAGGGTTGGAAGGGGCCCACCTGTGTGTTGGGAGAGCTCCAGGACGAAGGAAGGGGATCTGGGGCTGTAGGTAAAGTGAAGTAACTGCAACGTTGTCTTCAGGGCTGCAAGACTGGGAGGGGGCGGAAGACTAGGCATGAACCCACTGATTTACTTGAGGTCTGATGGGACTACGTAAGTTACCAGAGCAACCTGATGAGATATCAGTTACACGTGACCAGAAATACGGCCAGTTCCCCATCAGATTCCTGTGGCTGCCTATGTACTTTGAATTCTGCAAGTTGAAATATTGAACAGGACACTGGTCTCTGTAATTTAGCCTTTCAGAACAGTCTCATTGCTATTGTTCAAATACAGCAACAGCATCAAATATTTTTTTTAAAAGTGTTGTGTTGCACTATTACGGAGTAATGGCATTCCTAGCAGAGCCTTGAAGTAATTACTTACAGGAAACCTGGAAATGAACAGCATAAGAGTAATTACGAAGAGTAGTTTCAAAGTAACTAGTTACAAGTTGCATAGGAACAAACAATATACTGTAATTGCAAAGTTATTTTCCAGGTGTAACAAGTAATGTTCTCCGATTATTTTCAGAAGTCATTTTTAAAGGATATGTTAAGGTATCGTTAAATCATTTTCACAGAGAACTTATAGAATCTACACCATTCCCTTATTAACTGTGGCAACACAAAAATCCTTTATGTGTATGTGTTAGAGAAAGTACACATGTGTCTTTTGTATTTTTGAATATATTTGCAAGGTGCAGATTAGCTGTACTTTTCTCATCTCCAAGAAATGACAAGGCATTAGCAATGATCAGCGGAACACGTTTCTTGTGTGACCAAAGCCACAAGAAACCTGTCTGCTGAGGATTAATAAGTAACATGACATTTCAAAGGATTGGTTGGTAAAGGGTAATACCCAGCCCTTGTAGAATTTTCACACCTCTCTGGCCACCCATGAAACACAGTCCTAAAAGGATATGCCCAGAATCCTCTTGGTGCAGCTTCATGCATATACATAAGCCTGATGGTGTAAAAAGCCACTGCCTTTACTCTTCTTTATTTAAAAGTTTCCTATATCAAACCCATTCTCCGGTTCTATGACTTCTTGTTGATCCCTTTTTCACTTGGGGAGGACTTTGGGATCCCTTGAGATGGAAGTGGGGAGCTCCCCATGTCCAAAACCTCCACTCCCCCAGTTCCAAAAACACCAAGTAATTGGCTTGTTAGGCAGTTGCAAACGCAGCACCTCTGCAGACTGTTCCAGTGCAGCCCTAATTCTACTTTTTTCTTTAGATTCAGAGGGAAATCTGGAAATCACAGGTTCAAATGGACTGACGGTCCAAGTAGAGATGAGCAGTCTAGTAAAGAGAGACAGTGGCCCTGAAACCTCACCTTAATGCTGCCATGGCAAATGGAAGAAGAGGAGATAGATAGTGAATGATAAATGTAGAAAATATAATTTATTAAAACCTTATCCAACATACTTTAGGCTCCAATAAATACCTGTTTTAGACCCTTCATTCATTCTTTGGCATGCATATACAAGCACTCATAAAAACAAACTCACAGACATCCATGTAACTACATATAAATACTACCTAAAATAGCCTAAAAATAAATACACTTCTTTATTTAAAAGAGTGATCTAAAGTATTCTAAATAATATACATTAATACCTGTGCTATAAAAATATAAAAATACATTAATACCTGTGCTATAATGCCTGTGCTTTCAGAGACCTGAGTCACTGAGAGGGTTTCAAACTCAGACATCCATGCAATTACATATAAATACTAGGTAAAATAGCCTAAAAATAGACACCATATTTAAAAGAGTGATCAAAAGTATTCTAAATAATATACGTTAATATCTGTGCTATAAAAATATCTATATCTAGATATAGATTTATATCAATGCCTGTCCTATAAACGTATCTCTATATCGATGGCAATACCTATGTCCCTCTGTGCGTCTCTAGAGGCTGTCATCGCTATCGACCACGTGAGAACAGTGATCTGAAACGAAGGGCCGTTCCTAATTCCCGGAGACACCTCCACCCCGCCACCCCCGCCCACGGCAGAAGGAGGGCGGCTTCTTAGTATCGTCGAGGGTAGCCGTAGGCGATTGAGAGGTCCATTTCTTTTTCCCGCTCCACAAAGTACTTGACCCGCCCCACGGAGGTCCACTGCGCGGCCTCCTCCCTCTCCCGCTGGGCCTGACGCTTCATCATTTCCCGCAGGGGGCGCTCTTCTTCTGGGATGGGCTCTGAGACTTCCAGGTCAGGGGGTGGAGTCCTCCATGGGATGAAGGTGTCCCCTTTGTACTCGCAGGAAGCAGGGGGCTCCACAGGGCGCCGCACAACTACTGTGGATGTCCGGCTGATGATGGAGGGCCTCCAGTGGCTTCGCCCAGATGTGGCTGCCGCTGGTGGTGGTGGAGGAGGAGGATGGGGTGCGTTGGCCTCCCTGGAGGTGCTGGCCTTTGTGGGCCTCCACCCACTGGCCTGGTACAGCCGGGAGGTTGAATCCCTGGCTTCGTAGGGCTGGGATAAGACCGAGGGGTTGAGGGCAGGCCTTTGGGCTACAGCGGGCATTGAGGATGCCACCGAGTGGGAGGGTGGCTGAGGGCCTGGGCGGGAGGCGGAGAGTTTCGGTATTCGTGGCAGGGAGGCCAAGGGTCTGGGCGCAGTCTCCTTCCCTGGGAATGGCTTGGCTGGAGCAGAGGCAGCTGGAGGGAGCTGCTTTTTCTGTGGGGGCGGGAGGTGCCTGCCCTTCCCCAGTGGGTACAAGATGTTCAGCGATTCGATCATCTGCAAAGCCAGGTGGCTCCTGGGGACTGGCTTGGGGGGCTCCACCGCTGCCACGGTGCTCTCTTTCTTCCTCCCTCTGGCCCCTGGGAAAGCAGTGCACCCCTTCTGGGTCCCCAAAGCCTCCTCGGCCCCCTTGGAGGTCTTTGGGGCAGTGGTGGGATCCGAGCTGCTGCTTGTCTTGGAAACCTTCTTGCGTGGCTCCTCCTCTTCCCTCGGTGCTGCCTTTCTCTTCTTGGCCTTGGCAGGCAGGTGAGGCTCCCCAGGTGGTCTCTCTTGCAATGGTCTTGGGGTGAACTTCTCCCTGCTGCATTGGGGCTCCTGAGAGAGGCCCTGGAATCCACCGAGCTCTGGAGGACTCGCCAAAAGTCCCTCCACCTGCCAGAAGGCACTCAATTCTGATGGATCCATAGAGGAAGGGATGTCATCAGGAAGGAGGGATTCCATAGAAGACATCAACTCTTCAAAATCTGGGAAATCAGTGACAAGATTCTTGGGCAGCTCGATGTCATCTTTTCTCTCTTGGTTGGTAGGAAGCAGGTGAGACGCCAACAGGGGGGAAATTTGAACACCATTTCCTGGAAGAGAGGGAACAAAAATAGGAGCCTTGACACAGGAGACACAAAAATCTTTCCTTGATTACTGGGACAGCATAAAGTGCTACCAAGTGCCAACCCTGGGAAGGAGTTCTGCAGCACCAATCGAGTGGTGTACAAGTTGAATGAAGGAAGGGGGAAAGGGATAGAGGGAGCAACCAACCAACCACTCTAAGGACACGGGGCAGGAAAAGCCACCATCCAAAGGTCCTTACAGGAGCCATTGCCCAGTGGGTGGGTTCTTCCTGTTTCCAGTTCACCAGAACCCATGGAAAGCAGGAAGAAAAATATGAAGTCACCTTTGTTGTTTTCCTGTGTGCTTCTTTCTGTTCTGCACTCACTGTGGGATCCTGCATGGAGTGTCTCAATGTTCTGAGAAAATGCTTCTTCAGAGGAAACAGATGGATGGGCATAAGAAGACTGGGAGTAGCTGCCACTCAGGCTGTGCTCCAGGGTGGCCTGTGCAGGGTCTCTGAGAGGGTCTCCGAGTCCTTCAGGAACAGAAGAGGTGCTTGCTGCTGAAAGAGAGAACAGAGGAGTGTCTAACTGGCTACAGACCCTCTTCTTGGCTGGCCATATCCTACCCTCAAGTACCAGGAGGTCCACGGCCCAAGGCTGGGGGAGCTTCTCCACTGCAGATCCCATTATAGGGTTTGGGAACTGGATGAGGATGAGGCATAACCTCGAGGCACCATTTACTGGCCAAAATACTAATATTTTTTAGAAACTCGCAACACTGCTAAGAATCTTGATAAGAACACAAAATGTAGAAAAACCTTAAAGTGCCCCACAAGCCAACCTGGTGGAGTTTTGCAATCCTCAGCTGGTGATCTGATTTTCCACGGCCTGCTGGTGGAACGAGATGCCCTGATGCTTTGGTGTTCAATCTTCCTGAGGACCAAAACCATGTGGTTTGCTGAGGCTGGTGGCACTGAGACAACGTCGGCCATGAAACCCTTTTCTCTCAACTGGATGGGAACCAAAGTGGTGTCGGTGTTGAAGGAGAGGCTGGTCCCATCCTGGAATGTGAGCTGAAGCCTCTGGCCTTGACTATGAGGACAGAAGGGTACAAACTGTAGTCTGGGCACAACCTGTGTGGTGGGGTACCCATACAGTTGTTCCATGGCTGTCAGAGGAAGCCTTCCACTGGGGAAAGCCACAGGTACAGGCAAATGGGGCCAAGACTGAAGTTCACAGCCCTCCTTGTGGAGGCAGTAGGGCTCCGTAGAGCCGGATGGTGGCATCTGACCAGGGTTCCTGCTCAGGTAGATTATGGGGGCTTTGGGCTGAGGAAAAAAGCTGGCATTTGGAGGCATCTGCCAAGTTGAGGCCTGAGATGGAACGCTGCCTCTGATGCCGTGAGAGTTTCCTCCTGGTGTCACTGGTGGAGCAGTGTGGTGTAGAAGTGCTGAGCCTTCCCTTGGCTGCCTCTTGGGCCACTGGTCTGTAAGAGAAAGGAATGAGAGATGACTCTAAATATTGCTCAGCCTTACCAGGGTCAACCTGCTCTACTCTGGATCTCTCTAAGCCACGTGACATTTTCCCTGGGCTTCAGAAAGAGAAAGTATAGCTGTGGTCTTCTGTTTCTCTCTTGCCTCCTCTCTTCCTTCCTACAGCCCTCTTGTTTTTTCCTCTTATTCTGCAATCTCACAGGTATATCAAGTGAGGCCTCTTCCCATCCCCCCCCCCAGACACTGCTGTTGTGGTGCAACATCAGTGCTGCATCTCTGGGGTTGAAGCCTCACTCCTTTTGGTCCAGTGCCACTCGGCTGGTTTTCAGTCATTGCCTAAACTCTTGGGTCTCTCTTTTCCCTAGACCAGTGTTGGTTAATCTATACTACGGGCGCCAAAGGTGGCATGCGGAGCCCTTTCTGTGGGCACGCAACATCACCCCCTCACAGTCATCGCACTTCCCCCTCTGCTTGGAGCATGCCACTGCGCTCCGTGCAGAGAGCCTGACAAAGGGGAGGCAGCCGTTTGTAGGCTCCTTTATAGCCCCAGTTTGATCTCCAGCCACACCATTTTTGGGATGCCCAGAGCGGCATGACTGGAAAGTAAACTGGGGCTACGAATGGGCCCACAAGCCGCCACCACTACCCCCCTGGCCACGTACCCTCAACCTCGAATAGACCTGGTTGGCCATCAGCTGGTTTGAAAGCTGCACGCTCTCTGTGATGAAGGTTAGCCTGACTACTGTGGTTGCACATGGGACCAGGAGTGTAAGTTCAGGCTTGGGGCTGTTGCCATGGTGACCCCAGGATTCCGAGATTGTTTAGATCCGAAAGGGAGCCTGGAATGGAGGGCAGTTGGCTTTTCTTGGGAGGCCAGGTATCCGTTAAGAGCCCAGGAGTAAAACTCCCACCAAAACCAGCCAACGAAATATGCCCTCGAATAGTGTCTACCAAGTGAAGGTGGTTCTGAAGCTGAGATTAATCTGAAGGATTAGGGTGGACACGAGCACTGGTCAGTAGGAGCCCCAAGCTATGGTCAGACATATTCGGATGAGGTCTCCCCCTAGAACCTTCAAAGGTCACTTTGTCTCCTTCTCTGTCCCAGAACAAAGCACTGAAACCTGCACCTGACATCTGGACATCCCTGTAGACAGACCTACCCAGAGAGCCCTGCCTCTCCTTCTCCTCCCTCTTTTTAGAGTTGATGCCCCCTTTTTTGGTTCCATTCCCTTTGCCTCCTGAGTCCAGAGAAGAGAAGATCCATTTGAACTCCTAAACTGCCTGACATCCTACCTGCCATGGTGAATATGTCTTTTGGGGAGTATGTCTTTGAAGAGACCTCTTCAACCACTCCTAACTGAAGAAGCGTCCAGTAAAGAATGGTGATGATGTAAAGTTGTTTATGGTTGTTTCTATGGTAACCTATGGGTTGGTGGGGCAGGGGCAAGGAGCATAACTGCCATAGAACATGATGATGTAAGATGATGTCATGAATCAAGATAAACCAAGGCAACCAGGAAGAGCAAGGGAAGGGAGGAAAGACATGGGCCCGTTCATCTTTCTTATGCGCAACTCATCTTCACAAATACTCTATACCTGCTAGTCTATTCATTTGTCCATCCATCATTCCATGCATTGCCCCATCACCCTTGCCTTGATTTTGGCAAGGGAAACTCCGTTTCACATAGCGGTACTGTATTTATCAAACATAGCTGATAAATATAATTTCTCTTTGGGATTTTTTTCCATAGGGGACCCATATAACATTATTTCTCCTTTTCTTTTGTATTGACATAGCATAAAGTTTCAAGGTATCCTTTGCAGGAATGGTCCCTTTGCGTGCTCGGGGGTGGGGGGGGGGGGGGAGCACTGCACAGAGGGAGCCAGAGGTGAGCATAGCCATGCACACACATGCACCTTAGAGGGAATCTTGGTCCCATCAGCATCCATAGTCTGGGTGTCCTAATCCTGACCTCCCAAAGTGGATTTATCCCCAAAGAATAAGGGCCAGTGTTGAGTTTCCATGGTCTTTTCCTCACAAAAAACAATGTTGAAGAATCCCCACTGCCACCCAATATTATTCACAGCTGCTGCAGCCCTGTCCCTCCATTCTCCACTATCTGAAAGCTGATGGCCTCTACTTGTATCTTGTATCTAAACTGAGAATGCACAGTAGTAATTATGGGGTGAAACAGTGGTTTTTAAGCCTCATAGGGACTTTTTTGGTTTATTTTAACCCCAACTCTACAAGCATCAGGCTCTAATGTAAAACATCTGCATTCCTCACCAGTTTACATCAACTGATAGATAAAGCATGGTTGTCCCTTTGCCTCTCTGGGCTGTTCTCACAACTGACTGAGCCTTCTAGCACCTAGTAGATACAGACATCCAGTGTACTGTTACAAAAGAACAGAATTCAATGTTGAACCTCCATGCCATTGAGGGGGATGGCATAATGGAGTCTAATCCTTGGGCCATCAGTGAGTGACACTGGGAAAGCTCCTGGATTGAATCAAAATAGGGCCGTGAGGTTCCCCCAAACATTACAAAGTGAAGAACCAACAATGTCTTTATCAGATCAATTTTTAAAAATCCACAAACATTATGGCTTGCTCTCAATGATAATTCCTCTTCCTTAGGCTGCTCACCAGGATTTTGTGGGAAATTAGAAAAAGCAAGCAAGCAGTCAAATCAGTCAATCCTGGGTGTCTAAAGCTGTGATGTTTAGCTAATAGAAAGGGTTGTTTGAAATCTTAAAAAGTAATCATGCAGCTTTCTAGTACTAGCAGTGAAGGAAAGTGAACATACATTCTGAAATTCCCTCTTGGCTTTTTGGGAGTATCAAGAAAAAGACTTTAAAACATGGGCAGATTTCTTCCCTTTACCCCCAAAAGTTAATTGGTTGTCCCTGACTGCCCCCACCCTTTTCTCCCGCATACTTGACATCTATGAAAATCTACCGGTGCAACTGACTAGACAGGGATATGTCCCACTATTTTGTCCACACTAGGGGCAGACCAGTTCACTCCTTTTCCCCGTGACTGGCAGATGTAGGGAAGGCATCCTGAGCCAGCCTGCCCCTCTTGCCCCATGCCGAACCTGACCTTTTCCGGCCCCCTGTTCAGGGGCTACTGGGTTTTTTTTTTTTTTGGTGGGTAATTTTCCCCTTTAACGAAATTGTGTGATGAAAAGCAATGCGTTTTGCAGCACCTTGAAATGCAACATTATTATAATGCAACTGAGAAAATGGGCAGTGTTTTTGAAACCTCATGCAAGGAAACAAAACGATCCCACAAGAAAACAGCGGGGGAGGCAGATCCAACATTCCAGGGATCAACACAGCCGCGCTTTTCCCTCCTGGCGCGCCCTCTGGCGGCTCACCGCGCGCAAGGACGGGTAGGGAAAGGCGGACGCGCGAGCCTCTGGTTGCCGCGGCAACGCAAACAAACAATAACAAGGAGGCCTCGCGAGCGAGCCCAGGCGCGCGCGCGCGACCTCCCCCCCCCCCCCCGACTGGAGCGGCCGGCGCGCGCGCTTCGGGGCCGCGGGGAGGGCCTTATTGGCGGAGTCTCTCTCTCTCTCTCTCTCTTTGGGTCCACCGGGCGGGTGCGGGATGGGAGAGTCCAGGCCAGGTGCGTTCCTGAGTCTGTGCAGAGTGCATTTTCCTCTGATGGAAGGGAGGCCTAATTTTAAATAAAAAAACAAAAGCAAGTCCAGAGGGGGAGGGGGAAGGTCGGGAAGCTCAAAAGGCCTGGTTTTGGATAATTCTGACACCTAGTTTAACACAAAAACAAAAGCACACCGTAATCATTTAAAATCAGTTGACTCGTTTACTGCTTACTGATGAGTAAAATGAAAGCTTTTCGGATATGCTGAGGTTAAACTGCAAAACTTTATGTCATATTGGATGCAGTCAAGAGGCTTGGGGCCCTTAGATTTGTCTTTTTAAATCTTATCTGTACACCTCAAAACCATGGTACAAATGACTGGATTTCCAGGCAGTTCTAGAAAGCAGCTGCCAAGATCCAAGATAGCTGAATAGAGTGAGGGGTTAATTACCAGCTCTCAACCTCATAACAACACAGTGTGGGTTCTTTTAAAAAAATTTTCCTTTGTTGGAAACAGAAACAGTTGTGA
Organism: Phrynocephalus guinanensis; assembly: GCA_037367245.1. Lineage (NCBI taxonomy): Eukaryota > Metazoa > Chordata > Lepidosauria > Squamata > Agamidae > Phrynocephalus > Phrynocephalus guinanensis. Next base: position 2,774,127 of record CM074738.1, read on the forward strand.
ATGCCTAGTGCAGACCCCATTTTGTTGTTATAATCCTTCAGATCCAGCCTTTACTTGGGCAACCAAAAACCCACTGCAAAACGGGAAAACATTTCATATCACCAGGTCTGTCATCAAGAAAGATGTTACAGAAACAGGAGATGTGATCCTAAAGCCATAAGGTGTTGCAGCTTGACTGGCCTAATAGTAATATTACTACAGTAAGAACTTTGGAATTTGTTTTATGGCTTTCATGACTTTCTTGCTTTATAATCTAAATGTAGTGTCAAACAACAATGCAGGAGATGTGTCAATGCGCGTGTGTGTGTGTGTGTGTGTGTGTGTGTGTGTGTGTGTGCACACACACACACACACACACATATACAAATACCTTTAGCTACTATGGCATGTGTACATCTGTAATGCCCCATGTACTGTAGTAGTTTGGTTCTGATTGACCACATTTCATTGCATTGAATCAGTCAAACTGTTCATTTAGGTCACTGTGTCCAGGAGTAATGTTGGTGTAGGAACTGCTCTAGTGTTCTAACTGTGAATAGAGTATGACCTAGATGCGTATTCTACATTTTTTGATGGTAACAGGCAGTGTGATGTTACTTTCCACTTTGTTGTTGATTTTTCCTGTAAATACTGGTAGATGTCAAACTATGCTAGTATTAAATATGCATTGGAGAACTGGGTCCTTAACATGCACACCAGTGGTCATTTTCCTGCCTCTCTCTCTTGTCAAAACTTTCAGCGGTTGTTGTGTAACTTTCTGCATTTAGGAACGCGTTTCATCTTGACTTGTCTTTTAAGACACTGTCTTCTGCAAAATAATCAGGTCATATTTCATTCATATTTTCAGTCTGTAACAAAACAGTAGTCAGATCCGTTGGCCATCTTGCAGCTTTGAAAGGACTGAAAGTGTTTTTAACATCACACCAAGCATTTTCCTGCAACGGCACACATTCTGGGACTTGTTTTGTTGTGCCGACGGCAAGCTGTCTTGCAGGGATGATCGGCTGTTATGGCCAGTTTTGTCACTGAAGGATTTTTCCTAAGCATCAACGAAGCCATGACGTTGGGCCAAATGTTCTTGATCCCCACCCCCACAAAAGGGTTGAGGATGAGTGGTTATTTGAAGGTAACATGCCAAATTGTTTCTCAATTTTTTATTTTATTCTGGTCTCTCTGTATTCAGGCCAATTTGTCTGTTAAGAAAGAGGCAACACGATGCCCACAAATAGAGATGCTGAAACTCACCCTTACCACTTCACTCCAATACACATTTTACAGCTTCATGAATCAATTTTGAATTGTGTGGAGAAGTTCTTTTTAGTTAATATTCAGTACCTAGCGCACTGCTTTGATGTAATTACTGTACAGGTAATGCATAGTTAAGCATGATGATGACAAACAGCACAGTAGGTGTCAGGAGGACATTAAAACCCAGTTGCTCCTTTTGCTTCCCTTTGCAGTTTCTTCTGATGGTTTTCTCTCAAGTGAAAGGTAAGAAAATACTTCCAGTGCTCCCATAATGCCATGGTTAATGGCCTGGATTCTAGTCCTTCATCGTTCCTTGACAGCAGTGCCATGGGTGGCCAGTGGACATTTCACTGAGTGTAATTTGGACCATCATTTATAATACACTGAATTATAATGGTTAACGTTTGTTTTCAAGCATTTATTTGCAATATCTGGACCACAAGTGACTGCCGCACTATGGTGAGTGTGGGAATACAGGCACACAAAGGGCATGAGGCATGCATTACCCTGTCCCAAAGTCTATAAATTAATGATATTTGAGAAACTACACTGGGTGATGGCCCCATATGTTTTTAATTCAAAGTGTTCTTATGTGCTGTTGATATCAGTGTTGTTCCACCAGACCATCTGCCTTAATTCATTACAGTAAACACACACACACACACACACACACACACACAAACTGGTCTTGCAGCACCTTAAAGATCAATGTTTATGTTTATTTCTTTTTTTAACCACTAAATGTTTGGGGGGAAAGGATTGCTAGGTAGCAACAAATATTTGTGAATGCCTTCTCAGTTTTGATATTGGCTTGTAATTGCTACTGGGCTAAAATGCATGTAACAGAGCAACCAGCCTGTATAAAGGGAGATTCACAGCATGAATAAAAAACAGGGAGTGTCAGAATTCTCCTGTCACAATAATTATTTGACAGTGAGTTTGGATTTAACTCAGATGACTCCTGTGTAACTTGGATGACTCCTGAAGCGACTCCACCCCGTCACACTGTTGTGCATGAGAAACCAAGGACTGCTTCCCTTGCCAGGCCACATACCATTCTGTTTCCAAAAAGAGACTTGTCAGGTGCCTTTGGGCAACTCAGTATCTGTTTGGTAGCCCAAACAGGGCTTGTATTCTTTAAACTTACACAAAGTACTACTTGTCAATGTGCTGTAGTGGATAGAGCATCAGACCAGTCCTAAGGAGACCTGGGTTCAAATCTTTTCCTCAGCCATGGAAAACCAATGGTGGGTGGCAACGGTAAACCACTCTGACCATCTCTGTTTGAGTTGCCATAAGTTGGAAGCAACTTGCCATCACATAACAAGTCTTCCGCATTTGCCATACGACTGGGTTATGAAACAAAATGGCATCACTTCCACTGTGCTATAAACCTCAACATACCTAGCTGGGATACAAAGCAGAAGGGCATGAGTTTTATCCGTTGAGCCCCAGAGCCTCAGAATGTGACCTCCCATCAGGCTTTTTAAGCTACAGCCAAGAAACTGGCACTCCCTCTCACAGGAGACCAGGCCAGCCCCATCTTTGCTGTCCTCCTTTCTGCAAGCAGGCAAAGAAGACCCTTCTCTTCAGGCAAGCTTTCCCTCAGTAATTGGCTGCCTGAGTGAGATTTTTAAATACTAGATGGTCACACATTATTGCTTTGAATATGTCCTTAGTACTGTATTGCTTTTGTTTACCTTTTCTCAGAGTTGTATGTGTTCGATCTTTTTTAGTATTTATATACTTATTGTTTTTAGCTTTAAATGTTTTCTTTTAATAATGCAAGCCCCATTTGATCTTTTTTAAGGAGAAAGACAGGGTAGAATATTGTAAGTGAGTGAGTGAGTAATCTCTAAACAAGGCACATGTATGCAAATGAAAGTGCATGCGTGCGCCCCACCCACGCCTAAGCCTATTAGTGCGCCATTCACTCTAAAAACTATTAAAAGAGGAGAGAGGAATGCAGAGTTTGCTTGCATATTTGTTTTCCCTGACTCTATCTTTTGTGCCAGGTATCTAGTTTCCCTCCTGTGGTGTTTATTCTCATATTCCTGTTTGTGAAGAAAAACATTATTATAAACGTAACCTGGGTGGGAGGCTTGTAAAAAGGGTTCTGTATTTGAACATGTCCTAACCTGCTGAAAAAGCTTGTTGTCCCAGGTGCCTCTCAAACCAAGATTTTGCCTCAGAGCAAGTTTTGTAGATGAGGGAATTACATTGGAGTTTAAGTGTAATTAGCTAAATCCATTACCTGGGATTTTCTGCCAAATGAACATAACAATCTGTCGTCATCTCATCAGTGCCCTGTTGGTGCACCCAGGGCAGAATGGAAGGGGGGGAATGAAATATATGGAAAGCTTTTAGCTCCTTCTCTACACATTAGAACAAGAGTGAACCTAGATTTTGCCACCAAGGGTATGTTTGAGATGGAATCACCATCAGTCCAAGTTATATATATATAAAACTTGAATGCACATTTGATTTCTCTTTTCTTTTCAGACTCAAAGAACTTGCAAAACCAAAGGAGGTCAAAGATGTGTGGAACTTTTCTCGGTAAGGTTATGCATCTTAATAAATGTTGTCAACGGTAATAAGAATTCTTATACTGTATCATGCAGAACACTCCACATGTCATACATGGTCGGATTGTGTCACTTATTAGAGTAACTTCACACATTAAATTAGCTGTCATTTCGTCTTCTTTTACAAAAAGAAAAGAAAAAGGCCTAAAAAGACAGGGAAGATTCCCTTTAAATGGCAAATTGTGCCTTCAGTAATTAGTTTGCCATTTAGGGGACCTGTCCATATTTTTCAATGTATAAGAATACCCCATATATAAGTCGACTCTTTGCAGAGACCAGGTATGGGCAGTTTCACAACTACACATTTCTCTCCTTGGCTTACTTCCATGTATAAGACAACCCTCAATTTTTAGTCTAATGATTGTAGACAAAAGCATAGTCTTATACATGGAAAAATTCAGTAGTAGGAATGCTGGTTGGCTGGATAGCTCAGTGAGTTGTGCATCTGGCTGTCGCGCCAGAGACTGGGAGTGTGACTCTCCACTGTGCCACCCAGCCGATGGGCCTTGGGCTTCCAGAAGAAGGAAATGGTAAATAACCTCTGAGTAGCGGGAAAATGGTAGGCATGTGAGAATTGACTGGACAGCACATTGTTATTGCTGCTATTGTTGCTGCTGTTGTTCAAACAACTGGTATTTAGAGATGGGCATTTTGAATTCATATCCTCTGAATACGAATATGAATTGTGGCATCACAGGTGCTGTCGTGGCCCAGTACCCTCCTCCTTCCCCCAGACCAGACCAAACCAGCCCTTTACTGGTATCTACATGACACCATCGCCACCTCTCCAGTTGTAGAAGCAGTCCATCTGGCCCTTCCCCACCTCCGTGAACAGCCAACCACTTATTTTGCTACTTTAACCTCGAGTGGCCTCTGATAAGTTCTGGTGGCCAGATTCAAAGTGCTGGCTACCACTTTTCAACCCTTAATGTCTCCTTTTTTAGGGCTAAGGTACTTGCAGGGCTCTGTGCCCCCATGTAATCCAGGGCTGGCTGGAGCTCCGGGTGGATCCATGGTACAGTTGGAGCTTTCTCCCTGGCAGTATCCTTCCTCTGGGGAGCCTGCCTCACTCCATCTTGTTGAAGTGCTGCTGTCTTATAAAAATAGGTTCCTTTTATCATGCACTTCTTCCCTAAGACTTGAATTCTTTTAGTGCCTTTTTCTTTTAAAACTATTTTTAAAATTTGTTTTGGCTCTCTTGTGTATGTGGGATTACAATTAAAATTTATTGTTAATGTATGTGGCTGGTTCGGGATACGAAGTAAGTAGAAATAGACAAATGCCTGTTATATCCTTTGTGTTCTCTTGTTTACAATAGCAAGCTAGTCTGGGGAAATCAAGAAACAATATGGCCCCTCTCGTCATGTGCTCTGCTAAGTCAACCAACTTCGAGGATCCTCACTCTGGCAAAACCCAAGAACAAACCAGACCGACCTCTCCAGCCCAGGTTTGTCGTTATGCCTTTGTTTCTCAAAGGAAGACTGGGATCTGCCTTATATAGATTTAGGTGTCGGCTTATCTAGCCTAGTATTGATAACCTTCAGGGGCAGTGGCTCTCCACACTTTCAGGCGGGACTCCTTTCTAACCCTTCCCAGAGATGCAAAAGGTTGAACCTATCAGTATCTGCGTGTGATTCCCCCAATGAAGTGTGTGTGTGGTCCATGCCCTGCTGGAGAGGAGTAACAGAGGCCAGGCTTCATAAGGTCTTTCTACGTAACCAGCCCGAGGTTAACGTTACTTGGTCACTGTGTAGACATTCCTAGGGGGGTATCCATGTTATTCTGTTGACATAAAAATAATAAGAAGTGTTGTGGTACCTTCAAGGCCAGCACACTTTATTTCACATCAGCTGCTCTGGACTGCAGTATGTAAAAGCTTGATGCCAAACAGAACTGTTTAGTCTTTGAGGTGCAACAAAATTTCTTGTCCTTCTTGGGTGGTGGTAGCTTGCTTTACTATGGCTTTATCATGATCATCATGATCATGATCATGATCATGATCATGATCATCATCATCATCCTTTGTGGCCTTCGTGAAGCCACACAGAGGGGTTTCCCGGCATGCACGTGCAGAGGTTAGACTTCAATACCAGTAGGAAAGTTTGTTAGTCTCCTCCCCTCTTGCCCTGGACATGAGCGAGAGGCTTCCCACCTAAACACCTCAGTTCCTCTTAACCGTCACGGTTAGAGATCGTATTTTCATTGGTCTCCCGTGAAAATATTTTTTTCTTCTCGTCAGCGATGTTTCTACGGATCTCTTATGTCCTCCTTGCCTCCGTTCAAGAAGTGTGTATTGTGAGGGGCTAAAATCCCACACTCCGGCGGTCATATTTGGTGCCTCTATTGCCTCAGTGAGTCACACCATCCTGAGGCCTGTTCCATCTGCAAGGGCTTTAGTGCCCTGGCACTGAAGAACTGTCAGAATCGCCTCAGTACCTTTTTGCTTGAGAGGTCCCTTCGGCCTCAAGCTATGGACTAACAAAGACCTTCTCCTTCCGCGTCTTCAATTTCTTCCTCTATTTCAAAGACGTCCCACAAGTCTCAGGCTTGACAACTGCTGGTGTTGGAAAAGCACTTCAAACACAAAATGGCACCAGTGAAATCGCCAAAGACCGCTTTGACTTCGAAATTGCCTAAGACTGCCTCGGCTTCAAAATCCTCCGATGTCTTCATTGTCGAGACAGAATTTTCGGGTTCTGCTCCTATCCTTTCGGATCAACCGGAATTTTATCCACTGTGTCCTCCTTCTTCAGATTCGTCCTCCGACGATGAGGCTTCAGTTTCGGAGCAGTCACCGAACATTAGTTTGATGAAGGACCTCTTCACTTAGACACCTGGTCCCGTGGACTTACCTTCTCCTTCAGCATCGAAGTCAGCTCAATATCCTGCTGTATCCATGGCCTCGAAACCGACGGTTAACGATTCCTCGACATCTTTGCCATCAAATCCGGCTGCCTTTGCCCGGGAGGCCAAGTGGCATCACAAACCAAAGAAGCACCACTCTCCACAGTGCCGGTCTCAACTCCAACCACCATCTTGATACCGTCTTTGGATACGTCAATCCTCACCTCAGTATCGAAGTCCTCTTCCGCTCCATGACTGCCTGGAGCTTTGGTACCGACTTTATCCACTGTGTCGGTACTGCCTTGGATCTGTCGACCCTCCTACAAACCTCAACCTCCGTTTCTGCTTCCAAGTCATCAGCCACTTCGATCCCAATGTTCTCGGTACCAACCACAGCTTCGTTGAATCTGTCAAAAACAGTTTTGGTTTCGACCTGCATGGAGCCTCCATCTCTGTCTGCGCCCCCTAAGAATAAGCTCAAGACTTTGACTTCGATGGAGCAGCTGCGGACAGTACCGATGCCTCCAATTCCAGCATTTTCCTTACGTTTTGATGGGAAGCAGTGGTCCATCCAATCGTTGGATTCATAGAATCATAGAATCATAGAGAGTTTGAAACCATTGCCCCCAGTCCTAGACTCTGAAACCATGGAAAACAAACCTGTTTCTTAAAGTCCAGGATTCTTGTCTAGCTATTCTTAGCTTCGCCTTCCAACTGTATAACAAATTCCAAAGGGCATGGTCACTTTTACCTAAAGATCCCACCACTTCGACCCCATTTACATGGTCCTCCTTATTGGTTAAGACCAGATCTAAAATTGTTGTGCCTCTTGTTGCATCCTCTACCTTCTGGACCATGAAATCATCTGCAAGGGCAGTAAGGAATTTGTTAGACCTTGCATTCCTAGCTGAGTAGGACTGCCAGCATATATCAGGATAGTTAAAAATCTCCCATTAGTACTACATCTCTCCCTTTTGACTGTGTGGCCATCTGTCCACAGAAGGCATCATCCCACTCCTGTGGCTGGCTTGGGGGTCTATAATATACCCCCACAGTGACATCCCTCCTAGTTTTTTTCACCCTGATTTTAACCCAAATTTTAACCCAATATGGTTCCTCTGCTGTTTATCTTGTATTTCTTCAGCAGTATAAATGTTCTTAATATATAAAGCTACACCTCCTCCTTTCTTACTCGGCCTGTTCCTTTGAAACAGGTTATACCCTAGAATGACTACATTCCAATCATACATCTCATCCCACCATGTTTTAGTGATGCCAATTATGTCATATTTATTTTGCCGTATTAGGAGTTCCAGCTCCTCTTGTTTGTTCCCCATGCTCTGTACATTGGTGTAGAGACATTTTAGGCTGCATGTGCTTCTTACATGTCCTTTGCTTAACCTGTTTTTCCTTGCACTGATGGTCTGCACTACTTCTTGTCCTGCTCCTATTTCAACATTTGAGCTAGTCTTCACTATCCCTTCTGGATCTCTACTGTTAAGATAATTTTCTCCCTCCCCCTGCAAACTCAGTTTAAAGCTCTCCTTATTAAATCTGCATTCCTCTTGGCAAAAAGACTCCTACCAGCAGTGGTGAGGTGCACTCTATCCTGGCCCAATATCCCTTCTGAATGAAAAAGCAAACCTTGGTCCAAGAATCCGAATCGTTCCTGCCGGCACCATCTCCGAAGCCAATTGTTCACCTCCACTATTGTTCTTTCCCTTTGTGGGCCACGTCCTTCTACAGGGAGGAGAGATGAGATTACCACCTGTCCACCCAGGTTCTTCAGCTTCCTACCTACCCATCTCTTCATATGCCTTTGTGATATCTGGAAAACTGCATTTTGAAGTATCATTAATTCCTACATGGATCAAAAGAAATGGGTTAGAATCAGTGGGCTCTCAGATGGATCCTCCATCCAACCCGTCCCATTCTCCTCAGCTCATGACCACTCCGGATTTGGACATGGAGGAGTGTACTCCTTCCACGTCTTCTGAAGCAATGCAAAATTACACCAACTTTGTATTGCGTATGGCCTAGTCCATTGAAATTCCTACTCACCATCCCAGGCCTAAACATACTTGCTACATTTTTGGCAAGATTTCTTCTGAGGAAGCGGCACCAATACATCTTTTAATGATACCCTCCTTTCTCTCCATGGCGGAGGAGTTGTTCAAGAACATAGGATCCATGTCGGCATCCAGAAAGATTGAATCTCTCTACAAGGTGCACAAAAAAGGCAGCTTTTCTCAGCAAGCATCCACAGCCCAATTCGGTTGTGGTTGCAGCACCACAAGTTCAATCTCAGACGAAGCAAGTCCCGATCCTTCCGTCCAAGGAAAGAAGTAAATTGGACAATGTTGGTAGGAACATCTACAACTTTGTGGCCTTGTGTATCCCCCACCAGAGTGCTTAGAAGAAATCTCTGCTCTTTTGCCATTGTTCCACCCGCACACCTCAGTGCAGGCTCTTCAAGTTCAGCGTCTCCTTGGTTTCATGGCTTCCATGATGGCTCTTCTACCCTATGCCAGATTAAAACTCTGACATCTACAGCTATGGTTCCTCTCACAGTTCTGTCCACTTGCAGACCCATGCACCAAGACCTTGGTTGTCCTGGACGTCCTCAGCAACTTACCTAGTGGACCTCTCCGACCAATCTCATGTTCGGACATCCATTTCGTTCCCCATTTCCAACTATTCAAGTCACCACGGATGCTAGCAACACAGGTTGGGGAGCACTTGGCCTCAAGTACAAGATAAATGATACCTGGTCTCCACAAGAGCGCCATCTTTATATAAACCAGCTGGAGTTACTCATTGTGTTCAGGGCCTTTTGTGTGTTTCTCCAACACCTCTCTGGCAATGTAGTACTGGTGGATATGAACAACACAGCCACCATGTACTACATCAACAAACAGGGTAGATTTTGTTCAAAGCGTCTGCTCCGGTTGACCCTGGAGTTCTGGGAGTGCTGTCTGTCAGATTGCTTCCACACGATTGCCATGAACCTCGCCGGCTTAGATAACATTGATGCTGACAACCTGAGCAGGAAACAAAACACATCCCAAGAGTGGGAGTTACATCAACTCGTCTACGATCGCAGGTGGGGCTACCCACTGCTGGACCTGTTTTCCACTCCTCAAAACTCAAAGTGTCCCCAGTTCTGCTCCAGGGCCAGGATGGGCAACGGATCCAAAGGGGATGCCCTTCTGCTCCATGGACAGGTCATTTACTCTATGCCTTCCCTCTCATCCCTCTCCTGCATAAGGTGGTCACCAAGATTCTTCAAGTGTGATCGAACGTCATCCTCGTCACTCCTTGGTGGCTGAGGCAACCATGGTTTGCCTGCCTTCTCAAACTAGCACAAGACTTTTATTTTCTACCTAAAACTCTGGACCTGCTCTCTCACAACGGGGGACAGGTTCTCCACCAGGACCTGCCTCGCCTCCAGTTGACAGCATGGAGGATCAGGAATTAATGACCAGGCTCTTCATGGCTTGCTGAAAGCCCTCTACCACTCTGCTCTATCGATATAAATGGAAAAGATTCCTTTCCTTCACCTCTGACAGAGGGTTCTCTGCCATCATCCCTTCTCTCACTCAGATCTTGCAATACTTGCTGCATTTGAAGAGATCCAGCTTTACTCTGGCCTCGCTCCGGTTACACCTATCGGCTATTATTGCCCACCAGCCGCTTCACTCTGCAGCCTCACTTTTTTCCCTGCCATCCATGCCTAAAGCCATTTCTGTTCGGTTTAAAGAACACCTTCCCAAATTGGAAGCCGATTTTTCCTCAGTGGTCCCTTTCTCTTGTCCGACAACAGCTCACGCGTCCACCCTTTGAGCCCATGGCTACTGCTGACTTGCGCTTGCTCACCTTCAAGACAGCATTTCTCATGGCTATTGCTTCGGCAAGAACATCTAGCGAACTGTATGGACTCCACTGTGACCCTCCCTACCTTCAGTTTTATAAGGACAAGGTCATGGCCTATCCAGACATTTCCTTCCTTCCCAAGGTGGTCTCTTCTTTCCACCTCTCCCAGCCTATTTCCCTACCTATCTTCTTTCCAAATCCATCAACTCCACTGGAAAAGGACCTTCATTCCCTGGATGTTCTTCAGACACTGGCCTTCTACACCTCCAGGACTGCTTCGCTTTGAACAACTCAAAAGTTATTTATTTGTTATGACCCTAGTTCTAGTGGGTCTCCTGTTTCTGCCCAGCGGTTTTCTTGCTGGATAGTTTCTACCATTAATCTTGCTTATGAGTTAGCAAAACGGCCTTTGCGGTGCACTGTTTGAGCCCATCCCACCAGAGCGGTTGCCTCTTCCGCAGCCTTTCTCAGAGGTGTCCCCTTGGAAGACATCTGCAATGCCGCTATGTGGTCAAAACCAATTACCTTCATGAAACACTACAGGATGGATACCCGGATGAGGTCTTCTAACAGCCTTTGGAAGAGCTGTCCTTTCCACTGTGACAGTGTGACTTCCCACCATCCTGTGAGTACTACCTGCAATCATCCATCTGTGTGGCTTTACGAAGGCCATGAAAGAAAAGAATCAGTTACTTAACTGTAAAGGTGGTTCTTTGAGTGGACCTTCGTGAAGCCACACAGCATCCGCCCGCCTCCCCTCAAGTTGTCATGCAGTGGCTGGTGCCTGTCACTCTGGTGGTTACGAGGACTGAGGCGTTTAGGCGGGAAGCCTCTCGCTCATGCGCAGGGCAAGGGGGAGGAGACTAATGGACTTTCCTATTGCTAGAGAAGTCCAACCTCTGCACGTGCATGTCGGGAAACCCCTGTGTGTGGCTTCACGAAGGTCCACTGTGAGGGTTCGTCTCTTTCCATACCTGGTTCCGAGTCAATAATTACTTTGGAGACATCTTGATAGGTGAAATCAAAAGGATTTTTATTTAACAATAACTCGGGAACTGATAAAACTGGATCTATTAATTGCGGCGTTAACTGGAGACATGGCTTTGGTACAGATTATTGAGTTACAGCTTCTTCATAAATAACATTAACAATAGGAACTTCATACCCGGCGGACTTCAGAAGTAATGGCGAGTGCTCATACCCCGACCTATACATTGGGTCCCGCAACATGGATGGCGAGCCCATTGAGCCACAGGGTTCGGGAACCTCTCACTCCTCCATTCTTTCCTGAACTTCTCAGATGTTTCTGGCCATCTGAGAGGCTTAACAGTAACTGACCATTGATACGCTTCTGATCTATCCACTCTTTTCCTCACATCTAGATCCTCTCTTCTCGCCTCCCTCTCTCTCAGCCATTTCCCCCAACTGTCATCTCCTACCTCGCGCACTTCAACTCCCTCTTTCCAACTGTCATCCTCTGTTACCCATAATGCCTCTTTCTCACCCGCGCTCGCACCCATCTCCTCGCGCTTCTCTTCCTTCACCTCGTCACTGTCTATCACTTCCACCTTCACTCCTTTCTTCTCTTTCACATCCTGGGACTCTAATATACTATTTTTATCTGATTCTTCCCTTATACTGAATTTACATAAACCCTTTGCATACTCTTCACTCTCTCCAGACGGCACACTCTGTTCAGGACTTTCTTCTTTGCTTCCTTTCTCACATCCACTCAAAGAACCACCTTTACAGGTAAATAACTGGTGGTGGTGGTGGTGGTGGTGATGGTTCTTCTTCTTGTTCATTGTCTTCTCCTCCTCCTCCTCCTCCTCCTCCTCCTCCTCCTCCTCCTCCTCCTCCTCCTCCTCTTCTTCTTCTTCTTCTTCTTTCTTCTTCTTCTTCTTCTTCTTCTTCTTCTTTTATTTTTTATTTTTATTTTAAAAAAAATTTTAAAGACACACAAATAACAATACTAGTGCATTCCCCCCCCCCCCCCGGGACCATCCAGTTCTTCCGTGAGTTCTTCTTTATTACTCCAGTGTGCGTTGTTCTAATATTCTTCTCAAAGTCCTCTTCTCCAGAACTGTCTTGAAATATTAGTTGGTTCTTTCCCGTTCCCTTCTATTAATACAAAGTCTATACATTTTCCCCAAATGTCATAAAAATGTCTTTTTTCATTTCTCCTCGTTTAACTTTTAAACTACAAGACAATTTATCGTTTATGGCTATATCCCAAAGTTCGTCATACCAATCTTTCATCTTGAGATCTAGTTTGGATTTCCAGTTTCTTGCTATAATTAATCTGGCGGCTGTCATAAGATTTGCTATTAGTTCCTTGGTTGTAACATCATAATCTTTACTAGTTGACACTGATAACAATGCTGTCTCTGGATTACAATCAATATCTACTTGAATCATCTCACTTAGCTCTAAAAAAACATTTTCCAAAACTTTTGAACTATTTCACATTCCCACCAGAGATGCATGTATGTACCTATCTTTTTTCACATTTCCAGCAAATCTTAGAATATTCAGCGTTCATTCTATTCAATCTAATTGGCGTCAAGTACCATCTAGAAACCAATTTAAAATAATTTTCTGTTATCCTAACCGATAATTATCTCAAGATTCTCATGTTCCAGATTTTCCCCCAGTCTTCTTTTTTTATCTCTACATTAAGGTCTTGTTTCCAGACCTCTCTCAGAGAATCTGACTCCTTCACTTCCAGTGAGTCCCCTATTATTTTATATATTTTACGTACTAGTCCTTTCTCTAAATTGTCCTGGTCGGATTCAAGCGATAATAAAAACTGTTCAAACTTTGTACATTCTCTAAGGGCCTTTTTACACGACCCCTAAGATCCGCTGGTCCCTTAAATTCGGACCAGAGATCTTCAGGGTTCGTTGCTGTTCCTCCGTCCCCACCCGCTCTGCACTTCTTTGTTCTGTCTGCCTGAGGGGAGGGAGAAAAAAAAAGCCTTAGACAGGGACAAAAGAATGCATTCTTACCTCCGGTGCCGGTGGAGGTTGCTCCGACCTCCGTTTACTTCCTGGTTCCTCTTTAAGGAGCGGAGGCAAAAGAAAAACAACAGAAAGAAGCGAGGAGAGCTTAGGCACTCTCCGCATCAAATATTTTTCACCATCAAAAAGCAGGTACAAGAAAAGTGCGCTGGGTCGCGCTAAAGTGGGTGGGGTCGCACTTAATTGTCTGCAAACTCCGGAGCTGGTGGGTAAACATTTTTAAGGTCCGGAGCTTGCAGCCATTTGCGGCGGAGCTTAGGGGTCGTGTATAAACGCCCTAAGTTGACTGTTTCTTCTGACCCAATTCTTTGTCCATTTTTCTAACTAGATATAGTTTATCCATATTAAATCACTAGATTGCAAAGTGGTTTTTATGTCCTGATTTGTTCTAATTTTGGCCAACCAGTCTTTTAATCTGGCTATTTTCTTAGCTTTAAATAACCCTAAATAATGCTTCAAATTCGTAGGAAATTTTTCCGAGTCTGTTACTAAACATAATGGGGAACCCTTCGGTGATAAGATTTTTCTATATTTTCTCCATGTAGTCATTAAACCGTTCAGGAGGGGATTCTCAATCTCTACCTTATTTTTAAAGTCACTGAACAAGAATTTATTTATTTCCCCCTTTATGTCTAATGACTCCAGCTCCCACCATATTACCTTCTCTGGTTTAAATAAGATTTCTCCCAAACAACTGATTTGATTAGCTATATAATAATTTCTTAGATTGGGTATACCTAATCCTCCTTCTCTATACCACAAACTTTTGTTTATTCTTGATTTTTTCCCACCATTACAGTACCTATTTATCATGTCTTGGAGAGTTTTAAGATCCTTTTCTACAAACAGAACAGGTAACATTCTAAAGATAAAATTAATTTTAGGCAGCATCTTCATTTTTGTCATTGCTATTCTACCAAACCAAGATAAGTTCAATTTAGTATAGCTTTGTATTCTATTTTTCATCTCTTCTTTTAATTTTAAAATATTTTTCCTTAGTCTTGGTAAACTCCTTATAGAGTTCTAATCCTAAATATTTAATACTTTTACCACATTTCAGCCCAAAGTTTTCCATTATCTTAAGATCTTCTCTTCCATAATTAAACAATAGACTTTCTGATTTTTGCCAATTAACACATAGAATCATAGAATCATAGAGTTGGAAGAGACCTCAAGGGCCATCTAGTCCAACCCCCTGCCATGCAGGAACCCCCATCACAATATTTCCGACATATGTCCATCCAGCCTCTGCTTAAAAACCTCCAAAGAAGGAGACGCAACCACCCTCCGTGGCAGCATATTCCACTGCCGAACAGCTCTGACTGTCATGAAGTTCTTCCTAACATAATCCAGTTATTTCCCCAAATTCTTCTAAATGAATTTTTACTCTTTGGATTTTCTCTATTGGATCTAAGATTGTCAGTAGGGCATCATCCGCGAATAGACTAATTTTGCTTACCCCATCTTTCCCAATACCTTTAATGGATTCGTCATTCCTTATTGCGTTTGCCAAAAGTTCTATAACAATGCAAAAGAGAACTGGAGAAAGAGGACATCCTTGTCTAGTTCCCTAGCCTAGGATAATTTCTTCGGTCATTCCATCATTAACTATTATTGAGGAAGTACCTTCTGAGTACAATTGATTTATTACTCCTAAAAAAATGTTTTCCAAATCCCCATTTTTCTAACAAGATTTTTAATGTAGCCCATTGAACACAATCAAAAGCTTTAAAAAGATCTAAAGATAACATGCCTGCTTTGGTATTACTTTTTCCCATTTCATAAAGAACATTCAGATTTCTTCTTATAATGTTCGCCATTTGTCTTCCCTTGATAAAATCACATTGATCATCATATTTAGCTACAAAATTATTCATTCTTTTGGCCAGAATTGCAGTAAAAATCTTAGCATCCTGATTTAATAGGGATATTGGTCTATATGATCCAATGTCCATTAAGTTTTTTTTATTAGGTTTAGGTATTAAAATGGTTAAGGAGTAGGTCCAGGATTTCGGAACTTGTTCTCCTTCCATTATTTTATTATATAGCTTTTTTACTTTGGGTACGAGAAGTTTATAAAATTCAGGTCCCAGACCATCCACTCCAGGAGTTTTATTATTCTTTAATTTATCTATTACCTCACCTATCTCTTGATCTGTAATGGGTTTCTCCATTTCCAGCATATCTTCCTTTTCCAAAACCCTCTTCAAATTTTTGATAATATATTTTTCTATATCTTCCTTGCTCTTATTTTTGCTATATATAGAGATTGATAAAACTCTTGAATAGCTTTTAATTTGTCTTTCATTTGTGTACAGACCCTACCTGCAGAATCTTTTATATTTCCTATCGTATTTTTATCCCTTCTTTTCTGGGCTAATCTGGCTAAAAGTTTTGAATTTTTATTACTATATTCAAAAAAATTCTTTTTAAATACAGTAAATTTCTTTGTACTTGTTGTAGTTCTAATTCCTCTAATTTTTTTTGCTTCAATCTGCCTCAATATGTTCTTATCATTGTTAGAAAAAAATTGGGATTCTAAATCTGCTATTATATTTTCTAGATTTCTTTTGTTAATCTCTTCCATTTTTTTTATTCTAGAGTTTTTTCCCTTTATCCTATTCCCCCCCTTTTTCCCTAGGGGGGAATGGGGGAGAGGGTGATTTGGAGGGGAATGGAATAGTTTTCTGGAAAAAATTGATATACAGTATTAAGATGACTAAAGAGCTTGTGGGATCTTGGCCGGTCACTGTCCGTGGACGGATTTCCTCCCACCCACCCCTTGAGGGCACATGCAAAAGTGTATGGTAGCTAGTGGGGTGGGAGAAAAGAATACAAGTTTAGGGTGGAGGGTTTGGATTGTTTTAGTTTTTTTATTAATTGTAGGTGTTAAGTTTTCTTTCTGCACAATGGGACCATTCCAGAATATTAAAAGGGAAAAAAAGTTAAGTTATGGGAAAGTCTATAAAATTAGCAACATTGAATGTGAAGGGTCTGGGATCAGTTTTGAAGAGGAAGAGAATTGAAGCAATGATTAAAAGACATAAAATTGATATTGCTTTCTTGCAAGAAACTCATCAAATAAAAGATGGTGTTAACGAATTAAAAATTCCAAACATTGATATTTATGAGAAAAGTTTTGGCACATCTAAAGCAAGGGGGTAGCCATCTTAATTTCAAGGAATTGTGAATGCATTGTCGAAAATGTGGTGAAAGATTCAGAAGGCAGATATATAATACTGCAAGTTGTAATGGGTAAAGAGCAATATACTCTGGTCAATGTATATGCACCAAATGCTAACCAAAGCTGCTTTTATAATGTCCTCTGGGATCAGATGGAAACTGTTAAAAAGGGGTATTTAATAATGGCTGGAGACTTCAACATGGTGTTAGATAAAATTAAAGACAAATCAGCTTACAAGAAAGAAGACTGGAGGGTTAGACACAAAACATTAACAAAATTTATAAATAATATAGGATTGAAGGATGTCTGGAGAGAACTTAAAGGAGATGAAAGAAAATATACTTTCTACTCACCAGTTCACAAGAGCTATTCTAGGATAGACTTTGTATTTGCTTCACAAAATCTAATACCTAAAGTAAATAATATTGAGATTGAAATTATAAAAACATCTGATCATGCTATGTCAATTGATATAGCAATAAATAAAAACTATAGAGAAGCCAGAAGATGGAGAATGAATGCAAAAAAATTTTCATTACCCAGAAGTGCTGGAAAGAGTTAAAAAAGACTGGTTGGAAACTTGGGACATTAATGAAAAGGCTGGAGGAAAAATGGGAATTATATGGGACACTTTAAAAGCTGTAGCCAGAGGTTTTATTATAAGAGAAAACTTCTTCTTCTTCTTCTTCTTCTTCTTCTTCTTCTTCTTCTTCTTCTTCTTCTTCTTCTTCTTCCTCCTCTCCTCCTCCTCCTCCTCCTCCTCCTCCTCCTCCTCCTTCTTTCTTAGCATTGGGGAAGAAACAGGCAGAACAAAGGAACTGAACAGTTTGGGCATCAGACATCCTACCTAATTCTATTTGCTTATTAAAAGGTGTCGAGTGTTTTTTCTTGTTTTGTTTTGTTTTGGGGAGTAGCCCTGGCGATCCCAGCCATCAGTAGAAATTGGAAGGGGTTAGGGGACAGAATAAAACGTGAAAAGCCAAGAGTGGGAAATAGGTCTACCTTTTGGAGAAAAAAACATTCGGAGGCAACAAAATAGCCAAAGCCATGATTTCAACCAAGAAAACTGCTTCTATAGGGCTCCCCTCTGTGTAGGAGATCCAGTGAGTCCCAATGTTTTTCATTTCACAGCATGAGGCATAGCACGAACCAGAACTTCCACCATGCAGTGTACCTTTTCCATCATCTGGTGAGGCCACACCCCAACAACTATAAAAGAAGTTAACAGCCACACCATAAAAGGAGATGCAAGCCTGGGCTATAGGTGATATTTTTATAGACCACTAATAGAGTATTTAAAAACCATTGCAAGCTTTCGTGGATGAATTCCACTTCTTCAAGGCAAGTACTAAAAGTCCAAACATGGCAAGATGGAATTTCCCTAGAGGTTAATCTTAGATGTCAAGTTCTCCAGGCATGGCTGTCTTAGGGTCCAACGCGTTTCGGCCCAAATGGCCTTCTTCAGGGACTTTTTCACTGTGCTCAAAGAAACTCTGGAAACAGTTTAATGTCTTGCTTCTCAGAAGTGCAGAGTGGGTGGGGACGGACTGAGAAGCAAGACATTAAACTGTTTCCAGAGTTTCTTTGAGCACAGTGAAAAAGTCCCTGAAGAAGGCCATTTGGGCCGAAACGCGTTGGACTCTTTTAATAAACTTTCGGACTCTTTTAATAAACTTTCATTCAGCATCCTGAGAGTGTTCTCTCCTATACTACCAATGGCTGTCTTAGGGCCTTTTTACACGACCCCTAAACTCCGCCGCAAATGGCTCCCAGCTCCGGAGCTTAAAATTGTTTACCCACCAGCTCCGGAGTTTACTGAAAATTAAGTGCGACCACGCCCACCTAAGCGGGTCCCAGCGCACTTTTCTTGTACCTGCTCTCCAAGCATGAAAAATCTTGATGCGGATGTGCCGGGCTCTCCTCGCTTCTTTTTGTTGTTGTTTTTTGCCTCCCGCCCCTTTAAGAGAAGGAACCAGGAAGTGACGGGCCCCCAGGAGGTAAGGCTTTATTCTTCTGTCCCTTTTTTCCTCCCTCCCCTCACGCAGCCGGCAGCCACACCTCCTCTTCTTTGAAACATACATGTTTTTGTTTTGTCAGTGGAGGGGAAGGGGTTGATGCAGAAAACACATGATCTCCATTTGAGGATTTGGGGTGTAATTTAGTAAACCCACTAGGTACAGCGAATTGGGACCAGGTTAAAACAAAGGAACCCACTGGTTGCCCTCCTGCTCTGCTGGTGTTAAGAGGCCACACACCTTCTTCTTGGGGGTATCCTCATAGTTCCATTGGGGGGGAGCCATGTGGCCATTACAAAATGCAACAAGGCTGTAGGATAAATTCCACTTCTTCAAGGCAAGTACTAAAAGTCCAAACATAGCAAGGTACTGTTTGCCACAAAGGGAGTGAATTTTTCCCCTTGTTAAGCTACAAATGTAATGTAGGCCCTGACTTTATTATTGGAAAAAAGATTTAGTAAAAGTAATTTACTGTAAGTGCAATTTAGATGTACCCTAAGAAAATGGTAGGGATGGCCTCCACCCAAATGTTGGCAATATTAGTTTTACCTTTCAAGTTTTTAGATGAACTGGAGAAATTACCATGTTCATTGCTTGTAATAATGTAAATGTTTATGTGTGTATATGTGTGTGTGTGTGTGTGTGTGTGTGTGTGTGTGTGTGTGTGTGTGTGTGTGTGTGTGTGTGTGTGTGTGTGTGTGTGTGTGTTCAACCTTGAGTTCATTATTTGTTTGGCTACTAGCAGGCAATGCCATGCTTGATGAAAAGAGCATAGCATTCTTCTTGCTTGCCAAGAGTTTTGAGTCATGAAATCCAGCAATTCCTTGCACTGGAATGGCAGGATGTTTTAACTTGAGTTCAAACCTTTCTGAATACCCACATATAAAGTCCACTGTAACAATTTCTGGAAAGATTGCAACGCTGTATTATGTGAGTCCTCTGCCTTGAAATTTTCCCTCTGCATATATGCCTGAAGTCAGAGTTATTAAATATCAGAGTATCCAAGCATCTGTGCACAATACAAATCAGCGTGGTAATCCATTGTGGTCTGTCTGCTACGCTCCAGGGAGACTGCAGAGAAATTATGATAACAGCCAGAGTATCAATCCTGTCCCTCAGTGTGCATAGGCAAGTTTTCAGAAGGAGAAAAGAGTAGATTTCCTGGGCAAGTTTGGCAGCAGTATAAATATGCAAACTTCACTTCTTTGCAGAGTTTAGTTAGCTGGAGGGCATAAAACAGGAAGGTAAGATCTTCCCTATGGGTGTGGCGCAGGTTCCTGGTAAAGTAGAGGACGCCAGCTCCTAGATTCTAATGCCTGTGATGACTTGCTAGTTCCTGGGTGCAGTCAGAAGCCCATGCTAATAACTGTACATATAATCCCTGACTTCATTGGAACATGCATTGTGTTAAAAGTATATTTGCCCCCATGGTTGTTCAGGCAAAAGGCCCAAACCATGGACTGGGATTACATGAGTGTTATATGAACAGACGCTAAAGAGTTTGTCAGGAGTTTGTTTCCGTCCCTCTTCTCCTCACCTATAGCTCTTCAAGGCTTATTCATAACTATGCCAGAATCGTCCTGGATATTTATACAGTATGCTGACAAGGAATCGCTGACATTACCATGGCAAATTCACAAAATGCCATTCTCATGTCGGTCACATGCCTCGCTTCATGAGTGATAATGTATCCAGAAGCTGCGTGGTACCTGTTTCAATTTACAGTGGAAACTTCTTAGGTTCCTCTTGCACACCATAAATATCCAACAAGATTTGGGCCACTAGCTACTTGAGTTTTGCATTTGGGGTAGGCCTGTAAAAAGCAGCTTTCCAGCCAGTTAGGCGACCAGTCATTGTGGAGAGATTTGTAATTAATTTTTTATAGTCACCTCAGATTTTCTTTTTTAAACACTTTAAAAGAGCTTTGTTATCACTTCTAAACAAATAAACATACCCCTTCCCCTTTTTCCAGACATCATTGAAACTTATGGGTGATTACAATTTATTTATTGTAATTTGTTTTTTGCACATGTTCATCATCAAGAGGAATATTGCTGCACTGGCAGCGCGCTGAAAGGTCCCTTTGAGACCTGGTTCTGTGGGTTTTCTCAAGTATAAGAATTCGCAGGCAGAGCAAATTCAGGAAGGATTGCATTCACATTTCATACTTCAGAATTGTTCTTTGTGAATACCATTGATATTGTGTTCTCTGCACTGATACGTTGTAGCATCTCCACAGGCCCCTCTTTGTGTACAGCTGTGGCCGGGAGTCTGAGATTTGGGACCGCCCCCGTGGACTAGATTCAGTAACGCCCTCCAAAAGAATTCTCCAGCTAGCTGAACCTAGGCAGCAGTACTTGGCTACCTACCTGAAGCAAAGGTGAGGTGCTCATGTTTGTGACCCCTGACCCTACAAGAGAATTTCAGCCTCCTTTGTGCATGACAAGCTGTTTTTCCTTTTATACAACTGTTTAAATTAACAAGCTAGATCCTACCTAACCGTGAGGTTGCCAAGAGAAAGCTGGAACATTAAAGGGCATGGTTTTAAGATGTTGTTTTAAAACAGACTCTGGGCCTCTGAACCTGGCGAGATAGAAGACTTCTGCGAAAAATGAGTTTGGATGGAGCTCGCCCTCCTTCCATTTTGTAATTTCACACTCCAGCAGCTGTAAGTGAAAAAAGCAAGCAGGGGGAAGCATATAGAATGAGAGGGATTCTTTTTTTTAAAAAAAAGTCATGGGAAAAAATGAGAAGAGAATTGGCTTTAAGAAGATGGAAATATCTGAAGCTATAAATGGAAACCTTGCATCACTTGCTCTCTCTCCCCTCCACCAGCCCACAACTGGGCCTTGAATGCTGAACTCATTTTGTGTCCTTGTGAAACACTCACACAACTTGAAGTGGAGAGGCAGAGAGAAGGAATAAGCTCCAGGCTTTGCTTTGACTCACAGGTGGTCACCCAGCATCATAGTTGAGTGTGGTTTATAGATCAGTAAATTGACATCTTGCATGGCCTTCAAAATTTTGACACATACAAGTATGTTAGTGCTATAGATGTATGCCCTTAATATAATTGATGAGTTCCGTAAACACAGCTCGGGAAGCCACTTCTAGCCTACTTGGTCTTAGTCACTCGCTGTGGCACATAGTATTCATTAAATGGTGGGGTTAATAATGTGTATAAATTGGACTAGAGCTAGCTAGATTCTAAAGAATCCTTTGATGGTCTGTTTTATAGTCTGAAATATTTTGCAGCTTTCTGACAGTGAAAGCGACGGCAAGTACTCTGTTGAAAATGAATGGAGCATAAAGCTCCACCCACATTGTTCTGCTGTTTCCAGCTTGCCAGAGATTGTTCCCATTGTTTTTAGCTAAACACAATCGTCTGGCCTCCTCTCTTTGCTGTTCCACTGGCCATTGAACCTAGACTGTTGTCTGCTCCCTATTTCCCACCAGCTGCAAAAATGGGACAGTGAGTCATGAAAAGGAAAGCAGATTAGCAGAGGCAGCAGTCGAAATAGTGGAAAGGTCGTAGGAGAAAGCTAGAAATAAGAGAAACTGTACTTACTCCAAAAAAAATCTCAGTCTCTTGACAATTTGGGGCCCCTTTTCTCACAATCAGAAGAGGATGAGGTAACTCTTTTTCTTGCCTCTACTAGATGTAACTCTACAGTCAACCATGCGAAGAAAATTGCTGCACATAGAAAACAAGCATGCCAAGAAAATATGGGCTAGGATAGAAATCTTCCACCTAACATCCAGTTTTCTACCAGAAGAGGCCTTTATATGGAGAATGTGAGCTCCAAACAGCATTATGAAATAAATGGCGCAGACTGGATGCCAATTTACAACAGGACTGAACTCCATGTGCATAGCAGTGATGATGTTATCATTGGTGGCACAATTGCAGCAATTAAAGGCTTCCTTGGGTGCTTTTGGGGTTTCTCTGACTTCACTGTGTTGCATAATGATGGACTGCAAAATTGCCTTTAATCAGGAATGATTTACCTTTCATCTGCAGCTGTTTGCCACTAATAATACATGCCCTCCCTGTTGCTTGCATGGAGTCGTGTAATATAGATTTCAGCTATTGCCCTTTGTGAAAATTAGGCTTAAGAGGTAACTTCATAATCAATACACAAAGGGCCTTTTCACACGACCCCTAAAATCCGCTGGCCACTTAAATTCGGACCAGAGATCTTAGGGGTTTGTCGCTGTTCCTGCGTTCCCACCCCCTCCGCACCCCTGGCTGCTGGCTGCGTGAGGGGAGGGAGAAAAAAAGGAAGAAAAGAATGCTGCTCACCTCCGTTCTGCCGTCCTGGCACTGCATTCAGATCTCTTAAAGGGGTGGGGGGCAAAAAAAGAACAAACAGAAGCAAGGAGAGCCGGGCAGTCACTACGTTATATCCGCATCGGGAATTTTCACCTCCAGAGAGCAGGTACCTGAAAAGTGCGCTGGGACACGCTTAGATGGGCGTGGTCGCACTTAATTATCTGTAAACTCCGGAGCTGGTGGGGAAACAATTTTAAGCTCCGGAGCTGGGAGCCATTTGCGGCGGAGTTTAGGGGTCGTGTACAAAGGGCCAAAGAGAGGCTTTAAAAACAGAATGCTGAACACAAGGTATGTTTTCAGTCAAGGCTCATTTTGTTTTTGTTTTTGTTCAGAAGGCCTACAAAGCATTCTTAGCATGTTCTGATCACTTTAGCTTTACCTTGTAGTTGTCCTATTTTTTCTCTAATAGAAAAAATCATTTTTAACAGAGCCATTATGCTGGTAAGGCCCACCAGCATTGTAGAATACGCCTATATTGCTTGGAAAGGTGTAAAGCACAACAATCTTTGGAATAAAAAGGGGGAGCCATGTGACCATTACAAAATACAAATCCAAGACTAGACGATACCTTTATAGGATGCTAATAGAACGATAAATAATCATTGCAAGCTTTCATAAGCAATACCCACTTCTTTAAAGTATGTACCAGAAGTCCAAACATGGCAAAATATGTGGTTTGCCAGGTGATTATTCTTAGATGTAAAGTTCTTGGCAAGATTTTTTTGGTACATGCTTTGAAGAAGTAGGTATTGGCGATGAAAGCTTGCAATTTTTTCTATCCTTTTATTATTGGCCTATAAAGCGATCACCTATGGCAGTGGTGGTGAGCCTTTTAGGGCCTTTTTACACGACCCCTAAACTCCGCCGCAAATGGCTCCCAGCTCCAGAGCTTAAAATTGTTTACCCACTAGCTCCGGAGTTTACTGAAAATTAAGTGCGACCACGCCCACCTAAGCGGGTCCCAGCGCACTTTTCATGTACCTGCTCTCCAAGGGTGAAAAATCTTGATACGGATGTGCCGGGCTCTCCTTGCTTCTTTTTGCTGTTGTTTTTTGCCTCCCGCCCCTTTAAGAGAAGGAATCACAACGACAGGGCGGCGTCCACCGGCACCAGAGGTAAGCCTGCATTCTTTTGTCCCTTTTTTTCTCCCTCCCCTCACGCAGCCGGCAGCCAGGAAGTGCGGAGGGGTTGGGACGCATGAAGAGCGACAAACCCCTAACATCTCTGGTCCAAATTTAAGTGACCAGCGGATCTTAGGGGTCGTGCAAAAGCGCCCTTAGAGACCGAGTGCCCAAACTGCGATTCAGAACCCACTAATGTTTTGCAAAGTGCCAATATAGCAATTTAACCTGAATACAGGTGGCTGTGAAGGAGCAATGTCGGGTGCCCACAGAAAGGACTCTGAATGCCACCTTTGGCACCTGTGCCATAGGTTCGCCAACACTGACCTGTGGCCTAGTCTTGCAACCGTATTTGGCTGTTTCTTGAAGGTAGAACGCTGCCTTTGCATTCATGGTGGTGGTACTGCCACCCCTGCCCTCTTCCTCTAGCTGTTCACCTGGGAACACCTTGACTGTGTCTAGGCTGCATGGTTACCATGACTTTCTGTGCCTGGGTGGTTCCTTAGCTTGTTCCACAGAACATCAGAGGCACATTTGTTCCACAACCAGAGCCCACCTGGCAGCAGGTCTAAAATGGCACCACACGTGGCATGGAAATTGGCTAATGATTTGTCTAGGAAGTTGTGGGTGGGGGTCAAGTTTTGATCTGGACAGTGCTTGTGCAGTGCATGCCTGGATGTTATGTATAAACACACCTGCTATATGCAGCCATGTGAAAAAGAAAGCACACCCTCTTTGAATTCTATGTTTTTAACTATCAGGACATAATAAAATCACCTGGTCCTTATCAGGACTGAAAATTAGGTAAAGACAGTACAACCTTATTTGAACGACAGCACATGAGTTATTACCCTGTGACCTGATACATAAAACCATAGAATTCAGAGAGGGGTGTGCTTTCTTTTTCACATGACTATATGTCATAACATATTCAAAGAGGTAGCCATGTTGCCACAAGAACAAGTCTTAGAGTGCCGTAAAGACACTGTGGTGTAAGCCTCCAGGCATAGCAGCCCTTTTGTCTGGATGCATTTTCCAAGTACCGTATTTGCTGCTGACACCTCTCAATGGTAACATGGATAGTCTGTTGGTGCTTAAAGAGCAATGTGTTTCTATGGGGGGAAAGTTATGAGACTGTAGCTAATGGTCTGTTGCTTGTTTTGTTTTCAGACCACGAAGCTCCCCGCAGTGGCCTATCAGCTATTCAGCACTTTGTTGCAATCCTTCCAAGCGGGTCCTGGCTCTTGCACAGCCGAGACCCTTGCACCCAAGCTTCACACTTCCCAAAGAGGTAATGGTGCAACTCACCCATGAGAACACACTAGCAGAACTTTCGAGGTGCTTCTGCAGGCACCCTCGGTCTGTTTCTCTGGGCGCTGCAGAAACAGTCTGATGTTCTTCTGCAGCTGCTTTGGGGAAAAGATGCCCCAAGCCTTCCCAGCCCCTCAAGGGTTTTAAGAAAGCAGTGGGTTTTCAAGCAAGGCCCTTTGCCCACTCACCTTACTGAGTTATGTGAGGCCAAACACAGATGCTGGAGGTGGCCTCTGACTAGAAGAGGGAGTCCTTAATGAAGGTGAGTGTTGGATTGTGATGGCATGAACTGCTCTCCCTCTGAGACAATGCCAGCTAGCTTGCTTATTTGGTGACTGGTCTTCAGAATTTAAGCACAAGATTCCTTTGAAATCTTGCAGAAACAAGGAGAAGATGTCTCTGCAATGGCACTTCCAGCTCTCGTTCAGGGTGGTTTCTCAATTTTTTTATTTTTTTTATTTTTTATTGGACTTATATACCACGCCACCTAGCAACAAGGCTACTCAAATATTTCAACAAACATGAACAATATACAATGTAAAAATGCGGCTAATGCATAAAATAAACAACTAAATCAACAATAACATCATAACAATCACTGAAAGAACAAAGGATAACTTAAACAGAAATGGCGGATTAAAGATCAGCGAATCGAGAAAGAATGATTTAATAACCAGGGAAAGGCTTTCTATATAGCCATGTCTTAAGATGTTTTTTGAAAATTGACAGTGTAGGAGCCAGAAAAATCTCGGCAGGGAGCTGATTCCACAAGCGAGGGGGCACCACTGAGAAAGCCCGGTTCCTCGTTCCAAGTATTCTTTGGACCAGCACTGAACATTTAAAAATAATTCATAGAATCATAAAATCATAGAATCCTAGAGTTGGAAGAGACCTCAAGGGCCATCCAGTCCAACCCCCTGCCATGCAGGAACCCCATCACAATATTTCCGACAGATGGCCATCCAGCTTCTGCTTTAAAACCTCCAAAAGAGGACACTCCACCACCCTCCGTGGCAGCATATCCCACTGCCGAACAGCTCTAACCATCATGAAGTTCTTCCTAATGTTCAAATGGAATCTCTTTTCCTGTAGTTTCAAACCATTGCCCCGAGTCCTCTCTGAAGCCATGGAAAACAAACCTGTTCCCCCTTCAATATGACATCCTTTCAAATATTTAAACATAGCTATCATATCCCCCCTCAGCCTTTTTTTAGAGAGGCTAAACATTCCCAGTTCCCTAAGCTGTTCCTCATAAGACATTTCCTCCAGACCCTCAACCATCCTGGTCGCCCTCCTCTTCACAGGAATTATTCTCCATCCAAGTGTCCCCCATCCTATATCTGTGCAATTCATTCTTTTTACCTAGATGCAGCACCCTACATTTCCCTCTGTTGAAATCCATTCCGTTAGCTTTGGCCCAGCACTCTAATCTGTCAAGGTCCTTTTGGATTTTCATCCTATCCTCTAGGGAATTAGCAACCCCTCCCAATTTGGTATCATCTGCAAATTTAATTAGCATACTCTCTATTCTTTCCTCCAAGTCATTAATAAAGATATTGAACAGCACTGGACCCATTACAGAACACTGGGGCACCCCACTGGTCATATCTCTCCAAGCTGAAGAGAGGGCATTTATGGTTACCCTTTGGGTGCAATCAGTCAACCAATTACAAAGCCACCTAACAGTAGCACTATCTATCCCACTTTCTACTAACGTCTTAGCAAGAATACCATTAGAATTAGAATTAGAGACAGAAAATCAGTCTGTTGGTTTTCACTGTCTGCTAAAATGATCTAGGAAAATGGAAATGAAGGTTTCATTACATTCCCCCTCCCTCTTTTGATAATGTAAAATTTAAGATGGTGGGGCGGTGGTTTTGGCTGAGTTGGCTTCTAGCATAGAGGGCGTTTATACACGACCCCTAAGCTCCGCTGCAAATGGCTCCCAGCTCCGGAGCTTAAAAATGTTTCCCCACCAGCTCCGGAGCTAACAGAAAATTAAGTGCGACCCCGCCCACCTAAGCGCGACCCAGCACATCTTTCAAGTACCTGCTCTGGGAGAGTGAAAAATTTTGATGCGGAGAGTGCTGGGCTCTCCTCGCTTCTTTTTGTTGTTGTTTTTTTGCCTCCTGCCCCTTTAAGAGGAACCAGGAAGTGACAGGGGGTCGGAGCAACTTCCACCGGCACGGCACTCCGGAGGTAAGAGTGCATTCTTTTCTCCCTTTTTTTCTCCCTCCCCTCACGCAGACAGAACAAGGAAGTGCGGAGGGGGTGGGAACGCAGGGAGAGCGACAAACCCTCAAGATCTCTGGTCTGAATTTAAGGGACCAGCGGATCTTAGGGGTCATGTAAAAAGGCCCATAGATACAAGGGAGCAAGACAGAAACAGAAGTGACAGTCCTGGACCAAGACGCTTGGGTAATCTACATTTGTGAGTGGTCTCTCTTTTGGCTTTGCTCTGGTTTCCCAAGATGAGAAGTTCTAGATGAACTTACTGAGATCTTGCAGAAGTAGCAGTATATGTTCTTTTTGCACCCTGTCCATCTGTAGTAATTGACAATGTAGTCATAGAGCAGAGTAGTATCTTATTTTCTGCCCATTTTGGTATCTGTAGGGTGGCCTGGAACCAATCCCCCAAGATATGGGGGTCCTACTATATTCTTGCGCACACACACAGTAAGCTGTATGCTAGCAAGCTGATTTTGAATTATGGGGGTCCTTTCCAGGATTCTGTAGGTATGCAGTACTCAAAAGTATTTTACCATTCTTTGCTCTTGGAGGCCCTCTGGGACTGTACAGGTTGCCTAAGGTTTTCTCCCAGGGGACAGGGGGGGGGGGGGGAGAATTTAAGTCCTGACCTGTGGGCTCTGCAGTCAGGTACTCAACTCTCTGAGCTATATATATAAACATAATCTGTCTCATACGCACACAAATTCAAAACAATTGCATGCTAAACATTGTTTTTAAAATATTGTTTTAATGCCTTCCTGATCATTCTGATTCTAGTTTATTGAGGAACAGCAGTGTTTCAACAGCATTTAAGGTTTGTAGTGGGATTTTGCTACACTCATTTGTGTCCCAGGCCCATTCTTTGGCTCATAATCATTGGACTTGTTCACACCGGCATTTGTTCTGCTGTTTGGTGCATTGCAGAGGCAAATTGGCTTGCTCTTTTTTCCCTATTGTTGGGAATAGACTAAATTTGATCCTTGCACCTGTCAAACCCACCAATACTCCTTCTGGTTTGAATTTCTGATATCAAAAATGTCTTAATATGTGAGCAACTTCAAGATACTGGCAAATTGAACACTTCCCCTGCTGTACTTTGGAATTTAAATTTAGCACAGGCAACAATATTTTAGTTTCCACTGGTCCACTGTGGAGAAGCAGAAGTGTTCATTTGACAGTGGAACGAGCCAGACTGAGATGTGGATGAGGCTGGTTGAACGTATGGCTTCTTCCCCTGTCCTGAAGCAACCCTGAAGCAACCACCAGCCGGTTCCAAAAGGGCCAGTGTGGTTGCACACATTATTGTTTCCTCTTCTTTTCTTGTTCCAGTGCACTTGCACTCTGTTCTTCTGGAAGGACTAGCTAACATCCTGCTACTGAAACTGTTATGTAACAGTGGTTACTCTAGGCTGTGATTCCTGAGCCAGACCTGCATTGTTGTGTTGAACAGCACGCAAGTGTAGAGTAATATGGTCAGATTACAACATGGATTGCCAAACCTATTTCCTTCCTGCGCAGATATAGGTAAAGGCAGCTGCTTTTTTGCATAAAGGAACAAGAAGGGCGCTCAATGGAAAAGGAAGGGAAGTTGAAAGAGCTAGGGAAGAGAATGAATCTGGTAGGTATTTTCTTCTCTGTCACAAGGAATGAGGAAGATACCCCATTGCCCGTCCACCTCCCATAACTAGGAAAGGCATGTTCCAACTGTGCAAACCTCTTCTCTGGGGGACTTTCTTCAGCATCTCTTTGCGTTTTGCACACCCCCATGAGAAGGAATAAGCAGCACCTTAGTTCAAAGGGACAGGTGAGCATCCTTCTGCCCCCACCCATTCCTCTTACCTGGGCAGAAAAGAAGGAAACAGAAGGAGCTGGGTGACCCAGCTTATGTTTGGACAGAGACGGATAACCAGGTATCACGGCTGCTTCCCCCAGCATCTTGGGTGAAGCAGACTTTTTGCTTTGCTGTCACTGAGGCCCTTTGTACACGACCCCTAAACTCTGCCGCAAATGGCTCCCAGCTCCGGAGCTTAAAAATGTTTCCCCACCAGCTCTGGAGTTTACAGGAAATTAAGTGCGACCACGCCCACTTTAGCGCGTCCCAGCGCACCTTTCAAGTACCTGCTCTCTGGAGGTGAAAATTCTTTGATGCGGTGTACCGATAGTGAGTGCGGGGCTCTCCTCGCTTCTGTTTGTTGTTTTTTGGCTCCCGCCCCTTTAAGAGCTACTTAAGAGACTGGAATGTTGCCGAGGCAAGAGCGAGAGGCAGAACGGAGGTGAGCCACTTCTCTTTTCTTCCTGTTTTTTCTCCCTCCCCTCACGCAGCCAGCAGCCAGGAGTGCGGAGGGGGTGGGAACGCAGGAACAGCGACAAACCCCTAAGATCTCTGGTCCGAATTTAAGTGGCCAGCGGATCTTAGGTGTCGTGTGAAAAGGCCCTGAGTGTTTTTAGAGGCTTCTGGTCTTCATGAATCACACTATTCTAAAGAGTTTAGAAAATTTTAGTTCCCAAAGGTATCCTTTTATTGCATCCTCCTCATTCTTTTCTCCAAGAATGGTGTTGCTTCTGATAAGCTTAATAGGTTAGGGAAGTGTTAGATGGCAGGGCTTATTATGGGAAGTTAGATAGCCTTTTCCTAGCAAGCTGGCCTTTCCAGAAAGCAGGAATACCTCAGATGGGAAGCCTTCTCTATGATGGTTCCACAAAAGGTAAAGTGCAGGTAAACAAAGGTTCCCTTGTTATCAACTTGGCATTGCTTCTATTTCTAGATGGACAGGGCTTGCTGAGCTAACCACTTTTGTCCTGTCTGCAGCATGCATGCACGCACGCACACGCGCACGCGCACGCGCGCGCACACACACACACACACACACACACACACACACACACACACCCAACACCAACACCTGGAAATATTTGAACCACAGAAGATGAAAATTCTACTGAGAGGACCTTGACCCCCTCACAAAATGGCTGTTCTTCAGGGTGCATCCAAACTGAGCTCACTTAGCAGTGCACTTCAAGACACTGTTCAGCTATTTCATCCTTTACCCTGTGGTACGATGAAATTAGTAATGAGAAAACATGACTGGGTTGTACATGGAAAATGAGATCTTCCTTCCCCTCCTTAAAATTCTGTAAGCAGGGGAGAGCAATTGCAGAATTAATATTTCATCTGGAGCACACACATGCACCAGAATTTATGGAATAAATCAAGTGTTGCCATGTTTGTAGGCACAGACCTCACCTAAAGATGAGCCTCTTCACCTTTATTTTTTAAAAGTTGTGTTAAATATTCAAGAGCTCTGTGAATTTCAGTTAAAACCAGTCACATTGTTTGTAAAAGTCCACTTCTGTGTTAGAGTGGGGTAGTGTTTTTCCTTGTAGTGTGCAGAACAGTGCCTTTTCTGGTATCTTGTCTAGAATCTGGTTTGTAAAAGCCCACTCCAAAATGGAAAGGACTTATCCGTTTATTTGTTTGTTTGTTTGTTTGTTTGTTTGTAGGCTGAAACACGTGTTTCAAGGGCTGCCAGAAGGGCTTCACCATCGCTAAGGACAGACTTTCTTGCCCAGCCAGTGTTGAAGCAGCACATTGTCTACTATGATAGCAGATGCGTGGAGGCTCCGATCCGTCAAGTAACTGTCTTCCTTTGGGTAATTGGGCAAGACCTGCCTTACAGACGGCATGGTTCGGCCTTTAAAGAGGAGGCTCCCAACTTTGTGGGGTTACTTGGCTAGCAAAGTCATTTTGTATAAACTATATATATATATGTTTTCGTAGATTTTCACGGGTATAGGTATGCATGTTAGGGTGGATTCGGGTTTCTTCCCGTGTAGAAATCTGGTTGTTTTGGCGACGTTTCGACGAGGTCTCACTCGTCATCTTCAGGCTGGTGTTCTGGCTTCTTTCTTCTTGAAGCAAAGCGTGGTCTCAGTTGAAGTCCTTCTATAAATACTGCTGGGGGTGTGTGGTTTGCTTGCTCTGTTGCTGATTGTAGGTTCGTTTGTTCTTTTGTGATCTGCTGTGTGGCTGAGGCGATCGTTAAGGGATAAACTGCTGGTGGGTTAGATGGCTGTTTAGAGACATCCTGTGTGGGTGAGGTGCTGGATGTGTGTCTATTAGCCTTTTGTTTCTTAACGACCTTGGTGATGGGTGTTCTGGCAGCATCCTGCTTTAATTGCGAACGGATTCCAAAAAAACACCATCACCAAACTAATCCAAAAAGAAACACCCCCCAAGAACCAAGAAACAGAAGAGAACAATGGCACTGCCCTCCTCCCTTACATCAAAGGCACCACAGACAAAATCAGCAAAATTCTCCACAAACACAATATCAAGACAGCCTTTTGCACCGAACAAAAAATAGCCAACATTTTAAGAAACCCCAAAGACAAGATTGAGCTAGAAAACCAAGGAGTCTACGAAATACCATGCAAAGTCTGCCCAGCCACATACATCGGACAGACAAACAGGAGAATAAGCGCACGCATCGCAGAACACAAGAACGCAGTCAAAAAAGAAGAAAAATCTTCCTCTCTCTTCCAGCACATAAAAACAACAGGTCATGAAATTGATTTTGAAAGAACCAAACTCATCTCCAAAACTGAACACTTCAACAGTCGAATAATCATGGAAGCCATTGAAATAGAGAAACACCCAAACAACATGAATAAACGTGACGACACCTCCCGCTTGCCTGACATCTGGAAACTAGCCCTGGTCAACAGACGAGCCTCTGTCACAAAGACTGACACCAGGTCCAAAAGGACACAAGATGCCACCACCTTCCATCCACACCAAACACAAACCCAGACCCTTCCCACAGATGAAACGAAACCACCATCCAATAACAAAACCATGACTGTACCATCTACCGCTACACCCCACTCCAGTCACCACATGGAACACACTTACACACACCAAAAAAAACATTGGGAGACCACAGACCCGTAGCCAGACCAAAATGAATTCACAAGACACAGAACCCCACTCCACCAAAGACCAGGATGCTGCCAGAACACCCATCACCAAGGTCGTTAAGAAACAAAAGGCTAATAGACACACATCCAGCACCTCACCCACACAGGATGTCTCTAAACAGCCATCTAACCCACCAGCAGTTTATCCCTTAACGATCGCCTCAGCCACACAGCAGATCACAAAAGAACAAACGAACCTACAATCAGCAACAGAGCAAGCAAACCACACCCCCCAGCAGTATTTATAGAAGGACTTCAACTGAGACCACGCTTTGCTTCAAGAAGAAAGAAGCCAGAACACCAGCCTGAAGATGACGAGTGAGACCTCGTCGAAACGTCACCAAAACAACCAGATTTCTACACGGGAAGAAACCCGAATCCACCCTAACATGCATACCTATACCCGTGAAAATCTACGAAAACAAATATCCGACCTCTACGGGGAGGAAACCTTCCAGCTGACCAGAACCTACGAGAAACTAGAAGTCCGAAGAGCCACCATCTTATGTGACATTGCATTCCTACGCAACTGCCGAGATAAAAATGTGATCCCCACAAGCTTCCAACTGAAATTCCACTCAAAAAAACCCCATCCAGCGAAAGGATCCTGAAAAGAACAGAACTAGCCCTAATCAAAACAAACTACACAGGAAAAGATACCTACTAGATCAAACCAACAGAAACCTACTCACTCTCCACCTCAAACTCAGCAACAAAATCCACCCAACACTCTGGAACAAATCCAAGCAACTCGCCGCCTGGAGAGCTGAAACAGAGACCTCCCACAAGACAGACACACACACCAACAAACTCCACAAACTGGAAAAAAACGCCAGAAGCCCCCCCCCCACAGCAGCCCATGAAACAAACAGTCCACAACATATCAGACAGGACACTCACCATCGCAGAGACCAAAGTCCTGTCCAAAGGATTCAACTTTGCAGTCGCCCCCAGACACATCCCCACTGAAAACATCATATGCGGAGTGGAAGCCAGCCTAACCAAAATCAACCCAGATGAAGCCAACAAAATCAGACTCGAAGTCACCAATGTCCTCTGCTCCAGCAAACCACCCAGAAGCAATTTACACAAAGAAGAACAAAAAGCCCTCACCAACCTGAGGAAAGACAACAACATAATCATCCTCCCAGCAGACAAAGGCAATGCCACAGTGGTGATGAACACATCTGACTACCAAGCCAAACTATCCAACCTACTACAAGACCCTGCTTACATACCTTTGAACACAGACCCCACCACCTACCTGGAAAAAACCACCAAAGCCAAAATAAAAGCCTCTCCCTTTAAGTGAAGAAATCAAGCCAAGCATCATCCCCAGAGAGAAATCATCCAGATGCCCCAAGCTCTACGGTCTCCCCCCAAAGATTCACAAAGAAGGAACACCTCTCAGACCCATAGTCAGCTCCATAGGCTCACCCCTACAAAACCTCGCCAAATTTCTTGCCAAACAACTCCAGCCCTATGCAGAATCCATCACTTCATACGTACAAAACTCGTTCCACTTCATAGAAATTATAAAGAAACAAGACCTACAACCCAACGACCTACTCGTGAGCTTCGATGTTGTTTCGCTCTTCACACAAGTGCCCATTCAAGAAGCCTTGACAGCTATCCACAACAAATACAACCCCCCCAAGCACATCCTAGATCTGACCAACCACTGCCTAACCAACACATACTTCATCCACAATGGACAAAGATACAAACAGATAGAAGGAGCACCCATGGGATCACCCCTCTCACCGGTCATCGCAAACCTATATATGGAACACTTTGAAACCAACGCGTTACAGAAGTCCGAACATAAACCCAAACTCTGGCTCAGATATGTTGACGACACCTTTGTTATCTGGCCACACGGGAAAGACAAACTGAACAACTTCCTCACACATCTCAACAGCCTACACCCCAAAATACAATTCACTATGGAAATAGAAACCAACAACCAACTTCCCTTCCTGGACGTCCTAATCTACAAAAAACCCGACGGCTCCTTAGGACATACCATCTACCGGAAAAAAACACATACAAACCGCTACTTAAATGCACAATCACACCACCACCCTGCACAGATCAACTCCGTAGCAAAAACCCTCATCTCCAGAACCAAACGCCTCGCTGACAAAGACCACCTAAAAACTGAATTACACACTCTCTCGAATGCTTTAATTGCGAACGGATTCCAAAAAAAACACCATCACCAAACTAATCCAAAAAGAAACACCCCCCAAGAACCAAGAAACAGAAGAGAACAATGGCACTGCCCTCCTCCCTTACATCAAAGGCACCACAGACAAAATCAGCAAAATTCTCCACAAACACAATATCAAGACAGCCTTTTGCACCGAACAAAAAATAGCCAACATTTTAAGAAACCCCAAAGACAAGATTGAGCTAGAAAACCAAGGAGTCTACGAAATACCATGCAAAGTCTGCCCAGCCACATACATCGGACAGACAAACAGGAGAATAAGCGCACGCATCACAGAACACAAGAACGCAGTCAAAAAAGAAGAAAAACCTTCCTCTCTCTTCCAGCACATAAAAACAACAGGTCATGAAATTGATTTTGAAAGAACCAAACTCATCTCCAAAACTGAACACTTCAACAGTCGAATAATCATGGAAGCCATTGAAATAGAGAAACACCCAAACAACATGAATAAACGTGACGACACCTCCCGCTTGCCTGACATCTGGAAACTAGCCCTGGTCAACAGACGAGCCTCTGTCACAAAGACTGACACCAGGTCCAAAAGGACACAAGATGCCACCACCTTCCATCCACACCAAACACAAACCCAGACCCTTCCCACAGATGAAACGAAACCACCATCCAATAACAAAACCACGACTGTACCATCTACCGCTACACCCCTACTCCAGTCACACCACATGGAACACACTTACACACACCAAAAAAACATTGGGAGACCACAGACCCGTAGCCAGACCAAAATGAATTCACAAGACACAGAACCCCACTCCACCAAAGACCAGGATGCTGCCAGAACACCCATCACCAAGGTCGTTAAGAAACAAAAGGCTAATAGACACACAACCAGCACCTCACCCACACAGGATGTCTCTAAACAGCCATCTAACCCACCAGCAGTTTATCCCTTAACGATCGCCTCAGCCACACAGCAGATCACAAAAGAACAAACGAACCTACAATCAGCAACAGAGCAAGCAAACCACACCCCCCAGCAGTATTTATAGAAGGACTTCAACTGAGACCACGCTTTGCTTCAAGAAGAAAGAAGCCAGAACACCAGCCTGAACATGACGAGTGAGACCTCGTCGAAACGTCACCAAAACAACCAGATTTCTACACGGGAAGAAACCCGAATCCACCCTAACATGCATACCTATACCCGTGAAAATCTACGAAAACAAATATCCGACCTCTACGGGGAGGAAACCTTCCAGCTGACCAGAACCTACGAGAAACTAGAAGTCCGAAGAGCCACCATCTTATGTGACATTGCATTCCTACGCAACTGCCGAGATAAAAATGTGATCCCCACAAGCTTCCAACTGAAATTCCACTCAAAAACCCCATCCAGCGAAAGGATCCTGAAAAGAACAGAACTAGCCCTAATCAGAAACAAACTACACAGGAAAAGATACCTACTA
Source organism: Phrynocephalus guinanensis (assembly GCA_037367245.1). Classification (NCBI taxonomy): domain Eukaryota; kingdom Metazoa; phylum Chordata; class Lepidosauria; order Squamata; family Agamidae; genus Phrynocephalus; species Phrynocephalus guinanensis. The sequence goes on from CM074738.1 coordinate 2,810,527, forward strand.
GATCAAACCAACAGAAACCTACTCACTCTCCACCTCAAACTCAGCAACAAAATCCACCCAACACTCTGGAACAAATCCAAGCAACTCGCCGCCTGGAGAGCTGAAACAGAGACCTCCCACAAGACAGACACACACACCAACAAACTCCACAAACTGGAAAAAAAACGCCAGAAGCCCCCCCCCCCCACAGCAGCCCATGAAACAAACAGTCCACAACATATCAGACAGGACACTCACCATCGCAGAGACCAAAGTCCTGTCCAAAGGATTCAACTTTGCAGTCGCCCCCAGACACATCCCCACTGAAAACATCATATGCGGAGTGGAAGCCAGCCTAACCAAAATCAACCCAGATGAAGCCAACAAAATCAGACTCGAAGTCACCAATGTCCTCTGCTCCAGCAAACCACCCAGAAGCAATTTACACAAAGAAGAACAAAAAGCCCTCACCAACCTGAGGAAAGACAACAACATAATCATCCTCCCAGCAGACAAAGGCAATGCCACAGTGGTGATGAACACATCTGACTACCAAGCCAAACTATCCAACCTACTACAAGACCCTGCTTACATACCTTTGAACACAGACCCCACCACCTACCTGGAAAAAACCACCAAAGCCAAAATAAAAGCCTCTCCCTTAAGTGAAGAAATCAAGCCAAGCATCATCCCCAGAGAGAAATCATCCAGATGCCCCAAGCTCTACGGTCTCCCCAAGATTCACAAAGAAGGAACACCTCTCAGACCCATAGTCAGCTCCATAGGCTCACCCCTACAAAACCTCGCCAAATTTCTTGCCAAACAACTCCAGCCCTATGCAGAATCCATCACTTCATACGTACAAAACTCGTTCCACTTCATAGAAATTATAAAGAAACAAGACCTACAACCCAACGACCTACTCGTGAGCTTCGATGTTGTTTTTCCTCTTCACACAAGTGCCCATTCAAGAAGCCTTGACAGCTATCCACAACAAATACAACCCCCCCAAGCACATCCTAGATCTGACCAACCACTGCCTAACCAACACATACTTCATCCACAATGGACAAAGATACAAACAGATAGAAGGAGCACCCATGGGATCACCCCTCTCACCGGTCATCGCAAACCTATATATGGAACACTTTGAAACCAACGCGTTACAGAAGTCCGAACATAAACCCAAACTCTGGCTCAGATATGTTGACGACACCTTTGTTATCTGGCCACACGGGAAAGACAAACTGAACAACTTCCTCACACATCTCAACAGCCTACACCCCAAAATACAATTCACTATGGAAATAGAAACCAACAACCAACTTCCCTTCCTGGACGTCCTAATCTACAAAAAACCCGACGGCTCCTTAGGACATACCATCTACCGGAAAAAAACACATACAAACCGCTACTTAAATGCACAATCACACCACCACCCTGCACAGATCAACTCCGTAGCAAAAACCCTCATCTCCAGAACCAAACGCCTCGCTGACAAAGACCACCTAAAAACTGAATTACACACTCTCTCGAATGCTTTAATTGCGAACGGATTCCAAAAAAACACCATCACCAAACTAATCCAAAAAGAAACACCCCCCAAGAACCAAGAAACAGAAGAGAACAATGGCACTGCCCTCCTCCCTTACATCAAAGGCACCACAGACAAAATCAGCAAAATTCTCCACAAACACAATATCAAGACAGCCTTTTGCACCGAACAAAAAATAGCCAACATTTTAAGAAACCCCAAAGACAAGATTGAGCTAGAAAACCAAGGAGTCTACGAAATACCATGCAAAGTCTGCCCAGCCACATACATCGGACAGACAAACAGGAGAATAAGCGCACGCATCACAGAACACAAGAACGCAGTCAAAAAAGAAGAAAAACCTTCCTCTCTCTTCCAGCACATAAAAACAACAGGTCATGAAATTGATTTTGAAAGAACCAAACTCATCTCCAAAACTGAACACTTCAACAGTCGAATAATCATGGAAGCCATTGAAATAGAGAAACACCCAAACAACATGAATAAACGTGACGACACCTCCCGCTTGCCTGACATCTGGAAACTAGCCCTGGTCAACAGACGAGCCTCTGTCACAAAGACTGACACCAGGTCCAAAAGGACACAAGATGCCACCACCTTCCATCCACACCAAACACAAACCCAGACCCTTCCCACAGATGAAACGAAACCACCATCCAATAACAAAACCACGACTGTACCATCTACCGCTACACCCCACTCCAGTCACCACATGGAACACACTTACACACACCAAAAAAACATTGGGAGACCACAGACCCGTAGCCAGACCAAAATGAATTCACAAGACACAGAACCCCACTCCACCAAAGACCAGGATGCTGCCAGAACACCCATCACCAAGGTCGTTAAGAAACAAAAGGCTAATAGACACACATCCAGCACCTCACCCACACAGGATGTCTCTAAACAGCCATCTAACCCACCAGCAGTTTATCCCTTAACGATCGCCTCAGCCACACAGCAGATCACAAAAGAACAAACGAACCTACAATCAGCAACAGAGCAAGCAAACCACACACCCCCAGCAGTATTTATAGAAGGACTTCAACTGAGACCACGCTTTGCTTCAAGAAGAAAGAAGCCAGAACACCAGCCTGAAGATGACGAGTGAGACCTCGTTGAAACGTCGCCAAAACAACCAGATTTCTACACGGGAAGAAACCCGAATCCACCCTAACATGCATATATATATATATATATATATATATATATATATATATATATATATATATATATATATATATATATATATATATATATATATATATATATATATATATATCTTGTTTCTGAAATAGACCACCTTTTCTGGGTTAGAAAAAGGGCCCAGGTGAGGATTAAATTATATTTAGAGGGTAAATCATGCTCTGCAGATGGTTATGTGAGTGCTGTTTGTTATTTATAGGTCTTGAAATGTTTGGGGTTTCTATGTGGTAGTTGGAGGGCATGTGTGTGACCTGTGGAAAAGAAGTGGAGGGAAAAAAATCCCCTGGATTCTGTAAGCAATAGGGGCGGGTGTGGTCCAGTTATGTGGCAAATTTCATCTGCTGCCATAATTTTAAGGTGAAAAAGGACTATGTTATAATTCCTTGGTGAGCAGCCTTATGCTCTCCTAACTTTGTTGGAAAGGCAGTAGATTTATATCCTGTGTGTGTTGTTCAGCAAGAATTGCCGTGCTTCCTTCTGCAGGTAAGCCTGGCTGCACAGCAGGCAGTGGCAAGCCCACGGGTAGCCCAGCTTGCCAAACCCAAAGTGCTCCCTCCTGAGAGCGCCCCCGACCGTCCCTCTGCCTGGCCAGTGTCAGTCGCCGCAAGGCATGCCGTAGCCACACCAAGACTTGAGGAACTGGCTCAGCCTCCCAAAAGGTAGGGTTCCTTCGGTAGATTTGGGGAAAACATTCTCTTTGCCCTCAGGGTGCAAATGATCCTTAAACCAAGGGTTAAGAAGTAAAGATTCAGTGGGAAAGCCACTCTCCTCTGAAATAAATGTATGGGGCTTTTTTTTTTTTTGCACAAGTCACCACTTGTTTGAGGAAGACCTTTCTGCAGTGTCCTCACTCTCTGGTTGCCTCGGGTAGCATTTTTAATGTTTTGTTTTAGGGCGTGCATCATGGAAGGTTCAAGCTCTTCCAGCTCAATGAAACTGTGCCCTTTCTGCAAACATATGTATGAATTTGTAGGTAATCCATCACAGGTTGTGTTCTGCAAGTATAAGTAGGTTCTTGCCTCCCTCTGCAGATCTTCCTTTCTTGTTCTCACCAGCCTTAAAGAGGACAAATTCCATAACCCCACATTCCATGGCTTGTGTGGTTTACTACACCCATTCCCAATTGGCACTGCTCATCATTTCCATGACCTGGCACAAGGTCTTTTAACTCTTTAAGCCCCATTTGGGGATTTCCCCCCCTCCTCAGGAGGCTTGCCTAATTCCTAGCATCAAAGAGTGGCTCCTTCCTTTATAGGCCTATATGTGCATTTCTGCCAGAGATGGAACTCATCTCTTTATGAGAATGAATCCCCTGATTCTGCCCAGATTTCTTTTTCTTGTCTCCCTGGCATTGCACTGGCATAGTGCCATATGCTGGTTTATCAGACAATTGGTACTGCCAATTGGTACCATCCAAGATTAGTCACAACTGTAAAGACACAATGTACGCACACACACACACACACACACACACACACACACACAAAATACTGGGGGAGTGTCAAGGAGATATTTTTGCCTGCCCTCCCCATAATCCCTTACTTCCACAACCCACAAAGCCAGGCATCCACTTAGCCATGTGAGAAGTGGCCCCCTTTCTGCAGATGGGAAGGCAGTGGTCCCAAAAAGAAAAGCCCAGCTCTATCTACGCGAGATGGTTCCCTACACAGACCAGGCTTACTGGATCCTTGGTCTTTCAGGTGGCAGGGGATGCCATCATTTTTGTATCAAAAGACTTAAAGTGGCTGCCCTTTTGGAAACTTTTCAGACTGACAGCGACTTCTCCCTTCCTCTTGCATTTGTAGGGCCCCAACACACTTTGTCCAATTTAACCCGGAAGCATTTACCGTGAAGGAGACTGCAAAGAAAGCGATCTGTTCGGAAAGAATCAAGGAGCTAGCACAACCGGTTCAGCGCTGATCTTACTCACCGGATACATCCAACTTGTCACTCACCCAGTTTTCAATAAATTAGGAGGACCGGGCTTGCCTCCTGTTTCTTTCTGCCACCAACCTTTACCATTGACACTCGCTCAAGGACATCTAAAGACAGACTCAGTGCAAGGTTCCATTAAGCATCTAACAACACAACATTGTTCTTCATATTAAATAGGTAGAATCCTGTCAATTAAAGCAAAACAGCAATTTGCTAAAAATAAATAAAACAGACAAATACTGTAACTTAGGACCAACATCAAGGAATGAATGAAAATGGATAATGAAAATGGCCAGATTCCCACTGGTGATTGACTTGTGTGTAAATTAGATGGAATAACTGGGACAAGGTGCCCCTAAACAGAATCTCTTGTCAAAAAACTTGGCAATATATTGCGTACTGCAGGGGTGAAGAATTGGTGGCATTATGGGTGGTGGTCAACTGGAGCTTCCATTGACCCCAACCCATGTGACTCAGATTGAAGGACAATGGAAGTTGGTCTTCAACTCCATCTGGAGAACTATGAATTCCTTCTTCTGCGGCAACTTTTTATTACCTGTTGCCCTCAGAACTGTTATTGAAGTTTATAAAATCATACACGGTGTCCACAAAAAACTGTTTTCCCTATCGCACAACACTAGAATTTGGGGGCACTCCATGAAACCTTTGGGTGCTAGATGTCAAACAAATAAGAGAAAGTACTTTTTCACCCAGAGGATCACTGGTCTCTGGAACGCCCTGCCTGAAGAAGTGGTGACAGCTGTCAGCCTTGACAGCTTTAAGAAATGATGGACAAGTTCATGGAGAACAAGGGTATCAATGACTATCATTATGGATGCCTAAGGACAACCTCCAGGGCGGAGAAATAGGCAGGATATCTCTCAATGCCATTTGCGTGGAATCTTAAGCAGTTGAAGACATCTGGGAATACCCTGAAGCAAATGGTGAGCCACTGTGTGAGACTGAGTGCTGGACTGGATGGGCTGTGGCCTTTTCCAGCAAGGCTTTTCTTATATTCTTAATTGCCTGCAGATGATACAGTACTACTGTATGACATGCACTGGAAATGAAGAAGCAGAGTTTGGATGTTTCACCAATGTGTTGCCACCATATAAGACATTTACCACTGGCCTGTTTCAGGATAATTGTTTCTAGCTTGATGAACAGATTTGAATGAGAAGAGAGTGAGTGAGGCTTCACTTCCACACCCTCTGCGGTTCTACCTAGTCCTGTTGGTTGAGATACTGAATGATTGCAGGCCAGGACCAGTATTGCCAAATTGGTAATATCCTCTTGTGGGAAGATCCTTAGAATTCTTAATGTTAACAAATTAATTTACGGCTTGAGACCAATGTTATCTTAGTGTAAAGAGATGTGGTATCCTGCAGTCAGAATCCTGTAGACTCATTGAATCAAAGAAGATTTGGTGATTCAAATCCTCCATAAGTTGTACTGATTTAAATGGGCCTTCTCTAACTGTAACCTACTACAGAGGAGTTGACATACTAAATCCTTACTCAAATAGCTGCTTTCTGTGTAAAAACTCAGTAACTAATCTTTGGTATCTTTCATATATGATGGCATTTTAAAAAACATATTCCATTAATTTAAGCCAACATACACAAAGAGAAATATCTCAGTTATTTTTAGTTTATTTTTTACTAGTTTCTGCATCATTATGTGGTCCTCCTGCAGAAGAATTACTCTGTATAGCCTAGGGCAGGGTTGGCGAACCTATGGCATGGGTGCCAAAGGTGGAACCTGGAGCCCTTTCTGTGGGCACCTGACATTGCCCCTTCACAGCCACCTGTATTCAAGTTAAATTGCTTTATTGGCACTTTGTGAAAAATTAGTGGGTTTTGAATCGCAGTTTGGGCAATCGGTCTCTAAAAGGTTTGCCACCACTGGCCCAGGGACAAGCACAGTCCGTATGAACAACTGTTGAAGACTCCGTACCTAGCAAGAATCTCCATACATTAAAATCAGCTTGGAGGCACAACAGCACATTATTATTATTATTATTATTATTATTATTATATTATTATTATTATTATTATTATTATTATTATTATTATTATTATTATTAATAATTTAACACCATTGAAAATCCATCCATCCCTTTTTTCAATGTTCTCCTTGCCATCAAAAGCCACAAAATTATAACGGACCATGAACAGGCCAACATATGCTCATAACTACCTTGACATTACCAGCTTGAGTCAGAATTAGTTGCCTTTGTGGCACTGAAGAAGGCTGTAAAAAAAGAGAATTGGTAAATTCACAAAATATCTGTTTCTCTAAGGATATTCTTCACACTCCCTAAGGTCAAGGGAGCAACTACCTTTACCAGAGAATACCTTCTCCATCAAATATCTTAATCTTAACAATGAACATTGGTAATTGGTCTCCAGCCCACATCTCAGAATTCTAGGTCAGTTAGGGAAGGCTGTTGCTATAGTCAGAATCATTTTGATGGCATGTAAAGTATTATTCATTGTGGGCATCTTTTCAAAAGCCATCCATATGCATCCTGTGATAGCATTCTACCGGCCTTCCAAACTGCATTTCATAGTCTGGGGGCTGAAACAAACCCTCTGGGGTCAAGCAGTCTTTGTACCTATTGGTGTTCTTAAAAGAACCTCTCCTTGAGCTTTAAACAAACGGTTGCATAACTTGGATTTCTGTGTATAGACAGGCTCCCAACTGATTTAGGGCTTTGAAGTTTAAAACCAGTACCTTGAAATGGACCAGCACAGAGTCAAAAAATATTGACAAACTCTGAAACTATGCAGTCTTTCAAGGGAAGTGTGATGCCTTCTAGGTAAGTCTCCTGTCCTGATTGAATCCCATACCAAGTCTGATTTTCTAACAATCACCTTATCTGGATTTTGATTCTAGTTTATCCTTGTCCTATTCTATCCAGCCTACAGTATTGCCAAACTCTGACTGCATTCAAGGATCCTGACTGCTCCCTTAGATTAAACGATTGTACTGGATAATAATCCTACAGAGAGCAGCAATCTCTCTAGCAAGACTTCGGCAGTGTTTAGATGCTTGTTAGAACATAAAGACTAGTTTAAGAAGATTGGTTTACTGCCTCTTTATTTCTTATGTGATGGAAACAGATCCATTTGTTTATTTATTTATATCAAGCACAGGCTGACCCACCACCACCACCCCCAGAGGTCTGTTTATTTTGTGATGGACATGGAATTTTTTCTTTTGAATGTGAAACAATCGATTCCACATAAGTTAATGTCCCTGCTGCTTTTTAAAAAAATCCTTTTATCTGATACAGGGCAATGCCAGATAGCAGGGATTTAAAAATAAAAACACACCACCACTACCATCCATCCCACTGCTGGCCTGACCACCCTCCTTTTTTCAGTCAACTGTCCCAGCACCTTTTCACGCTCTCCTGTGCCAACTGCCCTACTCTTCCTTTCCATTGCTTTTCCTTTCTCATCCTCTTCCCCTTCCATTTCCCCCCCTGCCTACTACTGGCGAATAACCTTGTTTTAAAAGGCAGCAGCCATGAAGAGAGAGACTCCTCCCAACTGTAGAATTCCCTGTCTTGGCTGTTCCCAAGTGGCCTCAAGCAACCCCAGGGCCACCCAACTGCCATCGGTTCAGCCTGTGATTCCACAAGAGGCTGTGGAGGAAAATTCCTCCGTCTGAGACTGTGGGGTAGGCCTCCTCCCAGCTGCTGCTTGGTGCCCCCTGCTCAGCTAAGGATTACTTTGGTACTTGAAACAGAAAGTTGCACAGAAAAGCCTCTCCGCCCGACTACTGCTTAGATGACTAACAACATGCTGCCCACCTCAGGTCACCTCAGTTATTAACTTGGGAATGATGCTTAATATCAGCGTCACATTTCTTTCTAAAGATGGAGTGACTTCCAGAAGACTCCCACCCACTTACAGGGCACACATGCTGCAGTTCTATGATGCTATCACTTTCATTCTGTCAAAACCTCAGAATGTGATGAATCAACCTTTAGTTGATGCTCTTCCTTCGAGAACTTCCAGACCCTTGATTTGTGCCGTGCAAAGCTTATAACACTGTTAAGTCATCAAGACCATCTTGACTCTGTGCACCAATGATAGAAGTGGTTTTTAATACAGTCTATAGTTTATAAGCTGTCATTGTAGATAAAATGACAGTACTTTGGTTCTATCTTTGATTCGGCCCCGTGTCCCTTAATTCACCTCTCTCCCCTTCACTGAACTGTAACACAAAGCACAACACTATCCCCCAAGCCTGTGTCATGAGATATCAGGCCATAAAATTACCGGACAAACACTTATCTGTGTGGGAAGGCCACCAGTAAAAGTGGCCCCCGCGAGAGATAAGCCAGACATCCATCGAAACATCGATATATCGATAGAGCTGTCAAACGCTTTCGGCGGCAAAGCGGAGAGTTCCGGGAACTGCATGACAGGTGGCGCTAGAGGGCAAGATTAATAGTATCCTGTGTGTGTTTCCCTTGATAATTGATTTGTAACAATGTGATAACTATGTATCTTTTGAAGTTTTCTTTGTTGTACGCGGGTGATTTACAGCGCCCAGATGCATCCTTGTTTATTCTGATAAAGGAGGGGTGCTAGGAGAATGTTTTTCTATAAAGACTGTAGAGTTTCTTTGTTCAGTGCCCCAGTTTTCCGACTGAAATTTGGCTGGGCGCCTCGCTGCAGCGAATTAAAGCTTTTTCTCCGTACCTTTGAACCTTGGCGTGTTCTTTCAACTCTCGGCTCCCGTAATAGCGGCAAAGGTAACCCGAGGTGAAGCTTTCATCTGGGGGCTCATCCGGGATTGCCCTCCCTTTTTGGAGTGAGGGGCCAAGCCAAGCGGTTCCGAACAGCCAGCGGTGGACGAAGAGCTCCGGTGCACACCTTTCCACTTGAAAAGGGGAACTTTTTCGTTCAATGTGGTGGCGAAGATGGTACTGCTCGGGGAGAAAACGCTGGCCGGCCGGAGAGGGGACCCCTTAAGAGATTTGGTAAGATATGGGACCGGTCCAGAGTAGGAAGAGAATTTGTCTCTAAGTTTCCTAATTTTGGGGTTGAGCCCCTGGTGTGTACCCTGGTGTGTAAAAGGGTAACAGAACGACGGTTCTGAGGTTTTTGGGGGAGGAGAGGAGCAGTGCGTGTTCTAACATCCCGTGTGAAATAAGGGAATTTATTTGGTGTGGACAGCGAGAAGCTCAGCTGTCAAAGTAGACTAGCGGAAAAAAGGTTTTTAATAGGTAGGGGGATCCAGACTAGGTTGGGAGGCGGTTTTGAAATGTGGGTGATTTGTGTGGCCACTGACCCAATGAATGTGTGAATGCGTGGAAGGTCGGGGTGTAGAATTCCCTTTGGCCGAGCGACGTCTGGGCTGTGCAGTTTCTGTTTGTGGGCGACCCAACAGATCACAGTCAGTATCGAATGTTGTGTGCATGAAAATTGTTTAAAGAGTTTAGGAGCGGGTCCAGTGGCATTGTGTGGGAGAATATAGGAATATAGTTTAAATAAAATCATTAAAAAAATCATAGGGCAAAACTCCAGCAAACCCACAACTCCATTAGACTGCTTCCTTTTGAACTGGCATACGGCCACCAAGAATTATGACTTTGGCATCAAAATGAAGATGGAAAGGATGGAGACTTTATGTCAAATAGAGTGGCCAGTAATGCAGGTGGATTGGCCGGCTCAAGGGACTTTTAATGAGAGCATTATTAGGCAACTGTGGTTAAAAATTCTTAAGAACTGCCCTGAACATATTCCCTACATCGAGGTTTGGAAAGGAAATGTGAAGAAAAATCCCTCATGGATCCAATTCTGTAGAGAATTGCCACCACAGGCTAAGTTGTTAGCCTTAAAGAAAAAGGAGGCAGCTTTAGAAAGCCGTCCTGAAGATTATGATGTTTTTACCCCACCACCTCCATATGCCACAGCCATCCCTCCAGGGAACCCGGTGGTTCCCCCCGCAGCACTACCTCCTCCAGGTCCAGCGCCCGCTTCCCCTCCAAAGGCACCCATTATAGATGGTAATCTTCCCACATCTAAAGATCTCCCACAGTTAGGACCTTCTGGCAAGCTTCCAAAAGATGAGCCTGAAGCAGGGAAAGGAGCCCCTAAAATAGATAAAAAAGATGAAAAGGATGATGATGATGAGGAGGAGAGCGAGGAGGAATTTCGTCACAGAATAAAAGGAAATGTTGAATGGGGTGAAACGGACCATCAAAAAGTGGCCGATTTAATTAAGAAATACCGAGAATCAGTGATGGAAGTAGGAAATTTTGCATTAGAAGCGGCAGGAGAACGAAACTGGGCAAAAAGACAGCGATATCTCTTAAGGGCATACGATGCAGCAAGGAGACATGAGGAATTTCTTGAGAAAAAGAGAATTGAGGAGCAGGCAAAAGTCATGCCTTTAAGGCGAGTGTACGACCCCTTGCCCCAAAATCAGCAGGGTCCCGCACATATTCGATGCAGCACGTCCCGTTTACATCAAGTGACATTATAAATTGGAAAAACACCCTACCAAGTTTAGAAGATGACCCTGATAAGAATTTTGAAACTATGTCCAGTATTTTCAATGTGTACATGCCCACTTATGAGGACGTGCAGCACCTTGTGAGAGGTTTATTTAATTCAGAAGAAACCCGGAAGATTTTCGAGGAGGCTAGGAAATCCCGCATAGCTTTAGGGGACACTCCTGCACAAGCGGAAGCCGCTGTTCCGACAAACACTGCACCAGATTGGGACTATAATGCAGATGCAGGACGCACTGCTTTAAGAAATTATCATACGGCAATACTTCAGGGCATCAGAGCAGCTGGCAGGAAAAAGATTAATATGTCAAAAGTGAACGATATAGTTCAAAAGCAAGATGAGTCACCAGGAGCTTTTCTGGACAGATTGTATCAGGCATTTAGGAGGTATACTCCCATTAATCCTGAGGATCCTGGAATGGAGAATATAGTGAAGACAGTTTTTATAGCTCAATCTGCTCCAGATATTCGAAAAAGAATTCAGAAAGAGGCCAATTTTATGGGACAAACATTACAATGGATGCTCCAATTGGTGCAAACTAAATTCAATAACAGGGAGGAAGATCAAAGTTGCCCAAAAAGTAAAGGACAGACTAAGAAAGTGATGGCTCTGAATCAAGTCCCCGAGCCCCGCAATTTTAATGCTCCAGGAAACCGGCGTGCACCATTATTAAAAAATCAATGTGCACTATGTGGACAGACTGGACATTGGCGTAAAGATTGTTATAGGAACCCCGAAAATCAAAGGCGAGGAGGCTTTAGTCAGGGTCCACGCCGCCCCTGGCAGCCTCCGGCTTTTGAGAGATATTCAGCGCCCGCTTCGTCTGGCTTTAATCAGCCAGGAAATCGACAGTCAGCGCCTGGCCCCTTTAATTACCAACAGCAGAGGAATTTCCAGGTGAATCAAGGACAAGCTAGCCAATTTCAGCCCGCAAGTCAGATTCAAGCACAATCAGCTCAGGCTCAGCAAGCACCCCAAAGAGGACAGGGTCCAGCCTGGACCCCACCATACCAGAACATGATGGTTCTGGAAGAAGATGTCCCCTATTGAAGAGGACAGGGCTTTTGTTCCCGTGAGCCCTTGGTCAGCGTTCAAACCGGGAACGAATCTGTCAAATTTCTTTTGGAGACGGGAGCCAGTCATTCAGTGATTCCTCAGCTTGTTAAACCCATAGACAAGGCTTTTTCAATTAGCGTAATGGGAGCCACAGGAAAGGCGCAGCACGCTTATTTCATGCAGCCTGTACAGTGCAAATTAGGGGGTCAGATCGTCCAGCACAAATTTTTACACATGCCAGATTGCCCTATTCCTTTGATGGGATGAGATTTGCTATTTAAGTTAGGAGCTCAAATCACCTTCACTCCTAAGGGAGAAATTCATTTAACAACTGATAACAAGGAACCAGAGGGTGAAATGTGTTTAGAATATCCCTTAAGAGAGAGATGGCGTTTGATGGTGGTTCAAGAAGAGCCAGCGCAGCTATCTCAAGATTTCCTGGACAGAGTTAACCCTGAGGTGTGGGCAGAAGATAACCCCCCAGGCATGGCACGGAACATTCCTCCCATAGTTGTCCAACTTAAACCATTTGCAGGTCCAGTTTCAGTGCCACAGTATCCCATTGGGAAAGTCGCAGCGGAAGGAATTTGGGTCCACCTTAAGAGATTGATAGATCATGGCATCCTTGTTCCGTGTCAGTCACAATGGAACACTCCTTTGTTGCCGGTTCGAAAACCGGATGGGACATTTCGCCCGGTGCAGGACCTCCGTTTGGTGAATGAGGCTATCGAACCTCTTCATCAGAATGTCCCGAATCCTTACACAATTTTGAGCCTGATACCACCAGAGGCAGCTTATTTCACAGTTTTAGACTTGAAAGATGCATATTTTTGCTGCAGATTAGCACCACAGAGTCAGCATATTTTCGCTTTTCAATGGGAAGACCCCCAAACTGGTACAAAAACTCAATTCAGATGGACGCGTTTGCCTCAGGGGTTCTGAAATTCGAGTACGTTATTTGGGGGGGGGGCTGGCATCAGACCTTGCCAATTTCCCCCGAAAACCTGGCCAAATAGTCCTGCAATATGTAGATGACATTTTGGCGGGAGCGGAAACCAAAGAAGGCTGTGAGCAGCTCACAATTGATCTTTTGAATCATTTAGCAGCAGCAGGTTATAGAGTAACCAGAAAGAAAGCCCAAATTTGTCAAAAAACAGTGTGGTACTTAGGTTTTGACATTTCCCAGCAAAGGCGCCAACTTCGCGATGAGCGGAAGCATTCAATCATTTAAATCCCTGAACCAAGAAATAGGAGAGAGCTCAGAGGATTTTTGGGAGCAGCTGGGTTTTGTCGAATTTGGATCCCAAATTTCAGCCTTTTAGCAAAACCTCTGCATTTAGCAATAAGAGGAAAAGAAAGTGATGAGTTCCTGTGGGGTCCGGAACAAAGAGAGAGCTTCAAAGCAATCAAACAGGCTTTAGTAGAAGCGCCTGCTCTTGGTCTCCCGAATCCAAACAAGCCTTTTAATTTGTATGTCGATGAGGAAAATGGAGTGGCAAAAGGAGTTCTGTGTCAGAAATTAGGAAGTTGGCAGCAACCAGTAGCTTATTTATCGGAGACATTGACCCCAACGGAGCAAGGACTTCCGTCCTGCATTCGTGATGGAAATGGTACCGCTGCCACCTTTTAATTCACTTAAGAATGCTGCCACCTTTTACACTCGTCGCCTCATGCGAGGATAAACAATATCTGAGGATGGTATGCGTTGCCTTTAACATATACTGTAACAGATTTAATCAGCTCCACAAGCCTCCCTGTCTTAAATAGTTGTAGCGCTGGCAGCGCTTTTAAAGAAAGCGGATAAGTTCACTTTCTGACAATCCACAGTGTGTATCACAAAGCATGCAATTCTGCCCTTGTTAGACGCCAAAGGAGGCTATCACTTGTCTCAGACTGCCATGATGAAGTGTCAAAAATTATTTTCAAGAGCTGGTCTTACATTCCAGACAACGGAGGGTTTAAACCCAGCGACCCTCCTCCCAATAAGTGACCAACCGGCCACACACGACTGTATACAGACATTAGATGAAGTTTATTCATCCTGACCAGATCTTCGTGATACCCCTCACCCACAGTGGAGGACTTGGTTCGTGGACGGTAGTAGCTCAGTGATTGATGGGAAGAGACAGGCAGGGTATGCCATTGTGGAATTAGAAGACACTGTGATCGAAGCTAAGCAGTTGTCCCCAGGAACTTCAGCTCAATTAGCTGAACTGATAGCTCTCACTAGGGCATTAGAATTGTCAGAAGGAAGTTTTTTTTCTTCTCTTCTTTTAATTTTAAAATATTTTGCTAGCCTGGACTCTACTGGTACCTCACAAAGCTTGTATCATATCTAGTATGAAAAGTTTCAGGGTGTTCGGGATTTAGGGTTGTGTATTTGTTTCAGTATTAATATCTATACGGATTCCAATTATGCTTTTCTCACACTTCATGCTCATGGGGCACTTTGGAAGGAACGAGGTCTTCTTACTTCCAAAGGGACATCAGTAGCACACCCTGACATTTTGTTACAACTCTTAGATGTTGTATGGAAACCCAAAGAAGTGGCAGTCATTCATTGTCATGGGCATAAGATTGGTCCAGGACTTGAAGCGAGAGGGAATAGGTTGGCAGATCGTATTGCTAAGCAGGCAGCCCAGGGTGCAGTTGAGATGCAACTTAGTCTCATTCCAATTGACATTTTGCCACCAGAACCACCACGTTATTAGTCCGCTGAGGATGAATTTGCAGAGGAACAGGAGTTTGACAGGACGCCAGAGGGCTGGTACAAATTGCCAGGTGGACAATTGTGGGTTCCAGAGAATTTAGCCCGTCAGGTAGTTCAAAGTCATCATGACAGCACTCATCAAGGTCCCAAAGTGGCTTACCAACAACATTTGCCAACCCCAGACACTGAGGAAGTTTTAAATCTGCTCAGGCCTCTGGCCCTTCAATTTCACTTTCTCTACTGAACAATTTGAGCCCATATCTTTATATAGCCAAGCTTCGTCAGTTAGCTTCAAATATTTCACACAGATGTGTCCACCTGTCAAAGGAACAATCCTAGAACTGGACCCTTGCCACCTCCTGGAATTCAATATAGTGGGAAAGAGCCCTTTGAGGATATGCAGTTGGACTTTACAGAATTACCGAGATGTGGACTTTACCGTTATATGCTTGTGTTAGTGTGTACATTTACAGGATGGGCAGAGGCTTTTCCAACAAAGACTGAGAAAGCTAGTGAAGTGGTCCGCTGCCTCTTGCGGGATCATATCCCGAGGCACGGAATCCCCCGCACTTTATCTTCTGACAACGGGCCAGGGTTCATCCACCATGTTTTGCAAGGACTGGCTAGGGCATTGCATATTAAATGGAATTTGCATACAGCATACCGGCCCCAGAGTTCAGGACGAGTGGAGAGGATGAACAGGACTTTGAAGAGTCATTTGTCAAAACTCACACAAGAAACAGGCAAAAGTTGGGTGGAGATGCTACCCATTGCCCTTTTTAGAAGCAGGACCACCCCTTCAAGCCAATCAGGCATTTTACCATTCAAACTTGTATATGGCAGGCCAGTTCCGATTTCATGTGGCTTGCACCCAGAGAGTGTAGCTTCTTTGACACATGTTAAATATCTTCAGATGCTTGGCCGATCTCTCTCTTCCTTACACAGGTGGACTCTTGGACGACTGCCCGTGGTTTTACAGGAGCCCCTTCACCGCTTTGAACCGGGAGATTCGGTTTGGATCAAAGATTGGAACCAACAGCCCCTGCGCCCGAGGTGGAAAGGTCCTTTCACGGTGTTATTGTCGACGCCAACGGCTGTCAAAGTCTCCGAAGTGAGTGCCTGGATTCATCACACTCGTGTGAAACGAGCTGCCCCAGCGAGCGAGGGAGAAGAGTGGACAGTTCGAACCAACCCTGATGACAGCTTGAAGCTGACCTTTAAGAAAGTTACTTCAGACATAGAGAAGTCAAAGTAAAATATTGGCTTCCTATGTGCGTGGTGAGAGGTTTCTTTGACAAGAAGACTTGACTCTTTCTTTTCAGCCTTTGAATTTCCCGCCTTCCAAATCCGCCCCTCTATAAGAAGAGGAGGGAGAAGTTCTCAACAAGAAGGCGAGCGATTTCGGTTTAGCTGATTAGCGAGGGCAACATTTATTCTGTGCGAGACTGTGTTTTAAAAGTGCCCTGTTTCTTCCTTCTTTGAAATTGAACAGTGTTTTCCCTTTAAGTTCTTTGAAGTACTGCAGCAAACGAGACAGCGCGCCGGTAGCGCAGCAGCTGTCAAAGAGCGTTCTACGAGCTGTCAGCGAACGTTCCACGGACTGTCAAAAGCTCCGCAGCTGTCAAAACTCTTAAAGGAACCTGAATATTCATGTGGGTTGACATCCCGAACTGGGTTTGGTTCGTTATTTCGCCAATATATGTATTGGGAGTGCTATTAATTTGTTATAACTGGAAGCAAAGGTTTTGTGGGATGTCTAAATCAGTAGAAATGATTGTTCTTTTATTTCTGGTACCAGTTTGTTTAGCTGTCAAGTCTGAGGGTATAGAGGAGTGTACCCCATGCATTATCGCTGCTACTCAAGGCAATAGAGTAGTAAATACTCTGGTATATTACACTCAGAAGCCAGCAGAGTGCAAACAAGCTGGAACCACATGTTTGAATCAAGATATGATGTATCATATATGTGAAAGTACATCTGGAGACTATCTTTGTTACAGGCTTGAGGTCCCAGTTAAATTTAATTATACAGTGTGGGCCGGAATGGCCAGAACTAAAGAGCCCAGGAGGGACAACCCAGAAGGTGGTGGACTTCTGTATTATGTGAATTCCACTACTGTGTTAAAGCATAGTGGCAGACGGGCAGTAATATGGTTCAATGCCTGTGATGCCCTAGGAAAAGGCATGGGAACCCGTTGTGGATCCGCAGCATGGGTAAACACATATAAATCTGAACATAAATATTTGTGCTACCCCCATGAAGGTGCCAAAGCAGGCAACCCTGAAGTTTGGGCACCATGTGGTTCAAACAAATTATGTTCAGGATGGGGATGTGTGTGTGCCTTTACAGCTGGAGGCTATCCAGGTTGTCCTCATCTCTCACAGTTCAGAAGAATAGGAGGAAACAATGTCAGTTTAGTAATCAGTGACACACATCCCTCTGTTCAAGTATATGGTTTTGGAATTGATGGACCTGGCAGAGATCCAGTTACCTATTTGTCAATTACCCGTGTAGAGGTGAGAGATGGAGAAAAGAAAAGCCATTCTTGGTCAGTAGAAAATGCAGTAGAGAAACTGAAGGAGTCCTTTTGAAATTTCTCAGCATGCCAAGAATTTATTTTTGGAAATGGCTCAGTCAATAGCCACAGAACTAGGAGTCACAAATTGTTATGTTTGTGGGGGGGGGGCACGAATTTTGGTGAGGACTGGCCTTGGGAGGCGATGGAGGTCCCTCCACAATTGTATAATAACATGTCAAAAATTGGTAATATTACCAAGAGAACCCAGTCTCAGAATATGACATGGACCATCACATCTCAGTTAGTGGGTCGTGTCTGCTTTTCCCGAAATGGTTCTGTTCCAGTGGGTTATTTGACCTGCATAGGAACCTGGGTAGATGGCATTTGGACCTCACCATCCAATGCTCCACAACCAGAGAAGTTTAATGTCACTTTTCTGCCATACATATACTCAGCATCTTTGGAGGTATGGAAAGCCCCTATGAACATGTATTGGGTCTGTGGAAATATGGCTTATGAATATTTGCCCCGTTCATGGTCTGGTTCTTGTGTGCTAGGATTCATAAAACCATCATTCTTTCTAGTCCCAATAGAAACACAGCAGTATTTGGCTGCTCCAGTGTATGGCCCTTTAAACAGGAAAAAGCGTGATGATACCCTGTTTGCAGGGTTTCCATGTAAAAACCCAGAGGAATATGAAGGGGATGTATGGGACTCTCAAAGAATTGTTTGTGTTTATGGTCCAGCCACTTGGGCTCAGGATGGTTCATGGGGATATCGAACTCCCATCTACTTGCTCAATAAAATAATTAGATTGCAAGCAGTTTTGGATTTGGCGGGCCAGCGCATCACTACTGCGCTTACCACTATAGCAGAAGTGACAGATCAATTAAGAACAGCTGTTTATCAAAACAGGCTCACTCTGGATTATTTATTAGCATCTGAGAATGGCGTGTGTGGAAAATTTAATTTAACGAACTGCTTTTTAAAAATTGATCCCGTGGGCAAGGTTGTGACTCAGCTTGCCACGGAAATTAAACAGTTAACTTTTAATCCGACGCAAGAGTGGAAGGGTATGCAATGGCAGTGGTTAAATGATTTCATGCCACAAACCTGGATGAAAACATTAGGAAGTTTATTAATTGCTCCTTTATGTCTTCTTTTATTTCTCTTGATTTGCATTCCTTGTTTGTTGTGGTTTGTACAGTCGACTGTTTCAAAGGTTGTAGAGAAGACAGCTGCTCCTAAGCTGATTGTTGTGTTACAGGACTATGAAGCCCTTCAGATGGACGACTCAAAATGAGTGTCCATTCAGAAGAGGAGGGAATGATAGAAGTGGTTTTTAATACAGTCTATAGTTTATAAGCTGTCATTGTAGATAAAATGACAGTACTTTGGTTCTATCTTTGATTCGGCCCCGTGTCCCTTAATTCACCTCTCTCCCCTTCACTGAACTGTAACACAAAGCACTACACTATCCCCCAAGCCTGTGTCATGAGATATCAGGCCATAAAATTACCGGACAAACACTTATCTGTGTGGGAAGGCCACCAGTAAAAGGGCCCCCCGCGAGAGATAAGCCAGACATCCGTCGAAACATCGATATATCGATAGAGCTGTCAAACGCTTTCGGCGGCAAAGCGGAGAGTTCCGGGAACTGCATGACAGGTGGCGCTAGAGGGCAAGATTAATAGTATCCTGTGTGTGTTTCCCTTGATAATTGATTTGTAACGATGTGATAACTATGTATCTTTTGAAGTTTTCTTTGTTGTATGCGGGTGATTTACGGCGCCCAGATGCATCCTTGTTTATTCTGATAAAGGAGGGGTGCTAGGAGAATGTTTTTCTATAAAGACTGTAGAGTTTCTTTGTTCAATGCCCCAGTTTTCCGACTGAAATTTGGCTGGGCGCCTCGCTGCAGCGAATTAAAGCTTTTTCTCCGTACCTTTGAACCTTGGCGTGTTCTTTCAACTCTCGGCTCCCGTAATAGCGGCAAAGGTAACCCGAGGTGAAGCTTTCACCAATAAGCCCACTTTCTTTCCCCACACAGAGAGAAGGAATGCATTCATGTATGGAGCACTCTGTCATGAAGGATGACTTAAGGAGCCTCGTGGCACAGTGGTTAAATGCCTCTACTGCAGGTAAAACTGTGCTCAGAACCTGGGGTTCAATCCCAGGTAGCAGGCTCATGGTTGACTCAGCCTTCCATCCTTCCAAGGTCAGTAAAATGAGTACCCAGCTTACTTGGGGGTGGGTGCAATGTGTATTCTGCATAATTAAATTGTAAAACCGCCCAGAGAGTGCTTGACGTGCTCTGGGGTGGTATATAAGCAGAACACTTTAACTGCTGCCTGCATGGTTCACAGTTATTTTGGTGCCTGGAACAGAAAATCCCATAGAAAAGCCCCATCATAAATAACTACAATAATGCAGGACTGAGACCTGTTGCCCAAGAGAGCTGCCTCACTTTGCTTGATGGTAGTGCTGGCTGTGCTTCCAAGACATCTTCTTGTGGCCTCTCAGGAAGACTCACTTGGACAGAGTGAGGCCTTGCTCTGATTGACTGCTGCCTCAGCTTGCCGGAACAATGGGGTTACCCCAATGATGTCATTCAACGCAAGAAGATCATGCTAGTGACATCACAATGCATTGGTATTTGCCCTAAACTATCCCTGTGCCATTGGGCAGTAAACTACTGCAGCTAGGCAACCATCAGCCTGACTCTTCTGGAATTGTGAGGTTTCCTGGATATATATCTAAGCTAACCCTGCAGAAAAGTCTAGAATATGAAAACCTGCTTTCAGTATCAAAAACAAAAACCTAAACTTCAGAATTCCCAATGAATGGTCTAATCTCAGTTTCTCAAAGATGTTTCAGCAGGGCCATATAGTTTGTCCTCACACGAAGCCCTCTGGTCTGAATTTTTTTTAAAATCTCTGGTGCTGTAAAGTACTGATAACATTGTCATGGATTTTTATCTTACAGTAAATTGGACTGCAGAGTGTATTGCAGCCTCTTCTATCCAGAATCTGGTTTAAGCCTTTAATATAAAATCATGGCTGTAATAAAACTGATGAGCATTTGGCCATATTCAGTGTTTTTATTCTAGCTTCTCTGTCCCCCAAGTCTTCTTGGTTGTCTTTTCCGCTGTCTCCATCCTACCCAAAATTAGGCTCAAGTTTAAAAGGGCAAGTAGGCCACCTTGGGCCCTTTAGGGGACAAAAGTGAGAAATAAATAAATAAATAAATATTCTTCCATAAAGCAAACATCAGTCACACTGGCGACATATGCTTTACAATTTTTCTATGACTGGCAGAGATGAGGAAACAAACATTCGGAAACTGGGGTGTGAGAAGTCTCTCTGTATTGCACTAGCTGTAATAATACAAATGCTATATCTGTCCATCTCCAGCATAGCACCAAAACTGAAACCTGGTCACGTGAAAAGTGGATGAGTAATAAGATTACTTTCAAGTTTGCCAGTCAATTTGCTTTGGTTTTCAAAACTACATTTGAAAGCAAGTGAAACTGCCTTGTTCTCCTCAGAAGGCTTCTTGCTGATGCCCAGTTGGATCGAAACTGCAGAAGCCGGAAGAGAATTCAGTTATGGCATACACGGTAGCCAAGAGAACAGAACTTTCAGTGTTTGGATGGAGGCTTCAACTAATGTAGCACCTGCATGCCATGGGATGTACTAGAGATGGGCACAACCAAAAAAAATTTTTTTTCGAGTTGTCGTTTTTCGGGACGGGTCCATTTCGGGTCGTTTCCATTTTTCGCGAAAAATTTTAAAAATTTGTCATTTCGTCATGTCGTTTGTCATTACCACCGCGATTTTGCGCGATTTGACGTCCCAGCGACGAGTGGCGTCCCGCCGGCGCTAGGTGTTTTTGCGCGGGGGCGGGGAGGTGCGGGCGGGCGGCGGTGGCAGGGGGGAGGGGCGGGTGGGAGGCCGGGCGGGCGGGTGGCAGGTGCAGGTCCCGCAATGACCCAGAGCAGGCGAAAAACACTTTAAACTGACTTGCTGCACAAGACTGCATCGAATAAAGCAATTGCAATTTGCAAACAAAGTGGGCAGAATGCAATATATTTCTTTTTTTTCTCTTGGTCAATGCTGAAACGGCTGGCCACCCTACTTGGTCTGCTGCCTGTTATACTTTTTTGTTGTTTTGTTTTGAAGCTTTTATCCATCCCATCTCCCCTCCACCTCTCAGAAGCAGCAGGAGACACAGACATTCCGTTCCTCCCCAAATCTGAATGAGGGTCTACTCCTCTCAATGCCCCCCCCATCTCCAAGGTCCTGGCTTCACACTGTAAAGCCAAGCAATTAAGCCAATGCAACCCTGGTCTTCTAGCGGTTAGAGTCTGATATTAGGCTTAGGGTTAGGCTTAGGGTAGGAATAGGTAGGGATTGGGCTCTGGGTTGCTCTTAAGGAAGACAGTGTGCTGGCGTACGGGCACACAGCTTGGATTAGGCAAAAGAACTGCAGGTTACTTACCTGTAGGTGGAGTTCTTCGAGTGGATATCTGTGAATACACACATAGGGTCTTTGTGCGCCTGCGCGCGATTCCTCGGTCCTTCCAAGCTGAAAAGGCAAAGCCCCTCCCCTCCATTGCGCATGCTCCCCGCTCTTCCCGCCTTGGAGCTCAGTTCCCCTCAGTCTGCCGCTGCCTCTCGAAAGGTGAGTAGGCCATGACGGAGAGAGGGGAGGAGGGCGGGAAGTGTGTATTCACAGATGTCCACTCGAAGAACTCCACCTACAGGTAAGTAACCTGCAGTTGTTCTTCGTGGACTCTGTGAATCCACACATAGGGTGATTGACAAGCAGACTTACCGGTGGAGGGTAGTCATGGCGTGGTAGCAGTAAGAACCGCTCTCCCAAAGGCAGCTGGCCGAGCCGAGCGTACATCCAGTTTATAGTGCTTGAGAAATGTAGATGGACGAGACCAGGTGGCTGCTCGGCAGATTTTCTCCAGAGGTACTCCTTTGAGGAATGCTGTAGAGGAAGAGATGGCTCTAGTAGAGTGTGCCTTAGGAGTAGCCGGGAGTGGGGCATGCGCAAGATCATATGCCAGTTTGATTGCCCTGACAATCCATCTGGAGATGGATTGAGGTGACACCTGTGAGGCCTTGGAGGGGGCACAGGTCCTCACAAAAAGCCTGTGTGTGTTTCTTACAGGTGCAGTCCTCTTGGTGTAGAAGAGGAGAGCTCGCTTGACGTCCAGGGAGTGCATTCTTATTTCCAGGTGAGTGGATGGGTTGGGGAAGAAGGTAGGTAATATAATGGGTTCGGAGACGTGAAAAGCGGAGACGACCTTTGGGAGGAAGGAAATGTCAGTATGTAGCTCTGCCCTGTCATGGTGAAATTTGAGAAAGGGCGGGTCTGCCCGGAGTGCTGCGAGCTCCGATGCCCTCCTAGCAAAGGTGATTGCTACTAGGAAGGCGGTCTTGATCGTCAGAAGATAGAGGGAGGTTGTTGCGAGTGGTTCAAAGGGAGGCCCAGTAAGTGTGTTAAGCACTATGGATAAGGACCATTGTGGTGTTGGCGGTCTGTTGTAAGGCCTCAGGTTTGCTAGGCCCTTCAAGAATCTCTTAAACTGGGGTTGTCGGAAAAGACCTGCTGCTTCTGAGTCTGGTGGTTGATGGGCTAGGTGGCCGGGTGTAGGATCAGGCCTCGGTTTTGTGTCAGTAGGTCTGGCTGCAGGGGGAGCCGAAGGAGGTCGTGAGCCATGGCTTGGAGGACTGGGAACCATGGCTGTCTGGGCCACCACGGTGCGAGGAATATCACTCGGGCCCGGAGGTGTTTTATTTTGAGGAGGGTTCGCTGGATTAGTGGTATTGGTGGAAAGGCATAGAGGAGGCTCCTTGGCCACCGAGTTGAGAGGGCGTCGCCTCTGGAGTGCTTGCCCAGGCCAGCCCTGGAGCAGTACTAGCGGCATTTGGCGTTGTCCTGTGTTGCAAAGAGGTCCATCTGAGGGGTTCCCCATCTGGCGCAGACGTGGTAGAAGATTGAGGGTGAGAGGGCCCACTCGTGATTGTCGTGCAGTCGGCTGAGATGGTCCGCTCGGGCATTGCTGTGTGAAGATATGTGGACCGCAACTGGGTGGATCCGTCGGTGGATACACCACTGCCAGATGTTGATGGTGAGTTGAAGTAAGGACCTCGAGTGGGTGCCCCCTTGTTTGTTGAGATAATACATTGCTCTTGTATTGTCGGTGGTAACCTGGACTATACGGTGTGAGAGCAGTACCTCGAAGGCCTTGAGGGCTTTGAATATTGCCAGAAGCTCGAGGTAGTTTATATGATGCTGTTGTTCTATAGATGTCCATCTGTGGTGAATTGACAGATGGTTGCACGTGGCTCCCCAGCCCGTCAAACTGGCGTCCGTAGTAAGCTGGATTGACGGGTAGCGGGTCCTGAATGGTCTGCCTGCTCGCAAGTTGGGGAAGGAGTTCCACCAGTGGAGGCTGAGAAACAGCGAAGAGGAGACCCGCAGTTGTTTGTGGGGCGGGTCCTTGTGGGGTCGAAATCGTTCCAGGAGCCAGGCTTGCAGTGGCCAGAGGCGCAGGCGGGCTTGGGGCAAGATGGCTGTGGTGGATGCCATGAGGCCTAGTAGGTGTTGTGCTTGTTGTGCAGAGACAGTGGGAAGGTGTCTGAAGGGGCGGAGTGCTTTCTTGATTTTTGTGAGCCGGTCCGGTGCAAGGAAGGCTTTTGCTGCTGTGGCATCCAGTAGGGCTCCTATGTACTGTACCGAATGGGAAGGAGTTAGGACAGACTTGGTTACATTGAGACGGAGACCCAGAGAGGTAAGTATTCTTATGGTAAGGTCTCTGTGTTTTTCTGCTTGTTGTTTTGTAGGTGCCACCAGCAACCAGTCGTCGAGATACGGGAAAATTTGCACCCCGTGGAGACGAAGGGAGGCTGCCACCAGTGCCATACACTTTGTAAATACCCGGGGGGCAGCGGAGAGCCCGAAGGGCAGGGCTTTGAATTGGTAAGTGGAGCCCCCAATGCTGAACCTTAAGTACTTCCGATCTTGTGGTGCTATTGAAATATGGAAGTATGTGTCCTGAAGATCGAGGACGACAAACCAATCGTCCCTTTGCAGCATGGGGATGATGGTGTCCAGTGTTGTCATGCGAAACTTTTTTGGCTTTATGTAGGTGTTTAACTTTCTTAGGTCCAGGATGGGTCGCAGACCTCCATCTCTTTTGGGTATGGTAAAGTAGAACCCAGAATGCTCTCCTGATGGTACTCGTTCGATGGCATTTTTTTGCAGTAGTGCGGCGACTTCTGCCGTGAGGGCAGGAGAGGTTGGAGTGGTAATGACTCTCCCGAGGGGAGGGCGGCGATGAAATTGTATGCGGTAGCCGCTCTCGATAATTGACAATACCCAAGCATCGGTTGTGAGACTTTGCCATGCCTGTCTGAAGGGTCTGAGTCGAATGTCCGTGGGCGCGTGGAGAGGGTCAGGACAACTGTTTCTGCTTGCGGTCGTAACGCCTGGCAGATTGTTGTTGTCGTTGCCTGGGTGGTTGAGCTGGGCGTTGGTATGATGTCGTGGGATATGGCGACCGATACCTCCCTTGGGACCGTTGACGGCTGGGCGTATTTTGCCATCTCCAAGACTGGTGTGGAGGCCTGGAAGATGAATGTGACGAGGCGCCCTGGTAGGTGTATGAACGGGCAGCCTTTCTCATCTTTTGAATGTTGTCTAAAGAGGCGTCAGTGGATGTTGCAAACAGGCCCTCTCCGTCAAAGGGGGAATCTTTGATGCGATTCCTGGCATCATCTGTGATGTTGGCCGTCCGAAGCCATGCGTGGCGGCGAAGATGAATGGCTGTGGTCAGCTGTTTGGAGGCTGCATCCGTTAGATGGAGTGACGTTATCATCTGGTAGTCCACTAAGGATAGTACTTCGGAGAGGGAGGATTGGGCCTGCGCCTTCTGGTCCTCAGGGAGGAGGTTGATGAAGGTGGGAAAGGTTAGTAGAAGGTGCCGGGTATAGGCCTCCATGGCACATAGGTAATTGAGAGCCCGAAGGGAGAAGGAGGCTAGGGAGTAGTGGCGTCTCCCAATAAGGTCGAGCTTGCGCGCCTCTTTATTACTAGGGGTAGTGGTAGTGTGAGACTTCCCCCTATTCTGCGTAGCATCCACTATAACTGAGTTGGGCAATGGATGCTTCGCCAGAAAGTCTGTGCCTTCTCCATGAGTCTTATATAAGTTATCAATCCTTCTAGGGATGAGGGGGTTAGAAGAGGGCTTGGACCAGGCTTCCTTGGCTTTGTCCAACATAGATGGGATGAAGCCCATTCTGAGCGGGGGCTGTCTAGATTTATGGAGGTGGCCGAAAAATTTACAGGATTCACTCGCTGTTGGGAGCTGGACTTGGAGGCCCATAACGTGGGCAATCTTGTGAACCATTTGAGTGTAATATTTAAAGTCCTCTGTGGGCGTAGTAGCTGGATGCTCTGTTGTATCCGCCTCAGAGTGCTTGGACTTCGAGGCTGCTGAGTGACGCGAGGATTGAGACTCTTCTGTCAGTGGACAATCCATAGTTGCGGGGGAGTCAGGTGACTGGGGTTGTGGTACCTGCCTCCCTGCATGCTGACGAGTGAGGTCCGAAGGGCCAGCTGAGGTCTGAGCAGCCAAGACGATGTTACAATCCTCAGACACTAGAGGGCGGCCCTGAGGTGGTTTTGGCCGAGGCCGGTGTTTCTTAGGCTGGGGGGATGGCGTCGAGGAAGAGGCGGAGTCCGATGATGTAGAAGATGAGACCGTTCTGGCCCGTCTATGTCTTTTCTTCGCCCTGCGTTTACCCTTATGGCGTCGTGGCGAGGAGGAGGTGGAGGAGGTATGACGTCTATGGTGCTTTGGCCCATGACGGCGAGCTTTTCGTCGTCTGGAGGATGAGGTCGAGGGGGAACTGTCTGATGGTTCCATTCGCACCCTCTTCCTGCCACAGCGTGGGGGAGTGTCCTCCAGATGGTCGCGCCGGTTGCGATTGGTACGGCCACGGTCCTCAAGGGCCGATTCCACCGGGAGCGTAGTTTGGCATTCTCCGAGGAGGTGTGAGGGCAGAAGACTTCTATCATCCGTTTTGGAACGGAGGTGGGCTGAGTGGGGTGCGACGGCTTGCAGCGACTGAATGCGCGCAAGCGGGTCATAGCCCATGGAGGCAAGGTCTGATTCCAAGACCAGTTGCCCAGCCGGCAAGCCCGATGACAGTACAGGGCTGGAGGGATGATTTTGGGTGGCGCTGGATTGTGCTAAGTGAGTTAGCCACTCCTCCTCATGCCGGGCGCCCCGAGGCAGGCCCTCCATTTGCGCCGAAGGCAAGGTGTCGGTCTCGCGGAAGTTGGCTGCCGTGAGCGGAGGCTGTTGGGCCCGCAGGGGTGGGCGAGAATGAGGCGCTCGAGCCCAAGCCCTTGTCCTGGAGTCTCTCCGAGGACATAACTGCAGCGGGCTGCTTTTTCTTTTCCTGCTTTTCAAGGGGCTTTGCCGAAGACTTTGATTTGGATGAAGTCGAAGGCATGGAAGCTTCTGAGGTGTTTTGATTGTCCATGGGCTGGAGGGATTTTCCCCAAAGATAAACCTTAAGGCGGCCCAAACGGTGTTTCAGCGCCAGCTTAGTCAATTTTTTACAATGTTGGCAACTCGCTGTCTGGTGGGCTTCGCCTAGACAGTAGAGGCAAAGGCTGTGTCCGTCAACGATCGGGATTTTATTGGGACACGCCGTGCACTGTTTGAAAACGGGTGCTGATGCCATAAACCGGGGGCTGGGCCACCGTAGGAAGGGGCCTTCCCCGCCCTAAGAGCGGGAGGCGAAAGAACTTATCACTACACTAAAAACAGTTGGAGGGGAGACTAGGAGAATAATATTAAAGTAATACGGAACGGAAAATAAGGTAATCTAAAGCAAACTTTCCTTTTCGTTGCAGGAGCTGGAATGGACACGTCCTATCGCAGCGGCGGCAAAAAGGAACTGAGCTCCAAGGCGGGAAGAGCGGGGAGCATGCGCAATGGAGGGGAGGGGCTTTGCCTTTTCAGCTTGGAAGGACCGAGGAATCGCGCGCAGGCACACGAAGACCCTATGTGTGGATTCACAGAGTCCACGAAGAAGAACTCTAAGTTTTACACTACAGCCCAGATCCCACTAGGCTATACAAGGAGGACTATGGGCGTCCACGTCCACACACAAGGCCAGAGTAAGGGCGTCCACAAGGCCAGCCAGAGTATGAGACCACACAGAGCCTGAGTACGGGAGGCCACAACGCCAGAGTACCTGAGGCCACAAGGCCAGAGTAAGGGCGCCAGCAAGGCCAGCATGGCAGATTTTTGCCTTATCACGGCTGTGTTAACAAGTAAAATGTGTCCTTCTTAGTGGGTCACAGTGTCTTGCAGCCCAGAGGACAGAGTAGGGGAGCCCAAAAGGGCTGAGTCTGAGACCACAGGGCCCTGCGAAAGGGAGGCCACAAGGCCACAAAGTCCAAGCTGTGTGCTATTATCCCAGCAAACTCCCAGTACGCAGGCAAAATGTCGTTCTTAGTGAGTCACATTGTTTTGCAGCCCAGTGTGAACAGTAGCGGAGGACACATAGCCTGAGTCTGAGGCCACAGGGCTGCGAACCGGAGGCCACAGGTTTTCAGCCCTTCTTTGTGACTGTGAGTAGTACCACCATGAACCACACATGGCACTTTCTGACATACTCTTGGTGGTGGTGTGGTGACAGTACATACGTAGTCGTATGCAAGTACAATTCCCTTCTTAGTGAGCCACAGTTTCTTACAGCCCAGAGGAAAGAGTGGCGGAGGCCACATAGCTTGAGTGAGTCTTAGTCTTAGTAGTAGTCAGTCACAGTTCCTACACCTCCAAGAACCAAGCCTGGAACTTTCAGGCAAATCTTCTATATGGTGACAGACAGAGTGCCACCAGCACGCAAGTACATTTCCCTTCTTAGTGAGCCACAGTGTCTTGCAGCTCAGAGGAAAGAGTGGCGGGGGCCACATAGCCTGAGTCTGAGGCCACAGGGCCTGAGCAGGGGAAGGTCATTGACAGCTCGAGTTACCAAAGGAGCTAGCTGACTGGCCCGAGTACGGGCTGCCCAAAGGCCAGCAAGGCAGCGTGCTGCCTCTTCAAAGCTGTGCTACAAGCAGTTTTCATCCCTTCTTAGTGAGCCACAGTGTTCTGCAGCCCAGAGGACAGATTGGCGGGGGCCAAAACATCCACCCTAACCCTAACCCTAACCCCACCTCCAACTATTCCTGATGAGTGTTCCCACAACTTCTCACATAACTCTTCAACCGCCACCACCTACAAGTGTAGCTTGGTGAACGTAACATTAAGTTTTCTTGTCCGGCAGTCTTTGTTCCAGGGTTTGGGCAAAAATGATTATAAAATGTTTAAGCAGTGTTAAGGAGTGCCAGCTTGAACATCAGGTACAGGTACTGTGTTCAGGTTAGTTGTTAAGCTACATTATGTGAGTATTTTTGCATTTTATTTGCAGGAAAAGCAATCATTACATACAAATAACATAGTTAATGAGGTAAAAAAGGCAGAATAAGATCCATATACTTTAGCCAAGTCCCAGCAGCAGTGTGCTACAGTACTAGTACTGTAAGTTTTCATCCCTTCTTAGTGAGCCACAGTGGTTTGCAGCCCAGAGGAAAGAGTGGCTGGAGGAGGCCACATAGCCTGAGTCTGAGGCCACAGGGCCTGAGTAGGCGAGGCCAAAAGGACCGCTCGATTATCTTTGAGAAGAAGAATGCCTGAATTCCCTTCTCAGTGACTCACATGCAGCCCAGAGGACAGAGTAGCGGAGACCCAAAGGCCTGAGTCTGAGGCCACAGGGCCCGAGTAGGGGAGGATCATTGCCAGCTCCAGTACCCAAAGTGGCTGAATGGCCTGAGTACGCCAGTAAATTGTCCTTCTTAGTGAGCCACAGTGTCTTGCAGCCCAGAGGAAAGAGTGGCGGAGGCCACATAGCTTGATTGAGTCTGAGTCTTAGTAGTAGTCAGTCACAGTTCCTACACCTCCAAGAACCAAGCCTGGAACTTTCAGGCAAATCTTCTATATGGTGACAGACAGAGTGCCACCAGCATGCAAGTACTATTCCCTTCTTAGTGAGCCACAGTGTCTTGCAGCCCAGAGGAAAGAGTGGCGGGGGCCACATAGCTTGAGTGAGTCTGAGTCTTAGTAAGTCAAAAATTCCTACACCTCCAAGAACCAAGCCTGGAACTTTCAGACAAATCTTCTATATGGTGACAGACAGAGTGCCACCAGCACGCAAGTACAATTCCCTTCTTAGTGAGCCACAGTGTCTTGCAGCCCAGAGGAAAGAGTGGCGGGGGCCACATAGCTTGAGTGAGTCTGAGTAGTCAGTCACAGTTCCTACACCTCCAAGAACCAAGCCTGGAACTTTCAGGCAAATCTTCTATATGGTGACAGACAGAGTGCCACCAGCACGCAAGTACAATTCCCTTCTTAGTGAGCCACAGTGTCTTGCAGCACAGAGGAAAGAGTGGCGGGGGCCACATAGCTTGAGTGAGTCTGAGTAGTCAGTCACAGTTCCTACACCTCCAAGAACCAAGCCTGGAACTTTCAGGCAAATCTTCTATATGGTGACAGACAGAGTGCCACCAGCACGCAAGTACAATTCCCTTCTTAGTGAGCCACAGTGTCTTGCAGCCCAGAGGACAGAGTAGCGGAGACCCAAAGACCTGAGTCTGAGGCCACAGGGCCCGAGTAAGGGAGGATCATTGCCAGCCAGCTCCAGTACCCAAAGGAGCTGCTGAATGGCCTGAGTACGCCAGTAAATTGTCCTTCTTAGCGACACGAGCCACAGTGTTTTGCAGCCCAGAGGACAGAGCAGCGGAGACCCAAAGGCCTGAGTCTGAGACCACAGGGCCTGAGTAGGGGAGGATCATTGCCAGCCAGCTCCAGTACCCAAAGGAGCTGCTGAATGGCCTGAGTACGCCAGTATAATTTCCTTCTCAGTGAGTCGCAGACTGTGCTTTGCAGCCAATGGAACACAGTAGCCCTTCCTCCACAGACTCACAGTCAGTGTCTCAGAGTAACCAACAAGGACCAAGGCGGGAACTTCCTGACACACTCTTCTATTACGTACGCATACGCAAGTATGCTTCCCTTCTTAGTGAGCCACAGTTGGCAGCCCAGTGGAAAGAGTGGCGGAGGCCAGAAGGCCAGACTAGAGGAGGTTCCAGGAGAAGCACCTAGTTAGGAATATCCCCTCCTTCTGCCAAGGGATTTCCCAACCTGGATTGTGTGAACCCCCCCATGTTGGATGACAGAGTCCCCCAATTCTAAACAAAATAGTTGATGATGACTGCACCTGTTAAAGTTGGTCTCCTCAAGGGGTTGCTGCATGGGTAAGTTGAGGAGAGTGGCCGACAGGGCGCATGTCACCTCGGACTTGAAGCACTGAACCACGCTGATAGGCTGAAGGAGAAGCACCTGGAAGGCCTCCTCTAAGCTGTGAGTCCCGGGAGCCTGACAGGCAGGCAGGTAGGCAGAGGGGCGGGCAGGCAGCCAGGCAGCCAGGGAAGCAGGCAGTCTGGCTTACAATGGAAGGCAGGCTTGCAGGGTACCACAAAGGCTAGGGAAGGCACAAAGCCAAAGTGCCAGAAGGGAGGATTGTTTCTGCCTTGGGAGGCAGAGTTTCTCTCTCCACCCCAGGAGACCGAGTTTCGTCAACCAAGGAGACAGAGTGGAAGCAGGAGAACTGGGCTATTTCTTTAAGGCTGTAAGGAGGAGAGCTAGGCTATTTCTTTAAGGCTGTAAAGGCTTCCTGACCAGAGCAGATTGCCCCCCCAGGGTGCTTTTGGGGTCTCACTCAGTCTTTGAGGGAAAAATAGACCCTTCCAAATGACACTTTGAGTGGTCCTTGTAAAAAAATGCTTCCAAATGACACACTTGCTGTAGCCAGCAAGGGCTTGGGCCAATACAGACCCCTTTCAAAACACCCTTGCTGGTTTTGACCCAGGGGGCTGCAAAAATTGGGAGGGACACTTTGAGTGGTCCTTGCACTGCAAAAATTGGGCCAAACAGGACACTTTGAGTGGTCCTTGCTGGGTCTCAAAAATTGGGCCAATACAGACCCCAATGACCTTTGAGTGGCCTTGCTGGTTTGGAACGGGGGGCTGCAAAAATTGGGCCAATACAGACCCTTCCAAATGACACTTTGAGTGGTCCTTGCTGGTTTGGACCTAGGCAAGGGCTGCAAAAATTGGGCCAATACAGACCCCTCCGAATGACACTTTGAGTGGTCCTTGCTGGTTTGGAGCCAGGCAAGGGCTGCAAAAATTGGGCCAATACAGACCCTTCCAAATGACACTTTGAGTGGTCCTTGCTGGTTTGGACCCAGGCAAGGGCTGCAAAAATTGGGCCAATACAGACCCTTTCAAATGACACTTTGAGTGGACCTTGCTGGTTTTGACCCAGGCAAGGGCTGCAAAAATTGGGCCAATACAGACCCTTCCAAATGACACTTTGAGTGGTCCTTGCTGGTTTTGACCCAGGCAAGGGCTGCAAAAATTGGGCCAATACAGACCCTTTCAAATGACACTTTGAGTGGTCCTTGCTGGTTTGGACCTAGGCAAGGGCTGCAAAAATGCAAATGACACTTTGAGTGGACCTTGCTGGTTTTGACCCAGGCAAGGGCTGCAAAAATTGGGCCAATACAGACCCCTCCGAATGACACTTTGAGTGGTCCTTGCTGGTTTTGACCCAGGCAAGGGCTGCAAAAATTGGGCCAATACAGACCCTTTCGAATGACACTTTGAGTGGTCCTTGCTGGTTTGGACCAGGCAAGGGCTGCAAAAATTGGGCCAATACAGACCCTTTCAAATGACACTTTGAGTGGACAAGGCAAGGGCTGCAAAAATTGGGCCAATACAGACCCCTCCGAATGACACTTTGAGTGGTCCTTGCTGGTTTGGAGCCAGGCAAGGGCTGCAAAAATTGGGCCAATAAAATGACACTTTGAGTGGTCCTTGCTGGTTTGGACCTAGGCAAGGGCTGCAAAAATGGGCCAATACAGACCCTTTCAAATGACACTTTGAGTGGACCTTGCTGGTTTTGACCCAGGCAAGGGCTGCAAAAATTGGGCCAATACAGACCCCTCCGAATACACTTTGAGTGGTCCTTGCTGGTTTTGACCCAGGCAATTGCTGCAAAAATGTGGCCAATACAGACCCCTCCGGGACACTTTGAGTGGTCCTTGCTGGTTTGGCAGGCAAGGGCAGGTGTGTGTGAGAATACGGGAAGGCAGGCAGGCAGGCAGGCAAGCAGGCAGGCAGGCAAGCAGGCAGTTAGGCACTAGGCAGGTAGTCACAGGGCCAGCCAGGCAGGTAGGCTTGTAGGCAGGCAGGCAGGCTTGCAGGCAGGAAGTTAGGCTTGCAGGGAGGAAGCCAAGCTGGGAGGAAGGCGTAATTGCAGGCAGGCAGGCAGGCGGACAGGCATAAGTGTTGCTCTGGTAGTGGATGTTAGGGCAAGGGAGGCCCGCTTGGAACAAACCCATGGCAGAACGACTTTGGACTTAGGTCTTGGAGTGTTGGGGTAATCCCAACGTGGAAAGGTTGAAGCGGATGAAAGTCAACCTTTCCACCGTCTCTGGGTCCAGTCGAGAGCGGCGTGGCCTCAGGACATCTCCCGTGTGGGAGAAGACACGCTCACTCTGGACAGTGGTGGGTGGGATGGACAAGAGGTCCAACACCAGAGTCGAAAGAGCGGGCCAGAGGTCTGCCTTTCTGGCCCAGTAGTGGAGTGGGTCCAAGGTGAGGGGTTGGAGGGGCTCGGCCATGTACTCCTTCACCATGGTCAGAGCGGGGTCCTGTTCTTCTTCCTCCCTTGCCTCCACTGAGGAGGAGACTGCCATGGCTAGGGCAGAGGCCAGGTAGTTGGCTGCTGGTAAGGAACCTGGTCTCTGGGTGTATACTCCTGGAGTACAGAAGGATGAGGATCCTTGCGAGGATTCCTCTTCTGCATCGCTCTGGCTTCAGTGCACCCTCGGAAACGCCTGGCCCTGATTGGAGAGAGCCCTGACTTGACGGCATAGCTCCGTCTTCCAGGAGTTCAGGTCGGCAGCGCTGCCCGCCAGGGAACCCTTGACGCAAGGGTCACACAGGCATGCCATCTGGTACACCTTTTCCCTCCTTAGTGGGCCAAGGCGGGTATCCACGCCAGTCAGCAGCCTGTCTGCCAAGGCCCTGCTCTTTGGGAGAAGATTGGCTTCTTCCTGGATAGTGGCCTCTAGGCGTTGGCGAAGGGCATTGACCAGGGGGAGTACGTGGCCCAGGCTGGCGTTGTAGCTGCTGAGGACGTGGGTGGTCTCCTCAAACGCCTGCAGGATATCCACCATCTGGGAGAAGGCGAGCCACTCGGTAGCACCAATGTCCAACTCCCTCCCCTCATGCAGGACTGGGGTGGTTGACATGACGTATCCCACCACTTCCCTCTGCTCCACCAGCCACTTCACCATTTCGTAGGTGGAGTTCCACCGGGTGGTCACGTCCTGGATCAGGACGTGCTCTGGTCGGCCCATCGCCGCCTGCCTCACACGCATCATCCTGGATGCCTTGATGCTGCGAGAGAAGTGCCCGATGATTTTCCGGCACTTGTCCAGCAAGGCCTTGGTCTCCAGGGTCCCCTCACCCCAGGAGTCCTTCGGTGCTCCCAGCCCAGTGGCATCGCCCACCACCAGATGCAGTTTGTGTGCTGCGCACACAATGCCCTGGAACCCTGCCCTTTCAACCGCGTTGATCATGTTACGGCCTGCATCAGTAACCATGAATCCGCGATTGACCTCCCCCTCGGGTGCCCACTCTCGCAGTGCCGTCTTGAGGACCTCAGCAATGTGGATGCCTTTGGCACTGTCCTCCATGCTTTGTCCCTGGAGAAGCACCACCCTGTACCCTCTTGGGGTGCTCCCTTGTGGGGCCCCCTGCAGCTGTTCTTGGGATCCCCTGGTGTCAAGGACCTCCTTGGGTTGCCACCAATGAGCCGTCAGAGAGAGGTATACGTGGTGCCCACCGGTCCAGAGGTCGGAAGTGAAGTGGATCTTTCTTCCTATGGCCGCCTGCAGCAGGGCCCGGACCATGTCCCTGACGGACTCAAAAAGGGAGGGAATCACCCGCCTGCTGAAGGTATGATGGGATGGAGGCTCGTACCATGGAGCCACGTGCTTCATCAGGTGCCTGAAGCCTGATGACTCCACAAAGGAGAGGGGCAACCTGTTCATTGCCACCATTTCACCAACCACACGAGTGGTGGTCTCCTGTGCCTTGGCCCTATTTCGTTGGCTGACAAAACTCCCACACAGCAGCACCACTTCCTGCAGAGTGGCCTGCCTCTTCCCACTCTCAGCAGCGGAGCTGTGTTTTTCTTTCCCCATGCCTTCTTCCCCTCTCTTCCTCCCTGAGGAACCAGGGCTTGATACCGTCCCAGGCAGAGTCCCAGGGTGCTTTCGCATGAGGTGGCTGCGCAACCCACTTGAGGAGAGGTGTTTGGGGTCATTCCCCCTGCGCACCACCACTCCGCATTTCTTGCACACCGCCATCCTTGCGTCTTCCGGGCTGTTCTCAAAATGCTCCCAGAGACACCCGCGTGGCTTAGAGAAAGTACCGGCCCCTCTGGTATTGCCTGCTGCCGCTGCTGTGGTGGTGGTGTGGCCTGTGCCCTGCCTGGAAAGTAGAGTACTACTGCTGTCACTGGTGGTACTCTGGGTGGAAAGAGGGCTGCTCCTTCCATCACTGCCTGGAGCCTGCCTTAAGTCTGTTCCTGCCAACAGGTCCTCAGAATCTGGCATGTTTAGATGCAAAGAGCCCGATTCTGATTCTGATGCCATTTCCGACTCAGAGCCCTCATCATCTTCCTGATAAAGGGTGGGGGTGTCAAGTAACGGTGATGTAGGGCTTTGGATTTGTATCGCCTCATCCATGCTTCCTTCAGTGACAGAAGATGGCACGGTGCTGGTTGTGGAGGTGCTGCTTGGGGACGGAGTTGCAGCAGTATCACTATCTGCACTACTACATGTGCCTTCCCTCAGAAATGTGCCCCGATTTATCTTAGTGGGGGTCCCCCTCCCCTTCCCTCTGGCTGTGCCACCCCTCCTCATTTTTTTCATTTCTCAAAGTATTAGAAGAAAATAGATTGTCTGATTCTATATTAAGGAAGTACAAACTATTCTAAAAAACTTATCCTTTTTCCACCCACAACAAGGTTACTGTCATACACTGTGTTCTTTGGTACAAGCACAGAGCACAGCACAGTGTAGTTTTCTGGTGGTTGCTCAGGCCAAGGAATGTATAATGTAATAGTGAACAAAACAACAAAGGAACGGAGTAATAAGGATGGAATCCAAATAATAGGTCAGTTTAGTAGTTTGTGCACGGCTGGCACTGTGTTGTAAGGAAGGACAAGTAGTAAACAAAGTAAACTGGAGCTGGCACCCACAAAGGGTGTGCCTTGTAAATAAATGAACGAGCAAGCACACTAGTACAGGAGTAGTTGCACGGCTGGCACTGTGTTGTACAGTAATATAATAAGGAAGGACAAGTGTAAACAAAGTAAACTGGAGCTGGAACCCACAAAAGGTGTGCCTTGTAAATAAATGAACGAGCAAGCACACTAGTAGAGGTCAGGAGTAGTTTGTGCACGGCTGGCACTGTTTGTGCAGTAATATTAAGGACAAGTAACCAAAGTAAACTGAAGCTGGAACCCCAAGTCTGGTATAAAGGCAGATCTCAGACTCAGAGGGCAGTGCCCACGCAAAAGGTGTGGCTTGTAAATTAATGTATTGTACAATGATAAACAAACAAAGGAAACAGTGTTGGAGTAGGATGGATGGAACCCCAAGTCTGTTAATAAGCTGATATCAGAATGGGCCTGTGTTGTTTCCTGTAGTATCCTCACAAAAAGTTTAGGAAACAAACAATGTAAGTAAAAGTAAAGTACATATAATATTGTAATGTATTTCTAAAATGTAAAATATTCTCCACTAGATATAGAGGTGCCCTTGGCTTGCCAACAAATGTGTTTCAGTGCACTGGTTGGGGGAATCTGAAATATACTAGTATATATATTTAAAATAAATCCACACACACCTCGCCTCCCAAACCTCCCCTTTGAAGCACTATCAGAAATGAAATCCTCAATTGGAGAATAAAAAAGAAAACTGCTAGGCTTGCTTGCTAATGCTATTCCCACCCACAGCAGAACTGCTGTAGGCAGGGTATGAAAGGACCTTGGCTTGCCACCAAGCAAATGAACTTTGGGAAATAGAAAATAAATGGTAGTATATTTAAATCTATATTTTTAAAATAAATCCACACACACCTCGCCTCCCAAACCTCCCCTTTGAAGCACTATCAGAAATGAAATCCTCAATTGGAGAATAAAAAAGAAAACTGCTAGGCTTGCTTGCTAATGCTATTCCCACCCACAGCAGAACTGCTGTAGGCAGGGTATGAAAGGACCTTGGCTTGCCACCAAGCAAATGAACTTTGGGAAATAGAAAATAAATGGTAGTATATTTAAATATATATTTTTAAAATAAATCCACACACACCTCGCCTCCAAAACCTCCCTTGAAGCACTATCAGAAATGAAATCCTCAATTGGAAAATAAAAAAGAATAAACTGCGTTGCTATTCCCCACCGCAGACAGGGAATGAAAGGAATTATTATTATTTCCTAAAAATTCAATTGAATCAATTCCCTCCCTGCCTGCCTAACTGAAATCTAAAGGCTCCTCCGCGAAATCAAAACTAGCACAGCAGCCAGCTACACACCTCTCCCACCCACATCCAAGCCCGGACTGCGATTGTTCTGGGAGTGCCTCGCCTTTTTATGCCCTCTGGCACATCCAGAAGTGTCAGTCAAAACCTGACCATGCGATTGGTGGAATGGCTCCAAAAATTTGCATGGTCCCATCCCATGGCCAGCCCATCATTGCGCAGGTGTAAAAAAATAAAAATAAAAATAAAAATAAAATAAAATCAATGGAGACATTTTATTGCTAGAAAAACCCACTGCTGCTGCTGTAAAAATTCAAGCATTTAAAATAGCTAATTTTCGCATGTTTCTGTGGTGCTTTGGTGGGTTTTTGGACCACGATTTCAAAAAAAAATATTGCGGTCGCCATTTTGGACCCCCCCGCACCGCATGGCAAATGGAGACGACGAGACTGATCCCCCCCCAGCCTGGTACCAGGTCCAGCAGCCCAGGACAGGAGAGGGGGGGAGGCCGGGGGACCCCCCCCCCAGAAACCACCCCTCTGGTAGGTGCCCGAAGACAAGCATATTTTCGCCTGCTTTTTTGGCCGGAAATCGAGATTTTTTTTATTTTTAAAACTTTTTTTCTGTGCCCCTTGGCATCGCGCGATCGCCGCGCGATGCCAGGAACGACAACGACAAATCAGACCCAATTTTTCTTTTTTCGGTTCGAGTTCTAGTTCTGACGGCTTAATTGTTGTTTCCGTTTCCGTTGCGTAACGGAAACGAGGAACGAAAACGGAAACGAGAATTTTGCCAAGTCGTGCCCATGTCTAGGATGTACTCATATATATATAAGGTGTGTGTGAGTGATGCTTGTACATAAGAATGTGAAATATACAGTATCTACACCGCGGCCCCTGCAAGCCAAGCTTAGGTGGTTCAAGACTGAGGACAAAGCAAGCATATTTTTCTGCCCAGCTATGGCTCACCCAAAAAACCAAACATCAGCCCTCTCTCCAACCACTATAAGGTGGATGCTCCATCCCAAAAGGAACATGGCCTGAAATGTGTCCCTTAACACCCTTCCTAATAGCCTCTGGGAAAGAGTTTGTCTCCTTAAGAACAGGGTGGGAAGTGATTAAGAGTCACCCTTTCTGGAGGGAAGGGCACTTTGGGGAATCCTCCCTCTTGGACATCAATTGTCACCTTCTTCCTAATGCCTTGTAACCAGGGCTGCCTTCCTGAGGGGGCGAACATGATCCAGACAAGTCACTTTCTCTCTCTGCACTGACGTGTAGTTGGATAGGCTAGGACCGTAATTCCCAAATTAGAGAAATGAGAAAAACTGGGTGGATTCTAGGGTCCAGGGCCTCTTCAGATCCCTGTCAATTACCCACCCCAACCCTATCAAATGGAAACGTACACACTTTCTTCCCTTTTTCTTGGTGAATATTGGTGACGCTGGTGAGCCACGATGAAGGATGAAAGGCAAGCATGTACTAGCCTTTCACGTTTGGCTGTCTTGCAATTGAAATGGCTTAGAAAAGTGGGTTTTTTATTTTTCTTATTATCATTTTTCTTATGAAAGTTTAAAGTGAATTTTAAATTATTCTTTGTGAACAATCCTCTCTCCTCCCACCCTCCACCACCCAATTCCCTATGATCTCTGCCTCTAGGTATCAACTCCCTCTGCGTCTCCAGAGTCCCAAGACAACCACAATCCATGGCCCCCTCTGAGCCTCAACTCACTACCAAGGTCAAAAGAATAGCAAAACCCACCGCTGGAAGGGGAACCCTGCAAGAAGTTTCTGGAGACAGAAGCAGAGACCTCCAAACTCTTCTGGGTGGGAAGGCGGACACCTTTCAGAGCTCAGAAGGAACGCAGCAGTTCCCTCAGAAGTAAGAACAAGGAAGGCAACCTAAAAAAAAAAAAGGCCCTGAGAAGTAGGGGCCCATGTTGTTGCCCAGGGCCACTCAAATCACAAGCCAGCTTTTTAAAAAATGTTTTAATTATTTTATTTAATGGGTATTAATTGATCATATGATATACACTATTTAATTGTTTTATTTCCTTTAGTTCTAACGAGCACAGCTTTTTTTAAAATTCTCTTTCTCCGAATAGGATTCCACAAGTTGGTGGTACTTCTTTCCTTACCCAAATCTATTTTCCATATTACTTACTTTGGGAGCTTTTTGATCATGTTCTGCCCCAATCATGCACAATAACTCTCTTGGCACCATCCCTTGCCTTCTCATCTTCTAGCAGGTGATTGAAACCACAAGAATTTTGCAGACTGCATCTACACTCAATTTAAGGAGCTAACCTGGCCTGAAAAAACAACCATGAAATTTTGGCACTCTAAAATATACTTTTCTCTAATTACATTATTGTGACGCACAGACTGAGATAGATGGAAAGCTAGCTGTCTACTCCTTGCTTGCTTGTTTTTAGTGGTCTAATAAAGGCATCACCTGCTCTTGTATTTGTATCATTTGGAGGACCCCCACAGACTTTTCAGATTAAATTCAGGGGGTTCCCAAATTACATACAGTAAATAATTTACAGCTTCGAAGCCGTTACAACATCAGTGTCAAAGGCAGAGGAGGCCATTCCATCCTTCTATTACAAATACATTAAAATTGGATCCACTCTGAAAATGTTTGCTAGAGGAGCAGATGTTGGAATCCAGATGGTTTATACCTGTGCCTGACACTTGTTGAACTGGAGTTAAAAGAAACAAAAAAGAAGCCCCTATGCCTATTTCCCTACATTTTTTCTTGGGAAACACCCTCCAGGATTAATTGCACTCCATCAAAATTTGCTCTGCCCAACAGGCAGGGGGAGGGTTGATAAAAAAAACCCAGAATTCCTATTATGCATTCTCAATTTAGATAAAAGATGCAAATAGAGGCCATCATCTTTCAGAAGGGGAAGGATGGAGAAATAGAGCTGTGGCCTCAGTGCATAGTACGGGTAGGAGTGTACATCCTCTACCACTGGTTTCTGTGAGGGATGAACTGTGAAAAGTAGGCACTAGGGCAGTGGTGGCGAACCTTCGGCACTCCAGATGTTTTGGGCCACAACTCCCAGAATTCTGAGCCTAGGTTGCCAACAACAAAGGACTGTGTAGATCCAAGGCGGGGGTGGCGGTGGATGGAACGATGAATAGATGGATGGATCAATAGTGCAGCAGGTATAGACCATTTGTGCAGATGGCTTCTCCATCAGAAAGATGAATAGGCCCATGGCTTTCCTCTCTTCCTTTGCTCTCCCTGGCTTTTCTGGGGCAATGCCATCATTATACATCATCAGATTCTATGGCAGTTGCCCCTGGTCCACCAGCCTACAGGTTACCATAGGAACAGCCATATACACTTTTGCATCATCACCATTCCATTGCCCACTCCTTACTGGACGCTTGTTCAATTTGGAGTGTTTGGAGGTGCTTTCTGCACTAACTGGAAAAAAAACTTCCCCAAACACCTTATTCGCCATGACAGGTAGGACTTGGTGCCATTTTGAGATAAAAATGCATTTTTTCATTTCCTTCCTTCCTTCCTTCCTTCCTTCCTTCCTTCCTTCCTTCCTTCCTTCCTTCCTTCCTTCCTTCCTTCCTTACTTACTTACTTTTCCAAGGCAGTTCCAGCAAAGCTATGGATGAATAGCCGGGACATGCATAAGACCTTAGGATGTTAGATCAGTTAAACTACATGAAAAGGGATGTGGAAACACAAGGGGATAGATTGGCGGTAGGGGCAAATAGCAGCTTCACAGCCCTAAGGCACAATCCATGAACTTTAGTAACAACAGGACTTCCTAGCCACGTCAACAGGTTTTAGGGTCACCATGCTTAAGGGCTTTTCTGTCAGCCCCTGTAGGATTTCACTTTTGTCTTTGGAGGCGATGTGCTTGCAACTCAAATGTTCCTAAAGAAAACAATGACTCTGAGAAGGGGGAAGAGGAGGAGAGGCACAGCCTTTAGGGCCAGCCGGTCTCCAGGTTTATCTAGTTGCTGTATGCAGGTCCTTGTGCTTTGTTCGGGGAGAGGGAAGGGGCTAAGAGGCCTTTGAAGACTCTCTGACCCATCACTTAGGGAGCCTTCAGACTGGAGCGTGTGTCTACACACC
The DNA here is from genome assembly GCA_037367245.1 of Phrynocephalus guinanensis. Taxonomy (NCBI): domain Eukaryota; kingdom Metazoa; phylum Chordata; class Lepidosauria; order Squamata; family Agamidae; genus Phrynocephalus; species Phrynocephalus guinanensis. The sequence continues at coordinate 2,851,888 of CM074738.1, forward strand.
AACTCTTCAGCCGAATCTCCACTTAGGAGGAGACTTCACCTGGCAGACCATATACGAGGGTTCATTTTGGTATGTATGTTTTGGTTGGACTTCATCTTTGGCTCTTAACGGACGATTGGCCTCCCACCTCAAGCCAACTGCCTTCCACTCCAGACTCCCTTTCAGACCCAAACATTCTCAGAACCCTGGAGTCACCGTGGCAACTTGACAAGAAGCAGTGAGGCATCAACCCCAGCTTTGACATTGCACACAAAAACCGTGCCAAGTGGGGCCTTTTCCTTTTATTGGGGCAGGAGGGACAGATAATAAACTTTTGACAATCAGGTCATGGAGTGAATATAGGAAAATGAAGACAAAATATCTAACCAACCCACTCCCCAGCTGCTATGGGCTGGACAACAGGAAGAGGGCTCACTCGGTATACCTGTGAGGTTGCAGAAGAGGAAAAAACGAGAGGGCTGTAGGAAGAGAGGAGGCAAGAGAAACAGAAGACCACAGCCATGCTTCCTGCTTCTGAAGCCCAGGGAAACTATATTTTATCATGACAATTGGCTCAGGAAGATCCAGAGTAGAGCAGTTTGACCCTGGTAAGGCTAAGCAGCATTTACAGTCATCTCTCATTCATTTCTCTTTCAGACCAGCATCCCAAGAGGCAGCCAAGGGAAGGCTCAGCACTTCTACACCACACTGCTCCACTAGTGACGCCAGGAGGAACCTCTCACAGCATCAGGGGCAGCGTTCCATCTCAGGCCTCATCTTGGCAGATGCCTCCAAATGCCAGCTTTTTTTCTCAGCCAAAAGCCCCCATAATCTACCTGAGCAGGAACCCTGGTCAGATGCCACCATCCGGCTCTACGGGGCCCTACTGCCTCCACAAGGAGGGCTGTGAACTTCAGTCTTGGCCCCATTTGCCTGTACCTGTGGCTTTCCCCAGCGGAAGGCTTCCTCTGACAGCCATGGAACAACTGTATGGGTACCCCACCACACAGGTTGTGCCCAGACTACAGTTGGTACCCTTCTCTCTTTCTGGTCATCAGCCTGCCTTCCAGGGTGGGACCAGCATCTCCTTTGACCATCACACCACTTTGGTTCCCATCCAGTTGTTAGAAAGGGGTCTGACAACAGAAGCTGTCTCAATGCCACCCAGCTCAGAAAACCTCAGGGAGATGGAATACCCAAGCATCAGGGTGCCTGCTCCCACCAGCAGGCCTTCCGGAAGTGCAGCAAAAGCCAGGGATTGCAGAACGCCGACAGGTTGGTTTGAGCCGCATTTTGACAAGATTTGCTTACGTTTCATGCCAGTTTTTTATCAAGAGGGTTGACAATTATAATCACAAAAGTAACTGAAGAGACAATGCATTTCCTTTCCTGTAAAAAAGTAAAATTCCCACTGTAGGTGTGTGTGGGGCATACAAAGGGGGGCTGGCCTACATACATTGGAAATGCAGTTAGCACTTGCAAAATCATGCTGAGCTCCTTGGCAGTGCTGCAGCAGATTGCTTTTTTGGTCAGTAAGCAGTGCTCGAGGTTATGCCTTCATCCAGTTCCCAAACCCTATAATGGGACCTGCAGTTGAGAAGCTCCCCCAGCCTTGGGCCGTGGGCCTCCAGGTACTTGAGGGTAGGATATGGCCAGCCAAGAAGAGGGTCTGTAGCCACTCCTCTGTTCTCTCTTTCAGCAGCAAGCACATCTTCTGTTCCTGAAGGACTCGGAGACCCTCTCAGAGACCCTGCACAGGCCACCCTGGAGCACAGCCTGAGTGGCAGCTACTCCCAGTCTTCTTCTGCCCATCCATCTGTTTCCTCTGAAGAAGCATTTTCTCAGAACACTGAGACACTCCATGCAGGATCCCACAGTGAGTGCAGAACAGAAAGAAGCACACAGGAAAACAACAAAGGTGACTTCATATTTTTCTTCCTGCTTTCCATGGGTTCTGGTGAACTGGAAACAGGAAGAACCCACCCACTGGGCAATGGCTCCTGCAAGGACCTTTGGATGGTGGCTTTTCCTTAGAGTGGTTGGTTGGTTGGTTGGTTGGTAGGAAGTTGGTAGGTTGGTTGGCTGGCTGGCTGGTGGTTAGTTGGTTGGTGGGTTCCTCCCTCCCTCCCTTCCTTCAACTTGTACACCACCCAGTTGTTGCTGCAGAACCTCATTCCCAAGTTTGGCACTCTTTAGCTGTTTAAGTTTTGTCCCGGTAATCAAGGAAAGATTCTTCTCTGTCCCCTGATCAAGACTCCTGTTTTTGTCCCCTCTCTTCCAGGAAATGGTGTTCAAATTTCTAGCACATTGACATCTCAGCAGCTTTCTACCAGCCAAGGGAGAAGAAGTGAGTTCCAGCTGCCAGAGAATGTAGTCACCAAGGAGTCTTCGGCGAGTCCTCCAGAGCTCGGCGGATCCCGGGGCCTCTCTCAGGAGCCCCAAGGCAGCAGGGAGAAGTTCACCCCAAGACCATCGCAAGGGAGACCACCCAGGGCACCCGGGGAGCCTCAACTGCCTGCCAAGGCCAAGAAGAGAAAAGCAGCACCGAGGGAAGAGGAGGAGCCACGCAAGAAGGTTTCCAAGACAAGCAGCAGCTCGGATCCCACCACTGCCCCAAAGACCTCCAAGGGGGCCGAGGAGGCTTTGGGGACCCAGAAGGGGTGCACTGCTTTCCCAGGGGCCAGAGGGAGGAAGAAAGAGAGCACCGTGGCAGTGGTGGAGCCCCCCAAGCCAGTCCCCAGGAGCCACCTGGCTTTGCAGATGATCGAATCGCTGAACATCTTGTACCCACTGGGGAAGGGCAGGCACCTCCCGCCCCCACAGAAAAAGCAGCTCCCTCCGGCTGCCTCTGCTCCAGCCAAGCCATTCCCAGGGAAGGAGACTGCGCCCAGACCCTTGGCCTCCCTGCCACGAATACCGAAACTCTCCGCCTCCCGCCCAGGCCCTCAGCCACCCTCCCACTCGGTGGCATCCTCAATGCCCGCTGTAGCCCAAAGGCCTGCCCTCAACCCATCGGTCTTATCCCAGCCCTACGAAGCCAGGGATTCAACCTCCCGGCTGTACCAGGCCAGTGGGTGGAGGCCCACAAAGGCCAGCACCTCCAGGGAGGCCAACGCACCCCATCCTCCTCCTCCACCACCACCAGCGGCAGCCACATCTGGGCGAAGCCACTGGAGGCCCTCCATCATCAGCCGGACATCCACAGTAGTTGTGCGGCGCCCTGTGGAGCCCCCTGCTTCCTGCGAGTACAAAGGGGACACCTTCATCCCATGGAGGACTCCACCCCCTGACCTGGAAGTCTCAGAGCCCATCCCAGAAGAAGAGCGCCCCCTGCGGGAAATGATGAAGCGTCAGGCCCAGCGGGAGAGGGAGGAGGCCGCGCAGTGGACCTCCGTGGGGCGGGTCAAGTACTTTGTGGAGCGGGAAAAAGAAATGGACCTCTCAATCGCCTACGGCTACCCTCGACGATACTAAGAAGCCGCCCTCCTTCTGCCGTGGGCGGGGGTGGCGGGGTGGAGGTGTCTCCGGGAATTAGGAACGGCCCTTCGTTTCAGATCACTGTTCTCACGTGGTCGATAGCGATGACAGCCTCTAGAGACGCACAGAGGGACATAGGTATTGCCATCGATATAGAGATACGTTTATAGGACAGGCATTGATATACTTTATAGAGAGAGAGATATAGACCTTTTTATAGCATAGGCACTAATGTACAATGTAATTTAGAACACTTTTGGTAGAGATTGATCAAAAGAATGTTATAGCACTCCTATATTTAAGGAGGCTTTAAGGAGGCTTTTTATATGTATGTAGATATATGGATATCTGTATGTTTTTTTATGCATGAGTGCTGGTTGATGAGAGTCAAGGGATGAATGAATAGTTCAAAGATGATATTTTTTATTTATTACAAACTAAAGTATTTTGCGTAAGGATTTAATAAAGTATATTTCTTATGTTTGTCACTGCCTTTCTCATCCTATTTCCATTTACCATAAGAGTATTAAGCTGATGTGGCAGTGCAGGTTCGTCTTCTTACTACTTTGTTAATCTCAGAGGTATTTTGGCCATGTTTCTCAATTTTCCTCTGCATCCAATGAAGAAGGGGAATTGGGCCTACCCTGCAGCAGTGTAAGGAGGCACCACTTGTCTTGATCTTGGGTGTTTACGCTGCCACCATTTAAATATACCTCTGTTTGACCTGTATGTATGACTGAAATCATGGAGTCTCACACGTTTTGTACTTTTAAAAATAAATAACAATAAAATTCTTGTAACAATAAAAGTAAGTACATTCAGCAATTATGATGTTTTCTTGAGTTATGAATATATATTTATAAGCCTATTTAAATATTAGTCAAAACTCTATACTCTATAACCCTATTTCTATCTATCTATCTGTGTGTGTGTGTGTGTGTGTGTTGTGTCGTTACAGTCGTGACCAACCCTTCGTGACCCCATGTCCATGGAGTTTTCTTGGCAGGAATCCTGGAGTGGCTTGCCAGTTCCTACTCCAGGCGCCTACAGCACCTGGTATTCCCTGGTGGTCACCCATCCAAGTACTAACCAGGGCTGACCCTGCTTAGCTTCCGAAATCAGGCGAGATCGGATGTGCTTAGGGCATCTAGGCAGCTCTATCTATCTATCTAGATCCTATCTAATTAACACTATACATTCATCAGTTCCTTATCTCCACAAACTATTATATCTTCTTGGCCCTATCTAACTTATGCAGGCTTGTACAATGGTATATAACATGTTGGCTCCACCCACAAGCTCTTTCGTTGGATATGCAAATGCCAGATTTTACATCATTCCAAGCAATCAATATTTGTGGATTAGGGTGCCCACTGCATTGCTGAATGGCCATTCTTCCAGCTGTTCCTGGGAATGGCGGGATGGAGATTTTGAACGCCAAAGGCTTCCCACCACCATCCCAAGAAGCCCAAAGTCTTCTCCAAGTGAAAGGGGATCCCCCAAGAAGTCCTAGAAGAGGGAGTTGTGTGGGTAGATTAGGAAACATTTAAATAAAGAATAAAAGCCGTGATGAAGCTGCACGAATAGGATTCTGGACATATCATTTTAGGACTGTGTTTCATATTTAGCCACTCAGAGAGGTGTAAAGATTCTAGAAAGGCTGACCCCAACCAACCAACCAACTAAACAAAAAACAAACAAACCAACCAACCATTCATTAGTAAAGTTTCCAGAAAGGGATAGTCAATTTATAATTGGATATTTTTATTTCTAAGCAAAAATGGAATTCTAGGTAGATTTTTCAGGGCTCCTTTGTGGGATTCTAATGGCAGCCATGTAAATTTTTCATCCTAATAATTGATCAAACTAAGAAGCTGATTTACACTCTAATTACCTTTTGCTGTGTTCCTTCTCATCCAGCCCATTGCCAACAACAGAAACTTATCTAGGACGCAAATTGCTTCTATGTATTTAGATGGTCCGAAAGAGAAAAATAATTTGGTGTAATCAGCCTATGGATGACATTGGATGTGTGAGCAACTCCAGACAACCCCTGCCAATACATGCAAATGGGTATTGTGTCCTATAGCAATTTGCCATTTTGTCTTCTGAAATGGCCCCCTTCCCCAGGAAGGACCTGCAGCAGGTCCTGTGCCAGGCAGGTGGTCCAGAATGGTGCCATGGTAGATTGACTCAAAAGTCACTTAAAAGGTCCCATAGAACCAACTGGTACACATTTGTTCTGCCCCGTTCCCAGCAGAGTTCCTCCAGCAAGTGAGAAAAGCCATCATACTCCCATAAGTGTTGGACCTTACAGAGATAATTCAGCAAGAAAACAGAAAATTAAATGACAGTATAAAAAATTGGTGGAACATGTAAATGATTTAAATGGTGATGTTAGAGCAGTGGAAAAAAGGGTGGATCAAACAGAACTGAGATTAAAGACGCTGGAAAATCGGGCTGTGCAAGCTGAGGACAGACGATGGAGAAAAAATTTCAATGTTGTTGGTTTACCGGAGATGATTTATGGTAAGGACATTATTCATGAACTGTTATCTGTCTTGTCTGCTAATGATGTGGAAATAATAACAGAAGATGTAATTGAAAGAGCACACAGAGAGCTGAGACCAAAACCTAAAGATTAAGCATGCCCAAGAGATGTAATAGGAGCACTATGTAAGGAGAGATTGACTGATCAGTTATTGAAAGAGGTGAGGAAAAAAAGAACCTTTGGATTATAAAGGAGCCACCATAAGGTTCTTCCTGGACTTATATCTGGAAACCTCAAAGAGATGACAGGAAATGCTCCCTTTTACAAGATAATTGACTGCTGCCAACTGCAGATTTTCATGGATCTATCCCGCTACAAGCAACAGTTTAAAGCCAAAAATCCAAGGGAAGCAGATTGGGGATCAATTCGCCAGAAAGAATCCAAGAACAAGAGGAGGAGGGAGAAGGAGAGCTTCGTGATGAAGAATAAATGACTCTTTGGCTGCTTTTACACGACCCCTAAAATTCGAGGCAAAGGGCTCCCAGATGCGGAGCTTTTGTTTTCCCACCAGCTGCAGACTTTAAACAAAATAAAGTACGACCACACCCACCTAAGTCTGCCCCAGCGCACTTTAGAAGTACCTGGTCTCCAGAGGTAAAAAAAAATATTGATGCGGATTGTAAAGCTGTGGATGCCAGGCTCCCCTCACCTTCTGTTTGTTTTTTTGTCCCTGCCACCCCTTTAAGAGAAAGGAATCCCTACCGGGGCTGCTCTGGACGGCAGAGAGGTGAGCGGAGGTGAGCCTGCATTCTTTTCTCCCTTTTTTTCTCCCTCCCCTCACCGCAGATAGGAGCAATGGAGTGCGGAAGAGTGGGAACACGGGAAGAGGAACAAACCCAACGATCTCTGGTCCGAATTTAGGTTGTCAGCAGATTTTAGAGGTAGTGTAAAAGCTCCCTGAGTGTAAACAGAGGAATAAGAGAGTTACTAGAGAATAGATGAATGAGAGTTTAAAATGCAAAATCTTGGTAATGTTGATATAGAGATAGAATATTGTTACAGAACTTTATTCACATGATTTATTGGGATAAAAAGAAAATGTTACAAAAAGGGGTAATAAGGGAAAAGGGAGGGGGAAGGAGGAGGGAGAGAGAAGAGAAAGCACATGATGCCAGGGGGAGGATTACCATTGGTATGATTCAAGGTAAAAGGGAGGTGGAGGAGAAACTGAGTGGAAGAAGGAAGACGTAATTTATAGGTGTCTTGGTACTCTTGTGAGGAGAAAGCATAGATAATGAAATGATTAGGGAAAGTAAGGAGGCTGAGTATATATTATAAGTTTTTAATAGCTGTCTACAGGGGCTGATGGAGAGCGGCAACGGGAAGTCAAAGCTTTGCATTGTGCTCAGGAATGGGGAGTAACCTCATAGAAGGGGTGGGGCTGCAAGGCAGGGGTTTAGAAATTAGAAAGCAAGCAAATAAAAGAAAATTAAGGTGGAATGGTTGTTCAAGTGAAAGAAATAGTGGTTGATGCTCAAGGAAGATTTGTAATAGTCAAATGTTTAATATGGGGTCAAAAATATACTTTAGTATCAATCTATGCTTCCAATAAAGGTCAAGTAAGATTTTTGAAGAAATTTTAAGTACAATTGAACAAAATTCTGAGGGAATGATTATAGTGACTGGAGATTTTAATTTGAATATACAGGAGAATAGGGAAACCCAACAGTACTGTAGAACTCATTTATGGAGTAATGTGGCCACTGGCCAATATAGAAGCTAAACAGGGGGATCCAACTTTCTATTCAAACAGGCACACAAAGTTTAGTATAATAGATTTTATTCTGGTGGCGGAGGAACTAAAAGGAACTGTCTCAAACTTTCAAGTGGGGGTATTTTTTATATCAGATCATGCTCATTTATTATTGCAAATAGATTCTAACCTTCCAAAAAGGATTGGAAATGAAGATTTGATCTGAGAATAATTTCTTCAGAATTTAAGAGAAGGGAAGATAAGATAAAAAGAGTATTTAGGGGAAATGATCTAGAAGGAATTAAGTCATCTCTTCTATGGGATGCCTCAAAATCAGTTATAAGGGGTTATTGTCTAGAGGAAGACAGGAGATATAAGAAGGAACTGAGTGAGAAAAAATAAAGCTATGGAGGAATTACTATAATTACAGAAAAAAATTACAAAATAAATATTCAAAAAAGTTAGAAAAGCAAATAAGAAAGTAAAGAGGAAAAATAGATGAAGTAAATAATTTACCTTTATGGAAGAAACAAGCCTTGGTTAAAAATGAATTTCAAAGGACGACAATTCAGGCAGGGAAAAGATTTATATCTTATTTAAAAATACAGAAAAGTAAAAACTTCATTAAGAGACTAAAAAATAAAAAGGGGGAATGCAAATATAAAGAAGACGGGGGAAAAGAATTATGATTGAATTTTTAAGGAAGGGTTAAAAAAAAGACAATGAGATTAAGAATTACAAGTTAGAAGTAAAATCTCTGAAATACAGAAACAGAGGCTAAATGATAAGATTACGGTAGATGAAATTGAGGTAATTGGAACATTAAAATGGGGAAAGCTCCAGGTTTAGATGGATTTATGGTCCTGTTTTATAGACAGTTTGAAGAGGGGTTAGGAGAAAGAATGGAGAAATTATTTAACAATATAATGCAAGGGGAAGGAATCCCAGAAACATGGAAAGAGAGAGAAATTATTCCTCTGAGAAAGCAAGGTAAAGCAGAAGAACAAGTAGCTTCATATAGACCAATTACATTGGCTAACCAAGACTACAAGATTTTCACTAAAATATGAGCCAAGATGTGGGGATATCATTGCCCATATTTCTGAGCCCCAAGATTGGTCAAGCACAAAGGAAACTGAACGCATAGGAGGGCTGCTTGACATATATTTCCCAAGAGTCGCCAAGGACCAAGCAGATACCAGGATGTGCTGATAAAGGCCAGAGCAAACAGGAGGCCAGGAAGACAGGATATCAGGATACAGACCAAGAGCCCCTTTCCGTCCTTATCAGTAATCACTCACTAGCTAGGGAGCATTCCCCCCCCCACCTATGGAACCTATTTCCCCTGCTGTTGTGTACCTGTTTACTCAGTATTGTCTCACAGATAAGGCTTGCATTATTTCCCCCCACCGAGGAATGTTTCCCTGTATCTATTGTGCTTGCTTGCTCTCTTAATAAACACTGGTCCCTTGGGCAGCAGGCTCAGAGGGAGAATCATCACCAGACAGAAGGGCGAATCATCATCACAGACTCACATGCACGCATGCCTCCACACATTCAGACACAAAGACACCCATGGAACCCTGACAGACAGACGAACAGGAATGCTGCCCTGAGCACCAGATATTGCACCCCGAAACTCTGTGTCCCGTGTGATTCGTAACGCAACACCAAGATATTAAAGGATGTAATTCCAGATTTAACACAGGAGGATCAATATAGGTTTGTCAAGGGAAGATATATAGGTGGTCCAATAGGAATAGTAATGAATATACTGGCAGATGCCAAGAGGGAAAGAAATAAAGTGACAATAGTAAAATTGGACATTAAACAAGCTTTTGATCCTGTAGAGAGTACTTATTAAACTTATTAAGACAGATGGATATTACAGGCCCCTATGCGAATATAAAAACATATATAAAGAACATTTTGCAAGGGTAAGAGTAAATGGATCGTTAGCAGAAAAGTTTAAAGTGGAAAGAGGTACAAACAGGGATGCCGATTATCCCCCTAATTATTTGCATTAGCGATGGAACCACTGGCACAAAGTTTGAGAGAATGTATTCAAATTAAAGGGTATAAAATAGGAAAAGAGGAAATAAAGTTAAATATGTTTGCGGATGATTTAATTTTAATATTGACTAATCCTTCAGAGTGGCGGGTCCACTGATTAATATATTAAGGAAGTTTGAAAAAATCTCAGGGTTAGAAGTAAATTTACAAAAATCAGAAATGTTTAATGTTTTTAAATGTTCCTAGGAAGGAGCAAGATCAATTAAGGTTAAAATGAGAATGGGGAATGGAGTAAAAAAAAAGATTTATTTAGGAGTGGTATTAACAAAAAATTGGAAGAAATTTGGGGTGGAAAATTATAATAAAACCTGGAGAAAGATCCAGAAAATAATAAAGCGCTGGAAAGATTTAAAAAATGGGGATATTATGTCAAAGATTAGGACTTTGAAAATTCATATAATTTCAAAGTTGCTATATTTATTTCAGGTACTCCCAATATTATTAACAGAAAATATATTTAAAAATGGGACGCTTCATTAAGGAAATGGGTTTTTGGTAAGAAAAGTCTGAGAATGAAACATAAAATTTTATATGCGGTAAAAGAAGGAGGAGGTTGGAATATGCCCTCTCTAGAAAAGTATTATATAGCTTTCCAATTAAAATGGGTAATGAAGGTGGGGGAACATTCCACGCCTAAATGAAAAAGAATAGAAGATGCAATAAAAAATTCAGCAGGTTATTTAGGTATATTTGATAGAGATAAAAGAATATTGAAGGAAGTTAAGGGACCAAGGCAAGTAACGATGGAGATTTTAATAAAGAGGACGAAAATAGGAGGAGCATCGAATTGAGGCCCATTAGAGCAGTTTAATAAAGAGGGGAAGATCTTGTCACAAAAGTTATAAAGAATTTAAAACAGAAAGGATATTATAAAATCAAAGACATGCATGATTTAATGTTATCATGAGAGGGGATAAATAAACTAAAAGGGATATTAGGGAATCAAAAATGGATGGTGGCAGAAAGTATGAAAAGGAGATATAAACAATGGTTCCATTCTCTTATGGGAAAAGAAGATAGGCAATGGGAAGTGGTGTATAAGAAATATGAATTAAAAAATGTCAGAGCAGAAGATTGGGAAATCAGACTGAAAATTTAATTAAAAGGAGCCTCGTGGCGCAGTGGTTAAATGCCTGTACTGCAGGTAAAACTGTGCTCACGACCTGGGTTCAATCCCCGGTAGCAGGCTCAAGGTTCACTCAGCCTTCCATCCTTCCGAGGTCGGTAAAATGAGTACCCAGCTTGCTGGGGGGGGGGGGGCAATGTGTAGCCTGCACACTGTAATCAAAATTGTAAAACCGCCCAGAGACTACTTGTAGTGGTATGGGGTGGTATATAAGCAGAACACTTTTGCTTTGCTTTGCTTTGCTTTAAATATAATTGGGAAGAAGATATAGATTTAAATAAAGAAAAGATACAGGCTGTATTAAGGGGAATAAGAGAGGTAAAATTTGAAAAAACTAAGGATATGCAATTGAAGGGGTTGCATAAATGGTATTATACCCCACAGAAATTAAATAGAATAATAACATATCACAATATTGTTGGCATTGTAAAAAAGAAAAGGGTACTTTTGCACACATGATATGGAGATTTGAGAAAATACGAACATTTTGGAAGAAATTAGAAAATTGGTTATCAGAAATTACAAACAAAGGGATTGAGCTAAAATAGATCATATCTTCTTAGGGATGGTAGATAGAAAAAATGGAGCAGCATAAAAAAGATTGTGTATTACGGGATAGCAGTGGGCTAGACTATTCCATCATGCCTCAGTAATGTTTAATATGAAAGGGTAGTGTAATTTGTGCTTGCTTGGTGGAGGGAGGGAGGGTTAATGAGGAAGGGACCAAAAGATGGTATAATGTTTTTGGAATGGTTGTAAGGACTGAAAGTGTATGTTTGTTCCTCATGCAATAAATTAAAAAATTAATTAAAAAAAGAAAAAAGATAAAAACGGAACAAAAGAAAGAAAGGATGAGAAAAGAAAGAGTGGAGGGAAATAGAAAGAGGACCAGAATGAGAGGGGGTGGGGATGATTCAAGTAGGTGAAGGGTGAGAATGAGAGCACCAGGGCATGTTACTGTTTCAGGCCAGGACAGAGTTTGAAGGAGCACCAAGGGAAGGGAATGGGGGGGGGGAGCTAGATTCCTAAGGTAGGAAAAAGGGAGAACCCCTGGCTTGTAGGTGGAAACAAAGGAGTTCATGACACCAGTAAAGCTGCCTTGTTCTTCTCCATAGAGCTTCTCAACAGTACCAGGTCACCTGTACTCTTCAAATCCAGGGAAACGGCGGAAACTGGAAGAGAAATCAGTTATGGCATACATGGAAACCAAGAGAACAGAAAATGCTGCAGGACTTGGTTGGTGACATGGCCGTGTAGAAAGCCGAGCTAACAGTTTTCTGATGAAGGCTTCAACTACTGTAGCACCTGCATAATATGGAACATCAAGTAGGACTTAATGGTGAATGCTACATATTGCATGGTCTTTGGCTCCTTCTAAGGGCCAGTTCTAGCAATGTTGACTTTAAATATACAGTAATATATTTCTAGAATTTTTCTTATGATATTTTTAACATTTTCCAGACTGGCTAAGTGAACCAATGGATAAGGGACTCCTACTGTACTTACATGTCTACGCGTGAGACACAGTTCTATATTTATCTGATCCTACGTGTATAGCATGTTGGTTAATATATGTCTGTGATTTTCCAATTTTCCAATTTTAAAGTTCATTTTTATGAAAGACATTGTAGTTGCAGTTGTGTATTTTGACTATATCCATTTTCTGAATAATGGCTCAAAATACTGAACTCTGGAATTTTAGAGAACCTGCCCTTGCTTCCACTTAAACCAATTATCTTTTGAGACCCATTACAACCACAGGGGAAGAAATATTTGATATTCCCATGAACATAACTCAATAGGGGAAAGTAGCTTCCTTTAAGTCTTCATGGATTTCATTTGCATAATTTTAGTAAAATGTAGAAAAACCCATTTCTGAAACAATAATCTCCACACTTCCTTAATTTTTGTGTTTCTTTCTTGTTACTCAACATAAGAAGGTAGGGAAGTGATCTGTACCAAATAAAATAATGGTCTGTTTAATCCTGGATCATCTACACCATCTTTCTCCAGAACCAATGCCCTCCAGTTGTTTAGGTCTGTAATCTCCATCAGTCCCAAGTAGCCATCTGAGAATTATGGGAATTATATTCCAAACTATCTAGTGGGCACATATTTGAAGAAAGATCATTTACACTGAATGTTTGTAGCTCTCCCCAGAGTTGTAGGGTCAACCCAGACCATGCATTTAGCCGATACTTAGAAAGAATGCTCCCTTCAGTGGTGAAGGATACCTTCTTTTCCTCACTATAAGAACATAAGAACATAAGAACAGCCTTGCTGGAACAGGCCACAGCCCATCTAGTCCAGCATTGTGTCTCACACAGTGGCTCACCATTTGCTTCCGGCCGGGTATTCCCAAGCAGATGCCTTCACCTGCCTATGATTCCCTGCAAGTGGCATTGAGATATATCCTGCCTATCTCTCCAACCCGGAGGTTGTCCTTAGGCATCCATAATGGTGAAAAAGTATTTCCTCTTATTTGTTTGAGATCTAGCACCCAAAAGTTTCATGGAGTGCCCCCTAGTTGTAGTGTTGTGCGAAAGGGAAAAAGGATTTTTTTTCTACTTTGTCCACACCATGTATGATTTTATAAACTTCAGTCAGGTCACCTCTTAGATGCCATCATTCAAGAATGAAGAGGCCCAGTGGTTGCAGCCTCAGATGGTAAAGAAGGTGTTCCAGCCCCTTAATCATTCTGGTTGCCTTCCTCTGCACTTTTTCCATTTCCATGATATCCTTCTGGAGGTATGGTGACCAGAATGGGACAACAATACTCCAGATGGGGCCTCACCATAGATTTACAAAGAGGCAAAATGACACTTGCTGACTTATTTTCTATATCCTTCCTAATGATCCCCAGCACTGAGTTTGCTTTTTTCACTACTGCGGCACACTGGGTTGACATCTTCATTGAGCTGTCGACCAAGACACCAAGGTCCTTGTCCTGGTTTGTTGCAGAGAGTTCAGTTTATAAATGTAATTGGGGTTTTTTACCCCAACCTGCATCACTCTGCACTTACTAATGTTGACGTTCATTTGCCACTGGTTTGCCCACTCCCCCAGTGTCAAGAGATCCCTCTGGAGCTCCTCACAATCTCTCTCAGTTTTTACTACCCTGTATAATTTAGTGTTGTCGACAAATTTGGCTACCTTGCTATTTACTCCTACTTCTGGATCATTTATGAAGAGGTTGAAAAGCAGGGGTCCCAGTACTGAACCTTGGGGGACACCAGTCTTTACCTCCCTCCACTTGGAGAAGTATCCATTTAATGCTGCCCTCTGTTTCCTGTTCCTTAGCCAGTTGCTGATCCAGGATAAGATCAGTCCCTTTATTCCATGACTGGCACGTTTATTCAAGAGACTTTGATGCAGGACCTTGTCAAAAGCCTTCTGAAAGTCCAGATAAACAATGTCAAATGGATCTCCCTTGTCCACATGCTTGTCATATTTTATCATAGTTTAAATTCCAGCATGACTGGTTAGCAGAAGGTTAACACCATTATAATTTGTAATCAGATTGTTGAATCACAAATTTGTAAGGAAAACCCACTGGCCAATTTCATTGCTATGTTCATGCTTATTAAACACCATCTCTTTGTGTGCCTTTCTGGTTCTTTTTTATTCAGTTTAATTTCTGTTTGTGTTTCTGGTTTTTGTTTGTTTGTTTGTTTGTTTTGGAATTTTATGCTGTATTTTGTTTGTTGTTTTGTGTCAACACTGTGTGATGGAATCATGCATATTGTTGGTTCTGTACCTTTGATGGCCATATCTTTAGTTCACAGTACATAATATCACCTGTGAGACAAGGCATGGGAATATCCAACTCCTGTGGCTTCTTGCCTCTCTTCTGTCCCATTACTAACCCTGACAGCTTCTGGTCTCAGTTGTGGATGGCAAAGTCTTACACTACTCTTAATCACATTTGGAAACCAGTGGCCTTTTACACCAACTCTTTGAAAAACACTCAGGTTACCATGTAAAACCATTCTTTCACTGTTTGTTTGTTTTTAAATGAGAAATCAGCATTGCCATTGAAAACTTTCATCTCACTCCACTCATTTCCTCTGGGAACCACATTACCAATTTCATAAATGCTGGAGACACTTTTAAGAGTCACCTTGATGGGGTTATACTCCACCTGAAGGATTTGGTTCGCAGCTTGGATGTACTCTTGGACCCAGATCTCTCTCTATGGAGGCAGATCTATCTATTCTTAATCTATTTAAATATTAATTGTTGAGTATTGTATTTATATGTGTTTTAAATGGCATTGTAAACTACTCTGCACTGTGGGGCAATATAAAGGGAAGGAAGGAAGGAAGGAAGGAAGGAAGGAAGGAAGGAAGGAAGGAAGGAAGGAAAAGGAAACTCTTGGTGCCTGAAATTGGCTATTTTAAAGTGATTTAGTGCTATATTAATTTTGGGGGGGAAAATAACAGTGCTTTAAGAGCAGAAACGTTTGATGTTTGTTAGGGGCAGAAAACATAGAAGACACATATAGATGGGTGAAGGGGACATAACTTGGGTGGGAAGACGCAGATGGGAAGGAAACAAAGGAATCCAGGAAACAAAGAGTAGGTGTCAATGGGAAATTTTCACAATGGAGAGAGGTGAAAAGCGGTGTGCCCCCGGGCTCTGTCCTGGGACCGGTGCTTTTCAATCTGTTCATAAATGACCTGGAGACAGGAATAAACAGTGAGGTGGCCAAGTTTGCAGATGACACAAAACTTTTCCGTGGTAAAAACCAGAGAAGATTGTGAAGAGCTCCAGAAGGATCTCTCCAAACTGGGGGAATGGGCTACGAAATGGCAAATGCGTTTTAATGTAGCCAAATGTAAAGTAATGCATATTGGGGCAAAAAATCCAAACTTTATCTATCAACTCATGGGCTCTGAGTTATCCGTGACAGATCAGGAAAGAGATCTTGGTGTGTTGGTGGACAGCTCCATGAAGGTGTCTCCCCAATGTGTGGCAGCGGTGAAGAAGGCCAATTCCATGCTAGGGATTATCAAAAAGGGGATTGAAAATAAAACAGCCAACATTATAATGCCATTATACAAAACAATAGTAAGGCCCCACCTGGAGTATTGTGTACAATTCTGGTCACCGCATCTCAAGAAAGACATAGTGGAACTGGAAAAGGTGCAGAAGAGAGCGACTAAAATGATTACTGGGCTGGGGCACCTCCCTTATGAGGAAAGGCTAAAACATTTGGGGCTCTTTAGTCTGGAAAAAAGGCACCTGAGGGGGGATATGATTGAGACATACAAAATAATGCAGGGCATGAGTAAAGTGGATAGAGGGAAGCTCTTCTCCCTCTCACAAAATACCAGAACTAGGGGACATACACTCAAATTGAGGGCTGGGAGAGTGAGAACAGACAAAAGAAAATATTTTTTTCACCCAGCGCATTGTTAGTCTGTGGAACTCCCTGCCATAGGATGTGGTGATGGCATCTGGCCTGGATGCCTTCAAAAGGGGATTGGACAGATTCCTGGAGGAAAAGTCCATCACAGGTCACAAACCATGATGGAGATGTGTAATCTCCAGGCTTAAAACCAGGGTACTTCAAGGGCCAGATGCAGGGGAGTGGTATCAGGAGACAGATATCTAGTCTCATGCGCTCCCAAACACATCTGGTGGGGCCACTGTGAGATACAGGAAGCTGGACTAGATGGGCCTTTGGCCTGATCCAGCATGGCTCTTCTTATGTTCTTATGTTCTTATGTAGGAGCGTGGTAGTGTATGTGGCAGTAGCAATGTTCTTGTTGCCTCCTCGCATGTAGAGAGAAGCATATGAACTTCCTGGTGTAAAACATATCTGAAAATGGGGATGTGGCAAGCAGTCATTTCTACAAATTTCCATTAGCAGCAGGTATAAAAGGAGCAAAACAACATGCTTCCATTCTGCTGCTGGTACAAGCCCTCAGATATGTTGACATCTAATGAATTATGAGCATGATTGGGTAGCATCAATAAATCTGTCTGTGTACCAAGGAGCAGCAGTCCAATGCAGGGCTCGGCTTTCTTAGTAGTGTGTCTACCAAAGTTAGGCCAAGAACCTGGGCGGTGTAAAAAAGATGAGCTTGGCTCCACAGACACACTCGGGGATGGTCTTCTAGTGAAGCCTTCAGATTCTCTGACTGCAAGAAAACTGCACTGGAGGGGCCTGCTCCCTTATTGGAAAAGGTAGGCACCCAAACACATTTCCTAGTGAAGATTGGGGGCCTCTGGCCTAGGATAGCAATGGCACCATGTGGTGTTTTTTTTCTTTTTGCTAATACACCGGTCGTCATTGAGCGTAGGTTCAGTCGAGACACAGCTTGGGCTCCTGGAGACACATCTGTTTCCATATACAGTGGAAGGGAGGCTGGATCATTCCCCAATTTTTCTTCAGGCTTTCAGACGTTATTGCAATTTGTTTTCTGGATGTTCATCCTCTGCACTGTGGCACTGAGCTCATCTTTGTGGACTCCAGGGGGAGGGGGAGGGTGCACTCAGTCTGCCCATTCGGATTACTTTCCCCCAAGAATCCCTGGGACCGTTGCTATATGAGCTACACATGGACTCCACACAAAAGCAGTTGTACCCAAGGAGAGTTGTAGCTTCTCCTTTATCATTATATCTATAATATATAATACATTACATGGCACATACGGTTTGAGACAATAAATTTTGCTCTCTGGTTATGTACATATTAAATAAGGCATTGGGTTAAATAAGGCGGCAGGTTAAATAGCAGGAAGAGGATGGATTTTCATGGCATTTCACAGCAACGTAATCCCTCAGCCATTGCCAGTATTCCAGAGCTGCGTCCAGAAGCAAAGTTCAAAGTGTCAGTCCCTGACAGATCCGCTCTCCGAAGGGAGTCCTTCCGATTTCCTCCATTCAGCCAGACGCTTCTTGAACCATTTCTGGGAAAGCCAATTTTTAAAAAACAGTTAGTGAACAGTTGAATAGGGAGAAACTGATGAGTTGCCCAGCACAATGCATGCATTACGGGGTGGCAGCTGGAGGGGGTGGGGACATATTTAGTGTGGGTTATTGCTGCAGACTCAGGTCACAGCATATGGGGAGAACGCTTGTATGTGTACATACTGTAGTGGACTGTACCAACTTCAACTGAAATCAGGTAGTTTTTGAAGGTAAGTAAGTATACAAAACCACCATACTGGGGAGAAAGGTTCTTGGCCTACCCACTGATTCCTATTGCTCTTTTTTCTGTGTGCAAGAAGAAGCTCTTTTCATTGGAAGGGATCTTTCACAAATGGGATCCACTCTGCATCGCTTAAAGTGGTACAAGCCATCCTTACCACCTCAGGATTCTACCCACTTCATTCTTCTGCGCTGCAGACAGCTCAGAACAGTGGCAAAGATGGTGACGGGCAGAACTTGGGACCATCACTTTCTAAAAGTGTTTTCTTCCAGTTACAGTATTTGAAGTAATCCACTGTCGCTACTTATTATAATGCTGGAAAAGTAACTTCTTAGGGCGTTTATACACGACCCCTAAGCTCCGCCGCAAATGGCTGCAAGGTCCGGACCTTAAAAATGTTTACCCACCAGCTCCGGACTTTGCAGACAATTAAGTGCGACCCCGCCCACTTTAGCGCGACCAAACAGCAGCTTTCTTGTACCTGCTTTTTGGATGTGACAAATATTTGATCCGGTGTAAGGATAGTGAGTGCGGGGCTCTCCTGGCTTCTGTTTGTTCTTTTTTTGCGCCCCGCCCCTTTAAGAGATCTGAATGCTGCCCGGAACAAAACGGAGGTAAACCGGCATTCTTTTCTTTCTTTTTTCTCCCTCCCTCGGGCAGCCATAAACCAGGAAGTGCAGAGGGGGGGTGGGGACAGAGGAAGAGCGAGGAACCCCTAAGATCTCTGGTCCGAATTTAAGTGGCCACGGATATTAGGGGTCGTGTAAAAAGGCCCTTACATTACTTATAGGGCTGCTTGTCACTTTTTATTACCTTTTTAGGGAACATATTGGGTTCAAATTGACCTAAATCATGGAGAATTCCTCACTGAATGATTTTAAAATATATTCAAATGCCCATTTCCCCCCTTAAAGTAACTAGAAAACATTGATTTTTCACACCAGTATAATGAATGTATTCCTGCTTGTTGCATTAATTTTCTTACACCATTATTAGCCCCACAAAATATCTATTTATAGGTATGTAGCTGTCTGGAAAGCTCAGCGAGTTAGGTATCTGGCTGTGGAGCTGAAGCATGGAAATTATGGTGTATTCCAGAAGAGCCATCCTGGGTGGCAGCAGGCCCTGAAAAAAGAGGGAATAGCAAACTACTCCTGAGTACTCTCTACCTAGGACACCCTGGAAAGGGTTATTGTAAATCAGAATTGACTTGACACTACACAATTATTATTCAAGTGTGTTCCTTATGGCACCTTGTTTTCCTGGTACAGTGCTGGTTCGGGGGGAGGGGGGAGGAATGAAGGGGGAGATTCCCCTGGTCCCTGCCAAAGGGAAGGATCAGAAGGTTACTCAACCACTGCTCCCACTGACAGAATACAAAATGGATCTATAAGCCATGTGGTTATGCACTTCAAAACATTTGCTTAACCACAGGGCATTATTTTTCCTATGCACAAGCCAGGGTGGGTTTGGGGACGATCTTTGAGCCCATCAGCACAAGAGGCTGGGCTGAAACCTTTCTTCCCTGTGTTTTCTTGCCAAACATCCCTTCTCCCAACAGTGCTGGGATTTCTTGCAATAAGTATGACAAAGATAGAAGGCATGGCTAAAAACGAAACGAAACATGACCTTAGTGCATATTAGGCCGTTATTCTTGGAACACAAATAGCCAGGAAGCTAGAGAGCTGCCAAACAGTTCCTTGTTTAGAATGTGGAGAAAGGAAACATGATCAGGCAAGGTCAAAAAGAAAAGCTGGAACAGGAGGATTGACGCAAAACTAAAAGAAAATAAATGAAGTAGAATTCAAGATGAGTCTGTGAGGATTCTCAGTCATCCAGGTGACTTTATCTGGAAGCTGAGTCATGGCAACTGGACTTCTTTTCTTGAGAGATCAAAATGTTTTGCTACTCATCCAAGCAGCTTCATTAGTCTGAGAAAAGTTAGTGGCGAGTCCTCCATTTTATAGTTCACCTTGATTTCACATCATCCAGGTCTGAGTAGGCTCATAAACTGGACTATGGCTTGAATAGGCCTGTTGGGTGGACAATGGCCTGGGGTACATGAAAGTCCCACCTAGGCAACCCTTCCCAACACCCATTAAGTATGGGTCGTTAGCTGCGGTCTTGCCAGTGAAGGTGTGAAGTGACTCAGATAATGAAGGTTTGAGAAGGAATCTCTAGATCTTCACCCAGAATGTGGAAAGACACAGTCGGACTTCTGCTGACTGAGGCAGATCTGAAAGTTGTGATTCAAAGGAAGATGCTGCTTTCTCAAGGAAAAGAAGCACAGGTGGAACCTAGTTTGAACTAGCCAGGATATTACATTGCCCACAAAAGTCAAGACCTAGTGTTTTCCTCCCACTCACCTTCTGGCTGAATTACTTGCTTGCTGCTTAGAAGCCTGCCCATCGTGTAGAACAAAGTCTCCCCACCCATTCACCCATCCATCATGGTTAACTGCCACTGGCAGTAGAGGCACGAGGCCTCCGTAGGTTGTGAATGAGAAACTCATCAGATTATATAACATGGATGAGGGCGGGATGTTCACCACAGCGGGACCAAAACTCCTGCTAGACCAGCTGTGTGTCACTGGGTTTCTTGTTTCTTGA
Organism: Phrynocephalus guinanensis; assembly: GCA_037367245.1. Classification (NCBI taxonomy): domain Eukaryota; kingdom Metazoa; phylum Chordata; class Lepidosauria; order Squamata; family Agamidae; genus Phrynocephalus; species Phrynocephalus guinanensis. The sequence continues at coordinate 2,872,555 of CM074738.1, forward strand.
TTGTCCCAAATAGGGTGAAAGAGATCTGAGTGGGCAGACTGGTTCCACAGAGAGGAAAGCCACACTGTGTGAGGGCCGGGCTTGATGGTAACAGGGCAACTACAATTCATGCATAAGGTTCAGGTTACCCATTATATATATAAACGAACTTATGACTTCTAACTTGCCCCTAGAGTTATGTGAAGTTGCAGACTCCCTCTGTGGCACCTTGTGGTCCAAGCTGGCTTTGTAAGGCACTAGCGGGATGTGCAATAGTGTGGGAATGAATGATGGACCATTAGCTTACCAGAGGCAGCATAGGAAAAAGAACACTGTCACTAGCCCTTACTGACAAGCTGCCTCCCTTGAGTTACAGTCTTGAGGCTTCATTTTAGTGCACTTTGCACTGTGCTGGACTAAAGAATTTTACAAATAATACTGTACAGGAAATGATAGGGATTGGGATGGTTGAAGTAGATGGATTTTCCATTCAGATGGGTCCAACCGCCCTCTGGGTCTAGGGTAATTACTCAAGACTACTTGATTTTTCATTAAAATCAAAGAAGGATGTTGAAAACTTCCTGTATCCCCTATAGTCATTCATTCATTCATTCAACTTATGTGCCGCCAACACTACCCAAAGGTCTCTTGCTATTTGTTCTTTCTATTTCTTTATGTTGCATTGACATGGCAAAATCTTGTTTTGCTTCCTGTGCATTGAGGTCTTCAAACAGCAGAGGCAGGGAAAGAAGTCCACAGGGTCTATTTGCTTTATCCACCTTGATTCCCCCCCCCCCAGGTTTATACTTTGTCTTTTCATTAGCCTTGCTTCAATGTTTGTTTGTTTGTTTGTTTTTGCCACTTGAACTCTTTTATCTAGGCATTTAAACAGTCTGTAACAATTATGTCTGGTATATCACCCTGCTGAGCTAATCTTTGTGTTGTATTCACTGCTTTTTGCACATTTAATGTTCTTTTATCTTTTTTTACTTTTAGCCTTCAAACATTTCCAACCATAACCATATAACCCTATTATGTTTCCTTTTTTAAAAACCAGGTCTAGTAAGCCATACTACTTTTATTGAGGATGGTAAAGCTCGTGGAACATTTAATCAGGGCAAATCTGATAATTCTCAGGGCTTATATGCCTTGGCTCTCTTGCCAATGAATATGGTAATATCTAAAACTACAAATTGTTGACTGTTACTAATATACTGTACATTCTCATACGTTGCCCTAGCACCTAATGAGCACATCATATTTTGTATAGGAGTTTGAGCTTCACAGATAGAATACGTAACTACTGATGTCAAGTTCTGAAATGCTAATTAAAATATAGTTCATCTAATTGCCTCTTCACTAGCCAATGGTGCAGAGTGTACACTGTGTACCAAGGAGCCCCAGGTACAAAGAGCCTGCTGGCTTTGTACTATGCATGCAAGGAGACTGGAAATGGTCTTTACCTAAAGATTGTGTAACATTGTGAGGGAGTGTTTCAGTCAAAATTGCTGGTTTTGAGGTTGCACTATATTCACACTCCCTTGATTAACTTCTCAGAAACAGCCAGTCTGCACTTTAGCATTGTTTCTGTGCAGTAAGGTTGGGCTAGATGGTTCCCAAGGGAGATGGGGCTGGGAGGGATCTCTTTGAGGTTGAATTCTTGGCTGCCGCCCCCCATTGCACCCCCATCATATAATAGAGAACACTTTTCCTCATGACATCAAGAAGTATTTCAAATTCCAGGGTCCTACTCTCTGTTGCAAAGGGTTAAGGGCCTTTTTACACGACCCCTAAGATCCTCTGGTCCCTTAAATTCGGACCAGAGATCTTGAGGGTTTGTCGCTCTTCCTGCGTTCCCACCCCCTGCGCACTTCCTTGTTCTGTCTGCGTGAGGGGAGGGAGAAAAAAAGGGAGAAAAGAATGCATTCTTACCTCCGGAGTGCCCGTGGAAGTTGCTCCGACCCCCGTCACTTCCTGGTTCCTCTTAAAGGGGCGGGAGGCAAAAACAACAACAACAAAAAGAAGCGAGGAGAGCCCGGCACTCTCCGCATCAAAATTTTTCACTCTCCCAGAGCAGGTACTTGAAAGGTGCGCTGGGTCACGCTTAGGTGGGTGGGGTCGCACTTAATTTTCTGTTAGCTCCGGAGCTGGTGGGGAAACATTTTTAAGCTCCGGAGCTGGGAGCCATTTGCAGCGGAGCTTAGGGGTCGTGCATAAACGCCCTAGGTCTCCACTGCTCCTGACTGCCTCCAAGGTGATTGAACAGCACTCTGTGGTTGCTTTAATACAGCTCCTTCTGTCTCTCCCTCCATTCTCCCTACCCTTCCTTGGCTACCACCATCTTTCATGGCACTTGCTTGTCTGCAGTTGCAGGATCCATACAAGCTCTCTGTTTTTCCCCATTTTTCTGCATTTCTTTCCCACTAGTGCTGGCTGGGCTGTCCTTGAAGGACAGGTGTCTGATCTCAAGTCCTGAGATGATTCTCTTCCTTGTTCCCTCTTTATTTTTCCTCTTCTTTTCTGGTGTCTCCTTCAAATCTAGACGGCTACAACAGAAATTGCCTTAATGAACTGCTTACAAACACTAGCTGGCCGTTTCCTCCTCTCTTTCTTTGCTGGCTCCTATCTGGACAGCTAAAGTGAATTCAACTGGGAAGGCCGATTTCCCAGATGTGAATTCACAGCAGATCCTTCTGCATTTTAACTTCTGCATAGTCACACCTGCAGTTTCTTCCTAAGGGGGAAATGTCTGATTTTTTGGGGGGGGGGGGACAAAAAAAAGGAACTGAATCCCTATTTACTGTGATGGCCATCAAATGTTGAAAATAGACATATTGGAACCAGCCCGTACTCATTAAAAGAACACATGCTTAATGTGGAGAACAGAGCCGGAGGCAAAGTGGAGAAAGGGCCTCTGTAGGTAACTGTGGGGCCATGGAAGATGAGATTTCTGTTGGCCTGGACTCTGCAACGGGAGCCAGCCTTCCTGTTCTGCAGCTGCCCACTCACCAGGGTCTCTTCCTCCGTCAACCCTGCCTCCGCTGCAATCAGGCAAAGGGTGGCTGGGTCAGGATGCTTGTTCACTTTGTTGAAGTTATACTCCAGGATTTCCAGCTGTTCCTCTGTTAGGCTGCTGACCATTTCAGTGGACATGTTCCTGTTGCACGTGTTGGCTTGCTTTTTCTTTGCACACTTTCCCCAAGAGACCTGATGAGAAAGAAGTGAGGACAGTAGATTCAGATTCAAACATTCATATAGCACAGTGATGGCAAACCTTTTAGAGACCGAGTGCCCAAACTGCAATTCAAAACCCACTAATTTCCCCCAAAGTGCCAATACGGCTATTTAACCTGAATACAGGTGGCTGTGAAGGGGCGATGACGGGTGCCCACAGAAAGGGCTCCGAGTGCCACCTTTGGCACCCGGGCCATAGGTTCGCCAACACTGATATAGCATTTACTGCCTCATTACTGTCTCTGATGCCCCTGGTCCTAGCATGTTTGAGAAAAAGTTCAATCTTTTAATTCAGAGTTTAAATATGAAATACTGAAGCGGGAATTCAGATTTTGAACACTTAATTCTCCCTCATGAAATTCAAAGTATGAGTCTTTCAGGTGTATTGACAACTCTTGATTTTGGTTTTGGCAAACGTCCAGCAGAGAGTCTCATAAGCTGTAGATTGTTAAAATGTTGATCGCTGTTACATGTTAAGGATCAAATACAGTTGTACCTCAACTTACGAATTTAATCTGTTCCAAATACATGCTCTTAAATCGAACCACTCTTAAGTCGGGGCACCTATCTAAAAAATTGAAAAAGTAAGTTAAAAAAGGAAAAAAGGAAAAAAAATCTAAGTCGAGCAGACCACATCTAAAATTTGTAAGGCGGCAATTAAAACGCCGACAGTTTTCTGCTCTTAAGTCAAATTCTCTCAAGTTGAGCTGCTCTTAAGTTGGGGTACCACTATATGACTGATTTTTTGAAACAAAATCCATCACCCATCAACTGTTAAATATTAGCCCAACACATGTTGCTTATGTACATTTGGCATAAGCACAATGGCATAAATCACAGCATCCAATCCCTGGTGGTTGAGGAGTGGCCACTTGCATTCCATGTCACTTGCCAGTTGTTGCTCTTGGTCTGCAGTAAGGAATATAAGCAGTGCCTCCTGAACTGGAGGCAATTTGTGGCTATGATTTGCACTGCTAAAACCATGTAGGTTTACATAAACAACAGAATTCTGATCAGCAATTACTTATATATACAACTGTGTTCAAACACAATGTACAGGTCTTCTGTGAATGCTCACCAAATAGGTCAGTCATTAAAATTACCCCACTGGGAATTTTCCATAGGACTGCTGGAGTAAATTTTATCCTGTCTTGCTTATGACCCCAGAGGAACCCTGCTCTGCCATCGACTCTACAATGCCAGAGGAGTGAGAGCCTTTGAAGAGCTTTCCAACCTGCCTTGCACGGTTGCTCTCCTTTCAATTTTCCCTTTTTCCCTTCAGTGTTTTGGCAATTGCCTGAGGTATTTTTCACCCACCGTCCCCTGAAGGTTTGTGAAACTGTGGGTAGACATTATCGCGCCATGTGGATATGGGTTGACATTTGCCCTATCAGCATTTTAGAAATAGCAAAAGTGCTGCAGAAAACGTTTTTAAAAAAGAAAAATGTTTTTATTAAGGTTATCAGAGGACAAACCCCAAAAAAGAAATTGATTATGGAACCTTAGTCCAAACCTATCTAAAGCCACTGGGCATAATGGTTGGTGGCTGTAGAGACCGTGCTACAAAAATAACAGTACAGAAACTTTTTATATCCTTGAAAAGGGATTTCCCCACAAACCAAGCATCCAGTAGCGCAACAATGGGCAGAAACAATTCATGTGCTTCTTTGAAGGGTCTAGAAATACTCTTACTCAATTGTACCAAAATATCATGCCCTACAGATAAATGTGGATGTGGCAAGGCCCACCCCAGGCCCTACTGGTTCTTCTGCAAGAAGACAGACTCCAGACTGCAGCATTAATGGTATGCTTCACAGGAAATTTGTGGGAAGATGCTTCTCTTCCCTGCTCCCTGCTCTACATCTAGATTCTCCTTGTCTTTCAACACTGTGTACAGAATTATTACTGTCTAAAATTCTAAATCGTTCCTTACTCCTTTTTAAACCCCCTCCCATTTTGTAACAGTAATAAATGGGCATAATTTAGGAAATGGAAGGAAAGTGGCTAATTCTGCCTTAGTGAGCTTTTTTCAGGCCATATAACAAAAGGACCCAACTTGTGACACAACTGATACAAAAAACTTTTTTGTTCCAACAGCACCACGTATTTCATTTTATTCATTTACCACAGTTTAGAGAAGCAGTTGGTAAGTCTCTGACACCAATAGAGAACATAATATTATTTGCTACTGAAGAGCATAAGGGCCTGAGAGCTAATATCTCCTCAGTCTTATTTAATATTCTATATGGTAACTAGAGATGGGCACAAAACACCAAAATGGCATTTTGTTTCATTTTTCATTTTGTTTATCTTCATTTCATTTTGTTTCATTTGAAATGAATTTTTTTACAAAAATTCATTTTGTTTTTCGTTGTTTCATTTTTAGATTTTTACGTGTTTTATGTGCGTGTTTTATGTAACTATTGTGTGTGTGTGTTTATGTATTTTTTGTTTTTACATTTGTTTTATGTGTTTTGGGGGTGAGGGAAGTGCGGGTTTTAAAACGTTTTATTAGCCCCTGAAACAAGCGCTGATCAGCTGGCGTACGGGGCTTTGACAGCAAAAGAAAAGTTTAAAAAGCCCACGCTTCCCCCCACATTGGGTGCATTGGGGGAAAGTGCAGGCTTTTTTTTGCTGCCAAAGTAAGTGCTGATCAGCTGGTGCGCAAGGCTTCGGAAGTAAAAATGTCTTACGTGGAGCAGCTTAGGGAAATGGGAATGTTTAACCTTTCAAAAAGAAGGCTGAGAGGGGATATGATGGCTATGTTCAATTATTAGAAAGGATGTCATATTGAAGAGGGAATAGGTTTGTTTTCCATGGCTTCAGAAACTAGAATGCGGGACAATGGTCTCAAACTATAGGAAAAGAGATTCAATTTAAACATTAGGAAAAAGTTCATGACAGAGCTGTTTGGCAGTGGAATATGCTGCCATGGAGGGTGGTGGAGTCTCCTTCATTGGAGATTTTTAAGCAGAGGCTGGATGGCCATATATCGCATGGCAGGGGGTTGGACTAGATGGCCCTTGAGGTCTCTTCCAACTCTATGATTCTATGATACGCTGATGACACTGTCCTGCTTGCAACAAGTCTGGCAGATTTGCAGGGATTATTGGATTCTGTTGCTGCAGAAAGCAGTACCATGGGATTGCAACTTAACGTGAAGAAGACAACATGGATGGTTATCAGTAAAAAACAAATTGGTTCACTTTTCAAGATCGGCAGTGATACAATTGAGAGAGTATCAATCTTATAAATACTTGGGGTGCTATTTCAAGGATAACTGGGACCCTTCATGGAAAATCTATTGTAGAATTGAACAAGCTAGAAATTCCTTCCAGAAAATGAGGAAAGTCTTGACAAAACGGGACTTATCTATCAGACTTCCTACTCAAATACTTCAATCCTATGTATACAGTATACATCTCTATGGTGTTGAAATTTGGACCCTTATAGACACATTGTGCAGGAAGCAGGAAGCATTTGAAATGTGGATGTACAGGCAAATTCTGAAGATACCTTGGACAGCCAGAGTCACTAATGTGGCTGTATTACAGTGCATGAATAAAAAGCTAGAAATCCTCAATACCATAAAGAGAAGAAAATTCCAATCTTTCGGACACATAATGCACAATAAGAAATACCATCTGCTGCAGCTTATCCTTCAAGGAAAAATAGATAGGTAGCATGACCCAGGGTGTAGAAGACCATTCTGTATTAAGAACTTAAGCCAATGGTCCACAGTGAGCCCAGCTGCTCTATTCAGAATAGCTTTAGATAGAAACCAGTTCAGGCTACTGATTGCCAACGTTCTATAAGGACATAGCACATGAAGAAGAAGAAGAAGAAGAAGAAGAAGAAGAAGAAGAAGAAGAAGAAGAAGAGAAGAAGAAGAAGAAGAAGAAAGAGAGATTCCATGGCCAAGCAGGGATTCAAACCTCACCCTCCTAGTCTGTCACTCTATTCACTTATATCACACTGGGTATCCACACATAAGGATGCTTAATAAATGGATGAGAGAAACCAGCAGTTCATGTCCAGCTGAGTCTCTGTGTCCACCTAAAAGCCGTGGCAGGAGTGAATCTGAAGGGAGACTGGGCTAGCCATCCTTGGGGCTGGAATAGGGGATTATGATTAATTCTTTCCCTGTCTGCTGATACCCTTCTGAAGCTTTCTTATTTTCTTTTCCTGCCAACTGGGGAATCAAGGCAGATAATCTGGAGAAGGTAAAAATGGCCACAGGCAGTTATTTTCAATGGAGAATTAATAGGTATTGTAGCCTTTCTGCCTGAGCATCTGTTTGCTGCGACTGTGTTTAGTTTGGGCTTCTATCATTCTTATAAGTCTGTAGAACCGCCCCTGCTCCCACTGGCAGCCAGCCAGTAGCCAGAGAGGCAGTGCCTTGCATGAGTAAAAGGCTCCTGATGAATTCATGGCTGAGAAAAAGAAAGCGGAAGGGGGGGGCGAAGTTAATTCCGTCTAAATGAAAAATTAAATATGTTTTGCCTTCACTATACAAAGCTGGCTGGGTAGCTCTGTGGTTTTGGTATCTGGCTGAACAAGTTTTAGAGGAACATGGGGCGTTTATACACGACCCCTAAGCTGCGCTGCAAATGGCTCCCAGCTCCGGAGCTTAGAAATGTTTTCCCACCAGCTCCGGAGTTTGGAGACAATTAAGTGCGACCCCGCCCACTTTAGCGCGACCCAGCACACTTTTCTTGTACCTTCTCTTTGGAGGTGAAATTTTTTTGATGCGGATAAGAGTGCCGGGCTCTCCTGGCTTGTCTCTTGTTTTTTTGCCTCCCTCCCCTTTAAGAGCTCCTTGAGACGGAACCAGGAAGTAACGGGGCTCGTGGCAAGTTCGACCTGCACGGGCAGGTTAGTAAAGTCTTCTTTTGTCCTTTTTTTCCCCTCCCTCCCCTGACGCTGACAGGAGCAGGAAGTGCTGAGGGGTGGGGACGCAGGAACAGAAACGAACCCCCAAGATCTCTGGTCCGAATTTAAGGGACCAGCGGATCTTAGGGGTCGTGTGAAAAGGCCCATGGTCTCTCCAGGAAACCCTGAAAAGGGTCCCCATAGCAGAGAATTGACTTGTCGACACATTGTTGTTGATGGTGTTGCTGCTGCTGCTGCTAACCATACAGACAGCTGCTAAGCATTCAAAAAAAGTTGATATGGATAGATAATAATTATTCCAAACACATGGAAAAGGGAGCACAACTAGAGCCTAGAAACGAGCCACAAGTAACATGGCTATCTGAAACTAGTTACTTTTCCAGGTAACACAGGCATGATAATGTACTGTTTCAAAAGTAATGTCACAACCAGAGGAATAACATTTTCTGGTTACTTTCAAGAGGATCCTTTAAAGGCCAATATAAGGCTTTTTAGAGGTATTTTGATATACATTTAAAAAGCTGTACACTATTCCCTTATTCATTCTCATGGGGATCTCCCTGGACTTCAAATGAGAAATTTCCTTGGAAAGGATTACATTTTCCATCCGTATTTGCTGCAGCCCTAACAATCCATAGCTCCAGCCAATGCTATTTGCTTTGTTTAAACATCTGCAGGTTGAGTACAACGACATCGGCAATGTCAGGTCTCATGTCATGTTATGTCTGGCTTTCCTATGCTATGTATGGGAAGAAGACAGAGATACCAAGAGAAGAAGAATTGATAGAAAAAAATGTCTGGAAATATTGTCAGAAATGTTAAAGGATCAGTCAACTGAGAAAGCTGGGGCCTGTTCTACAGAGGAATCTGCAAGAAGCTAGGAAAGTGAAATGAAAAAAAGTGTGTGGGGGGTGACTAATAGAAATATATGATGAGAATTACTAAGAGTCATAAGCAACTGAATATGGCTAATTCATTATATAAGCAATATACTTAAATAGAGATATAACAAAGAACATGATTGTAATCTTCTTCCCCCCTTTTTTTGCCTTCCCCCCTCTCTCTCCTTTCTTGCCCCCTCCCTCCATACGTTCCCCTTCCCATGACTTAATTAACCTTCCTTGAGAGGGGAGGGGGGTTCTTCTTTTTCTAAATTTAATGTCAAGACTAATGTCATGTCATGTTTGGTTTTGCTGTTGGCCCTCACAACATGTTTTAAGGCATGTAACTTACGTTTTGCCTAATGCTACTCAAACAAATTAGAATACTGCAGGAGAGAAATGTCCTGCAGGGGGTTTCTCTGTCTAAAAGACACTTTTTATAGTGCAATTGAGCTACCTATGAGGCAGGGATCCTCCATCGTTTAGTGGCTAACAATTACCCATTGATCAGCGACTACCGAGGAAGGCGAGGAAGGCGACTCAATTACACTGGGCTTATTCACTTAAAGTTGTTTTGGGAGTGCTCTGTCCCAATTGTGAAGAGAAACTCAATCCTAACCGACCCTCTCTTCCAGGAACACAGCTTTGTTGCTTGCTCTTCTCTGCTGTTGACAACACAGTGTGTTCCTCCAGCTACCCTCCGGCACACGATGCATCTCGGGGAAAGAATGGATATACTAGAGGCCCCCTGCTTCAAGGAGGAATAGGCCACGTGTGGCTCTGCATATTAATTTGTTGAATGATGTTCTTCCACAGCAGGGCAGCAGGGCAGCAAGTATCTACTGAGTATCATCCCAGGGTTTTCTTCTAGTGTAACAGAAGTAGAAATCTGCCTATTGAGGAAGGGGTGGATGATGGAGTGAGGAGATGTCATAGCAGTAAGAAACAACAAACAACAGCCTGACATTTTGTCTTCAGTACTGAATATTGGGTAGATCATTCTACTTTTGGACTGGTCTCGTGTTTTCTTTCCATTTCCCAATTCATCATCTGAAATCCTGTTGTCCACAGTGGAGATGACAGCATGATCAGTGGCAAATTGTTTAAACCGATTAAAGGCAGATCAGGATCAATTAAAGGCTATTTCATGGGGCACATGGATCAGATGCAATGCAACAGTCTCATGCACAGCCCCAAAGAAGGCTTTATTTAGGGACCATATGCCACTGCTGATGAAATTATCAGTATTGTACACATGGGGCTGTGCAATAGGATTTCAGCCAGTGTTGGCTTATTTACCATTCAGTATGGAATGCAAACTCTTGCTTCTTACATCCTGCTAAGCAAGGGAAAATGCCTATAGTATTTTCCTCTTCACTGGTGAGAGGTATAAAGAACTTCCTAGTGTTCTTAATAGCATCTGCACATTGGCAAGACAAACACTTTGTGCAAAATTGTTCATTCTTACTCAATATAGCTGTTTCCCCACACAAATCACACAAATTGCTTGTTTACTCCAATTAAACTAAATTGCTCCCAAAATGCTGTTTTGCTGAAGTACCTGAAGCACCAGACACGTGGTTTATACTGTATCTTTCTTAAAAATCAGCTTGTCCTTTCTGTGTGCGTGCTCTCTCTCACTCTCCCTCCCTCCCTCTCTCTGTGTAGTGCATTTTGCTTCTGAAAGGGAAAGGATACTAGGGTCAGCCTGGGGAAATGAGAGAGATGTTCGCTGGAAAAGAATAAGCTGTTTTGTTATAGGCAAGGAACTCCTGCAGGCCAAATGGCCTTTAAAAGGAAATCTATAATCCAGATGTCTCCAGCTCACTCTCAGGTTGCCGTCCAGGTTTTTCCATAGATGTTCTCCTGCCTCTATAAGAGGTAGTCTGGGATGAGACAACAGGTGGTTGCTCTTCTAAAAGGGATCCCTCTGGCTTTTACTGTAGGAGGAGACCAACAGGAAGGGGAACACGTTCTTTAGATTCGCCCTGTGAACTGGGAACGCCACCCACATTGTTTTAGGTAAAATGGAATTGAGGTGTGGGAGTACAGGGCCCATCTCTTTGCTCGCCCAGCTCAAAGTCTTCTCCCAGCATGAAAAAATGCCCGACATCAGCAGCACTATGTAATACTTTTGCTTTCACTTGGTGCAGACCAAGAAATCACAGCTAGCAAACAGCAAATGACAATGCCACTTCTTCCTGCACGGTACACTCTATATTTCTGTCTAATTTCCCCCGGCCTGAGCAGTAGAAATTTGATCACTCAGACTGGGTTGGTTCAGAAGATCTGACAATCTTAAATAGCCATTGGAATATCAAAATATGTTGAGACCTAATCACAGTAGAAAGTGAGCCCTATCAATTTTGTGGACAGAGTAGCAATCATTTAAGAAAATACAGGGATCTCTCTCTCCCGCCCCCGCCCCCATCCCCAAACACTCCCACACCCACTGATGTGTGTTAAAACAGATGGAGTTATTTACTCAAGGAAAAAACACTGTATATCTCAGGTCAACCTACTTATTCCACAAAGTGATGATTCAAGGAAGACATCTGAGCAAGCAAAGCACCCTCACCCTGTGTTCTATGAGATAATGAGAAACTAAGCTGACAAGACTTTCAGGGAAATACTGTTAGGTAAAAAAGAGTACTACAGTAGGACCCTGGTATACTCTGGGTATAGGTTCCAGGCCTTCCCATGCATAATGAAAACTGTGGATAAGAGAGAACATCAAAAATCCCCCCCCCCAACTGCTGTCATGTGACAGTAGCTTGTTTATGGCTGCTGCTTTATGACAGTAGCTTGCTCTACAGCTGCTATTTGGGACAGTAGCTTGCTTTGTGGCTGCTGAATTATTTATTTATTTATTTCCTCTGCTAACCATGGATAACTGAATCAGTGGTTAATGAATCAGTGGATACAGGGGTCCTATTGTACTCAACTGCTGTCATGCTCTTTGCAAATGCTTTCCCCAAGAATATCCTGTACCAAGTAGAAGGACTCAGACCATGCATTTTAATAACTCCATTTCTAGTAGTAGTGCTCTCTATAATTGTGAAAATCATTTGGATAATCTCTAGACTGCAAATAAGAACTCCATATGAAGGCATAATTTTGGAATCACTCACAACAAAGAAAATCCTATTTCCAACAATAACATTTCAAAAGGTCAACATGTTTTCCCTGAAAGGATGTTTCAGCTGCCACCTCCAGTTTGGAGGGCTAACTATAAGAAGGAGGTTACATTGCTTAAAAAAATTATGCCTATTCAAACTGGATTTAGGCTCTTTGGGGTTTAGGCTCTAATAGTGGTAAATTCAATTACTACACATGTAGTAGGCTCTCCTGCATGCATCAGGCTTTTCTAGTCCTAGCTAGACCACCCGTCTGCCTTTCGGAGTTCCAGTGTTGGACTGGAGAGAGAGAGAGAGAGAGAGAGAGAGAGAGAGAGAGAGAGAGAGAGAGAGAGAGCAGTCTGGTAAAGGTATACCTTCAAAAACACTGGATTAAGCATTTTCAGGGGAACACAAATAGTGATTCCAGCACTGTGTGATACCATGAAACTCAAAGTTGATTTAAATTTACATCAGTGCCTATTCCAAACTAGGGCGTTTATACACGACCCCTAAACTCCGGGGCAAAAGGCTCCCAGCTCCGGAGCTTAAAAATGTTTACCCACCAGCTCCGGAGTTTACAGGAAATTAAGTGCAACCTCGCCCTCCTAAGTGCGACCCAGCACACTTTTCAGGTACCTGCTCTTGGGAGGTGAAAATTGCTTGATGCGGATGTGCCGGGCTCTGCTGGCTTCTTTTTGTTGTTGTTTTTTGCCTCCCGCCCCTTTAAGAGAAGGAATCAGGAAGTGACGGGGCTTGGAGCAGCTTCCACGGGCACTGGGAGGTAAGCCTTTATTCTTTTGTCCCCTTTTTTCCTCCCTCCCCTCACGCAGCCAGCAGCCTGGAAGTGCAGAGGAACAGCAACGAACCCCCAAGATCTCTGGTCCGAATTTAAGGGGCCAGCGGATCTTAGGGGTCGTGTGAAAAGGCCCCTATTACTTCAATGTAAAAAAGGCCCCAAGGGAGATAGCCTGTAAAAACTTGCAAAGAAGAGGAGGGGTTAAGTACCCTCTCATTTCCCTTGATTTGCTGGAGTTTTATTTGCAGACATGCATGCTGTCTGTACTTTGTGTGACTGGGAAGGACTTTCCTGGGCTGGGGTGATTATCTATCAAGCTCCTTCCATCCTTTGAATTCCAAGACAGCCCCACCTCTCTGCTGAGTGCTCTTTCTCTCCCTTTCCTCCCAATTTTTGTTTGCTGAATATCTGTTCAGTTGGTTGCTCATTATGTGTGCAATGAAGAAAGCAGTAGACAAGTCTGTAATTTCAACTAATTACTGTATAAGTAATGAAATGCTTTTATTCTTTTTCCTAAAAATGTCTGAGTTATTGATATTCTAAGTGCCAAATGATGAGAAGGGAATGGGCTCTGGAGAACTTGTAGCTATTCTCCCCTGAGAGTTTGCTTTTACTGGATAGCAAAAGGAAATTTTACTTGAGGTTTTCACATGACATCATTGCAGCCAAGGAAAAACATCTCCCATGCACACACACCCTTATATTTAGTCCCAACCTGAATCACAACATTACTAGGAACAAATAAGTAGGTTTGCCCTATTGGGTGTGCATCTCAAAGGTGCAAAGCTCTTTGCATAAGAAAGGAGGGTTCTTCAGCCCACACTGAGAACATGCTGTACTGATGACTTACCAAATAGTTGTCACCACCGCAAATACTCTTGTAATAATGTAATCCCGGCTGTCATTGGGAGGTGCCCTTACAACTTAGGGTATTTGTACACGACCCCTAAACTCCACAGCAAATGGCTGCCAGCTCCAGAGCTTACAATTGTTTCCCCACCAGCTCCAGAGTTTGCAGGAAATTAAGCGCGACCACGCCCACCTAAGCGCGTCCCAGCGCACTTTTCTTGTACCTGCTCTAGGAGGGTGAAAATCCCCAGGTCCCGGTTTAATCTGGTGTGTGCGGGGCTCTCCTCGCTTCTGTTTGGTTTTTTTTGCCTCCTGCCCTTTTAAGAGAAAGGGCAGGTGGCAAAAACAAACAAACAGAAGAGAAGGAATCAGGACAACGACGGGAGCCTGCATTTTTTCCCCTCTCTTTTTTCCTCCCTCCCCTCATACAGACAGGAGCAAGGAAGTGCGGAGGGGTGGGGACGCAGAAAGAGCAACAAACCCCCAAGATCCCTGGTCCAAATTTAAGTGGCCAGCGGATCTTAAGGGTCGTGTGAAAAGGCCCCTAGCTGAACATCTTGCTCAGCTTCAACTCACCTATGAATAGGGCTCTGGCACTGGAGGTTCTGGAACAAGACATCCGATACCTGATATCCTAAATTAGACCCACCTCGGTGGCCTTGCAAAACCACAAGGGGCCACCTTTCTGCCTCTTGAGCTTTCCACTCACCTTTTCTGCAGGCTGCCTAGGAACCACAGCTTGCGCATCAGACCAATATTGTTTCATCCAATGGCTGATTTTAAACCTAGGAAGATATTTGCTTGACTGGGATGTTGCAGAAACAATGGCTGGCTTCTCCTTTCGCCAGGAAGAGAAACATCCCTGTGGTGCTCATTGTTTTTCTCTAGATGGCCTGAATAATGCATGTTCCTCTGAAGTCCACCACCCTCCTGCATTTGACACTCCCTTCACTGGGCTGTAGATCATGCTGCTGCCTTGGCCGCATCACTCAAATGGCTATTCTTAGCCTCTGTTTATTTCCCTCTCCTTCCAGACTCCATAGAATAGTTGGCAAGTGTGATCCTTACAGACAGAAAGTGCAGGGAATCTTTTTTGTAGAGGGACACCTCTGTTTCCATCACAGGGCATTACTTTGCATGGGATTACAGGGGTGGCTCTAGTCTTAACTCTGTTCTTTGAAAGCATACAGGGATCCCGGCAGGAAAAACAAACAGTGTCTATTTTGGGGGAAGCAATGAACAAACAACACCAATCAGATTGCCTCATTGTGCTCTTTTTCAATCAGTGGTTCCCCCAAATGGGAACCCTCTGATTTCAGATGTCAACTCCTAGAAGCCTCTGCCGTCTTGCCCCACAGACAGGGATTTGAGGAGTTGTAGTCAAAGAACACATGCAGACCAACACCTTGGAACGGCTTCTTCTGGAACGGCCAACCTACCCAGTTCCTTCTCTGTCCATGGAGCTGCTTGGGATGGATTCCCAATTCCTGCTAAACTGTAAAGCAGACTTAAGATATTTGACTGCTGAAGAGGCTCTTTAAGTATTTAAATTTGGGCAGCTGGAGAAACACGTCTGAATTTTGAAGTTGGCCGACAGGTTGTGTTGGAAGGGACTTGCATCGCCTCCAGGTTAGCTTTGCTATTTGGGACATGTGCCTGCTTCCCCCTCTTCACATATATTTCAGAGACCGAGAACTCTAGAGCTGGAGATCATCTCTGTCAAGGAAGCACCGAATCGATCTGCCAGCCTCTGGCTTCATAGCCAGAGACTTAAACCACTGAGCTGTCCAGCAGTTCTATTTGAATATTTCCCTGAGTTCTCACATTTCAGTTTTGAACGCTCAGTTTGAAATCTGAGTATGTACTTTGGATTTGTTAACGTGTCTTCATTGTTTGCCCGGCATCAAATATGAATTATCTTGCAAAGCTGGCAATTAGATACCCTCAAATGTCAAATGCTACTATTAGATGCTAGGTACCATCACACGGTAACTATCCCAAAGAACTACAGAAAAAAATAGTCAAAGAACCATAGCCTGTTGTTGCAAGTACATCTTTAGAAAGTTACCACCAAAGTATATCTGACTTTTCCTCCTCCCTCTGGTGTCTCCCTTGCCTCTTGCCATCAAAATTTAGCTTTAGGGATGGGGATTTTTGTCTTGTTTTTTGCCACTCTGTGGGTGAAATAAACAGGGCTTCCTAATAAAACAATAAGAACAATAGAAGCAGCTTCAAAAAACGAGAGAAGACTGCCATTTCTTCTCCTCCCCCCCCACTACTTTCCCCAAACGTGCCATTTGGGATCAGTTTGCTTTTCTCCTGAATCTTATTCCTAAAAGCTGCCCAGGCTCCCCTACACATTCCCAGCTTGCTTTCTGCTTCCCTTGGAGAAGGGAGAACCCATAAAAGTTCTGCTTGGGATCCCATCTTGATCAAACTGGCACTTACCTCAGGAAGTAACTGGATCTTCTTTAAGCAGCTGATGCTGTAGCCAGACGCTAAGTATCAGCGCAGGCGGTTACCTCAAACGGCACCTCTACGGTGTTTGTGTGTTTGTGTGTGTGTGTGTGTGTGAGAGAGAGAGAGAGAGAGAGGCAGGTGTGTGTGACTTGAAAAACCTGCACCACAGGCAGCTCCCGAGCAAGCAGCTCAGTTACTCTCCCTGCTGGCAATTCAGGTTTGGCTGCAGTCCGCTTGCTTCTGCGGTGGGGCGGATTGGATGATGGAGGAACCGGGGGTGGGGGGGGGGAGTCGGGGGGGGGGAGTCTCCCAATCTCTCTGCTAAACTCTTCTGGGTTGCAGTTTTCCCGCTGGTCTCATCAAACCACACGGATTCCTTCTGAGCGGACAAAAGAAAGACAGAACGACGCAGAGGGTGCCGAATATTCTTGGCTCTCTTCACTGGGCTTGGCGCATCCAAGAGCGAGAGGAAGCCAGAGAAAGGCAACGTGTGTGTGTGTGTGTGTGTGTGTGTGTGTGTGTGTGTGTGCGCGCGCGCGCGCGCTGAGATGCAGCAGTCCTTCCTCTTGCCAAAGAAGGCTTCCTGAATTCTGCTGGGCTTTTGCCACAGCCAGTGTCATCCTGCCGGTTGCCTCATTAACCACCACGTTGCTTCCCCTTGGGGATGAATGAGGCAGATTCTGGAAGAGGAGAGGGAGGGAGGTGCTGGTCGCAACCCCAGCTCCTCCACCAAAGCTCCGCAGCCCCGTCGGTGCCCACGCCCTGCCGTCCTCCTCGGATGTTTGGGGAAAGAGGCAGCCACCTGTTGAGCGGAGGAGGAAAGCACGTGTGGTGGTGGCTGGGCTGGCTTGGAACCTGGGGAAGGCACTTACCTATGGGAAGGGAGGGACCACTCCCTCCTTGATTGACAACATGGCATGAAGCGCCTGAAGCAGGAGCAACTGTTGGGGGATGGACTTGCCACCGACCTATCACTGGTGCCCTGGTTAAATGCTGTTTAGAGGTGTCCTATGGTTGAAGAATTGTTGGGTCCAAATCTCTAGGGATGGTTTTGTTCACCGCCCAGAGTTCTCTTTGGAAAGTTGGTGTGGTTAATAAGTGGAATAATAAATAAATAAACTAAATAAATCTGACTTAAAGAGGAAGAATCATTAGGAAGGAGAGCAGGGACCCTGAAGTGGTCCTTCTCCAGTTAACAGCACCTAGACAACAGAGCCAATAAGCACAAAAGCCACTGGGTCATTCCTCATTTCGCTACAAACCAGCATATTTAGTGCCAAAGAAATGTCTGTCCTCTCCCCCCCCCCCCATTTTCTTTCAGGATGCATGTCCTTCCTTGACAGTCTCTGAGTGGTGTAGAGTTTTATTACAGTATACAGGCTACACATTGCCTCCCCCACCCAGCAAGCTGGGTACTCATTTTACCGACCTTGGAAGGCTGGAAGGCTGAGTCAACCCTGAGTCTGCTGCCTGGAATTGAACCCCAGGTTGTGAGCACAGTTTTACCTGTAGTGCTCCTGCCTGGCTGAATGTTCTACAGCCGGGCAGCATGTGATTCCTTTAAGAAATGACACAGATGTGCCACGACAGTTGCTTTTGGGTCAGTTTCACTCCTATTTTGTCCAGCCTCTGGCAGCCAAGCTGAGTCAGGATATTTAAGAAGCAAAAGCACGCAGTTAAATGTCAGGGAAATGTTAAACTCTTTTCTCCCACCCTCCCAAAATCCTTCCAGACTGAGAACTAACTTTGGGGCCTGAAGAGATTCCTGGCCTGAGGTCTGTTCTTTATTAATGAATATTTCACTTTGTCCATTTCCCCCCCAAGCATTGAGTCCCTGCTTTGCAAATGTTGCCAGTAGAACTGCCACCTGCTAATACTTAAAGGTGACTGGGGTCTGGCCTGGAGATCACATGCATATTTTTAATCATGAAAGCAACTACAAATTTTGCATAGAGATCTGAAGTTGTCTTTTGAAATGCAGCTCCCAAAAATAGACCAGTCTTTCTTTGTGTGTGTTTTGCAGACCCTATAAAAGTTACTTTTTCTCAGCTAGAACTCCGATACCCCTAACCAAGGTGGCATTAACCATGTGGCTAGGAGATCTGGGGGGTTCTTGTCCAAAAAGTAACTTCCCCAAACTTTTATTTAGAGGCAGCGGCAGTAGCATCCTTGTGTTCCTTTTCTTTATTTTTTGCCTCTGTCAAGAAGACAAGACACCAAGACATATCTAAATGCAAGGTGCCAACTCTATATCTAGAAGCAGTGCACATTTAACAGGATAGAGATGTTGATTTAAGGGGAGAGATCATACAAGTAATAAAATGCAAGTGTTTTTTTTTTCCTTGAAGAAAATGCTCATTTTCTGGACCTTCTGAAGGTCTTGAGGGTCGATTTTCTGGACTTCACTCCAGGTCAGGAATCATATGTAGCTAGAAGCCTTTCAGAAGTCACCAGAACTCTTCTAGCAGAGCCACCCAAGAGCTCCAGGAAACACTTGATGAAATGACAATGCTTTCATCACAAGAGTATGGTAAGTTCTCTCTGTGCAGAGAAAATCTGCACAACCAGAAACAGGAAAGAGTCTTATGCCCCCCTAAAGACTAGTAAGTTAAATATGGCACCATCTTTTGTGGACAGCAGCCCACTTCACCATATGTAGTCCTGGCTTTAAGACTTAGAGGTGGTTTCCCTCAATAGGAGCACTCTGCGCTCCATTTTCCTAGCATTATCAGTGTTTAAAATAACATCCTGGTATCTGAGGATGTTCAGTGCCAAAGGTAAGTAGGTGGGTGAAAGGAGGGAGCTAATCCCAAGGGACAAAGGTGAGTCCCAAAACTGTTTATTCTGACACAAGCTTAAAACTTGACAAAGAAATGGGAATGGGGCAACCCCTTGTTCTATGCCTTTGTTTTCTGGCAAACACCATCATCTGTTGTCTCAAGAACTGAAGCTGTTGTCTTCTTTGCGCTTTGTAGTTGTCTGTCTCACACGTCTGTCCTATCTTTCTACAATAATCAAGTTGACTCACACTTACTACAGCAACAAACACAAAATTCTGTACAGAGGCAGCCTGCGACAGAACTCATTCCCTCGTTCCTCTTTGTGAGTCATAGGAAATTCCCCCCAGTTCCCACAGTGCAGCAGGGCTGCTTTATCTCCTGCCCATTGGAAGGCTTTCAGTCCCATAAATCAAATGGGGGAATTCCTTCCAAATTATGGGTCCGAGAGTGCTTCAATCCTAAAAGTTCCATCCGTAGAGACTGCAGCCAAGAAATCCAAAGACTAAAACTTGGAAGCAAAGCTACAAAGGAAGAACAGATTCTTAAGTACAAAGGATGTGTCTCTGAAAACCAAGACCGAGATCATCTGTACTCTAGCATTCCCCATCACTGTATACACATGTAAAAGCTGGACAATCTGAAAAGCTGATGGGTGGCAGCAGCCTTATTCACTG
The DNA here is from genome assembly GCA_037367245.1 of Phrynocephalus guinanensis. Classification (NCBI taxonomy): domain Eukaryota; kingdom Metazoa; phylum Chordata; class Lepidosauria; order Squamata; family Agamidae; genus Phrynocephalus; species Phrynocephalus guinanensis. Next base: position 2,892,220 of record CM074738.1, read on the forward strand.
GCGAACTTTTCAGATGCCATGAAGTGTCAGAAAGACAAATAAGTGGGTCCTAAAACAGACCAAGAGCTGCCTAGATGCCCTAAGCACATCCGATCTTTCCTGATTTTGGAAGCTAAGCAGGGTCAGCCCTGGTTAGTACTTGGATGGGGGACCACCCGGGAATACCAGGTGCTGTAGGTGCCTGGAGTAGGAACTGGCAAGCCACTCCAGTATTCCTACCAAGAAAACTCCATGGACATGGGGTCACGAAGAGTCAGACATGACTGTAACAACACAACACAAAACAGACCAAGAGTGAACACTCTACAGGTGTAAACATGATGGGACTGAGAGTCTTTGGGGAAAGAGGAAGGCAGCAGGAAAGCAAGAAGGAAAGTGAGATGGGTGGATCGATCCAATAAAGGAAGCCATAGCCCTGAGTTTGCAGAACCTGATCAGGGCTGTTTTTTAATCTTAGGCTTCAGGAGATGCTGGGTTTCTTAAAAACTTCCAGCTACAAAGATAACTTTCCCAGGTGAGTTCCTGGAAATCCAACATATATCTATAGTTGATCTGAATCCCAAAGGCAATTCCTGTTTTGAGCTTTTGTAGTTTTATGATTATGTTTTATTCAGCTGGAACATCTGAAGGCATATACTGTATAAGCACTTTTGCTCTTCCTTGTGAGTGATTTGCTGCATCAGACATTTTAAAGCATCCTTTGTCCTTGTGGATACCAAGGTGGTGTTCAAATACAGTTTAACAAACAAAAATAATAACTTAAACCTGAAAAGCCCCAGAAACGCATGGTCACACTAATGCAAAACAAAATAATGTACCTTCTGTCTGCTCTTAGCCCTGCACAGAATCACAGTCCACTTTGAAATGCTTTGAAAGCTCTGCATTCAGCAGCAAAGCAAATACATGTGCCTTAAAAAGAACCGCACACATCAGGCCAGAACTCCATGTGAGATTCTTTTGTTCTAGAACTGGGGACCAAAAGGCTAAAGGGGAAATTTCTTCGGAGCAACTAAAAAATTCTTTGTTGCCATGTATTATACAAGGTGAGCTAAAAAATCACAACAGCTGGTTCTGGGCAACCGGCTCCATGGCAACTCAGAGGCTAAAATGATGTAGTAAGTTGCAACTAGAGTAGGCTCAATTGTGAGTACTTGGTGAGCCAACGTTCCAGTGAATTCCCTTGATTCAATGGGCCGACTCCAGTTGCGACTCATGACTGGATTTCAGCCAGAGCATACTAGTTCAAAGCTCAGCCACTTAGGGCGTTTATACACAACCCCTAAGCTGTGCTGCAAATGGCTCCCAGCTCCGGAGCTTAGAAATGTTTTCCCACCAGCTCCGGAGTTTGGAGACAATTAAGTGCGACCCCACCCACTTTAGCGTGACCCAGCGCACTTTTCTTGTACCTTCTCTTTGGAGGTGAAAAAAATTTGATGCGGATAAGAGTGCCGGGCTCTCCTGGCTTGTCTGTTGTTTTTTTGCCTCCTGCCCCTTTAAGAGCTCCTTGAGACGGAAGCAGGAAGTAATGGGGCTGGTGGCAAGTTTGACCTGCATGGGCAGGTTAGTAAAGGCTTATTTTGTCCTTTTTTGCCTCCCCCCCTCACGCCGACAGGAGCAGGAAGTGCTGAGGGGTGGGGATGCAGGAACAAAAACGAACCCCCAAGATCTCTGGTCCGAATTTAAGGGACCAACGGATCTTAGGGGTTGTGTGAAAAGGCCCTTAATGAGGACACAGGCTCCCCAGCAAGACAAATTTGCACTGCTTTAGTTGGTTCCCCATTTCTCCTGCCACCTTCACACCCTTCAAGGCTGAAGAGACGTCAATTGCCAAGTCAGGAGGGACTCGAGAGCCAGGTGCCTAAAGCAAGCGAGGGGCACAGACAAAATTCCATGTGCACGGTTATAACCCTACCCAGGAACCTGGTCAACACTGAGAACTAAGCCCTCCAAAAGAAAGACCTTGACCTTCGTCTTGCATTCCAGGCACCAGAAGCCTTTGTTTTCCTCTAGTCTTCTTTTTCCTAACAGCATTCCAAACAAAACAGAGCAAAAACATTCTTTGCAAAACCTTATGCCAAACATGCTCTGCTGCTAATGGAAGCCTTGTGCCATCCATGGAGTCATCCTTTAAGGGTAGGCCTACCAAGGGACATGGTACACATATGCTGCCATGGGTGAGACGGGGGTACATGCCCACAGGGACACGTGCCCTAGTTACATATCAGCTGGATGACTGTAATGTGCTCTATATAGGGCTGCCTTTAGAAAGTGTTTGGAAACTCCAAAGGGTTTAAAATTTAAGCAGGACCTTAATATTCACTTCAGAGAGACAGCCAAGTTACTTACCATGCAGAAAGAGATCCATCAACCAAAGGAATAAGAAAGCCACCTTTTCTTCCTCCCTCCCTCCCTTCCTCTCTCCCTTTCTTTGTTTATAGCCTTTTTCATTAGGCAAAGACAAGCTCAGTAACTTTCAATTTTAACAGAGGGTATATGAATTTTCTAAAGGCAGTGGCTTCTCCTACTCAATATATTGACAAACTGATACCTGCAGAAATGAATCTATACAGTGACTGATTATCCTGTTGGCAGAGCTGTGAGTCCTAAATGGGGATGAGAACATTAACCCATAACATCAATCTTTGATTTCAATTCAGTGCCAAGCAGTTTTGAAAAGAAACGGGGCTACCCAAAGAACAGTGTCTCGTTTTTACGTAGCTGAGGAGCTCCCCTAGGTGTGCAGAACTGGTTTTCAAACATGGGGAGGGGGAGGAAATGAAGGGTGTCCTGCTAATCAGAGACATTTGAATATATAAACATGATAAATGTGAGAATTCCTAATTGACAAGTCCCTTTTTACTTATTTTAGGCAAGTTAGAATCCACCCCCCAAAAAAGAAATTAGCATGAAAATAGCCACTTGGATCTTAGAAATGTCCTGGGGTGGAGGTGGGGGTTGGGGTGGGGATCAAGGGAGCAAAAATGGTTCTCAGATGTAGAAAAATCACCCTTCCCATTTTAGACCATAGTTTTTTTCTTCTTCACTGAACCTGAAAGGCCGGGAATACACAGCAACATTTGGTTGCAGGTTTCCACCCGTATCAGTGCATGGTAAATCAAAAGAGATTTCACTGGCTAAATTCATAAGTAAAGATCATTCCTTTTCTCTGAGATAAAATACTCCAAAACATCGTCTCCTTCTGATTTCCTTTTGGGTTGTTTTCAAAACAAGAGGCCACGTTAACTTTTCAAAAGTTGTATTTTATTTTCTATTCCAAGATGCAAAAGAAAGAATCCAAAAAAGTATCAAAAAGTATCAAAACCTTAACAGATCTCAATCGTAGTTTTATTTCCCTAAAAATAACAAATCTAAATCATCCTAACTCATTACATTCATGATTATTCCTAAGCTAACGTTTCCTACTCTACCTAACGGAGGTGAGCTCCATTGCTCAAAGCGATCCTAAGCATAATCATGGCTTCTCTCTGTCCTCTTGTCTTTTTGCTTGAAGCTTCCAGATAGAGATGGGCATGACTTGAAAAAAAATTTTTTTCGAGTTGTCGTTAGTCGGGCCGGTTCCGTTTCGGCTCGTTTCCGTTTTTCGCGAAAATTTGCAAAAATTAGTCGGTTCGTTTTTTCGTTGTCGTTAGTACTGGTTTGGGGAGGGGGTAGCGGGCTCCTGGAGGGAGCTGCAGGAGTCAGCCAGAGCCACAAGTGACGGACTGGCAGACTCTTTGCACCCGCTGTGTCTCACGTACTTGCATGTAGTGCAATGCAAGTAGATCTGGCTTAGGGTTAAGACGGGTTAGCGGAACGGCTAGGGTTAGGCTAGTTACGGGTGAGGTTAGGGTGAGTATTGGGGTGCACCTCTGGGTGCCTCTCTGCCCACTTAGAAGGACAGTGTACTGGCGTATGGGTTAGGCTTAGGGTTCGGGTTTGGGCTACGATTAGTGGGCTGTTTATGCCCGATTGGCACATCCCAGAAGTCTCTGTGGTCAACCTGGCCAAGTGGCCATGCGATTGGTGGAAAATTTGCATGGTCTACTCCCATGAGAGAGCCCATCATTGCAAATGTGCAGGTGTAAAAAAATAAAATAAAATAAAATAAAATAAAATCAACGGAGACTTTTTTTTGCAAGAAAAACCCACTGCTGCTACTGTAAAAATTCAAGCATTTAAAATAGCTAATTTTCGCATGTTTCTGTGGTGCTTTGGTGGGGTTTTGGGCAACAATTTCAAAAAAAATATTGCGGTCGCCATTTTGGATCCCCCCCCACCGCATGGCAAATGGATGCGCCCTCCCAGCCTGGTACAGTCAGCAAAACCTGGCCATGCGATTGGTGGAATGGCTCCAAAACTTTGCATGGTCCACTCCCATGGGCGAGCCCATCATTGCGAATGCGCAGGTGTAAAAAAATAAAATAAAATAAAATAAAATAAAATCAACGGAGACTTTTTTTGCAAGAAAAACCCACTGCTGCTACTGTAAAAATTCAAGCATTTAAAATAGCTAATTTTCGCATGTTTCTGTGGTGCTTTGGTGGGGTTTTGGGCAACGATTTCAAAAAAAATATTGCGGTCGCCATTTTGGATCCCCCGCACTGCATGGCAAATGGATGCGCCTTCCCAGCCTGGTACCAGCAGCGCAGCAGTAGCAATAGCCAAGGAGAGGGGGGCGGGGAACCCCCCCAAATAAAACACCCTTCTGGCCTGGTAGGTGCCCTCAGACAGTTTTCGCCTACTTTTAGGGCCGGGAATCGGGTTTTTTTTTAACTTTTAAAAACTTTTTTTCTGTGCCGCTTGGCATTGCGCGATGCAAGTAACGAGCACGACAAATCAGACCAAATTGTTCGTTCGTCGGTTCGAGCTCGAAGTCTGGGGCAGTGATTCCCGTTACCGTTTCCGTAGAGTAACGGAAACGAGTAACGGAAACGGAAACGGGAATACCGCTAAGTCGTGCCCATCTCTACTTCCAGATATCACATGACATAATTGACCAGTGGTAGCTAACCATGCCCTGCGCTGCTAGCTTGTTATGACTATTTCTCTACATACATTAGATAATGTCTAATACAAGGCCAAAATGTTTAGTTAATAATCAGCTTAACAACTCACACCATGTCCCATCATGCTTATTTCCATACAATCAGTATCTAGATGCCATCATAACCCCCAAGAATGAGCAACAGGATAGAAAAATGGTGGAAAGTGGGCGAGGTTGGTGATGGCTCAGTTTTCAAGTGATTCTGTGGGGCTCACCAGACCAGTTGAGAGGTTGCAATCTACCAGTCACCTAAGAGGGGCCAAGACCCGACCACCCAGAAACTGAAGTCACCAGAGAATTTATTTATGCCTCCCTAACTCAATGGGGTCCTGCAACATTCCTTTTTTACATTCCCACATGTAAATGAGCTTCAAGGACTCCTCCTGACCAAAACCTCTGGTAAGTTGCATGCCTCAAGCAAAGTGATGCCCTACACCAGCCTTCCTCAGCGTCGTGCCTTTGGGTGAGTTGTCTGCAACTCCAATTGCTTCCCACCAGCATCAGCTGCCCGTGTGATGGAATCTGTCATTCCAACACATCTGGAGGGTAACAAGATTCTAAGCACTGCAGTGTTACTCCTTCCACTGACCTTGATAGGCCATCTCTGCAGGAACAATCCAATGAACACAAAAATGAGCATGTTGCTAATTAAGGCATAAGGGCTGGTGCCAGATAATGCATTACAGCCAGTGAGTGGGACTCATAGCTCAGGCTGAAAGAAAAATGAGCAATTAATAGTGTACACACTTATGTGCTGTTAAGTTGCTCCTGGCTTCTGGCAACACTAACAGGGTTCTCAAGGTTTGTGAGATTTTCAAGGAGTAATTTACCATTACTAGCCTCCAGTGAGTTTCCATGGGCAACTGGGAATTTGAACCCATAATCAATTCCCAAGTCCTGATCTAGCACTCTGTCCACTACAGCGCTGTGGCTCTGATGTCTACCCACAAGAATATCTTGGGGCAAATATGCACTGAATTTCTATCCAAGCCTTAAAAATCCAGTAGCCAGTACATGCATCCCATTCATTCATTGGGAACCAACCTTTGGCTTTAAGCCTAGCTGTGTAACAAAGCAAAGAGCTCTGGAAGCAACTGAGTTTAATCAGGTACGCACAGGTCTTATCAAGTGACTCATCTGCCCATTTCCTTTTTCTCCTGAAGCCAAGGCTGAGCTGTTCTTGGGTTCTCCATGGCATGGTTCTGCAGTGGGAGTTCACCCCGCTGTGGCATGCAGAATGAACAGTTTCCCTCGCCTGGCTGAAGGAACATCTTTCCAGCTGTGGAGGAGGGAAGTGCGGTTCAGCGTGCTCGTCTCTTGTTAGTGGGCAAGCACTTCCTGCATGAGACGAGGCCGCCTGGCTCCTTTCCACAGATGTCCCCATTTTGCTGGGAGCCTGTGCATATTCTTTTGGCTGCTGATATTATTTCTGCCAGACCTGTTTGGAAGAGAGACAGAACTCTGTCCTGGAAAATGCTTGATGCTTACAAACAGGGTATGGTTGTGGATGCTCTACAAAATTCATAGGAACATGTTACTTATTGTTCGCTTTTCAGCAGTCCAGCAACAAAAAAAAAGTATTTAGGTGAATTTTAAATATACAGGAGTAGGATGCAGAATTAGTTGTTTGTTACTGGCAGACGATTATTTCCCCCATTGACTTCTTTTCAAAGCAGTCCTTTAATGTCTCTGAAAATGCCACACAACTGATTTGGGTGTGTGTGAATAGGGTTGTGGTGCGGGACCCCCATGACTGGAGTTCCTCAGTCTATAGAGGGCAGCCTTTTATCCAAGGCAAGGCACTTAATAACAACTGGGTGCAGTCAAGTCTGATCTGACTGATGGTAACAGTTTCCACGGTTTTCCAAGTAGAGAATAAATCACCCAGAAGTGATCTACCATTCCCTTCTTCCAGGAGTACCCTGGGACTGTGAAGCTTGACCAAGGCTTCACAGGTTGCCTATTATCTCAGGAGGCACAGCAGATAATCAAACACCTAGCCTCTGCTTCACTGGTCAGACACCTACAAATCCCCCCTTCTTAATTTTCCACCCTTCCCCATTTTGGGGGTTGAGCAACAGTGACCATAACATTTCTACAGTTCTAGACAATTGCATCTGGGCTTTGTCCACCACCCACACAGGAGGAAATAAAAGTAATGCCTCAACTCTGCCAAGCAGTAAACAGGGCGTGACCAATTCCCCACACAGAAAACCAAATTTACAGAAGAATAGATTTTTCTACCCTGGCCCTTGCTGTGCCTTGTATTGGGGACATTGTAGAACTGGCATACCACTGGTAACTGCTTGCAAAGAAGGGAAGACATGTTTGGCAGAAGGGTTTATAACCTGGCTGCTGATTTTCTTATCTTTACAGAATCCAGCAAAAATGTTTAATTTCTCAGACGTCAACACTTTGGCATATCCAGTATATTTTTATTATTTTGACTACTGTTATGTTGTTTTTATCCTTTTAAAGCTCTTTTGGGTATTATTTATTTCACAGTGGCTTTTTAATAGTTATATAAGCTGCCATGACAATGAGATTCAAGGCAGGTCATGAATCTTAATAGTAAATAAACAAGTAGGATACAGAGTTGCATCCTTAAGTAGTTACACTGCCACTGAATTATATTTACAACTGTTTTACAGGTCCTAAGCTGACCCAGTCATATTTGTATGTGCAACAGCAATTGCCACAATTACTGGAAAGAGAACTGGCAGACGTGCAGCCTGCATTCTGCTAGAGTAGACCATCCTTTTTTCAGACTACAAGCTGCTCTCATGCTTGAAGACACATGGGAGCACACTGGGCAAAACGAAAGCATGCAACTTTGTACATTGAGGGCCAATTCAAACATGCACCTACAAAGCTTGAAAGCAGCAACAGGAAGATAAATCTACATGTCATAATTTGTACTTCACATAACCTGGCCTATATCCACTATATCTCAGTTCAGCTACAACCAGAATCTCCAAGTGATTATAAGGAGCAGTGTCTATGTTACACCCAAATTCATGAAGTCATGCCTGAATACATAAAGTAATGCTCTGTTGGATTTCCTTCACTTCTTTTTGAAACATAAGCCATGTTCAAAGATTCTAAGTGGCCAATTTGGAGATGGGGTGCTTAAGAGTTTCCTCCTAGCTAGTTTGAGGTGCCCCACATCCCAGAGTGCCTTGATCTCTGCAGACTGAAAATAAGGCATGTAAGCTGTAGGACGCTGCAAAGGGAGTGTGTGTGTAGGGGGAAAGCATGAAAAAAAATAAAGGACTCCTATTTCTCAATGAAAAATTAGTTCCTCCCTAATATTTGTTGACAAGCTACAACTGCATGCTGCTCAAGGTTTGTGATCAAGGTTAGTTTTTCACTAACCAGGGTGGCAAAGAGGGGAAGGGGGTCACTCTACTGAAACGAATTAAAATGACCCAATACTGCAGAATCAGGTTGTAATAGTACTGGAGAAGGCAGGGTTGTGTGTCTGCACCTCTACCGGGTTGGAGTTTGGTAGGAAAAGCTATGCTTCTATTTGGTCTTGTAGACTAGTATTACAGGGGGACCTACTTTACTATTTCTTGGATTGAGCGCCCCCTTGTGAGCAAATTGCAGCTGAAACTTAATGCCATCTACAGTATTATACAGTACAGTACTAAATAAGCAGCAATCCCCATTTCACTCTTATCCATCTTATGTTTGGTGTTAAGAAAAATTACTTTTGCTACTTTAGAACTATTACACACTGTAGTTAAAATGTACTGAAAATTAAGTGCACCAGCTGGGTAAAGCTAATGTGCCCTAAAATAAAAATTTTACATGAATGCATCAACACTGGAGAACACCAGATGGCAAGTTTCACGCATACAACTGGGGTTCTGTGGTCGGTGGAAGATGGCAATGGGGGCCTACAGGGGGAGGGGCATGAAAAGAAAAACTCTGTATGGGACTCAACACATTTGGTATTGCTGCTGAACACATAGCAGGACTGATTTTTTCAAGTCACAACTGGAGTATCCAACTCAATAACAATGTGATTTACAATTTGTCTTTTTTGTGGGGAATGGTTGACATTCTCCCAAACCACATAATTACACACAAGAAATCTTAAACCAGTTTGTATAACACAAAGTAACCAATGTAAGTTATCTATAAGACCATGTCTCTCATTATGAGCCTACGCAGGTGTTAAAAGCATTAGGGGAGGCTTTTCTCTTGGTCCCACAATCTTCACAGTGAAGGCTGGTGGAGGCACAGAAGAGAGCCTTCCCTGTTGCTCTTCCCAGACTCTGCAACTCCCTCCCTCAGGACCTTTCTCTTCAGGCAGGGTTTCCTTTAAATGACTGGGTGACCAAGGGGGATTTATTTAAAGGGACTGTTTATTGTGTTGTTTTACTTGAGCTTTTAATATTGCTCTTGTTTATAAATTTTAATAGCATATCTGTTTACTGCTTTTTTATTAAAGTAATCATTTCTTCTTTATCTTTTAACTCTGTTTCTTTTCATACTGTAATCCTTTCTTGGATCCTTTAGGAAAAAGGGGGCATATAATTATTTTAAATAAATACAATTTTTAAAAGGAAATACAAACACACAGTTCAAATGAAAGCTTCAACCCATTTCAAACATCAAAGCCCAATGTATTTCTGACCAAGTTACACTTCAAAGGAATTAATATATTCCTGTGTGGGAAATGGAACATGCTTATATATTGTTGCTTGGAAGCCACACAGTAACTTGATTAAATGATGGGATCTGAAGCTTCAAAAAGAAAATAATACACCTGCACTTTAGCAAGGACTTGTAATAAGCAATTTCAGAAACTAGATAAGGATAAATGAACTTGTTTCAGTTAACAGCCTTGATGGCACACTTCAAATACAGTTTCAGTGTCAGTTCAGATTACATATGTCCTCTTGCTTGAAGCTGTTCTCACGAGCAGGATGCCTTATAGGCAATTTGTATATCCTTGGCATATTCTCTGCAATAGAATGACAACAGAAGGGGACATTAAACAAACAAGGAGGCTTACAAATTGATACCATTGGGAACTGCCAACCATTGCTCTTTATCTTTAGGTATATGCAAAATTGAAAGTGATTTTATAGCTAAGGTGTAAGGTGGTAGGAACACTTCCTTGTAGGAATCCTACTATATTTCATCCACATTACTAGGCAGGACACTGACATAGCCAAGAAGGAGACAGAAGTGAGCACTGAGCAGGCCGTTTATAAACATCTATAGCTTAATTTGCACTTGGACCTTAGGAAGATGCTGCTACACAACTGCATTGGTAAATTCTTTAAACAATTAAGCAAACAGTTCCCAGGAAAATAATAAATAAACACAGTGTTCATCATAGAGCCTGAAAAGGCAGTACAGTGGTACCTCCAATTATGAAATTATTCCGTTCCAATTGGATTTTCTTAACTTGAATTTTTTGTAGTTCTAAACACAGTTTCTCATAAGAATGCACTGAAAACCAATTAATCCGTTTTGCAGGTCAGACAAAAGGCAAGAAAGGGGAACAGATTAATTGGTTTTCCCCAACCCAGCAAAGCAGGGGAAGAGCTTTCCCCCCTTGCTGGTTTTGGGGGAAAACCCCTCAATCAACCGGCAGCAAAGGCTGCAGAGCTGTCAAAATCACAGAATCATAGAGTTGGAAGAGACCTCAAGGGCCATCTAGTCCAACCCCTTGCCATGCAGGAACCCCATCACAATATTTCCGACAGATGGCCATCCAGCCTCTGCTTAAAAAACTCCAAAGAAGGAGACTCCACCACCCCCCGTGGTAGCATATTTCACTGCCAAACAGCTCTAACTGTCATGAAGTTCTTCCTAATGTTCAAATGGAATCTCTTTTCCTGTAGTTTGAAACCATTGCCCCGAGTCCTAGTCTCTGAAGCCATGGAAAACATGTTCCCTCTTCAATATGACATCCTTTCAAATATTTAAACATAGCTATCATATCCCCTCTCAGTCTTCTTTTTGAAAGGCTAAACATTCCCAATTCCCTAAGCCGTTCCTCATTAGACATTTCCTCCAGAACCTCAACCATCCTGGTCTCCCTCCTCTGCACCCGCTCGAGGTTGTCAAAATCCTTTTTAAATTGAGGGGCACAGAACTGGACACGGTACTCCAGGTGGGATCTGACCAGAGCAGAATAGAGTGGTAGTATCACTTGCCTTGATCTAGACACAATGGTTCTGTTGATGCAACCAAGAATCGCATTGGCTTTCCTGGCCGCCGCATCACACTGCTGACTCATGTTCAATTTGTGTTCCACCAAGATTCCCAGATCCCTTTCACAGGTACTATTCTCCAGCCACGTATCCCCCATCCTATATCTGTGCAATTCATTTTTTTACCTAGATGTAGCACCCTACATTTCCCTCTGTTGAAATCCATTCCATTAGCTTTGGCCCAGCACTCTAATCTGTCAAGGTCTTTTTGGATTTTCATCCTATCCTCTGGGGAATTAGCAACCCCTCCCAATTTAGTATCATCTGCAAATTTAATTAGCATACTCTCTATTCCTTCCTCCAAGTCATTAATAAAGATATTGAACAGCATTGGACCCAGAACAGAACCCTGGGGCACCCCACTGGTCACGTCTCTCCAAGCTGAAGAGAGGCCATTTATGGTCACCCTCTGGGTGTGATCAGTGTACCAATTACAAATCCATCTGACAGTAGCACTATCTATCCCACTTTCTACTAACTTCTTAGCAAAAATACCATGGGGAACCTTAATGAAGGCCTTACTAAAGTCCAGTTAAACAATGTCCACAGCATTGCCCTCATCCACCAGGACTGTAATTCTATCAAAGAAAGAGATCAAATTAGTCTGGCATGACTTGTTTTTAAGAAACCCGTGTTGACTTCTTGTAATGACAGCAATGTTTGCTAAATAATTGCAGACTGTTTAATAATCTGCTCTAGGATCTTTCCAGGAATTGAAGTCAAGCTGACTGGGCGGTAATTATTTGGGTCCTCTTTCCCCCCCCTTTTTGAAGATGGGGACAACATTAGCCCTCCTCCAGTCGATGGGGACTTCCCCTGTTCTCCAGGACTTCTCAAAGATTATTGCCAATGGTTCGGAAATTACTTCCGCCAGTTCTTTTAATATCCTTGGGTGTAATTCATCTGGCCCTGGAGACTTAAATTCATTTAATGCTTCCAGGTGTTCCAGTACTAGCTTTCTACCTATTCTATGTTGCAATTCCCATACTACCTCATCTACTCTTTGTCCCAGCAGATCTCTTTCTTCCTTTTTGGAGAAAACGGAGGCAAAGACGGCGTTGAGTAGTTCTGCCTTTTCCTTGTCTCCTGTTAGTAACTGGTTATTATCGCCACGCAGAGAGCCTATCATTTCCTTATTTTTTCTTTTGCTGCGGACATAACTAAAGAAACCCTTTTTGCTACTTTTAATCTCTCTGGCAAGTCTAAGTTCATTTTGCGCTTTAGCTTTTTTTACCATCCCCCTGTATATATTAGCTGTTTGCTTATATTCCTCTTTGGTGCATTTCCCATTTTTCCATTCCTTGTACTTGTTTTTCTTTATAGTTAGCTGAGTTGAAAGTTCTTTAGTAAACCATTGTGGTTTATTTAGACCTCTCCCATTTTTTCTTCTTGTTGGAACAGTTTTAAATTGTGCCTTTAATATCTCGCTTTTCAGGAACTCCCATCCATCTTGGACTCCCTTCTCTTTCAGTGTGTCGGTCCATGGAATCACAGCCAATAATTCCCTAAGTTTACAAAAATTGGCTTTCTTAAAGTCCAGGATTCTTGTCTGACTATGCTTAGCTTCACCTTCCAATTGTATAACAAATTCCAAGAGGGCATGGTCACTTTTACCTAAAGATCCCACCACTTCGACCCCATTTACAAGGTCCTCCTTATTGGTTAAGACCAGATCTAAAATGGTTTTGCCTCTTGTTGCCTCCTCTACCTTCTGGACCATGAATTCACTGGCTGTTGGCAAGCAGCTGATTTTGACAGCTCCACAGCCTTTGCTGCTGGTTGATTGAGGGGGTTTCCCCCCAAACTAGCGAAGGGGGGGAAGCACTTTCTCCACTTTGCTGGGTTGGAGCAGGCACCCGGATGGCTCCTTCGCCACCAGTCCCCCCCCCCCCCGAGGCACTTGCTCTCTGGTGTGGTGGCAAGCACTGGGAGGGTTTCTGCCTGCTTCCAAGGCAAAACCAGGGCAATGGGGAGCAGGCAGTCTTTCTCCCAGCGGCTTTGCCTCCCTGCCCCCTCCTCCTTTTCATCACTGTGGTGAGTGATGAGCGAAGGTCAGCCGGTTATGTGGGAAGCCAAAGCGGGGGGGGGGGGCTGGTTGCGAAGCCTTAAAGCGCAGGAAAGGCTTCGCAACCAGCCACCCAACTTTGCCCGGTAAAGCCCATCACCACCACCCCGCTGTGGTGTGTGTGTGGGGGGGGGGGGCACTGTCCCGACCCAGTAGGGGGCTGAGCAGTTGGGTCGGGGCAGCCGCAGCCCCACCTCACCACCACCAACTGCCAAGTGGAGCAAGACTGATCCTGTCCGTCCTCGAACCTGACTGTCCTCGACCCGGCAGAGGGCTGAGTGGGTGAGGGTGAGTGCTGGAGTCACCGCTCGCTTGCCCACTCGCCCTGCCTCCATCGGGGAAGCCCAGATCTAATCTTGGATTGCAAGAAGACTTTTGACTCCTTTGTTGGCAGTGCCTTCTTGCAATCAAGAAGGTGGACATGGGTGCCCCTGCGGTGTGGGCAACCTGAAAGAGGGGAAACTCGATCGCCAAGAAGGCACCACCAACAAGGAAGTGATGGAAGATGAGGCTTTTGAAAGACTCGTGCCCACAGCCCCCTCCTTGATGTGCCAGCGCGGGTCTTTCAAAAGCCTTGCTGGCTCAGAGCAGCCTTGATCCTGGGTGTCCTGACGCAGCAATGGGACGAGCAGGCCAGCGTTGGAGTCACCCTTCACACACTCAAACACCCCCCACCCCACCCTTGGTTTCTATATATGGAGGGGAATGAAATGCTATTTTGAAGAAACATGTTGAAAAGTATGCTAGCGTTTTAAAAAACTGGACTGATAAAATGGATAAACAGAAACGTATAACGGCAAAGGTGTGCCAAAATAGATCTGTAGGCGTAGACACTCTCCAACAATTCATCTCTCTCGGTATCAAAACTACATTTCTTAATACAACTATACTTTATTTCTGTTCTTTACACAGAAATCAGATTTTCTGAAATCTGAACAGGAACATAAGAAGCATGGTGAAAAGTGTGTCCCTTTCTGTGGGTGGTCCACATGTCAAAAATGTGGACAGAAAGCAAACACCTTGCAGGGAAAAGGTGACAGATCAAAAATGATCTTTGAAATAATGCTAATTTTCTTTCTTGACCATGGATGTTAAAGATCATCAATACCTCTTCTTTACAGAAGACATGGTACCATCACAGTAACATTAACTACAGTATTTCCTGGATGTAATAATGTTAATTTTAAGTACTGTAACATGTTTTTATGGGATAGTTGAGTAAACATGGGTTCTGTCCCATAAGAACCTGTTCTTATGGGGAAATGAGACAAGGGAAAATGTATGACACACGTTAGATGCAGCAGAGGTGGCATGAAAGCATCTTATAGCAGTGTGGGAGAGAATACTCTCAGGATGCTGATAGGAAGTCTATTAAAAGTTTATTAAAATAGCCCTTATTAAAATAGCCCAACGCGTTTCGGCCCAAATGGCCTTCTTCAGGGACTTTTTCACTATAAAAAAGGTGACATTTAAAAGACATAGAGTCAGAGAATTTTACATATGAACAACAAACAGAAGCACTAATAATCAAATGCATGATAAACACTTAAAATGCTGAAACAGTAAGTTTTGTAGGGATACTCACTAAGTGTTACAGGTATACTTTAAAAGCAGTCTGGCCTGCTGTCTCAGACTCCTAACTAACTTACATAATAACATTCTGGAGAACAACCATATAAGGCGTGGTATGCATGTGTATACAGTCTCAAAAATATATAGCTTCAAAAGAGAAGTGATGATAGCAGATACATGGGTATTTTACTGTTTGCCCCACTATTTCCATATATAGGGTATCATTCATCTGCTTGCATGTATGTGGGTGTTGTCCACAACTATTTCCAAACATCTTATCTGAAGCGGAATTTGCGGGCATTTATCTCTGTGTTCCACTTGTGGCCAAACATACTCTTATCTTTCTTAGTATTATCACTTCATTGTTTAGTGGGGTAAAAGAACTGTTTTTATTCAACATAACTGCAATATTATACTACAATACACACCACTAACCTGTGCTCAAAGAAACTCTGGAGACGTTAAATGTCTTGCTTCTCAGTCTGTTGCTAGCTACAGCTGAGGACTTTTATAATTGCTGGTGAGATTACCCAGCTGGTGTAGCATTCAAGTGAAATCCATTTGTAGCTATAGCCTTGACCAAAACTTATAATAATGGTAAAAAGTCTATTTCTTCATTCAAACCCCATAGGGGATAAGGTGTTTAGCCTAATGATCCAGTCTATTTCTTTTTTTAGAAGGATTTTTTCATTGTTTTTCACAGTTTCTATTGCCCAAAATTTAAGATCTTTTTCTGAATGCTTGTATTCTATGAAGTGGTTTACTAAAGGAGTACCTATCCTTTTATTTCTGATGTTGCTAATATGTTCCCCTATCCGTTTTTTCAAGGGTCTGGAAGTCTTCCCTACATACAGTTTAGGGCAAGGACAGCTGATGACATATACGACACCCTGAGTATTGCAGTTTGTGAATTGCATTAAAGTATATTTCCTATTTTGTATATCTGTAAAATCAGTCATTTTTGTGGTATGTTTACAATAAATACAATGCCCACATGGGTGATGGCCAGTAGGTGGCTTTTTGGTCTTGAGAATGTTATCTTTTATCTGATTTTTTTCTTCTTTGAATTCACTCCTGATTAAAAAGTCAGCTAGGTTTTTTGTTCTTTTAAAAGTAATGACTGATTTTACAGATATACAAAATAGGAAATATACTTTAATGCAATTCACAAACTGCAATACTCAGGGTGTCGTATATGTCATCAGCTGTCCTTGCCCTAAACTGTATGTAGGGAAGACTTCCAGACCCTTGAAAAAACGGATAGGGGAACATATTAGCAACATCAGAAATAAAAGGATAGGTACTCCTTTAGTAAACCACTTCATAGAATACAAGCATTCAGAAAAAGATCTTAAATTTTGGGCAATAGAAACTGTGAAAAACAATGAAAAAATCCTTCTAAAAAAAGAAATAGACTGGATCATTAGGCTAAACACCTTATCCCCTATGGGTTTGAATGAAGAAATAGACTTTTTACCATTATTATAAGTTTTGGTCAAGGCTATAGCTACAAATGGATTTCACTTGAATGCTACACCAGCTGGGTAATCTCACCAGCAATTATAAAAGTCCTCAGCTGTAGCTAGCAACAGACTGAGAAGCAAGACATTTAACGTCTCCAGAGTTTCTTTGAGCACAGGTTAGTGGTGTGTATTGTAGTATAATATTGCAGTTATGTTGAATAAAAACAGTTCTTTTACCCCACTAAACAATGAAGTGATAATACTAAGAAAGATAAGAGTATGTTTGGCCACAAGTGGAACACAGAGATAAATGCCCGCAAATTCCGCTTCAGATAAGATGTTTGGAAATAGTTGTGGACAACACCCACATACATGCAAGCAGATGAATGATACCCTATATATGGAAATAGTGGGGCAAACAGTAAAATACCCATGTATCTGCTATCATCACTTCTCTTTTGAAGCTATATATTTTTGAGACTGTATACACATGCATACCACGCCTTATATGGTTGTTCTCCAGAATGTTATTATGTAAGTTAGTTAGGAGTCTGAGACAGCAGGCCAGACTGCTTTTAAAGTATACCTGTAACACTTAGTGAGTATCCCTACAAAACTTACTGTTTCAGCATTTTAAGTGTTTATCATGCATTTGATTATTAGTGCTTCTGTTTGTTGTTCATATGTAAAATTCTCTGACTCTATGTCTTTTAAATGTCACCTTTTTTATAGTGAAAAAGTCCCTGAAGAAGGCCATTTGGGCCGAAACGCGTTGGGCTATTTTAATAAGGGCTATTTTAATAAACTTTTAATAGACTTCCTATCAGCATCCTGAGAGTGTTCTCTCCCACACTACTATTGTCTGTGGATGCTCCAGTCCTTTCACCTATGAAAGCATCTTACCTGTTATACCGACTCCATTCCTGCACTGTACAGCAGAGATTATTTATTTATTAGATTTTTATACTGCACCATCAAGCAACAGGGCCACTCTGGGCAGTTTACAAAAGAGATGAATGCTGCTGTTAGGATCACACCCGATGGCTCAACCATCAGGTATTCACAACTGAGTGTAAATGGCTGAGAGGTGATGTAAATTTATCCTGCAGCTAGTGGTGAAGAGAAGAACATACTAAAGACTCCCTCAGTCAAGTATGCTTTCAACAAATATCCATACTGGAATGAGTAGACTTTGCTTACACTCGGGATCCAATCCAAAGAGTACAGAGCTGAGCCAAGAAAATAGTTCAATAATCCCTTCTCAGAGGTGTCTGTGTAATATCAGTGACAACCCTCTCCCCACACCCCCAACACACACAGCTAGGCTGGTTAGGAGCTGCGTAGCTTCCCCATCTCTGTATAATCAGAATTAGAGGCTGAGTGTGCAGCAGCAAGCAAGCTCAAGCACTACCGTGCTCTGGGTTACAGATGTGATCAGTTTCCACCTTCACCCCTAACAGGTGACAGATCTTAAAACCATGCTCTTCTAAAGTAAGGCTTGGCAGATCTTGTGGACAAAATCCTTCAGCAGCTTACCTGGACTGTTGGTGTTACACACTGACCTTCCATGTACATTCTGGCCCATGCCAAGTTGATGGGATTCGTTCCACTGTTTTGAAATCCCAGGCCTCAGATGCATGGTTTTTTTAAAGTCGCTATTTAAAATTTTCTGAAGTTTCTCCTATGCATCTCTGACAAATCCAAGTCTAGCTAATGCTGGGAAACGGGTAATGGACTACAGTGATTGATAGCATAGTTTTTGGGGGAAAATGTTTTGAGGAGCTTTTCACGGGGCCGCTAAAACTGAAGTTAATTGGAAGTACTTGATCATTTTGAAAGCCAAGGTACTGAAGATAGACAATAAGGTTTATTGGTTTCATGTTACCTGTTTGACATGCAAAGCATGCACTCATTTGCATATGTTTCTCCATCCGTCCCACAAACTGGATTAAAGTTCCTTGGGCATCCAGGCAAGGAGTACGAATCACATCTAGGCTGGGAATGAAAAGATTCAGTAACATTTACTCAAAATTATTTTTTTTGGGTAAAATACGAGTATGAGTTCAAGTTAACATTTCTCAGTCTACAACACCAAAAGCCTGCTAATATTCATAAACATCAACATAAATATTAAAGATCATTACATATGAATAAAAATAGCTATCTAGGTTAGGTGATCTGAGCAGAATCTAACATTTAACACCAGCACAGAACAAGTTCCCTGTGTGTCCAGTTTGCAACCCAATATGCCTATCCTGTTATGCACTGTCAAGTCACAACTGACTTAAAGCAAACTTAATCGGGCTTTCAAGATAAGATGTTTACTGAGTGGTCTTATCAGTTCCACACTCCATGGCTGAGCAGGAATTCAAACCCAGGTTTCCTAAGTCCTAGTCTGTCACTCTGTCCAGTACACCACACTGGGTATCCCATACCCTTTTCAGAATTTTTAAGGTAGAGAACATGTGTGTGTGTGTTGTGTTGTTACAGTCGTGACTGACACTTCGTGATTCCATGTCCATGGAGTTTTCTTGGCAGGAATACTGGAGTGGTTTGCTAGTTCCTACTCCAGGTGCCTACACCACCTGGTATTCCCTGGTGGTTGCCCATCCAAGTACTAACCAGGCCTGAGCCTGCTTAGCTTCCGAAATCAGGCGAGATCAGATGTCCTTGGGGTATCTAGACAGCGTAGAATATACAGAAGTGTATATACCAATCCTTTCTTCTGTGGGTTATCCTGGGACCGTGCAACTTGCCAAGGCTACACCGGCTGGCTCTTCTCACAGGAGGCACATTGGGAATTGAACTCCCAACCTCTGGCTCTGGAATTAGGTACCTAAAAAAAGGACTATCTAGCCAGCCCAACCTATACTTACTGCCATTCAATTCAAATTCAGCAGCTTTGTAGTGATTCAGACAAATATACTGTAAGTCATTAATCAACGGCATGATTCCATCAACATTTTCATCTTGCCACTTGGATGTTGCCAATTACCCTTTGCAGATATTCTGGAGAGGTAACATGCTTATATGAGTGTTTCCCTGCCCACAACTAGGGCTAAATTGGGGGTGGAGAAGGACACTGACAAACAGATGTTTCCTCCCCCCACACACACACACACTGTTCCCACACACACAGCTGCCGTTTTAATGTTTCTGCATTCATTGGACATCTTTTTCAGGAGCTCTGTGATTGGAAACACGTCTGTTTCAGAGTTTCCAATCAAGCTTGGTTTGTATGCATGCATTTCCCATGCCTTCTGTGGCATTTTGTGTTCAACATGCAATTGTTCAAGCCATAGATGGGAAAAGGGGAACTCTAGGGTTCCATAATTCTGTCCCCAGATGTTTTTATAACCCTCAATCCTTTTCCAAGGTCTCTTCTTCCAGGAAACACAAGATCAACTCCCACATCTGGAAGCTTCCCTGAGCAATAATTCACTGTTTGAATAGGCTGGAGCCTCCCTGCCACACACTTTAATTTAAAAAAACAAAACAAAATGCCCATTTAGACAACCAAAGTGAACTTCTAGCCATGTCTGGTTTTACTTTATTGTTTTGTGGTTTGGGGCATTTTTGTCGGCCTGCAAGACACACAGAGGGTTCTGAGGCCAAAAAAATGGACTCTGGGCCCTGTGAAGTTGCCCTTCCTGGTCTAAGAGGTAGTTGGGTTCATGGGAATACTGGAGGTAGAGTTTACCTTGTGGCACATTGGTTAAACTCTAATACTGCAGCCACAACTCTGTTCCCAACCCAGGTTCAATCCCAGATAGCCAGCTCGAGGGTCACTCAACACTCCATCCTTCTGAGGTTGGTAAACTGAGTACCCAGCTTGCTGGGGAGAGGGGGAGCAATGTGTAGCCTGCATGATTAAATTTTAAAACGTCCAAAAAGTGTTTTAAACACTATAGGGAGGTATATAAACAGCACATACTGGTTTTACTTTGCCTCCTCTTTAGTCCTACATGTGAGCAGGCAGATACCTCCATGACAGTAACGTAAGGTGGTAATTAGCATGCAACATTAAGGCCAGGAAAAACTCAGCAGCAGACCCAATTCAACCATGCAGCTCGCTGATGACTGTGAATACCTGTTACCCAGATTCAGACGAATAAAGGGGTTGCTTGTTTCTATGTATAGAACTCTTAAGTTTCTAGGAGAAACTATGGAGTACAAAAGTAATATATAAACAAGAACTTTGCTTTTGCTTAACATTTGGCAGGGGTGTGCGGCTACTGAACAATGCAGATTTGTAAAAATCTGGGGAGCCGCTGACACTACAGCCTTCCATGCATCAACTGCTCAAACTTATCCATACATAAATATGTAATAAAAAGGACTCTCTTTTTCAAAGCACAAAGCTTTGCAAATAAGCAGGTCAAAATGGGTAGGCCGTAAAATGTTTTACTACTCTACTGCCAGCATGTATGCCATTCAATCATTATAGGAAAATAATTCAGTGTGTTCAGTACCTACTAAAAAGGCAAATGAGATATATCTGAGTATAAAAATCCATTACTGGACTACCATAGAATTATCTAAGATTCAGAAACAAGGTTTTAAAACAGGATCTGTTATAATAATATTGTACTAAACTATAATTTTTGTAGGTAACCCATTTGTTATAGAAGATAATCATTAGCATTTTACGATGCTAACCTTAAGCAATTATTCACTTTGCTGCTGATTTTCAGCAATGCTTCATCATGTTGTACTTTTTTACCCTAATTTAACTCAAATGCTATTTTGACCAAACAAAATAAAAACTAAATTCCAAAATGAAACATCTAGTCTACATGTTGCCTTTGCTTTTTTACCCTTTAGTATATGTATGAAAATCAACCATTTGTTTCAGAATTTCCAGTTTTGATGTTCTGAGGTTTTAAAAACACACTATTTCAAGCATGTGGCCTCTGAGATAGGTAGCATTTGAGAACAGAAATGATTAAGGATTCAGTCTTATCTTAATAATGTAAGCCACCTTGGACTCTTTTTAAGGAGAAAGGTGGGGCAAAAATATTCTAAATAAATAACTTCAACTTTAAATGCCATGATTAGGTAAATCAAATCTCTCATTAATTGTTATGATACTGGCTTATATCCAACTGCTAGTCTGTGTGTGTTGTGTCATCACAGTTGTGACCGACTCACTGTGACCCACGTCCATTGATTTTTCTTGGCAGGAATACTGGAGTGGTTTGCCAGTTCCTACTCCAGGCACCTATAGCACCCTGGTGGTCTCCCATCCAAGTACTAACCAGGCCTGACCCTGCTTAGCTTCTGAAATCAGGCATGATCGGATGTGCTTAAGGCATCTAGGCAGCCAACTCTCTGGTCTAAGCTCAAGTAATTAACAGGTATCATTCTGGATGGTTTTCCAAAACACAAATGATTCACAGAGTTTGATCAATTTGCAAAAGGGGTCTGGTAGCTCAGTGGGCTCAAGTGCTGGAACTGTCAGCTGCAAAGTAGGCAGCTCAGTGGTTCAAACCACGGATGCCACGGAGCGGAGTGAGCTCCCACTGTTAACCCCAGCTCCTGCCAAACCTGCCATTCAAAAGCATGCAAATACAAGTAAATAAATAGGTACCGCTGTAAAAACTGGGAAGGTAAACAGTGTTCCGTGTGCAGAAATGCGTTCAACCATGCTGGCCACATGGCCATGGATTAGCACAACACTGGGTCTTTGGCTTGGAAATGGAGATGAGCCCCTAGAGTTGGACACGACTAGCACGCATATGCAGGGAAAACCTTTACCTTTACCGAATTCAACAGCATCCTTTCAAAGTGTGATACAACCATTGTCTTGAATCTTAACATCTTTTATACTGTGGATACCAAAATACAGATGTTTCCTTCATTTTTTAGTCATGGTACATAAACTTCTTAATCTTATTGAGTGCAGAACTCTGCTGGACTTGCATTTCTCATTTTACAAACTACTGTATAAGCACTAGGAAAAGGAGGGGGGGCATGATGGCATACATATAAATACTCATCTTCCTCAGTGCCCCAACTCACCAGGAAGGTGCTTTCCCCGAGAGGGGTCATCAACAGGAGCCCTGGGGCAGAAAGGAAAAACAACAACAGGGGAACATGTTACTATGGCAACACACCTTTCTCTCTCCCAATACTGGTCCCCATCCTTCATTATTTTTTCCCCTTCTTGTTACTGTGGCGAGGCGGCCACCTGTATTTTAAACCACTCCCACCCCAGCCCAGCTCCACGCGCCAAACCGCAACCTGGTGTTAAGAAGTGGAAGCGGTCAAGGGGCACGAAGAGGAACCTGAAGCAGCGCCTGGGGCTGATCTGCAGAGGAGCAAGGGCTGCAGGAGAAGTTGGCAACCTGTCGCCGGTTACCGTGGCGACGCATCCCTCCTTCCCGCGTCCCGGCAGGGAGCCGGCAGGGCCAGAAGGGTGCGAAGAGCCGAGGGGTGTGTGTGTGTGTGTGTGTGTGTGTGTGTGTGTGTGTGTGTGTGTGTGTGTGTGTGTGTGTGTGTGTGTGTGTGTGTGTGTGTGTGTGTGTGTGTGTGTGTGTGTGTGTGTGTGTGTGTGTGTGTGTGTGTGTGTGTGTGTGTGTGTGTGTGTGTGTGTGTGTGTGTGTGTGCGCCTACCTGCGATTGGCCACAGCAGCACGACCGCCCACCTCATGGCGACAGGTGGGGAGGGAGGGAGGGAGGGAGGGCGAGGACGCGCCCGCCGGCGAGGCTTTGGTCTTTGCGGCTCCAGTTCTAAAGGAGCGCGAGGGAGGCAAGGCCACGCCCCCCATTCGCTCCTCAGGCAGGCGGCCGCCCCCTCCCCCCCTCCCCCCCTCCCCTCCCCTCGCAACGCCCGCCGTGGCCACGTGATCTCCCGCACAACTCCCCCCCCCCTCCCTCTCTCTCTCTCCCGCTGGCTGGCTCGCCTGCCCTCTGCCTCTGCACGGCTCCGGAGAAAGGAATAAAATGAGGGCATGGATGCGCGCAAGACAAGAGTTTAATATTTGGGGGACGGGCAACAGGGACCCGCAGGACCTTGGGGCTGTTTGGCACGTGGATGCCTTTGGCGGGAAAGATGGAAGCGCCCATCCCTTACGACTAGGTCCTCCTGTCAAGGTGTGCGTCCCTCAGTGGACGAGCATCATCCCGGGAGGAGGCGGGTGGGCGGCTCAAATCTCCGGAAGATGAAGTTTCCTCTTTCTACTGACTGACTTTCTCCACCAAAGGAGGTTGCAAAAGCAAAAGAAACTGGGAACCGGTCTATATAAAGGGATCCAAGAAAAGGCTGAAAGCCCCGTTTGAAATGTAAACGCTGAATAAGATGCAAGGGGCTTGCAGGAACAGCAACAGTTTTTATACAATAGGGCAGAAGATATAACAAATGTAAAGTACAGTGGGCCCTTGTATAACAAACAGCTTGTATAACATCAAAATTGTACAACATAAAAAATTCTGGAGATAGGGGAAATTTGCTTAACATAATTGCCTATGGGGAGAATCCATAAAACATAAAATGGAATTACTCCGTTTTCAATGCATTCCTATGGGAATTTGTATAAAGGAAAATTTGCTTAACATAACTTCATTTGGAACGAATTAATTCCTTTATACAAGGTACCGCTGTAATGGTAATAATAATGATGGACTATTAGGGTTACCATCTCCTTGACCTTAATTCTCTTTCCAATTACCCCACCCTTGTCCCTTACCATAAAAAATAAAATTTAAAAGATTTACCACCCAACCCAAAAATTGAGGAACGTCACTCACTCTTTATTTCAGTCACTGACCAGATAAAATACAAGATACATTCCACATAAAACCAAAATAAAAGCGTATAAAAACAATAAAAGCATGCACACAAGACAAGCATAATACAATGGCATACTCTTTGTATAAAAGGCAGAACAGGTAAAATCTTCGAAGCCCAGTAGGCCCAATAACAGAGTAATCAACTCAATAGGACTAGAATTGTCTCCAGCCAGGGACCATGGCCATTTAATTGTTGACTTGCAGCTCCAAATGAACATTCATATGTTGCTGGGATGTATCGTTTTCAGAGGGAAATTATGTGGCCTTATTACGGCATGCAGAGGGTACAGGGGTGGTTGCTTGAGCTAGTCTGGCATGGTTTGTGCCTGTGCACCTACACAAATCGCTCTGTCCCACATGGTCAGCCTGGAAACACTCTGGCACAATTGTAAAACTGTAAAACAAGCCAGAGGATTTCCATGGTGCTCCCTGAATTGTACATAACATTTCCTGACAGTGACAGAGGAATTGCCTTGTTCAAGTTATAGGTCTGTGAGGATTCTCAGTTCAAGTTAGCACTGTTCAGTTTGGCCTCCAGAACCTATATGTTAACCCACCATTAAGGAACAAATCAGTTACAGTTTACCACTTCCCAGAAATCCAACTTGGAAGCAAAGAAGGGGGAGGTTATGGCCTGAAGACCAATTAGAAAATGAACCAAACTAATTTGCAGATTGTAGGTTGGAAGAAAACATCTTGCTGTTATAATCATAGAATCATAGAGTTGGAAGAGACTTCAAGGGCCACCCAGTCCATCCCCCTCGCATGCAGGAAACCCCCCCCCCCATCAAAGTACTCCCAACAGATGGCCATCCAGCCTCTGCTTAAAAACCATATGCTGCGATTAAATGGTAATCACATGCAATTACCATGTAAGAAATTTCCTGGTTTAATGACAGGTTATCTGTAAGGTGCAGTTTGTATTTCTTCTTAAAAACAGATGTGAAGGAGACATGATGAAAAGCATCTCCCCTGTCTTCTTTTTCTTTGAAGTTATGATATGTTTAACTGAAGCAGATGTACATACTCTGGGAAAACAGTTTTTAAAAGCCCTGGCGCAGCACACATCCCTAATACAAGTTGGGGGGCTGAGGATCATTACATTCAAGAATACCTGTACAGTGGTACCTTGTATAAAAGAATTCATTTGTTCCAAATGAAATTATGTTAAGCAAATTTTCCTTTATACAAATTCCCATAGGAATGCATTGAAAATGGAGTAATCCCATTTTTATCTTGTATGGATTCTCCCCATAGGCAATTATGTTAATCAAATTTCCCGTATCTCCGGAATGTTTTATGTTGTACAAATTTTATGTTATACAAGCTGTTTGTTATACAAGGGTCCACTGTAATTAGAAATGTTAGAAGATCCTGTTGCACAACTCCTGGGATCCTGTCTAGTCCGCTCCTGTCTCTAAGTAAGGATAACAGAACACAGCACTCAATGAATACAAAGTATTTATCCAAAGGGCATGGAATAGTTAGTTGATTAATTATTCTACACTTTTACTGGTCCATAAATCTCCTGTAGAAAGGGCACTGATCTGGAATTTCCAGACACCTGAGAATCTGTGCTTTACAATTAATTAGTGTCATTTCTTATCTAAGCACATTGTCTACAGAATAAAAAGATAGAAATGCCATTCCTGATAAGCGTAAGATACACTATAGCTTCACAGCAGTAGTTTTCAAGTTTAGCTTTCATTGAGTTTCAGTTCTTATCTTGTGTTAAAATGATCAAGGACATTAATTGTCCTCCTTCCAATGAACCATTCATCCCTGAATCCATCAAAGGCTCTTTGTGGGAAAAGTCATTGGGGAATGCCATACAGACCTTTTAGTTCTTTGTGTTTCAGCAAACTGAATTTTCAGTCTTACTTAAAAGACAGTTTGCTTTTTTTTTAAAAGGAGAAAATTAACAAAATAGATTTTTAAAAAGAAAATTGGCTCATTTTATACCTGACCATTTGTTATACAGTATGAGAAATTTTTAAATGCGAGTCGTAAGCATTCTCATAGTAGTATAACCCTATTAAAATCAGAAAAACAAAACACTTTGGAGAACAACTCTGCAAAGTTTAAGCACCAGGTGGTCTAAATTTTAAGACGCAAGTGAATCATTTATATGAACACAATGGAGTTGGTCCTGTTGATTTCTACAGTACATAACTCACTGTAAGTACATACTGTACAAACATTGGCTGGCCATTTTCAGTCACTGGCTGAAATTAATTTTCTTTCCAAGAGATTTAACCTCTCTAGTACTATTAGATAAACTATCAGTCAGCTTGGAAGAAAGCCCTAACTTTTAAACTTAAATTGATATGGTTTCTCTGAGAAATGGCTCACCCACATAGGTTGTGCTGCATACAGCATATTGTGGAAGTAGAAAGGCAATATGATTTAGGCACAATTTCCAATGGGATTTTAAATGCTCCCTTTTTGTTTTTACTCCTTTTAAACCTGCTAATCATTTTATTCACTTTTAACACATAAACAATGTGGAGCTTTTATCCTTGCCCAATTAGATGCCCGGCCATAGAAGAGAGGAATTTAAAAAAATATCCTCTCTGCAGATGCCCCTGTGGCTCTGGAAGAATTAAAACAGTGTCACATGTACTTCTGCACTGCTCATTTTATCTTGGAATCCGGAAAAATCTTATTGAACCATATCTACAACTCATTCCAGGATGTTCAGAGTCCTACTATACTCTCCTGCTGTGAGGGCAAAACACAAGCAATCTGGCATGGCCTACTATAAATATTTCGTTCAATGTTGGTAAATTCCGCACAGCCACAGTTAAAATTCATGCAGAAATTGTCTTAATTAATGTCTAACTAGTCTGAACCAGTCTTAGCTTAGTAATTGCAGGATGTTAGTAATTGCAGGATTTTAGTAAGATTTTAAGAATTTTCTAGGTCTGTTTATGTACAGTATATGTTCTCCTGGATATGTACATATATATTTTAAATGTATGTATGTTGGTATTGGTCATTGACCGTAATAAATTCTATTCTATTCTGTTCTGTTCTGTACTAGTGTATTCAAACAGCCAAGTTAGATGGGGGAAGCACAATAAGTCAATGTGTTGCTTGACCAATCAAAGTGACATAAAATGATACATTTTTTCCATTTTTCATTTTATATGTTGAACTGGAAGAAGTTCCCATGAAGCTGGGACATTGGAGTGTCAAGGGATTAAATTCTGATAGATAAAACTTTCAAGGTAGTTTCTCAATTTTATACATTTGTAGCCAATTTATACAATGGGAACAACCAATTTTGTTCCTTTATCCAAGCTGCCATCAAAGCAAAGTTAATTTTGTTTTGCATCTAGCTTTTGTGTTGCTTGAAAATAAATCAAAATGCTCATTTCTTTTGCTACATGAGCAAGTCTTAAACACTGATTTTGCTTGAGTAGTATTTCCGTAACATCATTGCTATCTTTGATCCACCAGCCGGTGGATTGACTGTGGTTGTCGGAACTTACTTCCAGCACAATAATTACAGACCCAAACAAACAAAATCAAAATCATTATCCTGGTAAGGTCTAAATAAATGTCATGCTTAAGCATCCTTTTAGAATCCCTTTGCATAAATAAAAATGACAATGTTCAAGGCTGCAGCAGGGTGTCCTAGGGCACTGAAATGTTCTTGCATTAGTTACTGAATGCTGAAGTTTTGTTCTGCTTTTTACAGAGACTTGTGGGCTTGTGTCATGTAGACAGCAGAGAGGAACTGCTGGCAGTTTGTGCAATATCTTGGAGAATGAGCAGGTGGATGAATCCCTGAAGGTATAACCAATGTGATTGGGTCTATAATCTATAACGGCATTGCTTGAGCAGATATAGGGCCCAGCTGCTTACAAAGCTGGATTTATCACAGGGTTTGATTCCTGCATTTGGGATTCTGTTGGGTGGCCTAGTGAACATGGTAGAAAGTAGGTAAACAGCAGCCTTGTGTTTTCAAGCACAGAGACCCACCATTCCATCTTAATTTCGATATGGATTATGAGATATTATCTGGCCTGCAAAACTTACCAGTAATTCATTCAGTATAGAATCTTCGCTGAACTTCAATGTAGGTTTTGTGGCTGGAATATTAGGCCCACTTTTTGCACTTGCCTGTTTTTTTTTTTAAAAACCCATACCTCCTGATGAATTGGACGAACTAGCAGAGGCTGATGGAAGTCTCAGTGCCACAACATCCCAAGTGATGCACTTTGCCTACTTCTGTAATATATGTGTTGCCAAACTAAGGATTTGGGATTTTCCCTCTCATGGATCAACAAGGCAAGCTTTGCTTTTGCAAAGGTGACCATAAAGGAATGAAGTCTGTAAGAGAGAGCCAATATGATGGATAAAGGCTAAGCATCTTTCTTCCCTGCATAAATGAATTTATTACTTTATTTATTTGTTAGATTTCTATACAGCTCATCTGGAAGCAGGGCCACTTTAGGCAGTTTACAACGAGTTAGAACAGAAATGACATGATACATCTTAACAGTGATGCTAAAAACTAATCAAAATTAAACAACAATTAATTGGACAATTAAAAAATTTATAACAAAATAAGGGATTAAAACAGTGAGGCGGAGGGTGGTAGATCAAAGACATAGATTGTAATTGTGGGGCGCTGCAATTATATTCCTGTCTGAGGGAAAGCATGTGTGAACAACCAGAAAATAGTATTAGCATTTTGAGATAAATATGGAGTTTCTAACAGCAGGTTTGCCTTGTAACATTATTTGATTTGTAGTGTCTCTAGTTATGTATGTATGTATGTATGTATGTATGTATGTATGTATGTATGTATGTATGTATGTATGTATGTATGTATGTATGTGTGTGTGTGTGTGTGTGTGTGTGTTTATTATAACATTATTCTATCTGTAGCGTTTCTCATGTTGTATGTATGTATGTATTTATTCATTGGATTTCTAGACTGCTCATCTGACATCACGGTCTGTAGTGAACCAAAATTACAACCAAGGTGTACAAAACAGACTTTGTATACCTTAGTTCAATCATCAATTTAAATGGAGACTACTGTACAGCCAAAAAATCAGGGTTGAGACTCAGAAGGGCAGCAATGAAGGCATTAGGAAAGATCATCAAGTTTAAGGACTTGTCACTGGAAACCCAAGCCAGGATCAGTCACACTTGGCATTTCAAGTCACCAACTCAACATGTATGGGTGTGAAAGCTGGACAGTAAAAAAAGCTAATAAGAATAAAATGGGTTGTTCTTATTAGCTGGAGGAAAGCTTTGTAGATACAGTGGTACCTTGACTTAACATTAATCCATTCCGAAGGCATCTTCAGATCAAGTCGTAAGTTGAACAGCGGTTCCCCATAGGAATGCATCAAAAATCAATTAATCCATTCTGGAGGTAACTGATTAATAGGTTTTCACTGCATTCCTATGGCAAGGCTGTCCCAATCACCCTCATTCAAAGGCAGCTGAATACTGCTTTCTGCAGCCATGCTAGACAGCTGACTTTGACAGGTCTTCTCACAGGTCATGGGGGTAGGGTGGGGTGTGGAGAGCAGCCTTCGGCTGCCCTTGATTGAGGGAGAAGCCCGGGCACCTTGGAAGGGAAGTGCTTACCTCCAGGTACAAGCTTACCCCTGGGTAAGCGCTTCCTTTCCAAGGTGCCCGCCGGGCTTCTCCCTCAATCAAGGACAGCTGAAGGCTGCTCTCCACACCCCACCCCACCCCCGCGTGACCTGTGAGAAGACCTGTGAGAAGACCTGTTTAAAACAACGGTAATAGAGGCCCAGCACAAGTGCATACCACAAAGAAAGAAGAGCTCATTTAAGTCCAAGAGGACACCAGCATGGTTAACGAGTGGAGTTAGAGAGGCTCTAAAGTGCAAGGAGAGGTCTTTCTGTAAATGGAAATCCTCCCCAAATGAGGAAAATAAAAAGGAACACAAACTCTGGCAAAAGAAATGTAAGAAGATGATAAGGGAGGCAAAGAAAGATTTTGAGGAACGCATGGCTAGCAATATAAAGGGTAATAATAAAAGCTTCTTTAAATATGTTAGAAGTAGAAAACCTGCCAGAGAACCAGTTGGCCCTCTGGATGGTGAGGGAGGAAAAGGGGAGGTTAAGGAGGACTTGGACATTGCAAAGAAATTGAATGAGTTCTTTGCATCTGTCTTCACGACAGAGGACCTTGAGCGGATTCCGCTGCCTGAGCAGCCCCTCTTGACTAAACAATTAAATCAAATACAGGTTAAAAGAGAAGAGGTTTTAGGACTAATCGATAAATTGAGGATTAACAAGTCACCGGGCCCAGATGGGTTATTAGGGAACTGAGAAATGAAATTGCAGATCTCTTAACGGTTATATGCAACTTGTCTCTTAAAACGGCCACAGTGCCGGAGGACTGGAGGATAGCAGATGTCACACCATTTTTTTAAAAAGGAAGGAGGGGGGACCCAGGAAGCTACAGGCCAGTTAGCCTTACATCTGTCCCAGGGAAGATGGTGGAAAGCCTCATCCAACAGAAAATCTTAAAACACATAGAAGAACAAACCTTGCTGAGAGAAAATCAGCATGGCTTCTGTAAGGGTAAATCTTGTCTGACAAATCTTTTAGAATTTTTTGAAAAGGTCAACAGGCATGTGGATTTGGGTGAACTGGTGGTTATGGTCTATCTGGATTTTCAAAAGGCTTTTGACACAGTCCCTCACCAAAGGCTGCTGAGAAAATTGCACAGTCAGGGGATAACAGGGCAGGTCTTCTTATGGATTGAGAACTGGTTGAGATCCAGGAAACAAAGAGTAGGTGTCAATGGGAAATTTTCACAATGGAGATAAGTGAAAAGCGGTGTGCCCCAGGGCTTTGTCCTGGGACCGGTGCTTTTCAATCTGTTCATAAATGACCTGGAGACAGGGATAAACAGTGAGGTGGCCAAGTTTGCAGATGACACAAAACTTTTCTGTGTGGTGAAAACCAGAGAAGATTGTGAAGAGCTCCAGAAGGATCTCTCCAAACAGGGGGAATGGGCTGCGAAATGGTAAATGCCTTTTAATGTAGCCAAATGTAAAGTAATGCATATTGGGGCAAAAAAAAAAAAACCCCACAAAACTTTATATATCATCAACTCATGGGCTCTGAGTTATCCGTGACGGATCAGAAAAGAGATCTTGGTGTGTTGGTGGACAGGTGTCTCCCCAATGTGTGGCAGCATTGAAGAAGGCCAATTCCATGCTAGGGATTATCAAAAAGGGGATTGAAAATAAAACAGCCAGCATTATAATGCCATTATACAAAACAATAGTAAGGCCGCACCTGGAGTATTGTGTATAGAGATGGGCACGACTTAGCGGTATTCCCGTTTCCGTTTCCGTTACTCGTATCCGTTGCTCTACGGAAACGGTAACGGGAATTACTCCGCCAGAATTCGAGCTCGAACCGACGAACAAACAATTTGGTCTGATTTGTCGTGCTCGTTACTTGCACGCGGCGATCGCGCAATGCCAAGCGGCACAGAAAAAAAGTTTTTAAAAGTAAAAAAAAACCGATTCCCGGTCCAAAATGGCGACCGCAATATTTTTTTTGAAATCCTTGCCCAAAACCCCACCAAAGCACCACAGAAACATGTGAAAGTTACCTATTTTAAATGCTTGTTTTTTTACAGCAGCAGCAGTGGGTTTGTATTGCCAAAATACGTCTCCGTTGATTTTATTTTATTTTTTTCTTAATTTATTTTTTTACACCTGCGCAACGATGGGCTGGCCATGGGACGGGGCCATGCAAATTTTCGGAGCCATTCCACCAATCGCATGGACAGGTTTTGACTGACACTTCTGGATGTGCCAGAGGGCATAAAAAGCCGAGGCAGTTCCAGTCCGTCACAGTCTGGGCTTGGATCTTGTGGAGGGTGGTCAGGGCTGGATTGCTGCGCTCAGTCTAGTTTCGATTTCGCGGTCGCGGTCGCGGTCTCGTAGGGCAGGGAGGGAATTGAATTGATATTAATTCGCAAAACATAATAATTTCTTTTATTCCCTGTGGGGAATAGCAACACAGTGTTTATTCTTTTTTTGTTTTCTGCATTTTTGAGGAAGAGTTCCGTTTTTTATTTGCTTATATTTGCTTCAAGGGGGAGGGAAGATTTGAGTGGGAGCGGTAGGGGAAGGGAGGTGCTGCGGATTTATTTTGAAAATATATTATTTTACACTACCATACCATTTCTTTTGTATCCCAATTTTCCACCAAGTTCATTTACTTGCCCAAGGTCCTTTTACCCTGCGCCTACAGCTTTTTTGCTGCTGTTGCGATTGGGGTTTTGGAAGGGAATCCAGCAACCCTATCCTACCCTAGTAGCAGCTTATAGTTTTATTTCATTTATTTTCTATTCTACAGTTTATTAGCAAGTGGCAAGCAACAGCCAAGGTCCAGTACTAGTGCTTAGAAGGGGAGGTTGGAGGCTGTGGATTAAATTATTTTAAAAATATTATACAGAGTACAGACTGAGTAGGCAGAGTCTCCCTCGCCAACCAGTGCACTCAAATTTCTCAAACACATTTGTTGGCAAGAAGGCTAGGGCACCTTCCTCTGTAGAACATTTTACAATTTCATTTTACTTAACACTTACTTATAGATATTCTTTCACTTGTCCAACACCTCATTCATTTTTTTGCAGTCAGGCACTCAAACAAACATTTGTTGAAGGGCAGGCACCCAGCCACCTCTATAGAACTTTTTCTTCAATTACATCTTTGAAGAAGTTACATTCATCTTAGTTACTGTGCATTATTTGTGAAAGTTGGGTGCTGCCAGATTTTGCAAACCCCTTGCTTCTATTAGCTTGGTTTTTGTGCAGTTGTAACTTACATCTGTGAAGAAGTTAAGTTACAGTTCTCCTAATTACACTTGCCCTGTGCATTGTGAAACTTGTTTGCCAGGATTGGCAAACCCCCTTGCTTCTACTAGCTTGGTTTTTGTGCTGTTTTTGTGAGTCAACCTCACTCATTTACTCGCCAGTTTGCCACCAGTCTACATACACAATTACATTTTTGAAGAAGTTACATTTCTCTTTGTTACACTTGCCCTGTGCTGTGCATTGAGAGACTTGGGTGCCAGGATTGGCAAACCCCTTGCTCCTATTACCTTGTTTGTTGTGCTGCTGTTGTGAGTCCATCTCACTCATTTACTTGCCACCACAGTCTACATACACAATCCAATTACAACTGTGAAGAAGTTTCAGTTCTCTTTGTTACATTTGCCCTGTGCAGGGCATTGAGAGACTTGTTTGCCAGGATTGGCAAACCCCTTGCTCCTATTTCCTTGTTTGTTGTGTTGCTGTTGTGTGAGTCCATCTCACTCATTTACTTGCCACCACAGTCTACATACACAATCCAATTACAACTGTGAAGAAGTTACAGTTCTCCTAATTACAGTTGCCCTGTGCTGTGCATTGAGAGACTTGGGTGCCAGGATTGGCAAAACCCCTTGCTCCTATTACCTTGTTTGTTGTGCTGCTGTTGTGAGTCCATCTCACTCATTTACTTGCCACCACAGTTACTACATACACAATTCAATTACAACTGTGAAGAAGTTACAGTTCTCCTAATTTTACAGTTGTCCTGTGTAGGGCATGTGCAGGGCAGAGACTTGGGTGCCAGGATTGGCAAACCCCTTGCTCCTATTACCTTGTTTGTTGTGCTGCTGTTTGTGAGTCCATCTCACTCATTTACTTGCCACCACAGTCTACATACACAATCCAATTACAACTGTGAAGAAGTTACAGTTCTCTTTGTTATACTTGCCCTGTGCAGGAGACTTGGGTGCATTGAGAGACTTGGGTGCCAGGATTGGCAAACCACCCCATACACAATACAATCCTATTTTCCTTGTTATACATTTGTTGTGCTGCTGTTGTGAGTCCATCTCACTCATTTACTTGTTGCCACCACAGTCTACATACACAATCCAATTACAACTGGGAAGAAGTTACAGTTCTCTTTGTTATACTTGCCCTGTGCAGGGCATTGAAAGACTTGGGTGCCAGGATTGGCAAACCCCTAGCTCCTATTTCCTTGTTTGTTGTGCTGCTGTTGTGAGTCCAATCTCACTCATTTACTTGCCACCACAGTCTACATACACAATCCAATTACAACTGTGAAGAAGTTACAGTTCTCTTTGTTATACTTGCCCTGTGCAGGGCATTGAGAGACTTGGGTGCCAGGATTGGCAAACCCCTTGCTCCTATTTCCTTGTTTGTTGTGCTGCTGTTGTGTGAGTCCATCTCACTCATTTACTTGCACAGTTCCTTGGTGCTTTTCTTTACTATCACATTATACATTCCCTGGCCTGAGCCACAAGAAGTGAGAAAAATGAGGAGGGGTCGCACAGCTAGAGGGCAGGGGAGGGGGACCCCTACTAAGATAAATAGGGGCACGTTTCTGAGGGAAGGGACAGGAAGTAGTGCAGAAAGTGATACTGGTGCAACTACCTCCCCGAGTAGCAGTGCCAGTGGCACAAGCAGCACTGTGCCATCGTCTGTCACCGAGGGAAGCATGGATGAGGCGTACAAAATCCCATCTCCGTTACCTGACAGCCCCACCCTTGATCAGCAAGAAGACAAGGGCTCTGATTCTGAAATGGCATCAGAATCAGAATCGGGCTCCTTGTATCTAAACATGCCAGATTCTGAGGACCTGTTGGCAGGGACAGACTTAAGGCAGGCTCCAGGCAGTGACGGAAGGAGCAGCCCTCTTTCCACCCAGAGTACCACCAGTGAGAGCAGTAGTACTACTCTACTTTCCCGGCAGGGCAGAGGCCACACCAGCACCACAGCAGCGGCAGCGGCAGGCAATAACAGAGGGGGCGTTACTTTCTGTAAGCCACGAGGGTGTCTCTGGGAGCATTTTGAGAACAGCCCCCAAGACGCAAGGATGGCGGTGTGCAAGATATGCGGGGTGGTCTTGCGCAGGGGGAATGACCCCAAACACCTCTCCTCAAGTGGGTTGCGCAGCCATCTGATGAGGAAGCACCCTGGGACTCTGCCTGGAACCCTGTCAGGCCCTTGCTCTTCAGGGAGGAAGAGAGGGGAAGAAGGGTTAGAGAAAGAAAAACACAGCTCCGCTAGTGAGAGTGGGAAGAGGCAGGCCACTCTGCAGGAAGTGGGGCTGTTGGGTGGGACTTTTGTCAGCCCGCGAAATAGGGCCAAAGCACAGGAGACCACCACTCGAGTGGTGGGTGAAATGGTGGCCATGAACGGGTTGCCCCTCTCCTTTGTGGAGTCATCAGGCTTCAGGCACCTTATGAAGCACGTGGCACCATGGTACGAGACTCCATCCCAGCGTACCTTCAGCAGGCGGGTGATTCCCTCCCTTTTTGAGTCTGTCAGGGACAGGATCCGGGCCCTGCTGCAGGCGGCCAGAGGGAGGAAGATCCACTTCACTTCCGACCTCTGGACCGGTGGGCACCACGGATACCTCTCACTGATGGCTCATTGGTGGCAACCCAAGGAGGTCCTGGAGCCCCGGTCAGCCCATGAGCAGCTGCAGGGGGAGGCACAAGGCAGCACCCCAAGAGGGTATAGGGTGGTGCTTCTCCAGGCACAAAGCATGGAGGACAACGCCACAGGGATCAACATTGCTGACGTTCTCAAGACAGCAATGCGAGAGTGGGGATTGGGGACAGAGGGACAGGTCAATCGTGGAGTCATGGTTACAGACGCGGGCCGTAACATGACTAACGAGGTTCTTGGGGCAGGGTTCCAGGGCATCGTGTGCGCAGCACACAAACTGCATCTAGTGGTGGGCGATGCCATTGGCCTGGGTGCACCAAAGGACTCCTGGAGTGAGGGGACCAGGGAGACCAGGGCCTTGCTGGACAAGTGTCGGAAGATCGTGGGGCACTTCGCTCGCAGCGTCAAGGCAGCCAGGATGATGCGTGAGAGGCAGGTGGAGACGGGCTGACCGGAGCACGTCCTGATCCAGGACGTGACCACCCGGTGGAACTCCACCCACGAAATGGTCAAGCGTCTGGTGGAGCAGAAGGAAGTGGTGGAATACATCATGTCAACCACCCCAGTCCTGCATGAGGGGAGGGAATTGGACCTTGGTGCTACCAAGTGGCTCACCCTCTCCCAGATGGCGGGTATCCTGCAGCCTTTTGAGGAGACCACCCACATCCTCAGCAGCTACAACGCCAGCCTGGGCCACGTTCTCCCCCTGGTCAATGCCCTTCGCCAATGCCTAGAGACCAGTATCCGGGAAGAAGGCAATCTTCTCCCTAAGAGCAGGGCATTGGCAGACAGGCTGTTGACCGGCGTGGATACCCGCCTTGGCCCACTAAGAAGGGAAAACGTGTACCAGATGGCCTGCCTGTGCGACCCTCGCGTCAAGGGTTCCCTGGCGGCCAGCACTGCCGAACTGAAATCCTGGAAGACGGAGCTATGCCGTCAAGTCAGGGCTCTCTCCGATGAGGGCCAGGCGTTTCAGAGGGCGCACGGAAGCCAGAGCGATGCTGAGGAGGAGTCCTCGCAAGGATCCACATCCCTCTGTACTCCAGGAGCGTTCACCCAGAGACCAGGTTCCGTTCCAGCAGCCAACTACCTGGCCTCTGCCCTAGCCATGGCAGTTTCCTCCTCAGTGGAGGCAAGGGAGGAAGAAGTAGCAGACCCCGCTCAGACCATGGTGAAGGAGTACATGGCCGAGCCCCTCCAACCCCTCAGCTCGGACCCACTGCACTACTGGGCCAGAAAGGCAGACCTCTGGCCCGCTCTTTCAACTCTGGCGTTGGACCTCTTGTCTATCCCACCCACCAGTGTCCAGAGTGAGCGTGTCTTCTCCCACATGGGAGATGTCCTGAGGCCGCGCCGCTGTCGCCTGGACCCGGAGACGGTGGAAAGGTTGACTTTCATCCGCTTCAACCTTTCCACCTTGGGATTACCCCAACACTCCAAGAACTAAGTTGATGCCTGTAACCTAACCTCCTGCCTGCAATCCTGCAAGCCTGCCTGCCTCCCCTTGGCCCTACGAGCCTGCCTGCCTGCCTGCCTGCCTGCCTGGCCCTGTGACTACCTGCCGACTCCAGTGCCTAATGCTTGCAAAACTGCCTGCTTGACTGCCTGCCTGCCTGCCTACCTACCTGTATTCTCTCTCACACACAATTGAAGGGTACTATTAGTGGCCCAATTTTTCTAGCCCTGGCCTGTCTCCAAACCAGGCAGGGCCACTCAAAGTGTCATTGGAAAGGGTCTGTCTGTATTGGCCCAATGTTTCCCCTTTTGCCATGGCTGGTCTGAGAGAGACCCTAATACCTGCCTTCCTTGGTGCTTCACACCGTTCCCTGGGGTTTAGGTGCCAATCTGCTAACAAAATGGTGAGGAAGCACTTTACAACAACCTACCTCAAAGACTGAGAATCAGGGGGCAAGCTCCCCTCCTTACAGCCTTAAAGAAATAGACCCACCCAGTTCTCCTGCTTCCACTCTGTCTCCTTGGTTGCCAAAACCCGGTCTCCTGGGGTGGCGATAGAAACTCTGCCTGCCAAGGCGGAAACAATCCTCCCTACTGGCACTTTGGCTTAGTGCCTTCCCAATCCCTAGCCTTGGAGGATGGTATCCTCTAAGCATGCGCCTAGGCTACACACACATACCTGTAAGCCAGACTAGATGCTTCCCTGCCTGCCCGGCCCTCTGCCAACCTGCCTGCCAGTCAGACTCCACCAGTCCCGGCTTTGAGCATGCCTTCAAGTTGCTTCTCATTCAACCTCCTCCAGTCTGCCCTTCTGGCCTCCCAGTCCCATACTTTGTCGTCTGGGCTGGGCTGTGAACCACTAAGAAGGGCTGTGGAAAGGGAAAGACAGGAGCTCTGCTTCTAGTGGGAAGAGGCAGGCCTCTCTGCAGGAAGTGTCGCTGCCGCTGTGTGGGAGTTTTGTCCGCCTCCGCTACCGCTAATTTTCACTCTGAGCTGCAATGCACTGTGAAGAGAGGGACAAGGAAGCCTCCAGGCTTGGTGCTTGGTGGATACTCTGACGCACACTGACTGTGTGAGTCTGTAATTCACACAGACCTAGCTCTGTCTCCTCCGCTACTCTTTCCACCGGGCTGCCAGCTGTGGCTCACAAAGAAGGGAAACGTCCTTGTTGTGTGT
The DNA here is from genome assembly GCA_037367245.1 of Phrynocephalus guinanensis. Classification (NCBI taxonomy): domain Eukaryota; kingdom Metazoa; phylum Chordata; class Lepidosauria; order Squamata; family Agamidae; genus Phrynocephalus; species Phrynocephalus guinanensis. The sequence goes on from CM074738.1 coordinate 2,930,512, forward strand.
GCGTACTCCTGTCTGAAAGTCCCCTGTGTGGATCTTGGTGCTGTGCTGTGTGACTCATTGTGCGCACACTCAGTGCTTAAACATTTTATAATCATTTCTGCCCTAACCCCGGAACAAAGGCTGCCGGACAAGAAAAGTTACTGGTTGCAAATCTAGGTTGTGATTGATGATGATGATTGAGTTATGGGAACACTCTTCAGGAACAGCTGGTGGTGGGCTTAGGGTTAGGGTTAGGGGGGATGTTTAGGCCTCCGCTACTCTGTCCTCTGGGCTGCACCACACTGTGTCTCACTAAGAAGGGCTGGAGTGGAATGTACTTGCGCGTACCACAGTTCTGCACAATAATCGTTTGTTTCTTAGAAATAGAAGAGCCTTTCAGGAGGAAGTTCCAGGCTTGGCTCTTGGAGTTGTGGAACTGCTGTGATTCACTACGAAGGGCATGGAGATGGAATGCCGGCACGGCAGTTAGGAGCAGTCTACCAGCACACAGCTGGGAAAGAAAGTCAGAAAGCTTGGCTTGCTGTCCTTTTGGAAGCCTGTGTGGTCAAAGACTCAGGCTCACTCTAGCTCTGTGTCTTCTCCCTGCCTGCCTGTCAGGCTCCCCCCACTTCCGGCTTAGAGGAGGCCTTCCAGCCGCTTCTCCTTCACTGGTCCAGTTAGTGCTTCAAGTTCAGCCCTGTCACCACAGCCCTCAACTTGCCCATGCAGCAACCACGGCTGCGCCCGCCTCTTGACAGAAAACCACTTGAAGACCAACTGTAACAGTGCATTCACTCATCAACTATTTTGTTTAGAAGAACTGGTGGACTCTGTCATCCCACATTGGGGGGGGGGGGTTCTTCACGCAGTCTAGGTTGGGAAATCCCTTGGCTGAGGGAGGGGCAATTCAGTGGTTCTCCTTCAACCCCCTCTAGTCTGGCCTTCTGGCCTCCCCTACCCTTCACTCTGGGTTGCACACACTGTGCCTCACAGAGAAGGGCATTGTGCTTGTGTGCTAGAAAACAGCCGTGGGGTGGTCCCGTGATTAGGCAGAACTCATGCGAAAGCACCCTTGGACTCTGCCTGGGACAGTGACAGGACTCTGCAGGAAGGAGTGCCGCAGTGTGGGAGTGTTGTCAGCCTCCGGACCGCCAATTAGTCTTCAGTGGGCTGCCATTGCCATACACTGTGGCTCACAAAGAAGGACAACTTACTGCCGTGCTGGTGGCCCTCTGTCACTGTTACAAATAGGACAGTTTATCAGAAAGTTCAAGGCTTGGCTCTTAGAGTTGTGGGGAATGTGATTCACTACGAAGGGCATGCCACTGGGATGCAATGCACTGACTGTGGCTCTCTGTGAAGGGAAGGAGCAAGGAAGCCTCCAGGCTTGGTTCTCTGTGGGTACTCTGACTCACACAGACAGTGAGCCTGTGGTTCTCAGGCCTACTGTCTTCCGTGGACTGCAAAGCTATGTCACTCACTGAGAAGGGAACATGGCTGTGCTGGCCTGCTAGGAGTTTACCGGGAAAGCAGCACACAGCTATGTAGGAAGACCCTCTGGCTTGCAGTCCTTTTTTCAGAGTGGTCTCAGGCCTCAGAGTCAGACACCATGTGGACTCTGCTTTTCCACTGGGCTGCCAACTGTGGCTCACTAAGAAGGGAAGTCTGCGTAGGCGTACATAACAGATCGTCGGAAAGGTGCAGCCTGGCCCTTGTTGGTGGATGGATACTTGGAGTCACTGACTGTGAGTCTGTGAGGGAAGGGTGACTGTGTTCCATTTGCTGCAACCCATTGTGGCTCACGAAGAAGGGCATTTTCCTGGCGTCCTCCTCAGGCCATTCAGCTACGCTGGGGAGCTGGAGCTTCCTGGCAATGATCCTCCCCTACGGAGGCCCTGTGGCCTCAGACTCAGGCTATGTGGCCTCCTCCAGCCACTCTTTCCTCTTGGATGCAAAACACTGTGGCTCACTAAGAAGGGAAGAGTAGTTGTGTGCAGCACGCACTCCAGTAGTTTCTCTGACAGTTCCAGGCTTGGAGTTGTGTTGGAGCTGGGATTCACTACGAAGGGCATGGTAGTAGTTTGCGGGGAGTTTCTAATTCACACAGACCTAGCTCTGTCTCCTCCGCCACTCTTTCCACTGGGCTGCCAGCTGTGGCTCATAAAGAAGGGAAAAAATGTACCAGTTGCGTGGTGGTGGCACCACCATTTATAAATAGAACAGTTTTCCAAAAGTTCAAGGCTTGGCTGTTGGAGTTGTAGGAGCTGGGATTCACAACGAAGGCCATGGTCGTGGATTGCTGGCCCAGCATTCAATTACTCCAGCTTGTGGCCTCCACCACTCTTTCCTCTGGGATGCAAGACACTGTGGCTCACTAAGAAGGGAAGAGTAGTTGGGTGCCAGCACTCCAGTAGTTTCTCTGACAGTTCCAGGCTTGGCTTTTGGAGTTGTAGGAGCTGGGATTCACAACGAAGGCCATGGTCGTGGATTGCTGGCCCAGCATTCAATTACTCCAGCTTGTGGCCTCCGCCACTCTTTCCTCTGGGATGCAAGACACTGTGCCTCACAACGAAGGGAAGAGGACTTGGGTGCCAGCACTCCATTAGTTTATTGCAAAGTTGCAGGCTTGGCTCTTGGAGTTGTGTGGGAACCAACTGTGATTCACAAAGAAGGGCATGGTAGTAGACTGCCGGGCCGGCAGTTAGCAAGTCTACCAGCACACAGCTGGGGACTTGGGGAGGAAGAGTCAGACTCAGAATGTGGCTTGCTGTCCTTTTTGCAGCCTGTGTGGTGCCAGACCAAACTCAAGGTGATTGGCCTCCTCCGCCAGTCTTTCCTCTGGGCTGCAAGACGCCGTGTTTCACAAGGGGGGGTACTGATTTGAACAGCGTTCGTACGTACAGCACCACCAAGACTTAGTCAAAAAGTGACATGTGGTGGACGGTGGTGCATCGCAGGCAGTGTGGTGCCAGACCAAACTCAAGGTGATTGGCCTCCTTCTCCAGTCTTTCCTCTGGGCTGCAAGACGCCGTGTTTCACACAGAAGGGGGGGTACTGATTTGAACAGCGTTCGTACTACGTACAGCACCACCCAAGAGTTTGTCAGAAAGTGCCATGTGGTGCATCGCAGGCAGTGTGGTGCCAGACCAGACTCAAGGTGATTGGCCTCCTCCGCAACTCAGTCCTCTGGGCTGCAAGACACTGTGACCCAAGGCCAGTGGCATTTAAATTCCTGTCATGCCATTCAGCTCCATCCTTTTTATACTGGAGCTGGCAATGAGCCTGCCGCACTCTGGCTCTGTGCTGTGGTGCTCTCATACTCTGCCTTGTGGCCTGGCCGGAGTGGCCGCCCTTACTCTGGCCTTATGGATGCGTTGACCAGAGATAGTCCTCCTCCTTGTATAGCCTAGTGGGCTGGGCTGTGGGCTGTAAAACTTAAGTCAGAGCAACCCAGAGCCCTATCCCATTCCCATCCCTACCAAAACTATTCCTGGCTGTAGCAGCTACTAGCTAGGTACGTAGCTTAACCACCTCAGGCTCTAACTGCTAATGTTTTTGTTGACCATGACCAAAAGCAGGGTTGCATTGGCTTTGGCTTTATTGCTTGTCCTTTAAGTGTGTGTGACTTTGACTGTGAATGTGAAGTGAAGGCAGAAGGACCTTGGTGATGGGGGGCCAATTTGAGAGGAGTAGAGTAGTAGACCCCTCATCCAGATTTAGGGAGGAACGGAATGTCTGTTTCTCCTGCTGCCTCTGAGAGAGGTGGAGGGGAGATGGGATGGATTCAAAACCAAACAACAAAAAAGTACAACAAACAGGCACGTCAGCCAGACCAAATAGGGTGGCTGGCTGGTTCAGCATCAGCAGATTTGGCACAGCAGACCAAGAGGAAAAAAAAGAAATGCAAATTTTTTCTGCCCCACTTTGTTTGCTTAGGATGCACTAGCCTTGTTGTGCAGCAGCAAGTCCATCATCCAGGCAGGTTTAAACTGTATTTCGCCTGCTCATTTGCAGGACCCGCGCCCACCCGCCCGCGCGCCCGCCCGCGCGCTAGCCACTCCCCCTGCCGCTGCCGCTGCCGCCGCCCACGCATGTACCCCCGCGCCACCGCCGACCGCGCTGCGCCCGCAAGCCGCAAGTCTCGGTCGGACTTCAAAATACGAAAAACGAAAAAATGAACCGACTAATTTTTGCGAATTTTCGCGAAAAACGGAGACGACCCGAAACGACGACCCGAAACGACAACCAAAAGGGAGTTGCTAACGACAAAAAGGGGATCGAAAAAAAACAGCCAACATTTTTTCAAAACAATGCCCATCTCTAATTATTGTGTACAATTCTGGTCACCGCATCTCAAGAAAGACATAGTGGAACTGGAAAAGGTGCAGAAGAGAGCGACTAAAATGATTACTGGGCTGGGTCACCTCGCTTATGAGGAAAGGCTAAAACATTTGGGCCTCTTTAGTCTGGAAAAAAGGCGCCTGAGGGGGGATATGATTGAGACATACAAAATAATGCAGGGCATGAGTAAAGTGGATAGAGGGAAGCTCTTCTCCCTCTCACAAAATACCAGAACTAGGGGACATACACTCAAATTGAGGGCTGGGAGAGTAAGAACTGACAAAAGAAAATATTTTTTCACCCAGTGCGTTGTTAGTCTATGGAATTCCCTGCCACAGGATGTGGTGATGGCATCTGACCTGGATGCCTTCAAAAGGGGATTGGACAGATTCCTGGTGGAAAACTCCATCACAGGTTACAAACCATGATGGAGATTTGTAATCTCCAGGCTTAAAACCAGGGTACTTCAAGGGCCAGATGCAGGGGAGTAGTATCAGGAGATAGATATCTAGTCTCATGCACTTCCAAATGCATCTGGTGGGGCCACTGTGAGATACAGGAAGCTGGACTAGATGGGCCTTTGGCCTGATCCAGCATGGTTCTTCTTATGATCTTATGTTCTTATGACAGCCGAAGACAGCTTTCCGCTTTCCCACCAGACAGCTAACTTTGACAGGTCACCATAAATCAGAGGCACCATGGAACAAAAACAACATAACTGTTCAGAATAGGCTCCATTAGCTATAGGAAGGCCAGATACTTGTTTCAGGCAAGCAGGTTTTTTTTGGGGGGGGGGGTGGATTCTTGAAATGCCATTTTCTGCATAGATTAGGGGTGTCCAAACTTTTCACAAGGAGGCCAAACTTCGGACAAGTCTTTATAACATGCAAGGAGGCAGGGAGGACACTGCAGCAACGGAGCTGGGGGAAGGTTGGCTGGGCAGGTGGCTGGGGGGATGGACAGAGGCAGGAAGGGCATGCAAACCGTAAAACTGGGGAAGGGACAGCTGGCGGGGATGTGTGAGCAGGCTGAGCCGGTGGGGTTGCTGGCCACTCTAAATTTGAAAACGGGCTGCATTTGGCCCCTGGGCCTGACTTTGGACATGCCTGGCATAGATCATCTTGAGACGGTTCTCATAATGATAACCACTAGAGGTCATATTAGTTCAATATACAGTATTGCTGGTGTGACAAAAGAATTATAACTCCAAAGCCAGCTAGAACCAAGGAATATGTTTTGCATTGAAAGAAAGAAAGAAAGAAAGAAAGAAAGAAAGAAAGAAAGAAAGAAAGAAAGAAAGAAAGAAAGAAAGAAAGAAAGAATACTTAGCCCTAGCAGAACTTGGATTAACATTGCTGTGTGATATTTAGTCCGCTCTTGACAAACTACTGATAGAGCTCTGTCCTTCCGGCAGCACTTACTGTAAGTCATGTCATCCAGATGACTGAGAATAACTTGGAGAGAAGTCCGTTATTCAACAAAATCCATTTACCTCTCTTCCAGCTGCGGACAGTTAATTCATCTTGTTATTAACCCACATTAATGGTCTTTGCGAGAAAATGGACTGCCCACAAATGGCTTTGTAAGGGTAATGTTATAGAGCAGGTAAAGTCATTTAAGTACCTGGGTGTTCACTACAACTACAGGCACACCTGGTTCTCCCATCGCAAGTATGTCCTAAATTCTAGCAAGATCTCTGCTAGCGCAATCTCACGCTTCTTTTTTAGCTATAGCAATCGCTATGTACCAGCTTCCCTGACAATATTTAAGGCCAAAACCCTATCTCAAATCTTATATGCATCACCAATTTGGTATAAAGCTATAGATCGCACAGTGGAGAGTATTCAAGCCTCTTTTTTGAGAAGAATCCTAGGCCTCCCTAAATGTGTCCCATACGCCGTTCTTTGCTTAGAAACTGGCATGATAAGGCTGAAGACCTTGGCCAGATTAAGAGCTATTAAATTCTGGCTTGGAATCCTTTACAACCCAGTTCATACCCGTTTATTATATCAACTTTTGATAGATCCTGACCTCCCAGCCGAGATCTCCGATGTTCTTACCACTCTTAAAGTAGCGGGATTGGATATTGAGCAGCTTGGCATGTTAAGTCAATCTGAAGCATATAGGACTATTAAAGACAGGCTATTGAACATCGAATGGCAAGAACTGTGCAGCGAAGCCAATACCACCAGCTCCCCACTTCAATTTAACATCCCAGTCCTACCTGGGAAGCCTGCCTTTTTTCTGACTTACCTAACATGTCCCGAAGCGCGCAGAGCCTATTCACTTGCTAGATGCAACTCCTTCCCCTCGGCACTATTGTCAGGCAGGTTCAATGGAATCCCTTACTCCCAGAGGATCTGTCCATGTCAAACTAATGCCGTTGAAACGCTTGAACACATCTTCTTTCATTGCCCAACTCACGATGCACTTCGTAGGAAATATCTATCCTCGATCCTCGATAGAATGCAAGGGTGGGAAGGCTTGGTTAAGCTTAGGTTCCTTCTCTCTACGCAAGTCACCTCTTATCTGGATGAAGTGGCCTCCTTTGCCTCTGAAATTATAGCAGCACGAGGATCTGGGCCTCCCTATTCCCCATCTCATTGGCTTGAGTAGCTAATGCATATATTAGAATCACCAGTTCCATGTTTGATTACCCTCCTTGCTGACCTCATTTTCTCTTGTTGTGTTGTTTTATTTTATTTTAATGCCAATAAAGGTTGATTTGATTAACCCACAGATCCACAAGAATGGAAAGCATAGTGACTCAGTCTCTGAAATGACTCATAACTACCTGTCTGACCTCTGTCCGTGCTGATTTTAGTTTTTTATGGTGCATTAAAATAGAAATGCACCTATATTATAAAGGGCAGAAAGGAAAGCCAGGATCCAAGTTAGCACAGAGGAGGCATCTTTTCCAGCAAAAAATGGCAATAAATTTTTTCTATATAGAGTGTATTGATATGTGCCTTATAAAACATCTGTGGGCTTTGACTGAAAAATAATACTAAAAGAAGCAAAGTGTGCTGCTTATATACCACCTCATAGCACAGAGCATTTTCTGGGCAGTTTCCAAATACGTTAATTATGCAGGCTACACATTACTGTAATTATGCAAGCTGGGTACTCATTTCACTCAAGGTTGTGGGAACCCATGAAAGGGCCTTCTTGACTGCTGCGCTCAGACTCTGGAACTCCTTCCCACTAGAGGCCAGGACTGCCTCATCTCTGTTGTCCTTCTGGAAACACGCAAAAACCCTTTCTCTTCAGGCAAGCTTTCCCTGAATGATGGACTACCATTATGTGTCTTTTATATGAATCTATAGACTTTGTGTTTATAACTACTTATAACCTTGTAGCTTTAATGTAATGTTGTCTATTAATGCTGTAAGATGTCCCTCAATTCCTTGTTCTCAGTACTTGAACATGTCTTTATTCTAATGGACTGTATATTATCCCTCATTACTGTAAGCCGCCTTGGGTCCTTTTCCAAGGTGAAAGGTGGGGTAAAAATACTTTAAAATAAATAAACAAATAATAAAACTTGAGCCGGCTACCTAGAATTGAACCCTGGGTCAAGAGCACAGTTACAGCTGCACTTTAACCATTGCACCACGAGACTCCTAAATTATGAAGTTCTGCTGTGTTCCAGAATCTTGGAGATTCAGGAGGCTCTTCATTCCCATGCCTGTAGTGGTTGTCCTGTGAATTTGAGGGGAACCTAGATGGTACTGTTGGCATCTCATAGGCAGGAGCGCTCTCTTAAAAGGAAAAGCCTGTCTCTTGAATCAAACACAGTCTTTCCTCAGTGCACATTTGATAGCTCCTTCTCTCCCCTGTTTTTGGTCAACTGGAAGATGGTGAGGCTTTTCTTCATGTCTGATATTTCAGGCACGGGAGCTGTGAAAGCTCGGCATGCCTAGAGACGATCCTCTACTAGTGCTTAAGGGACTCTCTGGGCAATTAACAATTTATTTGTGCAGGCTATACATTACTTCCTGGGCCAAAATTATATGGCAAGTTGAAACTGAGCTGAATTTGCAGCATCTTCTGTCACTGCACATACTGTAATGCAAGCCCTGTTACAGTTTGGAAATGATGCCAATAAGTTATTATAAAATTTGTATATAAAGCATCTTCCTAATAAATGTAATAAATGTAAAAGGTTTGAAATAAAATAAAATGTCTTATGTTTTAGCAAGGTAGACACATGGATGTATCTGTACTAGGGAAAAATTTGCTGTAGAATTACTCACTTCCTACTAGCAAAACTCCAGAGTTTCAGGACTAGTCCTCTCTGCCCACCTTGAGTACATCAGATGCTTGTTTCAATTGCAAACAAATGTTCCATTGAGAGCTACTTCACACTTTACATCTTAAGTGCCCTTCAAAACTGGTGTATAAATGTAAAAAGGCAAGTGTTCTACAAGCATGTGTAATGAACTGTGACTGACATATCACTATGAAGCTCAGCCATTCTGCTTTTATATGTATCTTTTATTGGTATCACCCTGCTACTTTGTCCTGTGTATGTATTGTGTGCTAGCTGCTTGCACAAAGGGACCAAAACAAGTTTGATCACGATGTGCAAGCAGCTAGCAACGTGATGTACAGTATTTAGAGTTCATGAGTTGATCCATGCACTGTCCATTGTGACTAAATTGATAGGAAGAGTTTTCACATGAGCCTAGAAATTATGGAAAATCAAGATACATCTGCTACTGCCATGTTGCCATCCTAGAAAACTATCCATAAGAATACAGTAAATTAAATTGCCTAATCTCATGTATTGGGAGGAAACATGTCCAATTCTGAAGTGGTCTCTCTCTCAAAAGGGTAAGAGATGGGCACGACTTAGCGGTATTCCCGTTTCCGTTTCCGTTACTCGGTTCCGTTACTCTACAGAAACGGTAACGGGAATTACTCCCCCAGACTTCGAGCTCGAACCGACGAACGAACAATTTTGGTCTGATTTGTCGTGCTCGTTACTTGCATCGCGAGATTGCGCGATGCCACACGCGGCACAGAAAAAAAGTTTTTAAAAGTTAAAAAAACCCGGTTCCCGGCCGAAAAGCAGGCGGGAAAATGCCTGCCGTGCCTCAGGGCACCTACCAGAGGGGTTGTTTCTGGAGGTCCCCGGCCTCCCCCCTCATCCCCCGTCCTCGGCTGCTCTGGTGGGACTCGCCGCAGGCTCGCAGCCAGCAAAAAGCCCAGTCTCGCCGGCCGCCGGCCGCCGCAATTAAAGCGCAAGCAAGCGGCACGGACGGCACAGGAAAAAACTTTTAAACTCTCCCCCCACCCATTCCCGGGCCAAAAAAGCAGGCGGAAAAATGCCTGCTTGACTAAGGGCGCAGGGCACCTACCGGAGGGGTGGTTTCTGGAGGGGGGGTCCCGCCTCCCCCCCGTCCTGGGCAGCCGGACTCGCGAGACGCCATCGCCATGCCATGCGGTGCGGGCGGGGGATCCAAAATGGGGCGGCGAACGCAATATTGTTTTTGAAATCGTGGTCCAAAAACACACAAGCACAACAGAAACACGCGAAAATTTATAAACTGCCAGATTTTTCACAGTAGCAGTGGGTTTTTTCTTGCAACAAAATGTCTCTCCTCTCCTCCTCTGTCCTCCATTGATTTTATTTTATTTTATTTTATTTACACCTGCGCAGTACGCAATGATGGGCTGGCCAAGTGGCCAGCCATGTGGGAGTGGACAACCATGCAAATTTCTGGAGCCATCCCACCAGTCGCATGGCCACTTGGCCATGGAGACTTCTGGGATGTGCCAAAAAGCCCCCTAAAACCTGCCCTAGCCCTAACCCTAACCCTTGACTCCGTACCCATACGTCACAGACTGTCTTCTTAGTGGGTCAGAGAGGCACCCAGAGGTGCAACCCACTAGCCCACCGTAACCTTACCCGTCACTAGCCTAACCCTAGCTCTTGCACTAAGCCACCTTAAAGCCAGATCTACTTGCTTGCATTGCACTACACGCAGCAAGTACAATTCCCTTCTGTGTGAGACATGGTGGTGCCAGAGCCTTGTGAAGGGCGGGTATGACCCTATCACTCTCACACTGGTCTCACTGTCTGCACATTATGTTATGCAATATCCATATGGCTATTGCATAGCATTTTGCAGCAGCAGCAGGTGAGGAAGGGAGACCCCCATGTAGAGGGGTGTCTCTTGGAGCCTGCTTCCCCTTCCTAGTGGCAGGAGGCACCCACGGGTGCCTCCAGGAGCCCACTTTCCCTTTATAGCGGGCCAGAGGAGGCACCCACCCCACAGAGGTGCCTCCAGGAGCCCGCTACCCCCCCAAAAAAAACAGTACTAACGACAACGAAAAAACGAAAAAAACGAACCGACTAATTTTTGCGAATTTTCGCGAAAACCGGAAACGACCCGAAATGGGACTGGCCCGACTAACGACAACTCGAAAAATTTTTTTTTCAAGTCGTGCCCATCTCTATAAGCAGGTTAAAACTCCACCTGCTTATAGCTTATGATCCTTTTTTACTGGGAGTCTTCATCTGTCCCACAGAAATAAAGCTTTTGTAGTGGGCAATCAGGTATTCCAAATTAAACCAATAGGCCAGAAAAGATGTTTCCGTCTAATCTAGAAACCCAACTACTGAAAGTAGTAAGAATGCAAGGTCTGAAAGAGAAGGGAGTCCAAGATGGATGGGAGTTCCTTAAAAGCGAGATATCAAAGGCACAACCTAAAACTGTTCCAACAAGAATTAAAAATGGGAGAGGTCTCAATAAACCGCAATGGTTTACTAAAGAACTTTCAACTCAGCTAACTATATATATATATATATATATATATATAACACGTACAAGAAATGGAAAAATGGGGAATGCACCAAAGAGGAATATAAGCAAACAGCTAATATATGCAGGGGAATGGTAAAAAAAAAAAAGCTAAAGCGCAAAATGAGCTTAGACTTGCCAGACAGATTAAAAATAGTGAAAATGGTTTCTTTAGCTATGTCTGCAGCAAAAGGAAAAATAAGGACATGATAGGCTCTCTGCATGGCGATGATCACCAGTTACTAACAGGAGACAAGGAAAAGGCAGAACTACTCAACACCTTCTTTGCCTCAGTTTTCTCCAAAAAGGAAGAAAGAGATCCGCTGGGAGTAAATGAGGTAGTATGGGTAGGTAGAGAGGTAGTACAGCTGGAAACATTAAATGAATTTAAGTCTCCTGGGCCAGATGAATTACACCCAAGGATATTAAAAGAACTGGCAGAGGTAATTTACGAACCATTGGCAATAATCTTTGAGAAGTCCTGGAGAACAGGGAAAGTCCCCATTGATTGGAGGAGGGCTAATGTTGTCCCCATCTTGAAAAAGGGGAAAAAGAGGACCCAAATAATTACCGCCCAGTCAGCTTGACTTCAATTCCTGGAAAGATCCTAGAGCAGATTATTAAACAGTCTGTAATTATTTAACAAACAATACTGTCATTACAAGAAGTCAACACGGGTTTCTTAAAAACAAGAAGTCATGCCAGACTAATTTGATCTCTTTTTTTGATAAAATTACAGGCCTGGTGGATGAGGGGAATGCTGTGGATATTGCTTCTCTGGACTTCAGTAAGGCCTTCGATAAGGTTCCCCATGGTATTTTTGCTAAGAAGTTAGTAGAAAGTGGGATAGATAGTGCTACTGTTAGGTGGATTTGTAATTGGTTGACTGATTGCACCCAAAGGGTGGTCATAAATGGCCTCTCTTCAGCTTGGAGATATGTGACCAGTAGGGTGTCCCAGGGTTCTGTTCTGGGTCCATTGCTGTTCAATATCTTTATTAATGACTTGGAAGAAGGAATAAATTTGCAGATGGTACCAAATTGGGAGGGGCTGCAAAGTCACTAGAAGTTCCTGAGAACCAGAGAACCAGAGAAGATTGTGAAGAGCTCCAGAAGGATCTCTCCAAACTGGGGGAATGGGCTACGAAATGGCAAATGCGTTTTAATGTAGCCAAATGTAAAGTAATGCATATTGGGGCAAAAAATCCAAACTTTATCTATCAACTCATGGGCTCTGAGTTATCCGTGACAAATCAGGAAAGAGATCTTGGTGTGTTGGTGGACAGCTCCATGAAGGTGTCTCCCCAATGTGTGGCAGCGGTGAAGAAGGCCAATTCCATGCTAGGGATTATCAAAAAGGGGATTGAAAATAAAACAGCCAACATTATAATGCCATTATACAAAACAATAGTAAGGCCGCACCTGGAGTATTGTGTACAATTCTGGTCACCACATCTCAAGAAAGACATAGTGGAACTGGAAAAGGTGCAGAAGAGAGCGACTAAAATGATTACTGGGCTGGGGCACCTCCCTTATGAGGAAAGGCTAAAACATTTGGGCCTCTTTAGTCTGGAAAAAAGGTGCCTGAGGGGGGATATGATTGAGACATACAAAATAATGCAGGGCATGAGTAAAGTGGATAGAGGGAAGCTCTTCTCCCTCTCCCAAAATACCAGAACAAGGCGACATACACTCAAATTGAGGGCTGGGAGAGTGAGAACAGACAAAAGAAAATATTTTTTCACCCAGCGCGTTGTTAGTCTATGGAACTCCCTGCCACAGGATGTGGTGATGGCATCTGGCCTGGATGCCTTCAAAAGGGGATTGGACAGATTCCTGGAGGAAAAGTCCATCACAGGTTACAAACCATGATGGAGATGTGTAATCTCCAGGCTTAAAACCAGGTACTTCAAGGGCCAGATGCAGGGGAGTGGTATCAGGAGACAGATATCTAGTCTCATGCACTCCCAAACGCATCTGGTGGGGCCACTGTGAGATACAGGAAGCTGGACTAGATGGGCCTTTGGCCTGATCCAGCATGGCTCTTCTTATGTTCTTATGTTCTTATGTTCCCATGGCACCCCATGGTAATGAACTGAGGATCTGAAAAAACAAATAGTTGCTCTACATAAAGATGACCTAAGCCAGTGGTGGTGAACCTTCAGCACTCCAGATGTTTTGGACCACAACTCCCACAATCCTTTGTCATTGGCAATCTAGGCTCAGAATTCTGGGAGTTGTGGTCCAAAACATCTGGTGTGCTGAAGGTTTGCCACCACTGGCCTAGGCTATAAGCAGGTTGCCAAGACCCTGAAACTGAGCTGCAGCATGGTGGCCAATACCATACAGTGGTTTAACAGGGCAGGTTCCACTCAGTACAGGCCTTGCCATGGTTGCCCAAAGAAGTTGAGTGCCCGTGCTCAGCGTCATATCCAGAGGTTGACTTTGGGAAACAGATGTATGAGTGCTGCCAGCACTGTTGCAGAGGTTGAAGCAGTGGGGAGTCAGCCTGTCAGTGCTCAGACCATACGCTGCACACTGCACCCAATTGGTCTGCAGGGCTGTCATCCCAGAAGGAAGCTTCTTTTAAAGATGATGCAAAAGAAAGCCCACATATGGTTTGCTACAGAGAAGCAAACTAAGGACATGGATTTCTGGAACCATGCCCTGTGGTCTGATGAGACTAAGATATACTTCTTTGGTTCAGATGGTGTCAAGTATGGGTCCTGATTATGGGCTTGGGTCCTGACTATCTGGCAGAGCATATCTCCCTAAGGTCAGAGCTGGCCCGACCCACCCATGCCTCTATGGCTCTCTGGCTCCGGGTGGCCACCCCCAGGGAGGCCCGCAAGGTTGCAACGTGCAATCAGGCCTTTTCGGTGGCCAGCCTGGCTCATTGGAACAAACTGCTGAGTGAGATGTGCCAAGCTCCTTCCCTGGCATCCTTCAAAAAAGCTGTAAAAACCTGGCTATTTAGGGATGCCTTTGGCAATCACTAGGGCATATATTGCCTCTGTTGTTTGCGTTTGTTATCAGTTGCCTTATGCCTCTTGCCAAATACTTCTTTGTTGCTTTGTATTTTGGGTTTTTTTGTGTTATTTTATTATTTTCCTTGGATTTCTTATGTTATGTTACGTAAACCATCCAGAGTTCCCTTCTGGGAAATCGGCGCGGTATACAAATATAAAAATAAATAAATAAATAAGCGTGTGTGGCAGCAACCAGGTGAGGAGTAGAAAGGCAAGTGTGTCGTGCCTACAGTCAAGCAGGTCACAGTCTGGGGCTGCATGAGTGTTGCATGAATTCTGCCAGCACTGGTGAGTGTGAGGAGGATCTCAACCTTCAAAACAGGGAAAAGGAAAAAGAGTGTTCTGTCCACTCTTGATGAGCAATTTGATAGAGGAGGAGGAAAAAAGAGACAAGAGATGTGTGGATGAAGATAAAGGTGGAGACATGACGTATGGTGATAGGAAAGGGTTAACACAGGCTGTTGTAGCAGAGGGGTTTATGGCAATTGACATGGAGGTGGACAAATGGAAAGAGATTTGGGGAAAGAGGGAGGAGCCAAAGTGTGAGACACAGGAAGTGGGGATCCAAGTTGACAGTTGGAATGAATGGTCCAAGGAATGTATGTGTGTTCGTGTGTGTGTGTGTGTGTGTGTGTGTGTGTGTGTGTGTGTGTGTGTGTGTGTGTGTGTGTGTTGTGTCATTACAGTTGTGAGTGTGACCAACTCTTCGTGACCCCATGGTCATATAGTTTTGACAAAATGTCTGTAGTATATATTTAACAGATTTCAAAATGCATTTTGTATAAAATGCCATGTCATGTGCAAGGCAAGGATGTGTATTAAGTCTAGGACATAGGTGCACTGAATAATTAGCACTGCACGGTCAGGATGATTAGCCCAGATGGTACAGCATGATCATGTCACCTCATGTAATATGTGATTGGTCCACACCATGTTGCTTTGTGTATAAAAGTCTCAAACCAATGTTTAATTGGGATTGTCTAGGTGAGGGACAGATCCCGACACGCTGTTATTTTCACTGTGTGTATTGTTTCTTTTCTCTTGCCACGTGTACATATGTAAAATACTGTTTTGTACTCAGCTCTATTGTCTTATTTGTCTCCTATCTCCATAATCACTAAGTGCATTTTATTTTTCCACACCGCTGCTAGTCTCTGCTAGTTCATTTTCCCTGAACATAATTAATCCCTATTAGTCACAATAGGACTATGTCTTAACAGCTCCATGGAGGGGAGAAACCAGGGATATACCCCTTCAAGCAGAGAGAACTGGAACCCATCCCCAGTGGGCCAGACATCCATGTTGTGGGAAGGTTTGTGCTGGACATGGAAGTGTAACAGCCGGGGCATGGGCAGCAACCAGACCAACAGCAGGAAGCCAGGACCATGGTTGATTCAGAGGCATTGTCACGCAAGGGTCAAGAAACACTGAGCAAGTGGTCAGGCCAGTCCAAAATCCAATACCAAAAAAGACAGTCCCACAAAGAGGCAGCAAGCCAACTAGACGGACTTACAGAACAGCAAGATTCATAGCCAGAGCTTCAGAGTCCGAAGTCTCCTGTTGCTGAGGCCAAGAGCAGGGAGGGGCAGCTTCTAGTTTTCAGCTAGTAGCAAGCCCCCCCCAGCTGCACTCCCTGATTCTGTAAAGACTCAGAGCCAAACAGACCCAAACCTGACAGGAAGAGTACACCAACCTGTGACGGGAAAACCGTGGTTTCCGAATTACCCATTTTAAATGGGTCTGAAGAGAATATAACATTTAAGCACAAACCTTTAAATGTTAACCAAATTGAAAATAATATGTTGAATGTTGAAAAACAAAAATCATCTGCCAGTGTTATATTAATTAAAAGTTTAAGTTTTCATACACCTCCTGCTTTGACTGTGTTTAATGAACAGCAACTGCTAAACTGTATGTGTGTGTTGTGTCTTTACAGTCATGACCGACTCTGCGTGACTCCATGTCCATGGAGTTTTCTTGGCAAGAGTACTGGAGTGGCAGTTCCTACTCCAGGTGCCTACAGCACCTGGTATATCCAAACCAACCAGGGCCGACCCTCCTTAGCTTCCGAAATCAAGCAATATCGGATGTGCTTAGGGCATCTAGGCAGCTACCAAACCCATTTGTAGGCAGCTACTGTTCACTGAGGGAACCATGAATGCCAACATATACTGTGACATATTGGAGCAGAGCATGATTCCCTCCCTTATGAGAGAGTGAGAGCAATGACACTAAATATGAGAGTGAGAGCAATAACACTTGCTCGCCCTTCACACCTGAAACCTTGTGACACTAACGGGTCTCATGATACTAGGGAGGGAAAACGGTTACTTGGACCCAATTTGGACATTGTCACTTAAGGGTGTACTCACTTTTGTTGCCAGCAGTTTAGACATTAATGACTGTGAGTTGTGTTATTTGAGGGGACAGCACATTTACACTGTTATACAATGTTATACTCACTGCTTTTCATTGTAGCCAAGTGCATTTCTTCGATGTCACATGAAAAGATATACTAAAATATTTACGAAATCTGAGTGGGTGTACTTGCTTCTGTGATGTACTGTAGGTATTGATAGAGATATAGATAAATCACCTCAAAACTATAATTCTCATGCCAAGATCCTTTTGAGATGGGGGATTCTGGCAATTACAGTTAAATATTCTATATTTACCTTTGGCTCTCTCGAACGTTGATAAATACAAAAGTGGAACAGGTGATACCTTTAGGCTACTATAAAAATAACAAAACATTGCTAATATTTCGAAGGCAAGCCCCCTTCCTCAAGAGCAGTACCAATAGGTAACAACATGGCAAAAGATGAATTTGCCAGGAATTATTTCTTAGGTATTGAGTCCAGGGCAATATGGATGCAGCAGCCGAGAAGGCCCTTTCATGTGTTCCCACAAGATGTACCTGTGAGGGTGGGGGGATGGAGAGAAAGGCCTCTCCTGTTGACCTTAACACCCAAGCCCGTTCATACAGTGAGATTCGATCTTTGAGGTAGCTAGGACCCAGATCGTGCAGTGCTTTGGTGGTTAAGCACTTTGAATTGTGCCCAATAGCTGATTGGGAGCCAGTGGCACTGCTTTAATAGGGGTGTAATGTGATCTCTGTACTTTGCCAGAGTCAGCAATCTGGCTGCTGCATTTTGGACCCACTGAAGTTTCTTGAGACTTTTCGTTGGTAGTTCCAGATAGAGGGCATTACAGTAGTCTTGCCAGGACGTCACCAGGGCATGTGTCACCATGGCCAGAGCTGGTTTCTCAAGAAATGGACGTAACTTGCATACTAACCTTAAGTGTGCAAATGCACTCCTGGCCACAGCCGTGACCTGTGAGAAGACAGCATCCTCTGAAATACTGTAATTGTTTTATACATAGCTGCACCTGCTAGTTGACAAAGCTGCCCCACTATGCCTAATGACAGGACTGGCCCAAATACGAATCCTTCCAAAATGATTGTGGTCAGCTTGCCCTCTAATCTTCATCCCTGCTGTGTGAGGCTTTTTTCTGTGCTTATGTGCGCATGGCATGCACGTGCACAATTCCCGCTACGCAGGTTTCTTCACAGCCATAACAAAAATGGTTGTGTCTGGAAAACCCCTTGAGAACAGCGATGGAGGCATGTGTACGCATGCACCTTAGAGGAAAACTTGCTTGTGGACAATATCATCAGATCTTAGCTCTACTGTGAAAATAGAAACCCTGACATACAGTATTATTTTGACCTCTCTCTCCATTTCTATACCTCTTCCCCTACCCCCCCCCTCATATTCATACATAGTTGTTTTGAATTTCGCTTGAGACAAAAAATTCCTTTTCCAAAATATTCTACATACATGGGAACAACACATTTAAAAATTGATGTTTTTAAAAAACAGGAAAAAAAACGTCAACCCACTTAAAGCATATTTTTGGGAAATAGTTTTCTGAATGACTCAGAGGAGAGAACTGGAGCTTGCTTGAGGGAAGAAGTAACCCCTCCCCCCTCCTTCCTCCTTCCCCTGAGGTGGATTATTCACCATCTTGAAGCAAAACACCATCTCAGAAGTTTCTTTTGATGAATTAACTTTGACTTTTTCTGTTTTCTGGAGAATTTTCGTAGCATGACTCATTGGCTTCTAAAGATTGTTCAGGAAGTACTTTCAAGCCAAGGGCCATCCTCATGACTGCTGATGTTCTATGCTATCACTTGTGGAGAATCCCTTGTTGTTTTTAACAGTGCTTATAGTGACCTTAACAGGGTTTTCAAGGCAAGTCAGATATTTACGGAATGGTTTTACCCATTCCACTCTCCCAGGCAGTGTCCATGGCTGAATGGGGATTCAAACCTTGTTCTCCAGACCCCTAGTCTGTCATTCTATCCTCTACACCACACTGGGAACACAGAAAGTCCCTTGGAGACCCAGAAAGTGTTGTAGTTCCCTTTTCATTTCCAGTGAATTCAGGCTGTGTTTTGCAAGTGGGCAATTTGCAACATAAGGAACTGGAATTTTGTGGCCTTGGTTCATCAACCCTGTTATCTTTCTGTGAGAGAGAGGATGGTGGGCCGTCCGAGATACCCACAATCAAAGAGAGGTAGGGAGAGTCGAAGGAGGATACAGGAAATGAAGAAGGGGAAAAAGAAGAGAAGGGGAAAGAAAAATTGGGGGTGCGTGTTGGGGAGAAAGGGTCAATGGTAGAGGAAGAAGCGGAAGGGTTATGGGCAGTGATTGGTGGAGAGGAAGATTTTGATGAGGACGGGTGGAGGGAGAGTGAGCCAATCATGCCAATGCCCGAGATAGGAATTCAAATGGAGAAGGTGAAGACGGTTGTGGCAGTTGGGGCAGAAGAACCATTTGAGTGGAGGGTGACGGTAACTCCAGCATGGAGTGGGGCCAGCCCGGAGATACAGAAGAGGAATTTCCCCTACTGGGGGATGAAGGAACCTCCCCGATGGGCACGGCATCCATGCTGTGAAACACCCTGTCGTGGGACGGGGAGTTTTCCCGATCCCGTTCCTTTGTTCAAGTTTGGGAGACCATGATAGTGGGAGGAGTTGATGTTCAAGCCAGTTCTAGAGGTGAACCTGTTATCTATAATGTCCCTGTCATTAACTCGGAAGAAGATAAAGCCAAAAACCTGTTTGTTGTTAATACTGTTAATAAAACTTTATTGGAAATTCCGTCACCTCCGTCCATCAATTCAGTCTCAAGAAGGCACAATCACAGAGAGGAAAATGAACCCACTCACACTTTCCTTCCAGGCCGGTTGTAACAACATATGGAAGGCCAATGTCTTCAAGACATTTAATGTAACAGTTGCCTCAACGTGCATCACTCTGCTCGTACTAATGTTGACACTCATTTGCCACTGGTTTTCCCACTCCCCCTAAGTGTCAAGAGATCCCTCTGGAGATCCTCACAATCTCTCTCAGTTTTTACTACCATGTGTAATTTAGTGTCATCGGCAAATTTGACTACCTTGCTATTTATTCCTACTTCTGGATCATTTATGAAGAGGTTGAAAGGCAGGGGTCCCAGTACTGAATCTTGAGGGACCCCACACTTTACCTGCCTCCACTTAGAGAAGAAAGTTTGATTTTTGTATGGCCTGAGCATCCATCTCTACCTATTCACAGTAGGTGCCAGGGCTCATTGGTTCCATGTTTGTGTCTTGCACTTGCTACCATCCATGGTTATCATGCAGAGAAGGGGCAGGATCTGTTATCAGTCATCCCTGAATGTAGGATATGCAACAATGGGCTCAAGTTATGAGAAACCAGCTTTTGGCTGAATGTCAGGAAAAACATCCTAACTGTTAGAGCAGTACAGCAAATGGAGCGAATTACCTCAAGAGGTGGTGAGTGCTCCAACACTACAGGCATTCAAGAGAAATGTAGACAACCATCTTGCAGATACCCTTTGATTCATATTCTGCATCAAGCAGGGACTTGGACTTGGAGGCATAGGCCTCTTCCAACGTCACTATTCTATGATTCTATGAGTACTTGCTTTCCTTGCTTCTGTGACATCACAACGACCAAGCCATCATCTCCAGTTTTGATTCTGAAATCTCAAAGACTGGGATGTTACTGACCTGACAACCCTACTAAAACTTTCATCTGCCCATCACAGTCCCACACTATCAGTAATATTGGAGAGATGTTAGGTTTTTCAGTAATCTATGCTCTGACTACCATTAGAGCTATAGAAAACCAAGTCTTTTACCAACTTAAATTACCAGTCCCCTTAGGTCAGCTCTCTTGACAGTGGCATTAGTTCCTTAAAGTTTGAAACAAGAGTTTTCCTGCCGCTGCTGGGGGATCTCAAGATCTGTGCCTGAGAGTTTTTGTATGTGGATTGTGTTTCTCTACCACCTAGGAATGGCCCTTCTATGATGGGATGTAAGACGAGACCGGAGAATGTACACACAGAAGGTTCAAACGTTCTACTCTGTTGTTTTCCAGCTCGTGACATTGCTCTTTGTACACAAAACAAACAAATGTACCCTTTTAAAATATCTTTATTTAATTTATATGGTATCCTTCCAGTAATAGTTTGGGCTAGGTAACAGTCCACCAAACATGCCCACAGATACCCAGATGTGCAGACACAACTTAAATCCCGGACTACAAGTACAGTATATGAAATCATAGACTGCAACTTTCTAAAACTGTATAGGTACTCAGATATCACAAATTGCAAGTAACTAAAAGAAAAAAAAATTAGAAATGCCCTGGTAAAATATAATAAGGCCTTTAGAAACAAGCAGTAGCCAAAGACCAAAGAAACATTTGCAGAAACCTATTTCTCCCTGGTATGTAAAAGACAAGAGAGTAGGTGACAGCTGGATTTATAACGGAAAGGGGTTCCATAACAACAAAAAACACAACTCACTAACAGGGTGGATTTAGTTTGAATCACATTGTAAATCAAATTGATTTAAATCATGAATTAAATTTAAAACACTGATTATTTAAATTGTCAAAAATCCAATTTTTATAATGTAAATCATATTTTAAATCAAATTGATTTTTAAAATCATCAGTTTTAATCTACTCTTCTCACTTAAGGGAATTGTACCAATTCTATCTGTCACGAAGTTTTAGATACTCTTGTGATAACCTTGGTGCTTTTCGTTCTCCAACAATATATGATGCACCTCTATCTGCCCTTCGAAAACAACTCTGACTCATATCTGAGTCACACAATCAACCAGGCAAACCTTCAGTACATTGCTATTGACCCATTTTGGGAAATATGGAGCTTACGCCTATGCCTCTTTACTCAGAAGAATAGATTCAGTCCTTATGCATAATTACATGGGGGTAAGCCTCAGATGAATACAGTGAATCTCTCTTCGAAACACACATGGGTCATAAATATATTAATACAGTTGTCGTAAGTCCAGGTCACTTGCATTTATGTATGTGAAAAAGCATTTGCAATTGGCTGGTGCTAGATTAATTGCTTCACTGCAGTGAATATTCATTCACTTATAATTTGTTGCATTTATAGAGAGCCAGTGTATAGTTGCAGACAGAGTGTTGTACAGTGGTGCCTTGTGTAAAGGAATTAATTCGTTCCAAATGAAATTATGTTAAGCAAAATTTCCTTTATACAAATTCCCATAGGAATGCATTGAAAACAGAGTAATTCCATTTTTATGTTGTACGGATTCTCCCCATAGGCAATTATGTTAAGCAAATTTCTCCTATCTCCAGAATCTTTTATGTTGTACAAATTTTATGTTATACAAGCTGTTTGTTATACAAGGGTCCACTGTATTAAAATTTAGGTGACTTGGCTTCAAATCCATGATTTGCTATGGAAATCCATGGGGGTGAGGGTAGTATAAGTATAAATAAATACATAAATAAACCACTCCTTGGACAGCTCATGTAGCTCCAAAACCCTACTATTGTCGCCAAAAACCTGGAGTGGCTTGATGGCATATAATATAACAAGTTGTATCTATAACCTGCTTTTCTTTCTTGAGGCAGGGTATGTAGCATTCCATCTCTTCACTTCATCTGTGAGGTAGGTCATGCAGAGAAAGAGATAGCATTGACCCCATACCCAGTGACTTCTGTGGCTGAACAGGAATCAGAACCTGTTTTCCAAGTCTATATCAAGCTCTCTCAGTACTCTGCCATGGAAGATGTCTTCCATAATAGTGTAGTGCACCAACTCTTTCAACAAGAAACACATCTTAGGGCAATGTGTAGTCCTTCGATGCAAGAGCTTCTGGAAAATTGTTCCACATGCTGTCTCTCTCTCTCTCTCTGACACACACACACACACACAAAACACACACATTAAAAGCACCATGTCTACCAAGGAAATGTGTTGCAACTAGGTTCAGAACCCACCCAAAAGAGTACATCTTTTAAGTACATGATGTAGAATGGGTATGCTATTCATAAATCATAGTTTTGTTTCGGCCATCTAAATGACTGGAAGGTTATTCAGTTTCTTGTATAAATAGAAATACCCACTTATCCATTACCGTATACCACAACGAAGCGTTCAAACAGTTGTTAAAATGTATAGGCCGATTCCTGCAATAGATAAATCATATATTTTGCAATTCCAAATATAAAAGAAGATAAATTACTGCAGGATGTGGCTAAAAAGCAAAGTCCCTTTGCTCCATGGGAGAAGGAAAGTGTATAAATGTAAGACTACAGTTCCAAGCATATGTCTTGTGTTAGACAAAGTGGGACTCACAATCAAATATGAATGAGATTGTGCTGGGAGTTACCCAGTTTTTCAAAGTTCTTGCCCTGGATTCTTGATGAGCCTACTGTACCTGTTACTAGCCAGTGTGGCAATAGGTCTTTGTCTTAGTATTTATTTATTTATTTATTTATTTATTTATTTATTTATTTATTTATTTATTTGACTTTTATACCGCCCATCTAGACCAAGGGCTACTCTGGGCGGTTTACAACATGTAACGACAAACAAAGGAATACATTTTAAAAACCAAAATACAAGGTACAAAATGGCTTGATGACTGGAAGTGTCCTCAACTAGCCCTTTTCTAAAGTCAGCCCTGCGAGGAATGAGATAGTCTAAGAAGATACAGTGGTATCTGTATGAGAAACACAACAGACTAGTACACACTACTAGAGAGTTTCCCTTTTAATCACTATGTGGCCTGTATGAGCCAGGCTGATTATGTTTTTAATTCCTGGGATTCATTCCAAAGGACATGTTGATGGAACAAGTGAAGAGTGCAGTGACTATTAATCCCAACTAAGTCTTCACTATTCAGGGGTTTGTTTATTTTTGAGTTCCAGGCACTGGACACAAACAACAGAGGATGGTGCCTGTCTTCACTGAAAGTGGCTGGCTGGCCATGGAAGACAGCCAACTGGACTAGCAGCAAGGTATCTTACTGCACTGACAGGGCAAGTCTGGGGTTCTTACCATCTTATGTTTACTCATTTCCTAACATGGTATCCTGTGGATGTTTTGGTTCACAACTCCTATTATCCCCCAGATCCTATGCTAATTTATATGATGGGACATGTAGTCTAGCACATTGAGAGGTTACCAGGCTGGATAAGGCTGATATGTTATTAGAGTAAGAATGATCACTCTTCCAGACAAGAGGTATATGGTGCTATAGCAACAGTCACCATAGCAACAGATAAAAAATTGCTTGCCAATGAAGTGCAAATACTAAATATGGTTTCAGTGAAAGGTGCAAAGTAGCAATCACCGGACTTTGTTTCATTCAACAAGTTTACACGGTAGACTAGAGATCCTTACATCACTCAGAGGGCTTTTATTGATCTGACAGATATGAAAGCATAGCTTGCAGCGTCAAGAAAGTATTTTTCTACACCAAATAATACCATTATCAAGCGAGTCAAATCCTGCTTTCAATTAAGAAAGGAAAAATCCATTTCATTTTTACATAAACTGAAAGGCCGCAGTATCACCCCACAGAGTAATTGTTGGAACTCTGTTAATTATATCATCCTTAACTAACTTGCTGCTCTCCTGGTGCTTGCTTGCAATTGTGTGAAACATTAAGTAGGTCCTGATTTAGGAAAGGTTCTAGTGCATGTTTAATATTCCCAAATTACAGTGTAATATTAAGTACTCTGTGAAGGGCAGCCATTGTTAGTGCTGGATTGTATTTGTAAAAAAAGTTTTGATTTTTAAATCATAGATTCCGTTGGCTTTGCTTACTGTGCTGTCCAGGTGGAAAAATCACTCATTTGGCCTCAGTATTACCTTTGTACCATTGTGTAAAACCTTTCCTTGCCCCAAAAACCTTGGCTCTCGCGATGAGGAAGGGGACTTTTTCATGTTTAGAAACCTAGAAAATCAGTGGCTTTCAAAGGAAATAATTCAGGTGTGTGTGTGTGTGTGTGTGTGTGTGTGTGTGTGTGTGTGTGTGATGTAGGGAGTATTTGTTTTCTGCAAGAGTGATTACTTGCTGGGATAATTTCCAGTAGAAATGATGCTTTCTAAGCATTCCATTTCCTTTTCTTGCAAGAGTAGCAGTGTGATGCTTGGCTGGAAAGCCATATTCTTGGTTGCATCAATGGAAGCATAGTGTCTGTCTAGATCATGTAAGTGATAGTACCGCTCTATTCAAGTGCTGTGTCCATTTGTGCGCCTCTTTTTAAAAGACTTGACTGGAACGCTAGTAGGAGGGTGACCAGGATGTTAAAGGTCTGACAAGCAGCGGCTTAGGGAGCTCAGAATGTTTAGCCTTTGAAAGCTGAGAGGAAGGCACAGACACAGACCAAAACCTCAGGTGCTTGGCCTCCAAGCCAGTGAAGCCGCAGGATGTGTGCATGTGTGCTGCTACCACTGTTGCTCCTGATGCTGGTGGTGGTGGTGGAGGAGGTGGAGTTGCCGATGGTGTCAGTCGTGTGTGCCCATTCTATAAACTTGGCTGGCTGATTTCAGAAGAGAGACTTATTCTTACAAACATTAATCCTTTTTAAAGCCCAAACAAGCCCTTCAAAGCATTTTAAAGCAACAGAAAAACATTAAATGAGAAAAATTAAACATTAAATATCACAAAGATCTAAACACTGAAATGTTAAAATTATCTCATATACATACAGTATATGTCAAAACATTGAAAGCCAAACAGAATAATAATTTGGTCACAATGTGTTCTCAAAGGCTTTCAGGGCCAGGATTTGAAGGCTGCTGTGGTGGGTTTTTTTTTTTTGGGGGGGGGGGGGTGTTTGCTGCGTTCTGGAGATTTTTTTTTTTTCTTCCTCACATTTCAGCTCTCTGAAGATGCTGGCCACAGAGACTGGTGAAACTTTATTTTAAAAAATAAATTGCACCTAGCTGGAGAATAGTTTGTGTGAAAGGGATCAGGGAGTCTGGGTGGACCACAAATTGAACATGAGTGAGCAGTGTGATGCCGCGGCCAGGAAAGCCAGTGCGATTCTTGGTTGCATCAACGGAAGCATAGTGTCTGTCTAGATCATGTGAAGTGATAGTACCACTCTATTCCGCTCTGGTCAGACCCCATCTGAAGTGCTGTGTCCAATTCTGTGCGCCTCAGTTTTTAAAAAGACATTGACAACCTTGAACGGGTCCATAGGAGGGTGACCAGGATGGTTAAAGGTCTTACAAGCAGCGGCTTAGGGAGCTCAGAATGTTTAGCCTTAAAAAATGAAAGCTGAGAGGGAATATGATAACTATGTTTAAATATTTGAAAGGATGTCATATTGAAGAGGGAACAGGTTTGTTTTCCATGGCTTCAGAGACTAGCACTTGGGGCACTGGTTTCAAACAACAGGAAAAGAGATTCAATTCAAGCATCAGGAAGAACTTCGTGACAGTTAGATCTGTTTGGCAGTGGAATAGGCTGCCATGGAGGGTGGTGGAGTCTCCTTCTTTGGAGTTTTTTAAGCAGAGGCTGGTTGGCCATATGTCAGGAGCAGTGTGATGAGGGTTCCTGCATGGCAGGGGGTTGTACTGGATGGCCCTGGAGGTCTCTTCTGACTCTATGATTCTATGATTTAAAATGAGGCTACCACTCTCTCGTCCCAAGTCTCCAAGCTTATACTACATAAAAGTCAGAAAGGCTATTCAACTAATGCGGGAACTAGCAAGTAGAGTAGATCAACAAATTAATCAAACATGATAAACTTCTGAAAATTTCATTCATTCAGGGACTCTGTTCTAATTGGGGTTAGTAATTGGATTTACACCAAAACATCTTTTCTTAATTAAATACCACCTATCCAGAATGCACAAACTCTGGTTGGAAGACTTCACAGTAGAAGCTTGGCTGATGATTGGTATTCGAAAGCTAAAGTACAGACAGTCAACACAGGGCACCACCTAAGGCCAGACAGTGGGAAAGAGATATTGTTTTGCTCCAGCTCTGCAATCAGGAACAGTACCTTCACTTGAGTGGGAACTGCAGTGCTGAGGAAGTGATCCAAACCATGTGCCATAAGCAACCCATGCCAAGCCAAGCCAACATGTTCATGTCCAATAGAATGCCAAATTGACTGCTGGGTGTTGGTGTGCTTTAACCTTGACTAAACTGCTAATTCCCAGATTTCGGTGCAAAAGAGATTAGAGCAAAGGCTTAACCTGTTGTTAAGCTTAAATATGTCATAAATGTTCTGTGCTGTATATTGTCCCTCATTATTGTCAGCCGCCTTGGGTCCTTTTCCAAGGAGAAAGGTGGGGTAAAAATATTCAAAATAAATAATATATAAATAAATTATCAAGGCAATCATCTTGTTTCCAATAGTGGCTGATAAACAAATGCCCCTGGGAAGTCATCCCCAAGCAGAATAGGAGTGAGACAGAACTTTTGCTCCTTCTAGTGGTGCTCCTTGGCCATGCAGCTTGGCCATGGTCACCTAGGGGGTGGTGAAGCACTCAACTCTATCCACCATAGGCTGGCCCCTCTCAAGAGGAGGCACAGTAAGGATCTGAACTCTCAACCCCTTGATCCACGGCAAGGCAGTCCAACCCACTGAGCCTTACTAGCTGTCCTTGCTACAAATATGTACTGTATATCTGACTGGCATTGCTTAGTCCACAGAGATCTCTTTCCCAACCACATGGGGGCATAGCTGGCTTTTCATAACTCACCTGTCAGGCTTTCAGAAAAGTTGCTAGTTATAACTAGATACCAGTTCTGTATGATGGTGGTGAATAGCTTTGGCTGTATAAGTCCAGAAAAAATAAACATTACACTTAATACATGTAATTTCTCCTATTTGATTTAGCAACTAAACCTACCAATGTATAGTGGATGCTTATTTGTCAACTTTGAGGAATGCAGAGTTGATTCTGAGATATCAGTTCATTAATGACAACAAAGCAGAAGGAGGCCTGGAGTGTGAACACAGATTCTGGAAACCAGATTTTGCTCTTTCGGCATCAGCATCTGATTGCTCCAAAAGACAGCTAATGGCCTTGCTTTCCCTAACTGTAAGGGCTGCTAATAGGGCTAAAGATACCTAATGTGGTGCAGTGAATAGAGTAATGGACTAGACCTCAGGAGGCCTGGGGTTCAAATCCCCACTCAGCCATGGAAGCTCACAGGAGGAGCGGAACTGGTAAAACCCCCCTCTAATATCTCAGTTATCTTGAAAGCTCTATTAGGGTCATTATAAGTCAGTTCCAACTTGACAGCACATAGCATAACATAGCTCATATTACTGTACATACTCGAATATAAGTCTAGTTTTTCAGCCATAATTTTGGGCTGAAAAAACGGACCCTCGATTTATATTCGGGTCAATACTTTTAGCCACTGAGGCAAGTGCTTGCCTCGGTGGCTAAAAGTCATTTTAAACATCACACACCGCTCCCCCAGCTCACAAAGGAGGAGCTGCCAGGCCCTGCTGCATTTCCCACCCTAGATTTATACTCGAGTCAATATGTTTCCCCAGTTTTGAGGGGTTAAATTAGGGGCCTCGACTTATACTTGGTTTGACTTATACTCGAGTATATATGGTACTTAAAAACACCTTAATACCGCTTTTGATACACCCATGAACTGAATACACAGTAGATCCAATATGATTCCATTGAATAAATGTAACAGTTGACTCACCAAATCATGAATGGGAACTGTTAGAGAAAGTTTCTAAATACTGTGGTGTGACAAACCTTAACTGCAGTTTTATTAGCATAAGATAATCTTGACTATAGACATTTTTTTTCTTATCCAAAGTAGTTTTCAGTTTTCATATAAACCTAGTATTACATTCATTTTTTCCAACTCTTATGGTGGTTACTTCATGTCCTTCCTTGTTCCATGACTAGTTTTGTACAGTGACAGCATTGGTCGCAATCACGTGATTTTGTCCCCTTTTAGTCCCTGTTTCCATTTTCTCACAGTCGTGATAACTTGTCTCATGACAACTATTACTTCACGGTCTTGTTCCGTGACAAATTCTGAATTTGTCTTGCTTTCTTAACGCCCTTTTAAAATATCGTAAATAAAACTTTTTCGATATTTCGATTTACTGGTTTTCTGGGATTTACACGTCAATGCTACAGAATTTTCAGTACTTTCTTTAATAAACATTTGCGCTGCATTGTGTTTCCCCGTAGGGGAACTAATGTCGAATGCCACTTCAGCCCCTGACCACTAGGTGGACACTGGTTGTTGCGTGATAGTTGTTACCACATGGTCCCTTGTCTCAGAACAGGAACTGGGAACAAACCATGACAAGAGAATACCCCAACCCAGTGCCAGGTACAGTATTGTCACGCTCTGATCCCGCTCCAGGGACATGGTCGAGACAAATTTCAGCTGTTGAACAACTGACGTAAAGTAAGATTTTTTGTACCGGTCCAAACTGCAACACTTAGAGAGACAAAATCGGATGTGAAGTAACCGCCTATATCTGCCTTGGAAAAAACACTGCACACACTTGATGTAAGGCATGCTGCTGTATTTTATGTCACTAGAACAAGTTCCTTCAGAAAGACCAATAAATATTTCATTTGTTATCAAGGAAACAGAAATGGTAAACAAGTGTCATCACAGAGAGACTTTCTAAATGTGTATTAAAACATTCTCATTGTTATACAAACTAGCTAAATGTCCTTTACCTACTACCTTCAAGGGACTTTTGACTTAAGTTATGGCAGCATCAATAGCCGTTTTGAAAGTGGTTCAGTTACAAGACATATGCAAGGTTGCAACTTGATCCCAACCTTTGCAAACCATTATCAGTTGGATGTGAGAGCCAATCTGGATGGATCATTCAGTTGTGCAATGCTGTCTTCTATGTTTGCCTGACATCTCCCAAGCTGGTAAGTTAGCTTGAGAGTTACCCATATGTGTGAGTCACAAACAGCACCAAAAATGACAGATTACTTACCTGTAACTGTGGTTCTTTGAGCAGTCGTCTGTGAATTCACTCAAAATCTTGTCTGTCACACTGATTCCACTTCAGTGGTGGCATAGGATAGAGGGAAGTGAGGAGCAACCATTGGGTAGAGTCAATGCACAAGCTGAAGAGATGGGTTTAAAGATCAACAATGTCCCTACTCTAAGCATAAAGGTACCCATATGTGTGAATTCACTGATGGCTGCTTGAAAAACCACAGTTGCAGGTGAGTGAAGTAAAGAGGGGATCACTTTTACAACATAAATAATCTGTCCCATGTGGGATCATGGAGACAAGGTTTGTTTATTTGTTTAGCAGCACCAAAAAAGCTGCTATTTGGGTGGGTGGGGGTCAGCAAAGGGGGATTTTTGGACAACAATTTGGAGTCACCAAAACACTGTAGGGTGCACGTACTTTTGGTGCAGGCTTCCATGAAAGCACTTCCTAAGCTGCCAGAGGAACATAACAGGTGCCCCTGATGGACGTGGCTACCGCTGGCAGAACAAAGATTCAGAAAAGAGAGCATTCGACATAACTAACAAAAAGTGCAGGATGCTGTGTACCAGCCAAAGCTCTGAGTTGCCTCTCTGCGTTGCCCACCAGTTACCCTGAATTTTTGCTAGCCTTGAGGATGGGACCCCATACCCTTAACCCTATTAGAGGCCAAGAGAACTCTGTTGACCTTCACCTTTTCTCCTCATCAGGGTAAGATTACTTTAGGTTCCCATGGGAATTTCACCAGCATTTGTGATGCTGTCTTTATTTCCCTTCGCGGCACTGTATGGCTCTTTCAAAATCTTGCTAGACTGAATGTAGCTCTTCCCACCTTTCCATCCAAATTACTCCCTGCTTTTTTTTTAAAAAAAAAGTCTTTAATAGCTAAGCGGCCAATCCAGGAGGCACGTTTTAAGACTTCACTTGGAAGGTTGCTCTCTGTGTTGCAGCACAAGGGGAGGAAAATGTGTGGCCCCGAAGAAAATATAAGGCAGTGATTCACTTGAGAGAGCCGGATGACATAATAAACCCCAAGGACATGATGTGAGTGAATTGCTGTTGCAAGAGGGACTAGCAGGGACAGGGAGGGAACAGAATGTGCTGTTTGTTTTTAGGGGCAAGGTAGGCATGCTCCTTATTGTGCTTTGTTTTCTCGTTTCTTTAATCGGTGGCAAAACATTTTAACATTTTAGACAATAGTGTAAGTAGAAAATACACACAGGAACCCTTGCTTTTGTTGCTGCACACCACCGTCTTCAGCTCTAACCCTTTAACTCTCTTCTCCCTTCCCATCTGCTGCTACACCCCTGCTTTTAAGGGACAGAGGTCAATACAGAGCTCAGAGGGGATATGTTTTTGGACAGGAACTCCCAGTATCCTTCAGCCCAGATGGCCAGTCAGTAGGTTTTCTCAAACTCCAATGGAAACATTGAATTAGGCTGGTAGGTGATCCTGGAGTTCAGTTATGGCAACTGGACTTCTTTTTTGTGGGAACAAATTGTTTCACTACTCATCTCACTCATCTGGCCTCACTGGGATGTCTGAGAATCTCCACAGACACTGGTAGGCAATCTAATTCTGTAGGGCCCCCAATATGAAAACGGAGCCCTTGAGCATGTTTAGAGTGCTTTTCCCATAAAAGGAGGCCAGATGTCGTTGTGTCTCTATGAGCAGCATAATATTCCGTAGTAGTCAAAGCACTTTGAGAACCAGATGGCCTATCATAGTGGCCTCGTGTGCCCTGTTTCATCAAGTTTCCAGTGTGCCCATGAATTAGGCTGGGACTTGAGAAAGCCAGTGATGACCATCAGAATGATCTCATTCTATGAGGGTGGAGCACATCTGATGGCATAAAGGTGATGTTAGTCATTGCTGTAAGAAATGACTAGCATTATGCTGATTAGCGTGACTAGCATGAAAAAGTAAAAGGACTTTTTTTTAAAAAAAAAGTCCACCTAAGCTCACAGTACTGAACAGCTCTATACTACTTTCCTCTCCAGTCTTAGCAACAAATGTATTAAAACCAATTCCCTTATGAAGTGAAAGTAAAGGTGCATCTTAATTTCATCTATTTATTAAGGAAAGTGAATGGATTCAATCTGGAGACTTACATTAATGTTCCTCCAGATTCAATCAGAATCAAGTTAGTTACACTGGTGTTTTTTCTAAAGTCAAGGAAGCTACAGCGTGCAAAGGGAGGGCTCAGCCTTCACACAGTGTGTGTTCCATCCTGATGACAGGGACAGGAGGCGAGGGTGTGGAGGAAGTGGGGACAGACGATTCAAGCCAAGGTCATTTGTAAAGCCACACATTTTATTGGAGAGTCAATCTAGAAAAATTAAAAGGAGGGAAAACATGTCTAGAATTCTTGGCTTTTAAAAGTATAGTACAGTGATGTAAATACATTGAAACACCAATTTAAAATTAACCTCATTGTTAAAATATCCACTTTGCGATGTAACCCCAATCAGATTTGTTTGGCTTGTTAATAATTAACTTAACACATCAACCCTGACCCTC
Source organism: Phrynocephalus guinanensis (assembly GCA_037367245.1). Lineage (NCBI taxonomy): Eukaryota > Metazoa > Chordata > Lepidosauria > Squamata > Agamidae > Phrynocephalus > Phrynocephalus guinanensis. The sequence goes on from CM074738.1 coordinate 2,962,529, forward strand.
TAACGTCTCGTCTTTGCTCATTTAAGTTTCACCATCATTACCCTCACCCTTCCCATCTGCTACAAACAAGAATATGCCTTTTATGGACACAGACTAATAATATTTCTTGCTTGTTCCTGTTTACACAGAGTGGCAGATGTTCTCCTCAGTCTCAGGCAGGAGTCTTCCCCAGCCTTGCCTGGAGGTGTGGGATGGGGTGGCCTTATGTGAAAACTCATGGACTGTGCCACGGAGCTGCAGCCTTTCCCCCCTCTACCTAGAGTGAGAGCCAGTGTGGTTTAGCAGACAGAGAGAGAGATGGACTAGGATTCAGGATACCTGGTTTCAAATCTCCGATTGGCCATGGAAATGCCCTGGGAGGGATGGCAGAAGTAAACCCTTCCCTTAGTTATCTCACATACCTTGACAACACTACTAGGGTTGCTGTATGTTGCACAAGGAAAGGCCTGTAGAGGTCTAACAGAATTTTCATCACCCTCATTGCTTCCCCTAAGAGATGTGACTTGAGGGTGCATCATGCACCCAGAATGGTGAATGTGCTGAGAAGTGTCCAGTTCTGGTCACCACAATACAAACATGACACAGAGGCCCTAGACAAAGTGGAGAGAAGAGCACAAAGATGATAAGAGGACTGGCGGATAAATCATATGAAGATTGACTAAAAGAACTGGGCATGCATAGCTTGATGAAGAGAAGCCTGAGGGGAGACATGATAGCAGTCTTCTAATACCTGAAGGGTTGCCACAGGGAAGAGGGCATTGATTTATTCTCACTTGCACTTGAGGGTAGGACAAGAACCAATGGGTGGAAACCCATCAGAGAGAGAGCCAACCTGGAAATTAGAAATTTCCTGAGAGTGAGAGCCATTAAACAGTGGAACAGCTTGCCTCCTGATGTTGTGGGTGCACCATCACTGGAGGTTTTCAAGAAAAGACTGGACAGCCATCTGTCCGGGATGGTACGAGGTCTCCTGCCTTGGGCAGGGGGGTTGGACTAGACGGCTTCCAAGGCCCCTTCCAACCCTTTTCTGTCCGGGACGGTACCCCTGCCTAAGATCCGCTGGCCCCTTCCAACCCTATGATGATTCTTAAATCTCGGACCCCTAAGATCCGCTGGCCAGAGATCTTCGGGATCTTGGGGGTTTGTCGCTGTTTCTGTGTTTCCACCCCCTCCGCACTCCTGGCCGTTGGCTGCGTGAGGGGAGGGAGAAAAAAAGAAAGAAAAGAATGCCGGCTTACCTCCATTCTGCTGGTCTCGCTCTGTTCCCGTCAACATTCAGATCTCTTAAAGGGGCGGGGGGCAAAAACAACAACAAACAGAAGCCAGGAGAGCCCGGCACTCTCTATGTTAGATCCGCATCAGGGATTTTTCACCCCCGGAGAGCAGGTACCTGAAAAGTGCACTGGGACGCGCCTAGGTGGGCGTGGTCACACTTAATTTTCTGTAAACTCCAGAGCTGGTGGGGAAACAATTTTAAGCTCCGGAGCTGGGAGCCATTTGCAGCGGAGTTTAGGGGTCGTGTGAAAAGGCTCTTAGAAGACCTTCCCTTATAGAATGAAAGAAGCTACCACAATTCAGTGGCAGAGAGCATGCTTTGCATGGAGATGGTTCACTGTTCAGTCTCCAATATTTCCAGGTAGGGTTAGGAAAGACTCCTGCTGCCAGTGCTGGGCTAGATGGATCAATGGTTTGATTCAGTGTATGGCAGTTTCCTAGGTTCCTGTCTCTTTGTTGTTTCTTAAGTAAACAAAAAGTTAGTCTAGTCCTACATCCTCTTTCATTCCAAGCTGCCAAATGATTTTACCCACAGAGGTACCAGGTATATATGTTTTAAAGCGGGGCCAAACAGAGAACAAGATGGCGCCTTGCAGAGGCTGTAACCAGTGTAAGAGCCAGAAGTGAAACAGCCCAATTCTAGTACTATTTCCTGGTATTCACCAAGAGCAGCTTTCTGAATGATGTTGAACTACAGCTTTTTATGAGCCCTAGCCAAGATGGCGTCAAGTGCTGAGACATGTAGTCTAGCAACCCAAAGATCAACTGAGGCTCGGCCCACTAGAATGTCATGGGCACTCTCACTCTGGGTGGCCACGCCCAGGGAGGCGTGTAAATCAATCACTCACAATCACGCCGTCTCTGTGGCTGGTCCCTTGCTGTGGATCCACCTTCTGAGTGAGCTGCGCCTTGCACAGTCCCTGCCCACCTTCAAAAGAGCTCTTAGAACCTTGCTCTTTCGGGAGGCATTTGGCGACCATTAATCTTTTTTCCCCTCCCTTTTTCTGAGCCGCTGTCTTGCCCAAGACTCTGTATTCTTTTGTCTTGTTTTTTAAATTCTTTATCTTTATCTTTATCTTTTTTTTGGTAGTGATGATGTAACGGGATCATTCTTATCCCTTTTTTTAACTGCCTGGAATTCTTTCGGGAAGACAGGCGGTATAAAAATAAATAAATAAATAAATAAATAAATAAATAAATAAATAAATAAATAAATAAATAAAATAACCTCTGGAAGGCCACAGTTTGCCTGCCCCGAAAAGAACGATGTCACCAGCTCCATGACAGAGGAAGATCAAAAACTTAAAAGCTGCTGAAAGCTCTATGAAAATAGACAAGACTCCATTTCCCCTCACCTATTTCCTAGCATGATTTATCCACCAAGGCAGTTTCCACCCCCAAATTGGACTAGAAGCCAGACTGAAACACTTTTCACTTATAAGTTATTACCATCATCCAGGAATACTCAGGCTTGTTCCTCTGGGATTCCCTTCAACAGAAGAAGTAAAAAAAATGCTGAGAACGAGCTACCCCCTCATGCCCTTTCTTTGTCCAGCATGGCTGAGAAAACAATTGGCTCTTGGGCAATGCCTTTATGCACACCTGCACCTATGTGTAAATTGCGCCAAGTGTCACACAGGCAGGATAAGTGCTGCTCTCTGCCCTTGTGTTGACTGACCCTCTACCCACAGAGACCTTGAGCTCAATTAGTTCTGCTGCTAAGAGTTCCATTTTTTTTTTTAAAAAATGGAGAAATTGATTAAATTGATGTGTAGGTTAAATGACTGCCTGCTCTGGTTATGGCACTGAAATCATTTACCCCCTTTTCTTCATTAGACCATTTTTGACCTCTCCTTTTTTTGCTTGCGTATGAACATTGCTGACAGGGTAACTGTGACAGACCATTAGCCTTTTGTCTTGTGTTGAGAGTAAGCTCTTTTCAGGGCAGGCTCAAGAAAATGTTAAAGGATCAATCTGGAATAGAAATCACCCTGACGGCACCACTAAGCGATAAAAGGTTGCCCTCCCATTTGTCAAATGAATTCTGGACCAGCTTGCAAATGGGCAGTACCGAAAAGGCACTTCTGCCACAGCTCCCTGGCTGATATAAATTTGAAGCCATCCAAGCTGCTCACAGATTGCTGCAGCATAATAGCGGGGATTTATGCTAACTAGCTTGTTTGAATGACTGGAGTTGATATGAATCTCACAAGTAACTCTGTAACTATAACTCCCAGCCTCTTGCAGCCAGTACAGCTGCTGCTGCTAGGATAGTGTTGGCGAATCTATGGCACGGGTCCCAAAGGTGGCACACAGAGCCCTTTCTGTGGGCATGCAACATCGCCCCCTCACAGCCACGGCATTTCCCCCTCTGCTCAGAGAACGTCACTACTATCCTCCATGCAGAGAGCTGGGCAAAGGGGAGGCAGCGGTTTGTGGGCTCCTCTTTAGCCCATTTACTCTCCAGCCATGCTGCTTTTGGAATGCCCAGAGTGGTGAGCCTGGAGATTAAACTGGGGCTATGAGCTTTCCTGACAGTGTAGCACCCCATCCGCCTCTCTGCCCAGGGGAAAGAGATGGATGGAGTGCTACTCTTCGGAAAAGCAAGGATCAAAGAGCAGGTTTTGGAAATTCAAAAGCCTGCTATTTGATTCTCACTTTTCTAAAAGGTGCTACTCTTTGGGAAAGTGAGGAGCCAAGAGCAGGTTTTTACATTTCCCATGGCCACAGAGAGGGGGCTTTCCCAAAGGGTAGCACCTGAAGCATTTGTAACCCTGTTCCCACTGTATTCAGGTTAAATTGCCGTATTGGCACTTTGTGAAAAATAAGTGGCTTTTGAATCACAGTTTGGGCACTCAGTTTGTAAAAGGTTCACCACCACCGTGTGAGGAAATCCTGGTCCAAAAATACACTTTAAAAATAATTCAAAAATTTAATTTAATTTATTATTATTATTTTATTGTGCTCTCCCCAGAGACCACTCTGGAATACAAGGAAAGGATTGTGGAGTGAAACAAGGCTTCTGTCTATTCCCTCAAGTTGTTTCTGACAGAGTCCAACCCAAAGCCTCCAGCATGAGATAAATACAAAGGACAGGTCCCATTATCAGATTTCCGGAAGTGTTCCATCTCTGAACACTCGGGTTCTCAGGTTCTAGTTATCATAGCTATTCTGAACATCTGCACCAGATCAGACTAACATCCCAATGTGTTAACGGCCATTGGAAAGCTCACAAGCAGGAGGACATGGAGGCAGTGGCCCTCCTCTGTTTCCTCCCTCAGTAATTGGTACTCAGGAGAATTAGAGTACAGTGGTACCTTGTATAAAGGAATTAATTCGTTCCAAATGAAATTATGTTAATCAAATTTTCCTTTATACAGATTCCCATAGGAATACATTGAAAACGGAGTGATCCCATTTTTATGTTGTACAGATTCTCTCCATAGATGACTATGTTAAACAAATTTTCCCCTATCTCCAGAATTTTTTATGTTGTACAAATTTTATGTTATACAAGCTGTTTGTTATACAAGGGTCCACTGTACAGTTATATTGTGAAAATGAATTGGAAGATGGATTGAGGTTTTTTGAAGAAGGTTTAAAGTCACGTAGTAGTCACGTAGTTTTGTGGTCTCCGTGTATATCCTCTGGGGGGGGGGGAATGTAAACTGTTGCATATCAATCAAGGGAAAGATACCCAGACTTTTAGGGTTTGTGTGCATACCCCCCACTGGCTGCTGTCACTGCTGCTGTGGTTTTATTTTTATATGTATTGTGAGCAGCAGCCAGTGTGGAGATGTGCAGACAAAGTATATATTTTAAAATATATTTCTTTCAAAATATGAGTTAGATCAATATAACAGATAGAAAAAAATAGAACAGATGATATTGCCAAGTTTTCCTGAAGCCTGACACACATGCACAGATACACACACACAGAGAGAGAGGCGCGCGCGCGCGCGCACACACACACACACACACACACACACACACACACACACACACACACACACACACACACACACATGGAGTGGAAAAGAAGAGGGAGCTAGGGAACACTGGCAAGAGGGAAGGCACACAGTGAGGGGCAAAAAGAAATTGATAAAATTGGCAAGGCTTCTAGGCTTGGCAAGGAGGGATTGCTTTTTCCCGCCCAACCTTTCTCTCTCTTATCCAACTGCAAGGTTTTCTACTGCCTGAAACCCATGATCCTGGCATTCATTACTTACTAAACATTAGACACAATTTACACAGACTGAGGTATTTACATGTGCTGAAATGATTCAAAATAATTTGATTTTACAAGTGATTTAAAATAAAGAACCTTCTTGCAGCCTACTGAAATACCTCACTTTCCAATCCAAGACATCCTTCCAAGGTAAAAAAAAAAAATCCATGCTTCCCTGTGCATCATGTAGACAGATTTTTAAGATCAATTTCAAACATGCTAGACTTGGGGAGAGGGAGGGAGGGGTTTCAGCATTTAACTTCACCCTTTCTTTGTACAAGTACTTTGCTTTGGCTCTTGTGTGTGTGTGTTGTGTTGTTACAGTTGTGACCTACCCTTCGTGATTCCATGTCCATGGAGTTTTCGTGGCAGGAATACTGGAGTGCCTTGCCAGTTCCTCCTCCAGTTGCTATCAGCTAATGATAAACCTATCCTCCATGCTAGGTTAAATTGCTGTGGAGTTTAAGAATACATGTGGAAGTTTACATTTTTCTCCTTGCAGTCATTATCTGAACCTAGTGCCACTCAATTCCACGTGATGTCTTTGTGTTTATGAAAGAAATTAAAAACCCACAAAATTTCTCTGGATGCAACTTACTCATCATCTCCCTCCTAGCAATCATTATTCTAAATTTAAAAGCTATAAAACCACTAGCCATTTCTCATAGGGCAGAATGCCCCATTTTCATGACCATCTCCACACAGCTGCATCCTTTATTTTTTATTTTTTTATTAAAAATTAAGAATTACAACAAAGAATCAAAAATACTGTATAAAGAGGAATATATAAAAAGAGAAATTACACGACTAACAAATTAACAACAGAGTTCCATTTAATTCAATAAAACAAATTATGTGCCTTTATATCTCCCATTTGGAGATATAATCCATTTTCTTCCCCTTACTGAATCCCCTTCCCCTTCCAGAAATACATTGCACTCAGTTCCATCCTTTCTGAATTCTGATAGGCGAACCTCTTCCTTGAGAAGGACGTGTTCCATTGCCAAGCACACCTCGATGACTATACTTGCCACAGTAGAACTTCCTTTCTGGAATACCAGGGCGATGGTTCTGTAGCAAGAACGGCTGGCCAAGAAGTACACGCCAATTGCTACTCGTTCTTCGACTGGAACTGCTGACCGCATTACTGTGTCCCTCCTCATCAGATATGGTCGCAGCTTGTCCGCTACCCCAAAAAGTGTTCTCCTTGTCATTCGGAAGTTTTCCAACCATTGTCTGTCGTCCCACAGCTGAAGAACCGTGTCGTTAAACCACTGAGAACGCCCAGGGTAGCACCAGAATAGTTTCTGTCGAGGCGACGACCGTATCCACTGGGAAATGACCCTTATCAAAGTGTTGCAACCAACCATAGTTTCCCTAAACAAATGCATGCGTCGAAGTAAACCGTTTTCTGCTAGAGAAGCATAACGTAGCTATACCGTCTATCAACTTACAGTAACTGCGCAGCAGTGCCACAAAATATGGGATCCTCCGTTTGAATTTCTTTAGCCGGCACTCAGAACGAGAGGGAGCCATGATAGCATGAGATTGATAACGGAGGCGGAAGTGCCTCCGACACTGCTCTAGGGAGAACTCGAATGCCTTTGGAGGAGCCATGGGTCATACAAAAGATATGTTGTGTGCTGGTCCACCTAGCGCCCATGAAGGAGAACAGCATTTTTTATAACGTCGCCAATGGACGGAGCAATACAAATCGTAACTGGAAAACAAATGCTGATACAATTATTCGGCTCTGCAGAAAATGACAGGCGGGTATCGATGCATCGGTACGCCGACGTTTTTTTTTTTTTAAAAAAAAAAAAAGAAGAAACCAGACATTTAAAATAAGCTTCTCAATGCGAAGGGAGCACGTGAAGTAGTACTGGATTCGACCCTAAAACATCGCCCGGTGAGGACAAGAAAATTGGGGTGGGGGCGAATGGAGACCACGTGACCACCACGTGATCGCCTTCGGTTTCACAGTGAAGGCAATCACGCTGCGAAGAGAAGTACTTCGTGAAGTGACGGCCTATATGGAGTTTACACTTAACGATCGTGCCTACCCTTGGTTGAATCAAAATCTTCTGCCTGTTTTGTCTTTACTATGCTGTCTCTGGAATCCTTCATTTTAATCGTCTACTACTGAGTAATTTCCACTTAGTGAATTAGCACTCCTGTCTGTGTGAGGGAGCAAAATCCATCCCATCAATGTTCACCCAGGAAGTCATTAACAGCTCAGAGGCTGAATCTATTATCCCCGGATGACATCCCCCCTCAGTGCAAATCATCCCAGTGCTGCTATAGGACAGAAGTGACCTTGAAGCATTGTAAAAGTCAAAGCAGTTCATGGTTTGAGCTGTCCTTCCTAGGGACTGCTTAGGCTTGGCATTTTCAATTTTCTTACCCAGAACAATGAGCTGGAAGGTCTGCTTGCAAAGTCTTTTCTTTGGTCATCTGCACACAATCCTTCTTTTCTTTTCTTTTCTTTTCTTTTCTTTTCTTCTTTCTTTCTTTCTTTCTTTCTTTCTTTCTTTCTTTCTTTCTTTCTTTCTTTCTTTCTTTCTTTCTTTCTTTCGACCCAGATAGGAAAACTGGAGGAAGCAAGCTAAAAATATAAACCATTGTCATACTCAAATTGTTGCTTGGGAGCCTGAGAGAGTGGTCATTTCTTTGAGCTAATAATGCCCACTGGGCAAAACAGATGGATCCCCTTGGTGGGGCTACAGCAAAGGGGTACGATGGGCGAGTAGATGTCAGCCAGTGCTTGAAAACAATACATCACATGTATCAACATTTCTTGTAACACCCTTTGTAAGGGTAACAAAGGGCCTAATGGTGTTCCTTTTACAAATACACAATTATTAGTGAGAACAATGGCCACAAAAAATTCTTGAGGGCATTCTGGGGGGGGGGACTTTCTTCCAATTTTAGGCCATTTTCATACTTATTGGATGGATTTTTCCCTAAAAAGAAAAGGATCTAAAGCAGGGGTGCCCAAACTTTTTGTAAGGAGGGCCAGACGTGGGGCCGGTTGCTCCCCGACCCTGCCACCCCACTGCAAGCCCCACCCACTGATCCATAAGCCCCACCCACTGACCCCTTGCAACCCCACCCACAGGAAGGAAGGCGGGGACCAAGGGAGGGAGGGAGGAAGGGAGGTGCAAACCAAGAGAGGAAGGAAGGAAGGAATGTGGGGAACAAGGAACGGGGGGGGGGGGGAGGAAGGAAGATGGGGAACAAGGGAGGGAGGGAGGAAAGAACGAAGGTGGGGACCAAAGGAAGCACAGGGAGCCTTGGCCACAGGTCCCCCCTTGGAAGAGGCAATCTGTGCGACCTTGCACCCCCCCAAGCTCCCCAGCGGTGGCGACGGCTTGCCTGCCTGCGCACCCCAAAGCTCCTTGGTGGTGACAGAGGCCCGCTGACCTGCCCACCTCCACACATTTCCCCTGCAGTGCCGGTGGCGGCAGACCGCCCGTCTGCCCTGCCACCAAAGCTTCCCAGCGGTCAGTGTTGGCAGAAGATTTAAAAAAAAACATGGGGTAAAGGAGGGGGAGGGAGGGGCGGGTCAGCCAGCCGCGGGCCACTCAGAATGGCCTGATGGGCCGGATTTGCCCCCCCCCCGGGCCGGACTTTGGGCAGGCCTGATCTAAAGGGTAATATATAACAGATCATATTCAAGTATAACAAGCAAAAATAATGAGTACCGTATGTTTTTCTCTTCTTGATGCATAGCAGTGATGGTAAAAATTGTCAGGTGAACATGATAGCACTGGGGTTTGCAACACAAAATAACCACAAAGACATGACACGTTTGGAATAAACTGGCCACTTTATTGTCTATATCTGCCTATAGCCCTGACACTAGCATGGGGACTGGGTCCCATTCGCCTTTCCATCTGTTGACTGATGGCATTGGCAACCATGGTAACAGACTTGGAAAGAACCATGTCAGTGTAAGCTTCATCGACCGCTAAGAAACAGAAGAGTGCACAACGACCCCAGAGGTGGGCATGGATCTGGTCTTTCTGCCCCTGCTCTCATGAAGGAGGAGCCTCCATGAGAAGGCAATAAACCCATGGGGACCATCCTCCTTCTACCTGGATCTGTCTGCTTGCCTGAAGCTGTCCCCTCGACAGAGCTGTGATGATAGTGTCACAGCAATATTGGCAGGTTGGCTTTGCTGCAGTGTCCTAAATTCTCCCCAGGTGTAAGATGGTGGAAGGCTCTCTCTCCAGTCCACCTGCTATTTACTCCAATAATCAATTTAATAAATTTATCAGCATACACTGCCCTCCCAGTTTATGAATAAAATCCTCTCTACTAGTAGGGTTCAGAGCATCTCCAATCAGCAGCTGGTAAAGCAGGCTTCCCCATGGTGTGCAGGCCGTTTGTTCATCACAAGCCGATCTTTTCTTGCCTTGTGTACTTCTAACATGTCAGTACTCATGTCAAGAACCACTGCCCATTGTGATCCTTGGGATGGAAAATACTTTTGGGATGATGAGGACAATATTATTGCCTGAGCATGCATCTACTACAGTGACACATTGCTGGAAATTTTGTAATACCTGTTGCACACCAAACATAAAGCTTTTTTCTTTAATAACCTTTCCAGCACAAATGTCAAAGCATAGACTCTACTTCTCTGCATGTGAGTAGTGTTATGTGCTATACATGGTTGTGGGGTGGCTGTGCATTCGTATGAATGGTCTGTGCCTGGGTAAGAGAGAATTGGGACCGTCTTGTTCTCTAGCTTCACTCTCTTGGGCCTCACCCTTTGCTCTGAGTCTGAACCAGCAACCTCCTACATTTTGACACTGAGGCAGCAGGAGCCAAAGAAATTCCTTACCTCTGCCATAGAGTGGTTCTCAGTCCCACTGGACATTTTGACTTCGGCACACATAAACCCCAGCTTGAAGAGCCAGTGGACAAGGATTCAGGGACATGGAGTCAACAATATGTGAAGGGCCAAAGGTTGAGACCCACTGGCATAGGAGACATTTAATTTTTTTTTTGGCTTAAGCACATCAGGAAAAGACACATAAGTATTCTATAAAATCTTATACCCAGTGATGCAGAATAAATGCCATTCATGTTGACAAATATCACTGCAAGGAGTAATGTATGCATTTCCACATGCAAGTCCTAGGCACGTTTCCCTTCCCTGAGATTTCTCTTTTCTTTTCAACACCCAAGAGAAATGAAACAATATTAGCTATTCACGCAAAAAGAATTTTAAGAAGGCATAATTTTCTTCAGAATGGCAAGCAAAAACAAAAACAAAAAATCCAGGTCGTGTTTTATGAGAGAGAAAAGAATACCAGAAAATTAAGATTATACCATAATTTTCAGGTCTGTCAGGGATCTCAAAGAGTTGTGTATTTGCCAAAACCACAGTAGACTACAAAAATCTTACGCTCGTGGGGCTTGAAAAATCATATCTGGTGTTTCATAGCTGGGAAGGTCTACATCTGGAAATGGTGTGGAAAGAGGACACTCCACAATTATAAACAATGCTACAACTAATACTTGGGAAATTGTTTCTTAGGTCATCACAAGATACCAACAATAACAACAAGATACTAGCTAGAATCTACAAAACTATGATTTTTCACTTGACAGGATATGTGCCACAAGTTTTTCACACCATGATCTACAGTGCATTGCATCAATCCAACTGTCTCTTTCAACAAAAGAGCATGGTGATTAAAAAGGGGCAGGGGAATAGAGTGAAGTGAAAAAAATAACAGAGAACTATGAAGATGTTAAGTCAAAAATGGACAAATGTGATCTCATGTGGGAAACGGGGGTTGTAACTTACTTGGGTTGAAACAAATTACAACTCACTACCAGAAACTACCCTATTATTGGAAACAGATGGGGAAGCCTTTGAGTGATCACTGCTGATTAATAAGCACAGGTGGTAGTTTTAAGAAAACAATACCAGTACGGTATTTGATCATATATTCCTCTGTATCTTAAGAAATCATCTTTATAGTTTAAAAAGCACATGTACTTGCTACTGTTAATATTTGTTCACTTGTTACATTGATATGCTACCCTTCCTTAAAAGAACAAGCAGTACTCCCGCTTTCCACTTCGCCCTTAGAACACCCCTAGGAGGTAGGTCTGGCTGAGTATAACTGGTCCAAGACACCCCCCCCCCCCCCCGAATTCCATAGTTTAATGAGAACTACAACTTAAATTGCTGAAGCTTAGTACTCTTCTAACCATGAAATCATATTGGCTGTGCATTCTGTTTTAAACAGTGGGGGGCTTTATTTCCACATAGTTTTAGGGGTCAAAGAACAACTGAAAAACACACATACACTGAATGTATTGATAATTCTTTAACATATATACAGTCTGTCATCTTAAGCCAGAGCTCTAGGGAGGAGGACTAATCACCTGTATGGCATAAATAGCACTGGTGCTGGATCCTTTGTCCCTTGCTTGAATGGAGGAAGAACAAACATTGGCAGACAGTGGAAAAGTTGATGTTGTGGTAGGTAAAGAGGTGCACAAAGCTGGCTTTTGAATTATCATTAATTTTCCAAATAATTAAAGTGTAACTCAGTTAAATTATCCTTGTAACTATGGTGGCAATGACGAGGAGGAAGGTGCATGCCAGTCCACAGGAGGTGGCTTGTGACATTCCGATGTGATTTAAAAGCATAAGCATTTTACCATTTCAAAGAACTAGACAAGGATTCATTTTTAAATAACACAGTAGGTACAAATAACTATCTATACATATGTGAAAGCAAGTCATGTTAGAACTTTAATTATAAATAAGTAATTTTTATAGTGACTTCCCAAGGTCTATCTAGTATTCCAGGTAAATAGTTTGGAGGAAAAGGCTTCTTTCTGATAGTGTCCTTTGAGGAATCACATAGCAAAGAAGGCAATGTGTTGCTGATGCTGGTGCAGTCTTTTGTTTTTCAGTTCCCCAGAGTTTACTAAGGGCGTTTATACACGACCCCTAAGCTCCGCTGCAAATGGCTGCAAGCTCCGGACCTTAAAAATGTTCACCCACCAGCTCTGGAGTTTGCAGACAATTAAGTGCGACCCCGCCCACTTTAGCGCGACCCAGTGCACTTTTCTTGTACCTGCTCTTTGATGGTGAAAAATATTTGATGCGGAGAGTGCCTGAGCTCTCCTCGCTTCTTTCTGTTGTTTTTCTTTTGCCTCCGCCCCTTAAAGAGGAACCAGGAAGTAAACGGAGGTCGGAGCAACTTCCACCGGCACTCCGGAGGTAAGAGTGCATTCTTTTCTCCCTGTCTAAGGCTTTTTTCCCTCCCTCCCCTCACGCAAACAGAACAAAGAAGTGCGGAGCGGGTGGGGATGGAGGAACAGCAACGAACCCTCAAGATCTCTGGTCCGAATTTAAGGGACCAGCGGATCTTAGGGGTTGTGTAAAAAGGCCCTAAGAGAGAGTCCGATCAATCTTACTGTTGCTGTGGTCAGATACAAAGTTGGCCCAGATCTGCTAGGGAACTGTGAGATGCGGTGTAGCACTGTTCCAGTGTTGAATTGGAGAATGGCACACATACTCATTCTCCATTCCGCACAGAACATAGTAGATCCATGTTCAAGTACTTGTTAGTTTTTAAAACAGATTCCTTTTCTCTTCCCACCTCTAGTTTACCTATGTCACTGTTACTATGGAAGCAGTGTAAAGTGTGTATGAGTCATCATCACCCTGCCTTAAAAGGACACAGTAGAGCCAGTTACTCTCTCCATGTTAGGAAAGCACTGCTCTTAGAGAAAGGGCCTTTTCACACGACCCCTAAGATCCGCTGGCCACTTAAATTCGGACCAGGGATCTTGGGGGTTCGTTGCTCTTTCTGCGTCCCCACCCCTCTGCACTTCCTTGCTCCTGTCTGCGTGAGGGGAGGGAGGAAAAAAGAGAGGAAAAATGCAGGCTCACCTCCGAAGCTGCCCGGAGCCCCGTTGTTGTCCTGATTCCTTCTCTTCTGTTTGTTTGTTTTTTGCCTCCCGCCCCTTCTCTTAAAGGGGTGGGAGGCAAAAAAAAAAAAAACAGAAGCGAGGAGAGCCCCGCACTCACCAGATTAAATCCGGACCTGGGGATTTTCATCCTCCTAGAGCAGGTACAAGAAAGTGGGCGTGGTCGCACTTGATTTCCTGCAAACTCCGGAGCTGGTGGGGAAACAATTGTAAGCTCCGGAGCTGGCAGCCATTTGCTGCGGAGTTTAGGGGGTCGTGTACAAATACCCAAAGTTGTTGTTTTTCTGAACTTCCAAGACAACAAGAAACATTAGGCCTTTATTCTTTATCATGTTCAGGAAAACAAGTTTGCTGCTCAGATTGGTCTTTGGGGCAAGCTTGTCCTTCTGCTTTGTTAAGGAGAGGACATTGTTGCTTTTTTTTTTAAGCTTTCTGGACCCAAGGCAGACCTGTGAGAAACAGCCCTCTGCTCTTGAGGGCTCTTCTTGCTGCTGTATTTCCTAAAAAAGAGTACCGTCCCTTGAAACCTAGTTGGATCTGACCATAAAGAAGTTTCATTCCTTCCTGTATTTAATAAAAGCAATCTCTTTTAAAAATAAAAATGAAACTGATTAACGAATGAAGGAGAGGCCAAGAATAAAGTCTCTTTCCCACTCTACAATAGCTGTGTTGGAGCTGCTTCATAGGATCCAATCTCATTACAGAGAAGAACCATATGGGTAGTGCAGGGCAGGTATGTCTGTGTGTGTGTGTGTGAGAGAGAGAGGGGGGGATGGGGTGGGGTGAGGGGGGTGGGACTGCTTTCAGAGAAGAACTGATGTAGATACACAGGCTGTGCATATGCAGATTTGCAAATAAAAATCAGGAGAAATGAGCGCTGACAAGTTATTTAGCTATTCCAAGGAGGGAGTGTGAAATGATATTCTTGACAATAGTGAAGACTTCCAGCCTACAGCTCCTGTTTTCCCGCCCAGTACTGATAAGAGCTGCAACCACACAACTGTCATTATTTATCCTGAATCAGTTTCTCTGTGTGTATAAGCTTGGTGCTGTGTACACATATCCTTATTGCATGGTGCGGTCTCTCAAAGCATGAAAGAGATGTTTCAAATGGTTGGCACATATTTACATTTTCTTCAAGCAGCCCAGTAGAAGACCACATCTCTCTAGTCTTAATAAACTGCAAAGCATCCTTTGCTTGAGGGTAGCCAGATGTTTGACAAAAAGAGGTGCATGATTTAAAAAAACAAAACAAGATCTCAATCTGTCTAGGTAGATTTCGTTTAAGCATCAACTAAAGAGTACTACTTGTTTCTTTTAATAAAAGAAAACCATACCCATACCCATGCAATTCTGTGCCCATGTCAACTAGAGGTAAGCTGTTGCTTGGGGAGGGGAGGGTGGAAATCTTGATCCTGATTCATGGAAAGAAACAAGAAATGATGGACATTCACATACATTTGGTGTGCCAGATCACACTGACAAGCTGAGGTCAAAGCTTCACTTATGTTGGGTTTGGTCCAGGAGCATATGAAATACAGATTCTGAAGAGGTCTGCCGCAGGAATCTGCTTGAGAGATTTCAACTGGACCAAGGCCTAGAGGGAGAACCTTTTGCAGGCCACAGTGAGCTTAAGGGGGTTGTTATTTGCCTCTGGCTCTTTGGGTCACTGCTTCCTTCCTTTTCATACTTAACTGACCTCTCACTTTAGTAAGGGGAGCTCCATTCTGTGTCAGCTGCACACGCAGCATACCAAGGGGTGGTGGTGGCAGTCTAATTCTGTTCATGGGGCATTGAATGGCGGAGCCCTGGGCACTCCAGGGAGGTGTCTTACTCACTTGGTAATGCCATGATCCATTTTCCTATTAGTTACAAAGGAGTTATGTAATGAAGTTCAGGAAAGTTCTAATACTCTGCTCACAGCACACATATTATCTGAGTCAAAAATGTGGAAAGGTTTATTTCCTGATCTACAGCTCCCAGGATGGCCATGCTATCTGTATCACTCTGGGAGCTGTGGACCAGAAAACAAAGGGTTCCCTTCCCATCTCCAATTTGATTAGCTTGCGTTACAAACCTGTACTACACATGGAGCTGATTTTCTGAATTAATAGCAGAGGCAGGATCTGGACCTGGGATTTCCTAGTTTAATCTGCACTGCAGCAGTTTTCAATGACATTATGACCTAATCAACCTTTTAGCTGTGTCTGCTAGAATCTATTAGAGCGATCAATATCTATTAGGGAAATGAAAAATATAGGCTGAAATCAATAACATTTTTGCTGAGGACCCCCCATTTAGGAGCAGATAGTATATTGCTTAATGCTCTCACTTTCAGTTTGCTCACCCTCTCTACACATAATGGAATTTTATAGGAGTTTGTAAACTTAAGATCAGCATTGTATCCTATGTGCAGGCATCATTTTTACTATGGCTTAGCACTAATGATTATTCCCCCAAGGCTACATATCAAACTAAGACAAGGGGAAAACATCCAACAGTGCCACTTATGGTTCTCCATTATTTTATTTTACAAGGTGTCTTAGGTCTCCTCGCTAAGGGAATGCACACCTCCCAGTTTGTTAAAAGAATAGTGCCCCTCTTACAGTTCTAAAACCAAGGATGATCCTATGAAAGTGACTACCAATAGACTCAAGAGAGAAGGAATCCGTCTCTTAGGCTGCAATTGCATTTTTAAAAAATGTAATATCTACAACAAGTGAACATTGCAAGTGACAAATGATGTTATTAACTGTAACATGTTACTTTTGACCCCAATACGAGTGCATGGAAACATTTCAAAAATGACATAATGTGTGGAAATGCTAGAACTGGAGAGTGAGGTTTTTCAAGCTTCCAGTTACTTTTTATCGTTAATGTTTTTAGATGGACTTTGAGGGGAATTGTTCATATTTTATGCCATCAATACAGTTATCAATACAGTACTTATTTCTCCCCACTAATATAATGAAAAGTAATGAATAGCCCCAAGGAAAATGTAAGGAATTATTGTGAGTGTGTGGAAAGATGGGGATATCCACCTAAACTAATGTACCTTGGTTATGGCAACATGGTGTTTCATCATCCCAAGAAGAAGGGCCCAGGGCTGCAACTGGGGAGGAGGGGCAAGGGGGCATATGTCTCATGCTGGAGAATGGAGGCTCTGCCAAGAAGTTTGAAAGTGCCCAGTTCTCATCAGAATGCAGAATTCTTAAGAGAGAGAGATAGGTTATGGGTGCCACTACAGGTTTCGTTGGTGGACAAAGGGTGAGGGGAAGAGTCACATTATTGTTCAGAAGTTTCATCTTGAATATATTCAGAATTAATATGAATAATATAGAAGAGAGTATTTCAGTAGCTGTTGCTGTACTTGTGTTTTCTGAGGAACACGTCTGATCCAACAGACACGTAAAGTATATCTGCATTTCAAATGTACAGTAAATTATCTGAACAGTCATTTTGATTGCCCAGGGAAATTTATGAGCTGATCAATCAAAGCATCATAAAAAGGGGCACACTTTCCACTATTGAAACTCTTGAGATAAAATGTGACATGTAGCCAAAACTTCTGAAGCCGTGAGCCCAGAACATAAGGTTATATGACTGTCATATCTATCTACCCATGGGCCCATGAGGACGTGTGGCTACAGAGAATGAAGCAAGTGGCAATGGTTTGCTCATGGAGAAATAAACTATCAGGCTGTGAATAATTTCAGCTATCAGTCTGCAAAGTAACAATAGCATTGTTGACCCAAGTGACAAACTGTAGGAATCAATGTAAGATTTCATCCTTGGGAATGAATTAGAAACCCTTGGTTGATGTTCAGTCTGTTTGAATCTCCAGGATCAGTGCATATCTTATCTTAACTTTTTCTTCATCGAGTTTAAGCTTATAATGTCTCTCCGCACCCCCCCCCAAATGGTCCCTCAAAGAATGTCCAGGTAGACTGAAATGTTCTGAATCAGTTTTGTGTGTGTTGCTATTCATGATGTCAGATTTATATCCATGAATTATTTTAGCGCAGAGATTGTCCTGTTTTTCCTATGCAGAATGCATTGCAGAGGCGCCTTGTTGACAAGGGATGGCATAGACCACATGAGCAGAGGAGCATGGAAACACACCTCTGACATTATATATTATGTTGTTGGGGCTTGTAATTGTGCGCCAGGGTCGGTGTGAGGACAGAGATGGCATTTGAGTCCCCATCTTTGTATCAGTGTTGTGTGGTCTGTTGTGTGTCAGTAATTGGTTGAGACTGAGGGACTGACTGTAAGCAGGTATAGATCTGTCACCAAGGGCCAAGGAAACTGGAGTGTTCTTGTTAAGAATGGATTGCTTAGGATGCACATGAGTGGTCTCAGTTAGGGGCTGAAGGCAACAGCTAGTAGTCTCAAGTCATTTTCCTTTCCAGAGCTGTCCGGCAGCAATTTGTCCTTTCACAATAGTGGGTGGGTACCATAGTCTGAGAAATGGCAATTATAGATCCATGGCAGGGCAAGTATCACATGAGAGACATGGAGAAGTTTCACAGAAATAGTGACTAGAAATAAGAGTTAAGCATTTCTCACTGGGGGTGGGGGGCATTCATGTGGTAGCATATTACTGTAAGTAGTTTGGCCCATAAACCACAGGATAGATCAGGAATAAAAACACTGTTGCCTCCCTCCATTCAGCTACCTTCCCTCCATTCCACTTTCCTTCCCTGTACAAACAAACACCAGTTGTAATGCTCTATTTCCTCAGTGGAACCAGGGCAAGGCAACAGCAGGAGCAACGGAGAACTAAAAGGTGGGTGAGGTCTTCAGACTTGCCCAAAACAATTCTGTCTTCTGGTGGAATGTAGCAATAACAATACATTAATGTATTCCTTCTTCCTACACTCTTCGTACCCCAGAAGTTTTTTCTCAAAGCTTGGAAACATTATTTTGTTAGACTATGGTTCCTGTCACTCCCTGCCCACTACAGACAATGAGCATGTTGTCTGTGGAATTCTGGGAGCTGTAGTCCAGAACCATGCTGATTGCTGAATTTGGGGAGCTGTAGTCCAAAAAAAAAAAAACAACTCTGGGTTTACCGTTGTTGTGCTCTAGCATCCGAGGGCAACGGGGCCACAAAATGTGATGGGAGTGAACCTGTAGGCGTGGCAATATAGAAGGACCTTGGATGTGCTTATTAAAGATTTCAGAAAGCAACTTAAAAAGATATCCAAAATGAACATTTAAAAATACACTCCTTCTTCTCTTCAACAAGACAATACTGTTCCTTGTCTTAGGTGAGCAAGTTCACTTATTATGATGATTTTGTCTGGCACTTAACATTAGACTTTGTTTCTGCAGCCCTTACACAACTCCAGCTTTCTGTCTATTTCGTTTTGGTTTAAAATGATGACTCAGGGAACAAAGCAATTTAAAACTCAGATCCCTGTGGATGCCTTCCTACTTTATATGCACCACTATTGCCTTTTTGGTTAAGAAAGTGACTGAAGGCGTAATTAGGAATAATGATCCCTTTGTTCCCCAGTAATTGACTCAAATGCACATTTAGCAAGATATTAGCAAGATTCTATAGTGTCTGGGAAGAGCATTTTGTTTTCGTATTGTACAGGCACTATCTGAGAAAGAGGTCTGATGATCAACCATCTTTTCTGTGGTCTCTCTCTATATTCTACTTATTCTTTATGGACTTCTTCCCGTAAAAAATATAAGACCTGTTGCATTAGGTCAGCTTTTAAAACCAGAATCGTACTAGTATCCAATCTCAGAGGTTCTCATTGTACAGTAGTGGGTAGTGAAAATGCTTGCTGCTAAGAAATGTCCAAGAATCAAAAACAAGTAGAATGCAACATCCCAGGAGATATCAAGTTTAATTGTATGTTGACAGGTCTTAGTTATGGCATAGTTACTGTTAAACCCACAAAGAGCAGTTCAATATCATAGAGAGTGTGTGCCTATGTAAGGCCTGCATAACTTCTACAGCCAAGTGTAGAATAGATGTCCACTAGGTGTTGTTATGCAGTTGGTCACATGTCCAGGAACATGTGACAGAGAGAGGCTGTGAGACTTCATCAATTAGCTGTATTTCGCTGCAGCAACTTACACAAAATATATGCAAATATCAATAAGATTCTGGCCAGTGAGAATAATGTGGAGAGAAATCTATATTCCACAGATGAATGCAACACATGCGTGGTTGCTAAAATCTGAGGCACCCTCCACCGCAGCACTGGATGTTCCCAATTATCTCACAGATACTGCTATCTCACCTGGGGAAGATCCTGATCTTCTGAAGGTCCGGCTTTCCCTCTTCCTCCCGTCATGTGACTGAATATGTGGGATAGCAGTTCCCACATACAAAGCTGTTTTTTTATTATTATTTTAAAGCGCAGTTCAGCCCCATGGCCAGTAGGTGGCGCTAGCATTTTAAAAAAGGACCAGCTGGCTGGCAGAAATTAAAGCAAAGGGCACCCGATGGAGCTTCCTGGTGCTCTTAAGGTGGGGGGAAATTAAAAAATAAATAAAAAAACAGTGCTGATTGGCCACAGGAACAGCCAGTCGGCACTATGAGAAAAGAAAAAGAAGAAACCCGGATCATCTGGTGGTCCTACATCTGCCTCCTTAAAAGGTAGATTTTTTAAGCGAGGCAAAAAATTCCCTACCTGTCCGGTAAATCTTGGAAACCTCGCTTAAGGGGGCATTACCGGGTTTTCTTTTTTCTTCTTTTTTTCAAAAATTCCGGTGGCCATGGGGATGGCATTTTGGGACATGGTTTATCTACTAATTTAAACTGCATTTAAAGGGACGTGGGATATGCTTGGAGATCTCCTCTCAGTTAAGTGGGAGAAAGATATTCTGGAGATCTCTCTGTGCCACTGGTGGCCTGAGTAAATAGCGGGTTGTATCTCACGCTCAAAGGAGAGGAATGCCCCTTGCTAAGTCCTTGAGTCACCTATGATCCTAGGATAAGAGGAAATCGGTTGTTGGGAAAGTCTCACCTGAATTCTGATGATTCCAAAGGGCATGGAGTCAAGAACTGCATTAGTTCTAAGTGAGTGTGAGTTAGCTCTAGTTCTCTCCTGAGTGTGAGTATCTGGGACTGAAGAGGGAAAACATAATCCATGAGTTGCATACAGAGCAATGGGGGCATTTATGTGGCTTCCCAGGCTATTCCAGAGGTTCCCAATGTCCTACTGACAAGATAAAATAAAATAAGGGGGGGTGGGCAACCTGAAACAACCATCAATTAGCATAAGTATTGGATGTTTACCTGAAAATGTACGGTAGTTGCTTGAAATAAGCAACAGGAAGTAATGTTCTTTTCCTGAAGATTTATTAAGGAGAATGAGGCGGGGGGGCAGCTGCTGCTATGGAAGATGGGAAGCAAAACCAGAGTTTCATCTTTATTTCATTGGGGCTTGAGCAAGCGAATGGCCCTGCAGCAGAATGTATCTTGCAACCGAAATAACTGGCACAAATGAATGCTTGTGGTTGACGAATGAACCTTCAAAGCACTGCTGGCTTCAGCTTCAGGCTTCAGCTCATTTTCTGAAGAGCCTGGCAGAAATTTTGTAAGGTTTCCTTGAAAGAATTCAGCAAGGTCGATCCGAGTTCATTGCCTGTTTCTTGGATAGCAGCATCATAGCCTCCATAAAGGGGTGTACAGGCCCTGATGTCCTCCCGTTTTGCCCGACTTAAAATCATGTCAAGTTCCTCCACTATTCTTTCATATTTCTGATGGTCATATTTTGAAAGATTTGCTTCATCAATAGGGTAACCCATGTCGTGTGTATAGCAGTCTTTGGGAACGGGGAATTCAATGTATTTCAACTTGGGAAAATCTGTGAAAACATTGAACAGGCATTTCAGGGCTCGAGAAGTCAGAGGATTTCCAAGGAACTTCAGCTCCTCTAGTTTTCGACAAGGAACTAGCCCCAAAATCAGCATGTTCGTATGAGTGTCTTGAATGTTGCATTCCTCAAGAGTGAGGCTCCTCAGTGTGTGAGATGAATGGTTGAGAAGTTTGAAGAAGGTGGATGGGTATAGCTCAGCCACGTCGTGTCCACTGATATCCAGAACTTCCAGGTGGTTGGAATGGAGGCTATTGGCTAAATATGCCATGTCCACGTGGTTTAAGGAGCAGTTCGAAACATCAAGCACTTTCAGTGGGGACTTCAGTGGGCTGGAGTATGAATTAAAAACAAGGTATATAATCTCACAATTACATTTGCACCACATCGTTATCAAATAAACATTGCATGCCAGTATAGCATTATAAGTGGAGGAAAATGTATCAACCAGACGGCTGACTGGGGCATGTTATAGAGATCACATTATACCCTTATTAAAGCAGCCCCAGCGGCTGCCAATCAGCTATTGGGCACAATTCAAAGTTCTGGTTTTAACCTGCGAAGCACAAAATTTCCTAGGTCCAAGCTACTTCAAAGATCGAATCTCACAGTATGAACCGGCTTGGGTGCTAAGGTCATCAGGAGAGGCCTTTCTCTCCATCCCACTTCCTTCACAGGTGCATCTCATAAGAATGCATGAAAGGTCCTTCTCTGTTGCTGCTCCCAGACTTTGGAACTCCCTCCTGCTAGAGGCCAGGACTGCCTCATCTTGGCTGCCTTTCTGGGAGCAGGCCAAGACCTTCCTCTTCAGGCAAGCTTTCCCTGAATGAGGGACTTCCTACTATGTAGGATTTAAGTAATCATATTATTTCTAGAACTTGGAAACATGTTGAATTTAACAGTTCATTTCCAATCTGTCAAGGCAAAAAGGAGTTGAGCCATGTGGCGATCACAAAACACAATTGCAAAAATAGGTTACAGGTGAAGGTATCGCCTGTAACCTATTTTTCCAATCTATGTAAATATTATCAAATAAAAATAATATGATAGTTGCAAAGAATAAGACATCCAAGAGGACAGCAGTAAAATCACAGTCCTCCCAATCACACTTATAAAAATGGGGAAGACCCTGATTTACAATATCATGAATCACTAAGGTCTACTATGTAGTCAAGGTTCACAAAAAAGATGAATTTCCACCTCTTCTCTAATTATCTTCTCTACTTCAACAGAAAACTACACATATCAAAGTCTGACCTCCTGAGAGGAAACACTCCTTTTATAACTCTGTATTAGAGATGGGCCTGAAACAAAAAACAAAATGCTGCTTTGTCATTTCATTACGTAACGAATTACTTTGTTAGGTAACAAAATGGTAGGACGCATTTCGTTTCATTTCATAACAAAACACCATTTCCCCCTCTAGAATGAAACTATGCATCCTAGAGGAAATGGCAGGGGAGCTTCCTCAAGCAATTCCCCATAAGCCCCTGAAATTTGGAAAAATTTCGGAGTTAGGGGACTGACTTATGAAGTTCCAAAGGGGATGCCCCTAGGAAAAAATCTTTCTAATTGGAATCAGAACTTCAGAAACCAAGCCACAGACAAGCGATTAGTGTCGCCATGGCTTGGCTTCAAATTTCAATTAGAAAGACTTTTTCCTAGGGGCACCCCCTTTGGAGCTTCATAACTCAGCCCCCTGAACTTCAAACCTCTCCAAATTTCAAGGGCTTATCTAGAATCACTTGAGGAAGCTCCCCTGCCATTTTCATCCATTAGGATCCAGGGGAGCATAGTATATCATTTCGATTTGTTTTGTTTCATAACAACATTACTTTAAAAAATTGTTACAAACGAAATGAAACAAAACTACTAAAGAAACAAAACACTATTTTTCTGTTTCATGCCCATATCTTCACATTAACAAGACCGTTTGGTCCTCTTTCTCTTTGGAATGAAGACTGAAGGATCATATTCTAAATCTAGAGGGAAGCCAGTATGTTGGGGCCAGATGTGGGGATATTAACTAGAAATGGTCCGGTGGCTCAATTTTAGCCATTTTCTTTTTGTGTCATACGTTGTAATGGTCATAAAAACGTTGATATTGCAAATGAATAAAGGCATTTCTCACCCTTAAAGTACTTTGCAAGTGCTGCACAGGGGTTTTTGGTTTAAAATGCAGTTCGGTCCACAGTGAGGATAGGTTGCTTCATGCCTTTTTCTGGTAAAAGCAATCACTTGAGCAAACCAAATTATCCCCAGAGCATTCCTACCTCCTATTGGTCCAAGTAGGATTGCTCTGGTTTTGGCTGTTTTCAGCATGTGTAATCACTGAGGACAGACCAAAAGCGAGTCTTCGTGCCTCCAGAAAGACCCAGATTAAACCTCTGATCTTCCCAGGAAGCAACTTCCAGGAAAACAGCCATGCTGCAGCAAATATTGTACTGAAAACAACAAAGGGCCTTATAGATTCTTAAGGACTAATACTGTGGGTTTGACATAGTGTTTCACAAACTTTAGCTTTAAAGTTGTTTCATCTTTAAGGTGTCACTAGGCTTTTGTAGACCACACAGAGCTTGGTGAGCCAAGGAAATTGATGTAATTAAGCCTCATACAGTAGTGTCCCTTTTCTGATGTCAGTTATCATTATTTCCAAATATTGCCATGCTGTATCTCCAAAAGGAGAATGGTTCTGGAATGATGGCCTCATTCTTTCCTAGTATACTACTACTGCTGTGTGGCAATTTGTCTCAGCAGTAAAAATTATTTAGAATGCAATTACCTGAGCAGTTTGCGGATCTTTCCCGTCAGAGTGGAGAATGCCACACTTAGCTCAGCCAGTCGAGTCATCTGGCTCAGCTTTTCACCGATTCTCACCAGATTGGCATCGTCCTCTGGGGTGAACCTTCTCACATCAAATGTCCTTGCTGGAAGTGTGAGTGAAGTCAGCTGAGGAAACTGGACATTATTCAACAGCACTTGCAAATGTTCCATTTCCAGACGGACATTGTGCACAACTTCAATCTTGCGAAGGGAAGAGGGCTCTGCAAGCTTTATAATGTAGAATAGCTTCCTAAGGGCAAGGCTGTCCACTCTGAAGGCCCTGCAGCGGATTTTCAGTGGGCAGTGGCACCTTGTCAGCAAGGCCTGGACAACCAGTTCATAGCTTCGCTCTGTCACAAATATATCTATGAGAATGTCAACAGAAATCTCAAATACCTCTGGACTGAATGGCAGCCTCTCCATGTCAACAAGCAGATCATAGCAGATCTTCGAGAGCAGCTCCGTCCTGGCCCACCGTCCCATCGTTCTCCGACACTTGCATAACTGAATTTCAACATCCTTGATGCCGGTTAGATCCACCATTTTGAGCCTCTTGGCATAGGGAGAGGAACAATTCATCACATAGTCTCTCAGGCCTGTCAGGCAGCTGGCAAGGCACACCGCACAAGTTCTGCTGCTGATGTCTTCTTGGTGATCAGTCGTCTTTCCCAATAGCTTTCCAATGTCAAGTTCCGGCAGTGGCCAGTTTTCCACGAGGTCATGGAGCACTTCTCCCTGCTCTTGTAAATAACTTGCTTTAAAGAGAAGAGGAAAGAGGTTGTGAGCAACACTGCCCAGATTCTTTCTTACAAGTTCTGTGTTGGACACCAGCGCCTCAGCACTTAGGAAACGGAGTGAGTTCATGGCTGCCTTTTGAATCTTTGTATTCTTCAGGATCTATTTGAATGGTGCCTCTCTTTCCCTCCGGCTTATCATCCTCTATTTTTAGCAGCAGCTGCTGTTGCTGTAGGAAGAGGGTGAAGTGTGTTGAGGAAGGTAAAGTGAGCAGTCACATGGTGAACTGAAGTTACTATTTTGGTATCTGAGTCCAACACCAATTTGACACCCCTCCTGTATTCAACTTATACATATCCTTTGTGAAGGATCAATTTTAACTTACTGAATTAACCCAGTATCATTCATTTCGAGGTATATATATTGCACCATGACATGTTGAGACCAACCTTCAGAGATTGGAAGTGTTCCTTTTTTGGACTACAACTTCCAGAATCCCTAGCCAGTAGGTGTCATGTAAAGCTCTAGGGTCACAGCTCAGTACAGGTCATGATTTGGTGCCTTCCCAACTGTGATGGTTACTTCATGTCCCTCCTTGTTCCGTGACTAGTTTTGTACCGTGACAGCATTGGTTGCGATCATGTGGTTTTATCCCTTTTTAGACCCTGTTTCCGTTTTCTCACAGTCGTAATAACTTGTCTCGTGAGTGTTACTTCACGGTCTTGTTCCGTGTCAAAATCTGAATTTGTCTTGCTTTCTTAACCCTTTTTTAAAATATTGTAAATAAAACTTTTTCGATATTTTGATTTACCAGTCTTCTGGGGTTTACACGTCAATGCTACAGAATTTTCAGTACTTTCTTTAATAAACATTTGTGCTGCATGGTGTTTCCCATAGGGAAACTAATGTTGAATGCCGCTTCAGCCACTGACCACTAGGTGGACACTGGCTTGTCTTGGAACAGGAACCGGGAACAAACCCTCGTGACAAGAGAATATCCCAACCCAATGCCAGGTACAGTATTGTCACACTCTGATTCCCCTCCGGGGGTGTGGTTGAGACAAGTTTCAGCTGTTGCATGATGGACGTGAAGTAAGATATTTTTTTGTACCGGTCCGAAGCACAACACTTACAGAGACAAAATGGATGTGAAGTAACTGTGTAACAGTTCCAGGGATGGGGACTCAAGTATCAGGATTCACCCTCAAATTTGACTTTACACTGGTGTCTCAACTCAGACTTGACTTGGGGTTGTTGTATTTTTCAATGACTTGGACTTGACTTAGATTCCACTTGTGACTTAGAACCCAACCACCTCTTTCTTTTTTCTGGAGGTGGGGAGTTTGTTTTTAATAGGAACTCATACTTGGAGCTTGGGAGTTGGGACTTGATACCAAAGACTTGGAACCGGACTTGGGACTCAAACTCAAAGGCTTGCCAACATCCCAGACATGTCCCCACTTCTAAAAGATCAAAACATTTTCACTAAGGCTAAATTATATGAAGAAAGACTTTTGAACTAAACTATCATT
Source organism: Phrynocephalus guinanensis (assembly GCA_037367245.1). NCBI lineage: Eukaryota > Metazoa > Chordata > Lepidosauria > Squamata > Agamidae > Phrynocephalus > Phrynocephalus guinanensis. The sequence continues at coordinate 2,988,934 of CM074738.1, forward strand.
GGGATTCTGGCCCTATCTTTTTGCCTTTGGCCACACCTACCCCTGAAATGGTAACTGAAATTGACCCTTGGGCTTACAGAGGTTTCTCACCCTCCTCTCCAATGCAGGGATAAATGCTCCTCCAGGTTGGTTGGTTTATTTACTTATCATTTCCATTTATAGGCTGTTCTCTCAACACAGAAATTCTCTCTGTCTCTCTTTTATCTCCCCCCATCTAGTTTAGTCCATTCTGAATGCATGCTCATAAGTTGAACGACTCGTAAGTAGAGCAGTTGTATCTAAAAAAAAATAATTAAAAAATAATTTAAAAATTAAAAAAATTGTAGACCCCATCTAAAATTTGTAAGGCAGCATTTAAAACACCAACAGTTTTCCACTCTTAAGTTGAATTGCTCGTAAGTAGAGCTGCTAAGTACCACTTAGAGGTACCACTGTATATCACAGTATATACACACATACACATTTTGTAACTATTTTAGTACATCTTTTCATGTGACAACATTGAAGAAATAACACTTGGCTACTATGTAAAGCAGTGAGTATACAGCTTGTATAACACTGTAAATGTGCTGTCCCCTCAAAATAATTCAACACACTTCTCCCATTTATGCTTGTCATCCTCTTTGCGTGCAACAGGTCCTTGCATTCAATTTCAGATTATTCATATCTGATCCCTGGAGTCCCCAAAACATAGAAGACCAATTTGGAGAAGTGCCAGAAATGCCCTGTAAATCTGAATAAGAAGGTCTCCCCCCACCATTCTTGTCTGCAGATCGAGTGGCGTGACAAAACCCAATCTTGAGCAATCAAAGATCATTGAGTAGGAAGACAAGCCTGACAACAAAGATTGACAAAATGCTATAAAATAATTAGAAATAGGGAATGTGCTGTGTGATAAACTCCTGACTAAATTGCTTGGTATGAATGTGCAACAGATTGTGGGATGAATGATTCAATATTTGCTCATCAGTAGATCTATGGATTCTTCAGCCATGATATGCATAGATCAGTGCGGGCAATCAAAGGAAATTGTAGAGAAGTTATTTTTAAAAATAATCTTGTTACATTGGAAGAATGAATGGGTCCTTTCCCAAGGAGAAAGGTGGGGTAAACATACTCTATTATAATAAATAAAAATAAATCGAGAGCTCGGTGGTTTAGGCATCTGGGTGTGGACACAGAAGATGGAGTTTGATTCTTCACTGTGCTTCCCTAAAGGGAGCTGGATTCGATGATTCATAGGGTCCCTTCCAGTCCAGAATTTCTAAGATGGTTGTTGTTGTTGTTGTTGCTGCTGCTGCTGTTGTTGCTGCTGTAACAAGACAGTTATTCTGTTGTTTTGTTGAGAGTAGAAGAAACCTCACTGACCTTGGCTCTTCAGCTTCTATCAATCAGATGCCTCCGCGGAGTACTGCCAAATGATATATCTGGCCCAATGGTTCTGAAATCAGGATAGTGCCACAGTAACTCAGGTGAAAAACTGACTGGAAATGAGAGGTTCACGAGTGAAAGCTGTTTCGTTGGGAGGAAGGAGAAGAACATACTTAACCAATTTCTCCTGAACACTTAGAATCCCAGTGCCAAAGTGAGAATATCATCTGGGTGTAGAATGAGATAAAAGCAGGGGATGTTTTTGCTTGGAACGTTGTTCGTAGCAAAAACTTTCTGTTGGGTATTAAAACAGGCATTCTTGAAAGTGAGAGTTCGGCCCAGGGTAACTCCCAAGTATTCTGGTGTAACACAGTGTTCAAACCATTCCATGTCACCTGCAGCATTCTTGATGCCTCACTTTTTAAATCACAAAGCAGAGTACTGAGTTTTTAGGCACTTTTGGCTTCAACTGGTTACCTCTGTAATATACAGTCATTATATTCAGAGCCTCAATCAGTTTTTTTCCCCTCGACAGCCTCAAAGGTTGCACTCTGTGTGGCAGTTGCCAAGTTGTCAGCATGCAGAAAACTCCTAGTGGCTTCTGGTAACAATTGGTCATTAGCATATATGTTAAACAGTGTAGGGCTAACATGCTGCTCTAGACGAGTCCATTTCTTTGTTTTTTTCCATTGACTGTGTCATAGAACCTACGGTTTTCCATAGGCAAGGTATGATTTTACTCAAGCAGAGTTCCTTACTAACTACACGGACCCTGCCATTGTCTTTGTGGCATGGAAAACTGCTGCTTCCTCTTAGAGCTTAGCAGGCGCTATGCCACACATAATGGCTTGCATTATTAGGGTGATCAAAGTCCTTAGCAGTGTGTTCGATCTGGACACACCAGCATGGCCAGCGCCCCACTCCGTTGGTCTTGCTGTCAATCCCTCTGGAATGCTCCAGGCATTCCTCAGGGGACACATTCAACGCCACAGCTCTAGGAGCGAAATGCATGGCTCTTGATACCCTGACCCCATTCTGCGGGTACAGGAAGTGATTGTGAGCAACCAGCCCCATGGTGGATGGCAGTGCTTTGATTCTGATTTTGACACCCCCCACCCCCCCACCCCAGACTCAGAGGCAGGCACATATTTCAAGAGCCTGCCGCTGGATGTTGCTTTGCCTCTTTGTAACTGGCACAACGTCTGCCTGTTCTTTTGTGGGTGGTCTGGGCGAGTTTGTGTGCTGAAACTTCAGGTGGAAGAGGCCCCAAAAGCCACTCATGATCTGAGGCCCTTGACTACAGTTTGCTTAATTCATATATAAACTGAGCACTGAACAAGGGATGCTAGCCCATAACAGAATAAATATTTCTTTATAGTTTTATATACTATATGTGTACAAGTAGAGCTTTAAGGAGGTATGTGAAGTTTAACAAATTGAAGTTTAACAAGTGCTCAGACAATGCTTTCTTGTAACAAATTTTCTCTGGAAAATAAACCCTGGCCCAAGCATATACTCTGGGTTTTAATTACCGAGTCTAAATCAGCAGAATATGCTTGCTACTAAATCCTAATTGATAATAGTGGGACAGGACTCAGTAATAATGAGCCTGAAGGCCTATTGATTTCAGTGGAATTTCTTCACTCATACCTAGCTTTTCCTGGATTACCTGTATGCTCTGTTCTGGAATAAGCCACAAAGGATAACAGAAAAATGTCCCACAGGAAACTGAGTAAGGCTTCCAAGGCAGCACAGGAAGCTGTGAAACTTAAGCAAACTCTCCAGAGATCTGCTTTAATAAGCATGAGCAATGTTTGCGAGCAGCCCTTTGACTGAGCATAATAGGGCTGGAGAAAGCTTTGTGGGCTTGCCTGTTAAAATCCCTTAGTAATATTTTCTGACAGTGACTAAACTCTCCCACCTCTCCCACTACCTTTCAAAATCTTAACTGCAGCTTGCTAGAAATAGGTAATGATCAAGTTTTATGATTTGAGATGCTCCCCTCAACCCACACAAAGTTCACTTATGTTGTTTTTTTCAAGGCTCTTGATGACAAACCTAGGCAGCATCTTAAAGAGCAGAAACATCACTTTGCCGACAAAGGTCCGGATGGTCAAAGCTATGTTTTTTTCATTAGTGATGTATGGACTATAAAGAAGGCTGATTGCTGCAGAATTGACGCTTTTGAGCTGTGGTGCTGGAGGAGAGTCGAGAGTCCCCTGGACTGCAAGGAGATCAAACCTATCCATCCTGAAAGAAATCAACCTTGGATGTTCATTGGAAGGACCAGTAGCCATGACTCAACTCCCAGTTAAACGCACCTGGATGACTGAGAATCTTCACAGACGTATTGGAAGGACAGATTTTGAAGTTGAGGCTCAAATACTTTGGCCATCTCATGAGGAGAGAGGAAAAGTCGCTGATGTTGGAAAAGATTGAAGGCAAAAGGAAAAGGGGACAGCAGAGAATGAAAGGGTTGGGTGGTGTTATTGACACAACCAACGTGGATTTGACCAAACACCGGAAGGCAGTGGAAGACAGAAGGGCCTGGCATGCTCTGGTCCATGGGGTCATGAAGACACGATCATGGGGTCATGAGGACACGACTGAACAACAAACAAATTGCTATGCACACACAACTAGAAAGTTACTCACATACCCATGGAGGAATACAAGGATATTGGGTTATCTCTGCACCAGGGGATCCAGTGAAGTCCACAGAGCTTCAGATACAGTATACCCCGACCTGGTAACCCTGTTTTGAAGAGGGTTCAGCAAAGGACTGGGTGCAAAGTGGCAGCATATAACTGGGCTACACCTGGCTATATTTGCATGTGATGGATAATTTACTCTCCACAAGCTCATTTATGAAAACATCATGTTCACTTTGAAACACATCCAGTAGGATCTGTCACACTGTTCAAGAAATCATGGATGATTCATCTTAAAAGTTTAAGTCTATTACCTCGCTTATCTCTTGGTCTGTAATAGGCTTTTCCATTTCCAGCATATCTTCCTGTTCCAAGACCCTCTTTAAATTCTTAGTGATGTACCTTTCTATATCCTCCTTAGGTTTGTTTTTTGCAGTATATAACAACTGATACAACTCTTGTATAGCTATTAACTTTTCCTTCATTTGTGTGCATGTCTTGCCTGAGGAGTCTTTTATAATCCCTATTGTATTCTTGTCTTGTCTTTTCTGTGCTAATCTGGCTAAAAGTTTTGAGTTCTTATTGCTGTATTCAAAAAAAATTCTTTTTAGGTACAGAAGATTCCTTTGTGTTTGTTGTAAATCTAGATCTTCTAACTCTTTTTTTCTTGCTTCAATCAACCTCAGTATCTTATTATCCTTAGTAAGAAAGAATTGGGATTCTAAATCTGCTATTAATTTTTCTAATTTTCTTTTATTGAGTTCTTCCTGTTTTTTAGTTTTAATATTTTCTTTTATGATAAGGCCTCTAGCTACCGCTTTCAGGGTGTCCCATATAATTGGCGTTTGGCTACCTGCCTTTTCGTTTATATCCCAAGCTTCCAACCAATCTTTTTTAACCTTTTCCAGCACTTCTGGATGTTGAAATATTTTTAAATTCATTCTCCACCTTTTAGCTTCTCTATAATTTTTATTTGTTGCTAAATCAATCGACATTAAAGCATGATCAGATGTTTTTATAATCTCAATCTCAGTATTGTTTACCTTGGGTATTAGACTTTGTGAAACAAACACAAAATCTATCCTAGAATAGGTTTTGTGTACTGGTGAATAGAAGGTGTATTTTGTTTCATCTCCTTTCAGTTCTCTCCAGACATCCTTCAATCCTGTTGTATTTATAAACTTTGCTAGAGTTGTGTGTCTTGTCCTCCACTCTTCCTTTTTACAGACCGATTTATCTTTGATTTTATCTAAGACCATATTAAAATCCCCTGCCATTATTAAATACCCCATTTTAACCAATTCAATCTGATCCCAAAGGAGATTATAAAAGCGGCCTTGGTTAACGTTTGGTGCATACAGATTTACCAAAGTGTAATAATCTTTCCCCATTAGAACTTGCAATATTATATATCTACCTTCTAAATTTTTTACCACATTTTCAACAACACATTCACAATTCCTTGAGATTATAATGGCAACCCCTCTTGCTTTAGATGTGCCAAAGCTTTTTTCATATATATCAACATTTGGAATTTTTAATTCATTAATACCATCTCTTGTTTGATGAGTCTCTTGCAAAAAGGCGATATCTATTTTGTGCCTTTTGATCATCGCTTCAATTCTATTTCTCTTCGAAAATGACCCCAGACCTTTTACATTCAATGTTGCTAATTTTATAAACTTTCCCATAACCTAGTTCTTTTGGTTTCAAAATTCTGGAATGGACCCGTTATAATAAAACGCCCGGAGTGGACGCTCTGGGACCTGAATTTTACAAACTTTTTAAAGCAGTATTAATACCTAAATTAAAGAAGCTATATAATGAAATTTTGGATGGAGAACAAATTCCGAGATCTTGGACCCATTCTTTAACTATTTTAATTCCAAAACCTAATAAAAATTTAATGGATATTGGGTCATACAGACCAATATCCCTATTAAATCAAGATGCCAAGATTTTCACAGCAATTCTGGCTAAAAGAATGAACAAATTTATAGCTAAATATATTAAAGAGGATCAATGTGGTTTTATCAAAGGTAGACAAATGGCAAATATTATTAGAAGGAATTTGAATGTTCTTTATGAAATGGGAAAGAGTACTACTAAAGCTGGGATGTTATCTCTAGATCTTTTTAAAGCTTTTGATTGTGTTCAATGGCCCACATTAAAAATATTGTTAAAAAAATGGGGATTTGGGAAATCCTTTTTGGGAGTAATAAATCAACTATATTCAAGGGGCACTTCCTCAATAATAGTTAATGATGGATTGACTGAACAAATTACCCTAGGCCGGGGAACTAGACAAGGATGTCCTCTTTCTCCAGTCCTCTTTTGCATTGTTATAGAGCTCCTGCCAAATGCTATAAGGGACGATAAATCTATTAAAGGTATAGGGAAAGATGGGGCAACTAAAATTAGTTTATTCGTGGACGATGCTCTTTTGACTATTGTAAACCCAATAGAGAATATTCAAAGAGTAAAAACTCATTTAGAAGAATTTGGAGAAATAACAGGATTATGTGTAAACTGGCAAAAATCAGAGAGTTTATTGTTCAATTATGGAAAACATGACTTAAAGATGATTGAAAAATCCGCACTTAAACTGGGAAAAAGCATCAAATATCTAAGATTAGAACTCCATAAAGAATTTACTAAAACCAAAGAAAGAAATATTTCGAAAATAGAAGAAGAGATGAAAAACAAATTATTATCCTACTCTAAACTAAAATTATCGTGGTTTGGCAGAATTGCATTGATAAAAATGAAAATACTTCCAAAAATTAATTTTATTTTTAAAATGTTACCGGTTCAGTTTTTAGGAAAAGAAATTAAAACTCTCCAAGACATGATAAATAGGTTTTGTAATGCAGGGAAAAAATCAAGAATAAATAAAAGTCTATGGTATAGACCTCAGAAAGAAGGAGGAATAGGTATACCCAATATAAGAAATTACTATATAGCCAATCAACTCAGTTCTTTGGGGGAAATTCTTTTTAAACCACATAAACTAATATGGTGGGAGCAAGAGTCTTTGGATATAAAGGGGGAAATAAACACATTTTTATTCATGGAAGCTAAAAACAACGTAAAGATTGATAACCCCCTTTTGAATAGTCTAATTGTCACATGGAGAACATATAGAAATTTTTTGTCTCCGAAGGGATCCCCACTGGCTTTAGTCACTGACTTGGAAAGCTTTCCAGTCAACTTGAAGCACTATTTGGAGTTATTTAAAATTAAGAAAATAGCTAGACTAAAGGATTGGATGCTCAAGATTAAAACAATTCAGGATATAAAAAATATTTTGCAACCCAGTGATTTAACATGGTTAAATTATATTCAACTAGGAAAATGGATGAAGGACTGGGGAAAAAGAAATAATCAAATCAGAGAGTGCACAAAATTTGAACACTTCCTATTATCGCTTGAGTCTGAACAGGAAAATTCAGAGAAAGGAATAACACGTAAAATATATAAAATACTAGGGGAATTATCAGAAATGAAGGAGTTAAACACCTTGAGAGAAGTTTGGAACCAAGATCTTAATGTACAGATAGAGAAAGAAGACTGGAAGAAAATTTGGAATATGAGAATTTTGAGATCATTATCGGTCAGGATAAAAGAAAACTACTTTAAATTGGTTTCTAGATGGTATTTAACCCCAGTTAGACTAAATAGAATGAATCCTGCTTACTCTAAGATATGTTGGAAATGTGAAAAAGAGCTTGGTACTTACTTGCATCTTTGGTGGGAATGTGAAATAGTCCAAAAGTTCTGGAAAAAAGTGTTTTTAGAGCTAAGCAATATGATTAAGATGGATATAGATTGTAATCCAGAGATAGCATTATTATCATTGTTAACAAGTAAAGATTATGATGTTACAACAAAGGAACTAATAGCAAATTTTATGACAGCTGCTAGATTAATTATAGCAAAAAATTGGAAGTCAAAACTAGAATTCAAGATGGAAGACTGGTATAATGAACTTTGGGATATAGCTATAAACGATAAACTGTCCTGCAGTTTAAAGGTTAAACGAGGAGAAATGAAAAAAGACATTTTCTACGATATCTGGGGTAAATTTTTAGATTATGTATTAGTCGAAGGAAAAGGGAAAGAGTCCACGAATATCTCACAACAATTCTGGAGAAGAGAACTTTAAGAAGATTACTAGAAGAATAGAAGATGGAGCAACGAATAAGAATGCATGGATGGGCCCGTGGGATGGGGGTGCACTTATATTGTTTGTTGTAGTTTTTTTTATTCTCATTTTTATGTTGTTTGTATGTAGTTTAAAATTTAATAAAAATATTATAAAAAAAGTTTAAGTCGATTAATTGATGAAACCTGCATAAATGCACATAATTTTATAAAAGAAATCGCACTGTTCACAACCATAAATACAAACTTGTTTTCTCCCAGTGAGCCAGAAACCATCTTAGGCAAGGCATGTTGCCCTGCCTTTGTGAGAGTGAAGAATAGCTTTTCCAGGATACTGCTTGTTACATAACTTTTTTCTAGATATGAAATATGGGAAATATTATTTTCTTAACAAATTCCCAAGTGATTATAGGCATACCACTGATTAATCAGTCAAAAAGACCTGGTTGGATTTTTTTAACATTGGTTAATTTAGGGCGCTTTTACACGACCCCTAAGATCCGCTGGCCACTTAAAATTGGACCAGAGATCTTAGGGGCTTGTTGCTCTTCCTGTGTCTCCACCCTGGCTGCTGGCTAAGTGAGGGGAGGGAGAAAAAAAAGAAAGAAAAGATCGTGGCTCACCGTTCTGCCTCCGTTCCTGTCTCTGTAAAGTAGCTCTTAAAGGGGCGGAAGCCAAAACAACAACAAACAGAAGCGAGGAGAGCCCCGCCCTCACTATCGTTACACCGCATCAAGCAATTTTCACCCCGGAAGAGCAGGTACTTGAAAGGTGCGCTGGGATGCGCTAAGGTGGGCATGGCCTCACTTAATTTCCTGTAAACTCCGGAGCTGGTGGGGAAACATTTTTAAGCTCCGGAGCTGGGAGCCATTTGCCCCGGAGTTTAGGGGTCGTGTATAAACGCCCTTAATTAAAAAACGTATCCTTAAAGCCTTGTGTTTTAAGTCTTATAGTGATAGGGAACATCTGGAGCTGGTCCATAGCACTATTTGTCTTCTGCTTCTGTCTTTTATCGTACCAAGAAAAATTGCCTAGCACCACACAACCATGTTATTGAAAAGATCTGAACACCACTAAGATTGGTTTTGGTCATTTATCAGAATGGAAGCACACATTAGTTTGTACCACAAGGAAATGTTCATATATATATATATATATATATATATATATATATATATTTGTTTTCGTAGATTTTCACGGGTATAGGTATGCATTGCTTCAAGAAGAAAGAAGCCAGAACACCAGCCTGAAGATGACGAGTCAGACCTCGTCGAAACATCGCCAAAACAACCAGATTTCTACACGGGAAGAAACCCGAATCCACCCTAACATGCATATATATATATATATATATATATATATATATATATATATATATATATATATATATGTTTTCGTAGATTTTCACGGGTATAGGTATGCATGTTAGGGTGGATTCGGGTTTCTTCCCGTGTAGAAATCTGGTTGTTTTGGCGACGTTTCGACGAGGTCTCACTCGTCATCTTCAGGCTGGTGTTCTGGCTTCTTTCTTCTTGAAGCAAAGCGTGATCTCAGTTGAAGTCCTTCTATAAATACTGCTGGGGGTGTGTGGTTTGCTTGCTCTGTTGCTGATTGTAGGTTCGTTTGTTCCTTTGTGATCTGCTGTGTGGCTGAGGCGATCGTTAAGGGCTTAACTGCTGGTGGGTTAGATGGCTGTTTAGAGACATCCTGTGTGGGTGAGGTGCTGGATGTGTGTCTATTAGCCTTTTGTTTCTTAACGACCTTGGTGATGGGCGTTCTGGCAGCATCCAGGGCTTTGGTGGAGTGGGGTCCTGTGTCTTGTGAATTCATTTTGGTCTGGCTGCGTGTCTGTGGTCTCCCAATGTTTTTTTGGCGTGTGTAAGTGTGCTCCATGTGGTGGCTGGAGTGGGGAGTAGCGGTAGATGGTGCAGTCGTGGTTTTGTTATTGGATGGTGGTTTCGTTTCATCTGTGGGAAGGGTCTGGGTTTGTGTTTGGTGTGGATGGAAGGTGGTGGCATCTTGTGTCCTTTTGGACCTGGTGTCAGTCTTTGTGACAGAGGCTCGTCTGTTGACCAGGGCCAGTTTCCAGATGTCAGGCAAGCGGGAGGTGTCATCACGTTTATTCATGTTGTTTGGGTGTTTCTCTATTTCAATGGCTTCCATGATTATTCGACTGTTGAAGTGTTCAGTTTTGGAGATGAGTTTGGTTCTTTTAAAATCAATTTCATGACCTGTTGTTTTTATGTGCTGGAAGAGAGAGGAAGATTTTTCTTCTTTTTTGACTGCGTTCTTGTGTTCTGCGATACGTGCGCTTATTCTCCTGTTTGTCTGTCCGATGTATGTGGCTGGGCAGACTTTGCATGGTATTTCGTAGACTCCTTGGTTTTCTAGCTCAATCTTGTCTTTGGGGTTTCTTAAAATGTTGGCTATTTTTTGTTCGGTGCAAAAGGCTGTCTTGATATTGTGTTTGTGGAGAATTTTGCTTATTTTGTCTGTGGTGCCTTTGATGTAAGGGAGGAGGGCAGTGCCGTTGTTCTCTTCTGTTTCTTGGTTCTTGGGGGGTGTTTCTTTTTGGATTAGTTTGGTGATGGTGTTTTTTTTGGAATCCGTTCGCAATTAAAGCATTCGAGAGAGTGTGTAATTCAGTTTTTAGGTGGTCTTTGTCAGCGAGGCGTTTGGTTCTGGAGATGAGGGTTTTTGCTACGGAGTTGATCTGTGCAGGGTGGTGGTGTGATTGTGCATTTAAGTAGCGGTTTGTATGTGTTTTTTTCCGGTAGATGGTATGTCCTAAGGAGCCGTCGGGTTTTTTGTAGATTAGGACGTCCAGGAAGGGAAGTTGGTTGTTGGTTTCTATTTCCATAGTGAATTGTATTTTGGGGTGTAGGCTGTTGAGATGTGTGAGGAAGTTGTTCAGTTTGTCTTTCCCGTGTGGCCAGATAACAAAGGTGTCGTCAACATATCTGAGCCAGAGTTTGGGTTTATGTTCGGACTTCTGTAACGCGTTGGTTTCAAAGTGTTCCATATATAGGTTTGCGATGACCGGTGAGAGGGGTGATCCCATGGGTGCTCCTTCTATCTGTTTGTATCTTTGTCCATTGTGGATGAAGTATGTGTTGGTTAGGCAGTGGTTGGTCAGATCTAGGATGTGCTTGGGGGGGTTGTATTTGTTGTGGATAGCTGTCAAGGCTTCTTGAATGGGCACTTGTGTGAAGAGCGAAACAACGTCGAAGCTCACGAGTAGGTCATTGGGTTGTAGGTCTTGTTTCTTTATAATTTCTATGAAGTGGAACGAGTTTTGTACGTATGAAGAGATGGATTCTGCATAGGGCTGGAGTTGTTTGGCAAGAAATTTGGCGAGGTTTTGTAGGGGTGAGCCTATGGAGCTGACTATGGGTCTGAGAGGTGTTCCTTCTTTGTGAATCTTGGGGAGGCCGTAGAGCTTGGGGCATCTGGAAGATTTCTCTCTGGGGATGATGCTTGGCTTGATTTCTTCACTTAAGGGTGAGGCTTTTATTTTGGCTTTGGTGGTTTTTTCCAGGTAGGTGGTGGGGTCTGTGTTCAAAGGTATGTAAGCAGGGTCTTGTAGTAGGTTGGATAGTTTGGCTTGGTAGTCAGATGTGTTCATCACCACTGTGGCATTGCCTTTGTCTGCTGGGAGAATGATTATGTTGTTGTCTTTCTTCAGGTTGGTGAGGGCTTTTTGTTCTTCTTTGTGTAAATTGCTTCTGGGTGGTTTGCTGGAGCAGAGGATATTGGTGACTTCGAGTCTGATTTTGTTGGCTTCATCTGGGTTGATTTTGGTTAGGCTGGCTTCCACTCCGCATATGATGTTTTCAGTGGGGATGTGTCTGGGGGCGACTGCAAAGTTGAATCCTTTGGACAGGACTTTGGTCTCTGCGATGGTGAGTGTCCTGTCTGATATGTTGTGAACTGTTTGTTTCATGGGCTGCTGTGGGGGGTTGGGCTTCTGGCGTTTTTCCAGTTTGTGGAGTTTGTTGGTGTGTATGTCTGTCTTGTGGGAGGTCTCTGTTTCAGCTCTCCAGGCGGCGAGTTGCTTGGATTTGTTCCAGAGTGTTGGGTGGATTTTGTTGCTGAGTTTGAGGTGGAGAGTGAGTAGGTCTCTGTTGGTTTGATCTAGTAGGTATCTTTTCTTGTGTAGTTCGTTTCTGATTAGGGCTAGTTCTGTTCTTTTCAGGATCCTTTCGCTGGATGGGGTTTTTGAGTGGAATTTCAGTTGGAAGCTTGTGGGGATCACATTTTTATCTCGGCAGTTGCGTAGGAATGCAATGTCACATAAGATGGTGGCTCTTCGGACTTCTAGTTTCTCGTAGGTTCTGGTCAGCTGGAAGGTTTCCTCCCCGTAGAGGTCGGATATTTGTTTTCGTAGATTTTCACGGGTATAGGTATGCATGTTAGGGTGGATTCGGGTTTCTTCCCGTGTAGAAATCTGGTTGTTTTGGCGACGTTTCGACGAGGTCTCACTCGTCATCTTCAGGCTGGTGTTCTGGCTTCTTTCTTCTTGAAGCAAAGCGTGATCTCAGTTGAAGTCCTTCTATAAATACTGCTGGGGGTGTGTGGTTTGCTTGCTCTGTTGCTGATTGTAGGTTCGTTTGTTCCTTTTGTGATCTGCTGTGTGGCTGAGGCGATCGTTAAGGGCTTAACTGCTGGTGGGTTAGATGGCTGTTTAGAGACATCCTGTGTGGGTGAGGTGCTGGATGTGTGTCTATTAGCCTTTTGTTTCTTAACGACCTTGGTGATGGGCGTTCTGGCAGCATCCAGGGCTTTGGTGGAGTGGGGTCCTGTGTCTTGTGAATTCATTTTGGTCTGGCTGCGTGTCTGTGGTCTCCCAATGTTTTTTTGGCGTGTGTAAGTGTGCTCCATGTGGTGGCTGGAGTGGGAAGTAGCGGTAGATGGTGCAGTCGTGGTTTTGTTATTGGATGGTGGTTTCGTTTCATCTGTGGGAAGGGTCTGGGTTTGTGTTTGGTGTGGATGGAAGGTGGTGGCATCTTGTGTCCTTTTGGACCTGGTGTCAGTCTTTGTGACAGAGGCTCGTCTGTTGACCAGGGCCAGTTTCCAGATGTCAGGCAAGCGGGAGGTGTCATCACGTTTATTCATGTTGTTTGGGTGTTTCTCTATTTCAATGGCTTCCATGATTATTCGACTGTTGAAGTGTTCAGTTTTGGAGATGAGTTTGGTTCTTTTAAAATCAATTTCATGACCTGTTGTTTTTATGTGCTGGAAGAGAGAGGAAGATTTTTCTTCTTTTTTGACTGCGTTCTTGTGTTCTGCGATACGTGCGCTTATTCTCCTGTTTGTCTGTCCGATGTATGTGGCTGGGCAGACTTTGCATGGTATTTCGTAGACTCCTTGGTTTTCTAGCTCAATCTTGTCTTTGGGGTTTCTTAAAATGTTGGCTATTTTTTGTTCGGTGCAAAAGGCTGTCTTGATATTGTGTTTGTGGAGAATTTTGCTTATTTTGTCTGTGGTGCCTTTGATGTAAGGGAGGAGGGCAGTGCCGTTGTTCTCTTCTGTTTCTTGGTTCTTGGGGGGTGTTTCTTTTTGGATTAGTTTGGTGATGGTGTTTTTTTTTGGAATCCGTTCGCAATTAAAGCATTCGAGAGAGTGTGTAATTCAGTTTTTAGGTGGTCTTTGTCAGCGAGGCGTTTGGTTCTGGAGATGAGGGTTTTTGCTACGGAGTTGATCTGTGCAGGGTGGTGGTGTGATTGTGCATTTAAGTAGCGGTTTGTATGTGTTTTTTTCCGGTAGATGGTATGTCCTAAGGAGCCGTCGGGTTTTTTGTAGATTAGGACGTCCAGGAAGGGAAGTTGGTTGTTGGTTTCTATTTCCATAGTGAATTGTATTTTGGGGTGTAGGCTGTTGAGATGTGTGAGGAAGTTGTTCAGTTTGTCTTTCCCGTGTGGCCAGATAACAAAGGTGTCGTCAACATATCTGAGCCAGAGTTTGGGTTTATGTTCGGACTTCTGTAACGCGTTGGTTTCAAAGTGTTCCATATATAGGTTTGCGATGACCGGTGAGAGGGGTGATCCCATGGGTGCTCCTTCTATCTGTTTGTATCTTTGTCCATTGTGGATGAAGTATGTGTTGGTTAGGCAGTGGTTGGTCAGATCTAGGATGTGCTTGGGGGGGTTGTATTTGTTGTGGATAGCTGTCAAGGCTTCTTGAATGGGCACTTGTGTGAAGAGCGAAACAACGTCGAAGCTCACGAGTAGGTCATTGGGTTGTAGGTCTTGTTTCTTTATAATTTCTATGAAGTGGAACGAGTTTTGTACGTATGAAGAGATGGATTCTGCATAGGGCTGGAGTTGTTTGGCAAGAAATTTGGCGAGGTTTTGTAGGGGTGAGCCTATGGAGCTGACTATGGGTCTGAGAGGTGTTCCTTCTTTGTGAATCTTGGGAGGGCCGTAGAGCTTGGGGCATCTGGAAGATTTCTCTCTGGGGATGATGCTTGGCTTGATTTCTTCACTTAAGGGTGAGGCTTTTATTTTGGCTTTGGTGGTTTTTTCCAGGTAGGTGGTGGGGTCTGTGTTCAAAGGTATGTAAGCAGGGTCTTGTAGTAGGTTGGATAGTTTGGCTTGGTAGTCAGATGTGTTCATCACCACTGTGGCATTGCCTTTGTCTGCTGGGAGAATGATTATGTTGTTGTCTTTCTTCAGGTTGGTGAGGGCTTTTTGTTCTTCTTTGTGTAAATTGCTTCTGGGTGGTTTGCTGGAGCAGAGGATATTGGTGACTTCGAGTCTGATTTTGTTGGCTTCATCTGGGTTGATTTTGGTTAGGCTGGCTTCCACTCCGCATATGATGTTTTCAGTGGGGATGTGTCTGGGGGCGACTGCAAAGTTGAATCCTTTGGACAGGACTTTGGTCTCTGAGATGGTGAGTGTCCTGTCTGATATGTTGTGAACTGTTTGTTTCATGGGCTGCTGTGGGGGGTTGGGCTTCTGGCGTTTTTCCAGTCTGTGGAGTTTGTTGGTGTGTATGTCTGTCTTGTGGGAGGTCTCTGTTTCAGCTCTCCAGGCGGCGAGTTGCTTGGATTTGTTCCAGAGTGTTGGGTGGATTTTGTTGCTGAGTTTGAGGTGGAGAGTGAGTAGGTCTCTGTTGGTTTGATCTAGTAGGTATCTTTTCTTGTGTAGTTCGTTTCTGATTAGGGCTAGTTCTGTTCTTTTCAGGATCCTTTCGCTGGATGGGGTTTTTGAGTGGAATTTCAGTTGGAAGCTTGTGGGGATCACATTTTTATCTCGGCAGTTGCGTAGGAATGCAATGTCACATAAGATGGTGGCTCTTCGGACTTCTAGTTTCTCGTAGGTTCTGGTCAGCTGGAAGGTTTCCTCCCCGTAGAGGTCGGATATTTGTTTTCGTAGATTTTCACGGGTATAGGTATGCATGTTAGGGTGGATTCGGGTTTCTTCCCGTGTAGAAATCTGGTTGTTTTGGCGACGTTTCGACGAGGTCTCACTCGTCATCTTCAGGCTGGTGTTCTGGCTTCTTTCTTCTTGAAGCAAAGCGTGATCTCAGTTGAAGTCCTTCTATAAATACTGCTGGGGGTGTGTGGTTTGCTTGCTCTGTTGCTGATTGTAGGTTCGTTTGTTCCTTTGTGATCTGCTGTGTGGCTGAGGCGATCGTTAAGGGCTTAACTGCTGGTGGGTTAGATGGCTGTTTAGAGACATCCTGTGTGGGTGAGGTGCTGGATGTGTGTCTATTAGCCTTTTGTTTCTTAACGACCTTGGTGATGGGCGTTCTGGCAGCATCCAGGGCTTTGGTGGAGTGGGGTCCTGTGTCTTGTGAATTCATTTTGGTCTGGCTGCGTGTCTGTGGTCTCCCAATGTTTTTTTGGCGTGTGTAAGTGTGCTCCATGTGGTGGCTGGAGTGGGAAGTAGCGGTAGATGGTGCAGTCGTGGTTTTGTTATTGGATGGTGGTTTCGTTTCATCTGTGGGAAGGGTCTGGGTTTGTGTTTGGTGTGGATGGAAGGTGGTGGCATCTTGTGTCCTTTTGGACCTGGTGTCAGTCTTTGTGACAGAGGCTCGTCTGTTGACCAGGGCCAGTTTCCAGATGTCAGGCAAGCGGGAGGTGTCATCACGTTTATTCATGTTGTTTGGGTGTTTCTCTATTTCAATGGCTTCCATGATTATTCGACTGTTGAAGTGTTCAGTTTTGGAGATGAGTTTGGTTCTTTTAAAATCAATTTCATGACCTGTTGTTTTTATGTGCTGGAAGAGAGAGGAAGATTTTTCTTCTTTTTTGACTGCGTTCTTGTGTTCTGCGATACGTGCGCTTATTCTCCTGTTTGTCTGTCCGATGTATGTGGCTGGGCAGACTTTGCATGGTATTTCGTAGACTCCTTGGTTTTCTAGCTCAATCTTGTCTTTGGGGTTTCTTAAAATGTTGGCTATTTTTTTTGTTCGGTGCAAAAGGCTGTCTTGATATTGTGTTTGTGGAGAATTTTGCTTATTTTGTCTGTGGTGCCTTTGATGTAAGGGAGGAGGGCAGTGCCGTTGTTCTCTTCTGTTTCTTGGTTCTTGGGGGGTGTTTCTTTTTGGATTAGTTTGGTGATGGTGTTTTTTTGGAATCCGTTCGCAATTAAAGCATTCGAGAGAGTGTGTAATTCAGTTTTTAGGTGGTCTTTGTCAGCGAGGCGTTTGGTTCTGGAGATGAGGGTTTTTGCTACGGAGTTGATCTGTGCAGGGTGGTGGTGTGATTGTGCATTTAAGTAGCGGTTTGTATGTGTTTTTTTCCGGTAGATGGTATGTCCTAAGGAGCCGTCGGGTTTTTTGTAGATTAGGACGTCCAGGAAGGGAAGTTGGTTGTTGGTTTCTATTTCCATAGTGAATTGTATTTTGGGGTGTAGGCTGTTGAGATGTGTGAGGAAGTTGTTCAGTTTGTCTTTCCCGTGTGGCCAGATAACAAAGGTGTCGTCAACATATCTGAGCCAGAGTTTGGGTTTATGTTCGGACTTCTGTAACGCGTTGGTTTCAAAGTGTTCCATATATAGGTTTGCGATGACCGGTGAGAGGGGTGATCCCATGGGTGCTCCTTCTATCTGTTTGTATCTTTGTCCATTGTGGATGAAGTATGTGTTGGTTAGGCAGTGGTTGGTCAGATCTAGGATGTGCTTGGGGGGGTTGTATTTGTTGTGGATAGCTGTCAAGGCTTCTTGAATGGGCACTTGTGTGAAGAGCGAAACAACGTCGAAGCTCACGAGTAGGTCATTGGGTTGTAGGTCTTGTTTCTTTATAATTTCTATGAAGTGGAACGAGTTTTGTACGTATGAAGAGATGGATTCTGCATAGGGCTGGAGTTGTTTGGCAAGAAATTTGGCGAGGTTTTGTAGGGGTGAGCCTATGGAGCTGACTATGGGTCTGAGAGGTGTTCCTTCTTTGTGAATCTCAGACCCATAGTCAGCTCCATAGGCTCACCCCTACAAAACCTCGCCAAATTTCTTGCCAAACAACTCCAGCCCTATGCAGAATCCATCTCTTCATATGTACAAAACTCGTTCCACTTCATAGAAATTATAAAGAAACAAGACCTACAACCCAATGACCTACTCGTGAGCTTCGACGTTGTTTCGCTCTTCACACAAGTGCCCATTCAAGAAGCCTTGACAGCTATCCACAACAAATACAACCCCCCCAAGCACATCCTAGATCTGACCAACCACTGCCTAACCAACACATACTTCATCCACAATGGACAAAGATACAAACAGATAGAAGGAGCACCCATGGGATCACCCCTCTCACCGGTCATCGCAAACCTATATATGGAACACTTTGAAACCAACGCGTTACAGAAGTCCGAACATAAACCCAAACTCTGGCTCAGATATGTTGACGACACCTTTGTTATCTGGCCACACGGGAAAGACAAACTGAACAACTTCCTCACACATCTCAACAGCCTACACCCCAAAATACAATTCACTATGGAAATAGAAACCAACAACCAACTTCCCTTCCTGGACGTCCTAATCTACAAAAAACCCGACGGCTCCTTAGGACATACCATCTACCGGAAAAAAACATATACAAACCGCTACTTAAATGCACAATCACACCACCACCCTGCACAGATCAACTCCGTAGCAAAAACCCTCATCTCCAGAACCAAACGCCTCGCTGACAAAGACCACCTAAAAACTGAATTACACACTCTCGAATGCTTTAATTGCGAACGGATTCCAAAAAAACACCATCACCAAACTAATCCAAAAAGAAACACCCCCCAAGAACCAAGAAACAGAAAGAGAACAACGGCACTGCCCTCCTCCCTTACATCAAAGGCACCACAGACAAAATAAGCAAAATTCTCCACAAACACAATATCAAGACAGCCTTTTGCACCGAACAAAAAATAGCCAACATTTTAAGAAACCCCAAAGACAAGATTGAGCTAGAAAACCAAGGAGTCTACGAAATACCATGCAAAGTCTGCCCAGCCACATACATCGGACAGACAAACAGGAGAATAAGCACACGTATCGCAGAACACAAGAACGCAGTCAAAAAAGAAGAAAAATCTTCCTCTCTCTTCCAGCACATAAAAACAACAGGTCATGAAATTGATTTTAAAAGAACCAAACTCATCTCCAAAACTGAACACTTCAACAGTCGAATAATCATGGAAGCCATTGAAATAGAGAAACACCCAAACAACATGAATAAACGTGATGACACCTCCCGCTTGCCTGACATCTGGAAACTGGCCCTAGTCAACAGACGAGCCTCTGTCACAAAGACTGACACCAGGTCCAAAAGGACACAAGATGCCACCACCTTCCATCCACACCAAACACAAACCCAGACCCTTCCCACAGATGAAACGAAACCACCATCCAATAACAAAACCACGACTGCACCATCTACCGCTACTCCCCACTCCAGCCACCACATGGAGCACACTTACACACGCCAAAAAAACATTGGGAGACCACAGACACGCAGCCAGACCAAAATGAATTCACAAGACACAGGACCCCACTCCACCAAAGCCCTGGATGCTGCCAGAACGCCCATCACCAAGGTCGTTAAGAAACAAAAGGCTAATAGACACACATCCAGCACCTCACCCACACAGGATGTCTCTAAACAGCCATCTAACCCACCAGCAGTTAAGCCCTTAACGATCGCCTCAGCCACACAGCAGATCACAAAGGAACAAACGAACCTACAATCAGCAACAGAGCAAGCAAACCACACCCCCCAGCAGTATTTATAGAAGGACTTCAACTGAGATCACGCTTTGCTTCAAGAAGAAAGAAGCCAGAACACCAGCCTGAAGATGACGAGTGAGACCTCGTCGAAACGTCGCCAAAACAACCAGATTTCTACACGGGAAGAAACCCGAATCCACCCTAACATGCATATATATATATATATATATATATATATATATATATATATATATATATATATATATATATATATATATATATATATATATATATATATATATATATATATATATATATATATATATGTTTTCGTAGATTTTCACGGGTATAGGTATGCATGTTAGGGTGGATTCGGGTTTCTTCCCGTGTAGAAATCTGGTTGTTTTGGCGACGTTTCGACGAGGTCTCACTCGTCATCTTCAGGCTGGTATTCTGGCTTCTTTCTTCTTGAAGCAAAGCTTTCAAGAAGAAAGAAGCCAGAACACCAGCCTGAAGATGACGAGTGAGACCTCGTCGAAACGTCGCCAAAACAACCAGATTTCTACACGGGAAGAAACCCGAATCCACCCTAACATGCATATATATATATATATATATATATATATATATATATATATATATATATATATATATATATATATATATATATATATATATATATATATATGGTATAACTGATGCAGCATATCTGTGAAAATCTAGAAAAAAACCTACTCTCTCTCTTCCACCCAACAGAACATAGGAAGTGTTTAATTTGCCAGTACAGTATTGTGAAGTGGTTGTCTTCTTAATCCACTTCACAATATGGGAAACTGACAGTGGAAGGAGGCTCACTTTGGTTCATTTCCAGTGACAGAATACATAGGAAACAAACCCAAAGAAAGTGATGCTGCCTGCACCAAAAAAAGTAGAAGCCCCTGACAGTGGCCCTAAAATATGCAGCTAGGAACACTCTGGGGACAGACTGGTAGGCTCCAGCAATTATCTCATGTGATCACCAGAAAAAGGAGCACACCAACGGACATTCTCTCTAATTATTCAAACGTGGGACTGCCTTCACATGCCGGTTCTGTTGTGACTGGAACCAAAGGGGCTGAAAATGGTTGCAGTGGGAGTGAGGAGAAGAGCCCTGTGTGAAAGGAGAAAGAGTTGTGGATGTGCACATGCACACACACAGAGAGAATCTTGATACCAACCCAATGTCAAGCCCCGCACACAGAATACACAGCAAGCCAAGTTATTTGCCAGGAACTTTAGTTGTAATCCAGATAATAAACACAGTCCGAATCAAAGCCAAACTACCTTACAGAGCCAAATGCCAAGTTCAAAGGTACAGAGAAACATTGTAGTCAGAAAGCTGGTCCAAGGTCAGGAAACAGAGAACACCATAATCAGAAAGCCCGTCCAAGGTCAGGAAACAGAGAACGCCTTAATCAGAAAGCCGGTCCAAGGTCAGGAAACAGAGTCTGGATACACACAGGAACGTGGTGACAAGGTAAGTGACGCGTTGCTCCCACAGAGGTTTCAGGGTAAACTTGCTATCTTTATCCTAAACCAGGGAACGCACCCATATCTCTGGCAAGGCTCCTGCTAGAACTCAGGGCTTTCAGATCTAATTCTACGCCTATCATTAAAGATCCTTTCCCTGGCTCTCCTGTTAGTTCTTCTTTGCAGGATCCTGCTCCTAGCCCTCATAGGAGGAGGAGATGTGCCCTCAGCTGCGTCCTCGGACTCAGTTGCCTGCTGAGTTGAACTGCAAGGCTCCTCCTGCTGTTCTTCAGCATTTAACCCTTCACATTCAGGTTCTATGACAGGCAGGGTCCTGGCACTATCCCCCTCCCCATGGCCCCCCTCTTCCGATGGGCCAGGTTTATCTGGATAATTATCATGAAATTGCTGAATCAACTCCGGCGCATGCAACTTAGATACCGGTTCCCAAGAACGATCTTCTGGTCCATACCCTTCCCAGTCCACTAAGTATTGTAAACCCCCCCCCCCGATGTATCCGGGAATCCAAAATTTGGCAGACCTCATACTCCTCTTCTCCTTCTACCAATATCGGTGGAGGAGGTTCAGGATTTGGGGGTCGGTTGGGGTCAGGGTCTTTAGCTGGGACCAAGAGAGAACGATGGAACACAGGATGAATATGGAAAGAAGGAGGTAATTGCAGACGGAACGCCACTGGGTTGATTTTTTCTAGGATGGGGTAAGGGCCGATGAATCGAAGATCTAGTTTTCGGGATCGCCCAGGATGTCTCAAATATCGGGTAGAGAGCCAAACCTTCATGCCCGGATTCAACTGTGGACCTTCTTGCCTTTTCTTATCCGCTGCCTTCTTATATGCTTCCTTAGCATGATTAAGTTGTTCTTTTAATATTTGAATGCTATGAAGTTCTTGAAGGTAAACATTGGTAGCTGGTACAGAGGTGGAAGGAAGGGTGGTGGGAAAGTACCGAGGATGGTATCCATAGTTGGCCATAAATGGGGTTTGACGAATGGATGAATGTACCGCATTATTGTATGCAAATTCGGCTAAAGGCAACAAATCCGCCCAATTGTCCTGTTGATAACATGTGTAGCAGCGTAAATATTGTTCCAAGGTGGCATTGGTGCGCTCAGTCTGACCATCTGACTGGGGGTGATAAGCGGATGACAGGTGGACTTGGGTTCCTAGGTGTTCAGGTAAACCATGAAGCCTGAAGATGTGTTGTAAATAATGATGAGCTGTTTCTGCTGTGGTAGGAGGTTTAGGACAAGGAACGAAGTGGGCCATTTTGGTGAACAAATCTACGAAAACCAGGATGCAGGTAAATCCTTTGGAGCGAGGAAGATCTGTGATGAAATCCAGTGACACAGCATTCCAAGGACCAGAGGGTGTTGGCAAAGGATGCAACAGACCCGAAGGTTTCGCCACCACATCCTTTGCTTGCCGACACACTTCACAAGACCCCACATATCTGGTAACATCAGCTCAGACCTGTGGCCACCAGAACTCCCTTGTGAGAAGATGCAGGGTTTTATAAAGTCCAAAGTGTCCAGCAGGTAAAGAATCATGAGAAAGATGCAATACCTGATTACGAAGGGGACCAGCAGGAACATATAACCTTCCTCGATGTAGTAGTAACCCTTGTTGTGCAGAAAACTCTATGCTCCCCATTTTGAAGTTCTTGAAGACGTTGCTGAGTCCATGGATCCTGAGCTTGAGACTCCCGGATTTCTTCTACCAAGCTGGGACATGAACTTGTGGCTGTGAACACGGAGGGAGGCAAGATGGGTGCCACTAAGATCTCTTTCACTGGTGCCGCATATTCAGGTTTTCTAGATAATGCATCAGCTTTCTTATTCAGGAATATACTTGATACGAAAATCAAACCGGGAAAAGAATAAAGATTTGTCGCTGAGACAATCGCCGAGCTGTTTGTAAATGTTCCAGGTTTCTGTGATCAGTTAACACTTGCACAGGGTGTCGAGCTCCCTCAAGGTAATGCCTCCATACATCAAAAGCTGTTTTGATGGCTAACAGTTCACGCTCCCAAATCGTATAATTCTTTTCTGCAGGTTTTAATTGCCGAGAGTAGAAGGCACAGGGACGCGGGATTTGGGAGGGATCCTCTTGTTGAGATAATACTGCTCCCAAGGCAACACTAGATGCGTCAGCCTCCACTATGAACGGCAGTTGTGGATCAGGGTAGCGAAGTATAGGCTCCAAAGTAAATCAGGTCTTCAAGGTAGAGAAAGCCTTCTCTGCTTCCGGAGTCCACCGGAAAGGCTCTTTGGGACAGAGGAGACGGTTTAAAGGTGCAGCAATGTCAGCGTAAGCAGGAATGAACTGACGATAGTAGTTAGCAAAGCCAAGGAACCGCTGCAAGTCCTTACGATTTTGTGGTCGCTGCCATGACAACACAGCCTCTACTTTCTTGGGGTCCATGCCGATTCCCTGGGGAGAAATGATATGCCCCAGGAATTCACCCTCTTCAATGTTGAACTCACATTTTTCCAGTTTAGCATAGAGTCCGTTTTCCTGGAGACGCTGCAATACCTGACGAACATCTTTAACATGCTGAACTGGGTCAGTGGAGTAAATCAGGATGTCATCCACACAACGATCAACCACACAACGATCTAAGAGATCTTGGAAAATGTCATTCATCGCTGGAACACACTGGGTGCATTGGTCAGACCAAAAGGCATTACGAAATGTTCATATTGGCCGTACTGGGTCTGGAATGCAGTTTTCCATTCATCTCCTTTGCGGATACGTACAAAATTATACGCCCCCCGAAGGTCCAGCTTAGTATAACACTTAGCCCCTTTTAACCAGTCCAAAAGTTCAGAAATTAAAGGTAAAGGGTATCAGTCCCTAATAGTGATCTTGTTGAGTGCTCTATAATCATTACAAGGATGAAGCTCCCCTCCCTTCTTCTTGACAAATATCACTGGTGCAGACAATGGTGATTTGGAAGGCCGTATGAATCCACGTCGAAGATTTTTATCTAGAAAAGCTCTTAACGCTTCTAATTCAGGTTCAGACATGGGATAGACTCGTGCTACAGGAAGAGGTGCCCCAGGAATCAAATCAATGGCACATAGGGTCGATGTGGAGGTAGCTTGTCAGCCCCCTTTTCTTCAAATACATCGGCAAAGTCTTGATATGCCTGGGGCAAGACAGGGTCAGATGTATCATGAGCAGATGCCAGGATAGTGGAGGAATGTTGCTTTGAACAAGGGACCTTGAAATATAATTCCCCTTGCACCCAATCCACCAGTGGATTATGAGCTCGCAACCAGGAAAGTCCCAAAACAAGAGGAAACCGAGGCATACGGGTGACATTAAAGCTAATTGCTCATTATGATCCATTACCTGAAGGGTAAGGGGACAGGTTTCCTGAGCTACCGGCCCAGAACGAAGTAACCGACCCTCAATGGATTCCACCAGCAAAGGGGTGTCCTTATTTTGTACTGGAATCCGATGATACCACACAAACCCAGCATCCACAAAACAATGAGCTGCCCCAGAATCTACCATAGCATACACCGGAATCTCCCGACCATCAGGGAGCCCTGGGAACCTTTCGGTATGCTCCATTCCTCGAGGTTCCTTCAAGGATGGAGCTGCCCTTTTACTGCTGGAGAGATAGCAGCTCTAATTGAGGAACGCTTCAAAGGGCAATTAGAAGCAAAATGTCCTCCTCCCCCACAGTACAGGCAGAGATGATGAAAGCGTTGTCTTGCCTTTTCCTCCGGGGTAAGGCGTGGTCGAGCAGCTCCCTGTTGCATAGGTTCTGGATCTACTTCACGAGCCTCCCGGGATTGCAGATGAGACACAGCTGGCAGAGGATGCTGGTTGCAGTTCTGGCCTTGGGAGAGACGACGGCTTTCCAGGCGTCCATCAATTCTCAGACACAGAGTAATGAGCTCCTGCAATGTGTTTGATTGTTCTACCCTACAGAGTTCATCCAGCACTTCATCTGCCAAACCTTCCATATATTGAGAAATCAGTGCCGGCTCGTTCCACTGCAATTCCTGAGCTATCAAACGAAATGCAGTGGTATAATCAAACACTGAGTCTTTGCCCTGTTTCAAGGCTCTGAGTCTCCTGTTGGCGGTAGCAGCCTGCACGGGATTCTGAAAGGCTGAAGAAATATGGTTCAGAAAAGCCTGGTAATTATCCAACAAAGGTGAAGCACTGAGGAGTAAAGGAGTCGCCCATTTAGCTGCCTGTCCTTTCAATAAACTGATAAAGAAACAGACCTTAGACATTTCAGTAGGAAATTCTTGAGCCCGCACCTCAATGAACAGCTTGCATTGAGCCAAGAATGCAGGGAATTCCTCTAACTTGCCTTCAAACCAGTCAGGAGGCAGCAAAGGGCAACGAGGCTGTAATGATCCTGGAGCTTGCTGCAATTGAACAATTGCTTGAGACAAAAACAGTACTTGGTTTTGCAAAGCTTCCAGTGGAGTCATTCCAACAGCCCCCTCCTTCTCCATTCTGCTTGAATAAGTTTGGTGGGTGGGAGCAAACTGTCAAGCCCCGCACACAGAACACACAGCAAGCCAAGTTCAGTTATTTGCCAGGAACTTTAGTTGTAATCCAGATAATGAACAAAGTCCAGTCCGAATCAAAGCCAAACTACCTTACAGAGCCAAATGCCAAGTTCAAAGGTACAGAGAAAGGTTGTAGTCAGAAAGCTGGTCCAAGGTCAGGAAACAGAGACCGTAATCAGAAAGCCCGTTCAGGAAACAGAGAACGCCGGCCGGTCCAAGGTCAGGAAACAGAGTCTGGATACACACAGGAACGTGGTGACAAGGTAAGTGATGCGTTGCTCCCACAGAGGTTTCAGGGTAAACTTGCTATCTTTATCCTAAACCAGGGAATACACCCATATCTCTGGCAAGGCTCCTGCTAGAACTCAGGGCTTTCAGATCTAATTCTACGCCTACCATTAAAGATCCTTTCCCTGGCTCTCCTGTTAGTTCTTCTTTGCAGGATCCTGTTCCTAGCCCTCTTAGGAGGAGGAGATGTGCCCTCAACTGCATCCTCAGACTCAGTTGCCTGCTGCAAGGCTCCTCCTGCTGTTCTTCAGCATTTAACCCTTCACATTCAGGTTGTATGACAGGCAGGGTCCTGGTACCCAAACCCCACAAGCCAAATAGTGGACCAAATGTGCATCTGATCACACACAAAGTCTAGGAATTTGCAACATTTTGTCACACTAAGAAGATAAGGAGAAGGTCATGTGGAGAGTGGTAAAAATGATCTATATCAGCGCACAGTTGGGTACATTATGGTGAACAGATGCTGCCTCTGGATAAATTCTCTCTTCGTAAATTTTCCAATTCGAGCTTTGGAGTCCTAATGGGGGTCTACTGTAAGGGAGAAATTGATTGCGTTCCTCTCCTGTGTTTTCCATCCTTACACTTTTCTCTTGTGGTTTCTCCGGTAGACTTTATTAGGTCTTTCCAGGTGTACATACAAAAATGACCGTAAAATGCTTGCTGGTCCCCCAAGGAGAAGCAAATGAGACACACGCACACAACTAAATCAAAATTTTACAAAGCAACTGGCTTCCCTTGATCTTTCTGACACCCCTGAGTAATGAAATCTGGTTGGCTTAATAGTTCTACCATGCCATGATGTTGCCAAGAAACTGCAAATGGCTTTACTACATTTATACCAAAATCAGAGCAGGTTGGTGTGCGTGTGTGTAGAGGACTACAGTATCAGCAAGCTAAGCATCTTCATATATCAGAATGATACTCTACATGTGTAGGAGTTCTACACTCCTTAACAGCCAATTTAAAGAAATATCAGTAGCTAAGTCAGACTCTTCTCTGTGCTTGGCTGAATAATTATGTCTTTCGATATGGCCCTCTGAGTACCATTAGCTGTAGCTGTGGCTTATTGGGTAATTAATAGAGTTGAATGAATTACTCCAAAAGCTCAATTAGTCATTCTTCACAGAGAGATAATAATAAATGTTTCAACACAACTCTGTAGGGGCTTCAGTTGTGGTGCATAAATACCTAATGAAGCTGATTTGAGGACTACAGATAGAAACTGTTTTATTGTATTGGGAGAAGCCACAAAGATCTAGAAGTAAGATTATCTGAATTACAAGTACACTTGGTAGAGGGTGATTTGTCAGCCTAGGAAAAAAATCTGAGCTCTCTCAGGACATGCCCAAGCCCAGCTCTCTGCCCTTATTTTCCAATCTACCCTTTCTTGTGACCTTTGATCCTGCAGCCTCAACATCTTTAGTTGACCCTTTTTCTGCCCTGACGGGCTTGGTGTGGAAGGCCAGTGGATGGGATTCGGCATCTCTCCACAATATGTGTTTGGTTAGTGTACCTACCCGAGCCATTTAAAAACATCTATTATTTGTTTTGTTGTTTTATAATACTGTACAGAGCACTGCTTGTTGTTCCTGCTCCTTACATGATGTTGGTGCAAGACCAATTAAAGCCCAAGGAGCTTTCTGTGGCAGAGCAATCTGTGGATTAGAGTTTCACTGTTAAGGCAGGTTGCTGCCTGAAAGCTCTGCCCTAGTTGAGGAGACTCCAAGCATTACCAAACCACATCCATTTGCAAAGCCTGTGGAAGAATGCATGTGTGGAGCTATCAGAACAAAAGTCACATTCATTGAGCGTGTGAGGAAGAACAGGCTTTGACTGTGAATACTGAGTATGAGCAAACTGGTATCAGTTACACTGGCTTTCACAATTTGTTGGTTCTGATTTCTAGTTCTGGAACACATTCCTAATTCTGGCCTTTAAATACACTCTAGTTGTCCCCATTAGTATTTAGCTAGTCACACTTATTAGTCCACACTTTGCTCAGGTCTCTGTTCCCCCATCTATCACTGAGCTGATTTAGTCTCTCTTTCACATGGAGGGGAGCACATGTTGGAGATATTCTTCATTAAGACCTTTGTTACAACATAAACCTATACATATCTATTCCAATGTAATTTCCAATGGCACATAATGTGGGTGTACAGAATTGCTGACTCAGTGACCAGAATTCTCTTGGATTCACAATTTGCAAGTAATTCAATTTTGTGTGAACAAGCCCCCCCCCCCGTGTGTGTATGTGTGTGTGTTGTGGTCATCTGCATCCTTGCATTGAGCAACTAGTGTGGCCGTAGGAAATATAACTAGACAGTTGCCTTAATTTGGATTGTGTTGAGCAATATTTGCCACACAAGAAAATGAATTTCAGTTAATGCTCTGCAGCTCTTACAATAACTGATGTCATAGTAAGCAGTGGTACATCCCAGACCTGACTTACTGCAGATGCCCAACTCATAAGTTACTGCCTTTATATTTTGCTATTGCTCCACATAGGATGACACCAAAACAGGAACTACTAGAGTGATCCTGCAAATGAGAGCGCCATGTTCCTGCCCACCCATTTCCCCCCTTTAAAAAAAATTTACAACCTCTTCCTTTTTCTCTGCTGAAAGGTCACCAGATATTCAGCAGCTCACTAGTATTGCTCCATGCAGTTTCTGCTGCAGCAGAAAAAAAAGTTAATGCAAAACCAGGAACTATTGCTTTGTACATATATAACGATTGCTTAATACAAATCATCCTGCCACAATAATAGTTAAGGGAGTATTATCTTGCAACTGCACAAAGGCACTGAAGCAATGTGTATCAAAGAAGTATTATTACTGGTTAAATGAAGGAAGCCAAAATCAGTTCTTGGAGAAGTGCCACAAATTCTTACAAATCCATTTAGGCATGTCAGATCGATATCTGTGAGAGATCACATGGGCAAACTGGGTCTTCACCCTGGGAAAACTGCAATCTAGGGATCAGGTGGAACCAAGAGTCTACCCAGTGGTTCTCAACCTTGGGTCCCCAGATGTTCTTGGACAAGTACAGTACCTAAAGTCTTCAGCACTAGCTAAACTGGCCAGGATTTCTGGGAGTTGTAGTCCAAGAACATCCGGGGACCCAAGGTTAAGAACCACTGGTTTACACATTCACATTGCTCTGAGCTGATCTCTCAGAAGGTTTCTGATGATAATCCCTAGCTAGGCATAGTTATTTAAAAAAACCATTCTTGTGTCGCTTTTTAAAGTTGGCTGGATAGCACAGGGTGTCAAACTTTGGAGCCAGAGGCTGGAAGTTCAGTTCCGTGGGAGAACAGCCAGCCTGTGTAAACTTGGCCAAGCTGCACAGTCCCAAGGTGCCTGCCCTTTGTCCATGGAATACAAACAGAAAAACCACTTCTGAGTACTCTTTACCTAGAAAACCCTGAAAAAGGGTTGCCATAAGAAATAATTGATTTGTTGACACACAATTCTAATAATAAACATTTATTGGTAGCACTCTGAAAATGTTATATATATACTTGCAAAATACATCACATTGTCTCTTTATGGTAGGTTGGTAGTCTATTTTCCAGTTTTTTTTAAATTCAGACAATCTAGTCTGCATATAATACTTAATATCTGAATAATAATAATAATAATAATATCTGCATACTATCTGAATAATATGCAAATCTGGAGGAAAAAGTAAGGTGTGATTTCCTTCAGAGACAAGGCTGCATATTTTATTATAACTAGAGAACAGCTTAACATTCTTTTAAATCTTTAACTTTCCATCACTACATGATTACCTACAGTATATCTTGCTATCAAAGCAAGTGTCAATCCACTATGGCACCTCCCATATTTTGCTACCACTTTCCCTCAGGATAACCTTTCCCAAGACATCCGCTCACCCCACCACGGCTCATTGCTTTTTGTTTCATGACTACTATCTATAATGCAGTCAGTAAAGGATGGGTTAAAGCTTGGAAAGTCATTGACCATGTTGTCTGAGATTCTAAAAGTTTGGGCCCCAAAAAGCTTGTCAGTCTCTCCTAACGCTGGGCTGGTACTTGGATAGGCGACCACCAGGGAATACCAGGTGCTGTGGCCGCCTGGAAGTAAGAACTGGCAAGCCACTCCAGTATTCCTGCCAAGAAAACTCCATGGACATGGAGTCATGAGCAGTCGGTCACGACTTCAAGGAGACAACAACAAAGACCCATTTAACTCAGTAGAACATACTTCTGTGACATAGTAAGCAGTTTGTAGAGCTGTATCGTATTCCCAGGACAAACTAATGTACAGTAAATTCTTTGAAAAGGACACACTTTCTTGCCATTCTTTGAAACTTCTTTCTAGCAAAACTAGAGAAATGATTACTTCAATAAGATTAAAAATAACAATAGGTCCATTGTATTTCTCACCTCTCCTCAAGTAATCTAGCTGTTTTTATGATCACCCAAAGGGTGATCATAAATGGCCTCTCTTCAGCTTGGAGAGAGGTGACCAGTGGGGTGCCCCAGTTCTGTGTCCAGTGCTGTTCAATATCTTTATTAATGATGGAGGAAGGTTTAGAGAGTATGTTAATTAAATTTGCAAATGATACCAAATGGGGGTGGTGCTAATTCCCTAGAGCAGTGATGGCGAACCTTTTAGAGACCGAGTGCCCAAATTGCAATTCAAAACCCATTAATTTTTTTGCAAAGTGTCAATACAGTAATTTAACCTGTATATAGGTGGTTATGAAGGGGCGATGGTGGGTGCCCACAGAAAGGGTTCCGAGTGCCACCTTTGGCACCCGTGCCATAGGTTCACCATCACTGCCCTAGAGGATAGGATGAAAACCCAAAATGACCTTGACAGATTAGAGTGCTGGGCCAAAGCTAACGGAATGCATTTCAACAG
Organism: Phrynocephalus guinanensis; assembly: GCA_037367245.1. NCBI lineage: Eukaryota > Metazoa > Chordata > Lepidosauria > Squamata > Agamidae > Phrynocephalus > Phrynocephalus guinanensis. The sequence goes on from CM074738.1 coordinate 3,019,534, forward strand.
AGGGAAATGTAGGGTGCTACATCTAGGCCAAAATAATAATAATAATAATAATAATAATAATAATAATAATAATAATAATAATAATAATAATAATAATAATAATAATAATAATAATAATAATTGCACAAATATAGGATGGGAGACACCTGGCTGGAGAATAGCATGTGTGAAAGGGACCTGGAAGTCTGGGTGGACCACACACATTGAACATGTGTCAACAGAGGGATCCTGGAAACTGTAATTTTAAAAGTAACTGTTTGTGGAAACAGTTTCTGCTTCAAAAGCTTCCACCCTATGTGAAAACCCTCTTTGATAGGTATGGCCATGATGAGGCTGAGGGGATGCTGAACCCAAACATAGATGTTCTAGGTCTATTCCGAGGAATGTAAGGGGTTCTTGTTACTTAGTGTTATCACCGTTTATAGAAGAGGAAATGAAATGGTGTTCAGTATTACACTAACAAAATATCGTGAAGACATGCACCCATCCTAGAATATAAAGGAATCTTACTTCTTACATATAAATTCAGCATCGAGTCTGCTATTAACTGTTGGTGGTGAGTCTTAACCTCATGGATTTTTAAAAAGAACATTCAAAATTACTCTCTCAAGGCAAACATTGTCTGTCTTCCTAGTTTCAGGGGATACATGTCCATGTAGGAACATGTTACAGACCGAAAACCTGTATATGGGAACATGCCATACATCCAAAGTAATATACTTTTGGAACTGCGGCTATCAGAATCCCCCACCCCACCCCCAGGCTATCTATGGTCAGTGTCCATGCTGACTGGAAGATTCTGAAAACTGTCGTAGAAAAAAATATATCTCTGAGCTCCATGTAAATGGGGCAGTTCTGGTTACATGGGTCTTTAGCCAGGCATGTCAAGACGAGTTCCTGCCTTATGTGAATGGAAACAGCAGTCCTAACATTTCTCTTGCATCTGCATCAATTTGTTATGAAACTGGAAGCCTGGCTTGCAAGATTTTTGAGGTGTGTGTACTGTATATAGATACCTTGGACAGCCAGAATCACTAATGTGGCTGTATTACAGCATATGAATAAAAAGCTAGAAATTCTCAAAACCATACAAAGAAAATTACGATATTTTGGTCACATAATGTGTGTGTGTTGCATTGTTACAATCATGACCGACTCTTTGTGATTCCATGTCCATGGAGTTTTCTTGGCAGGAATACTGGAGTGGCTTGCCAGTTCCTACTCCAGGTGCCTACAGCACCTAGTATTCCCTGGTGGTCGCCCATCCAAGTACTAGCCAGGCCCGACCCTGCTTAGCTTCCGAAATCAGGCAAGATTAGATGTGCTTAGGGCATTAGGCAGCTTTGGTCACATAATGCACAATAAGCCGGTGCAATGGCGGCATAGTCGGAGGCAATTCTAATATCCTGAGAACTTGTAAACTTCTACCACTGAATGTAAACAGGTGACTATCTTTGCTTCTATTCTCATATCACAAAAGAAAGACATTTTGTTGTGAATATGTCATCGAAAGGACCAAATAATCCCCCGGCAACACGTAAGATGATATCGGCATCAGCCATGCTTTCATCTGAGAGCGGCACGGACATAAATATTTTGGAAACTCTTAGGGACATGGCTGGGGAATTAAAATTACTGCAACCTATTAAAGACTGATTGTCTTCGGGAGGCTGTCGAAAAGATTGCCGTTCGGGTTGGAGAGGCAGAAGCTAGAATTTCTGAACTGGAAGATACTACTGCCGCTCAGAATACAGCAATTTCAGCATTACAAAAGTCAAATGCTGAACTGACCCTTAAAATAGACCAACTGGAAGGCAACAGCCGAAGATCAAATCTAAGAATTCTTGGTATTCCGGTTAACAGTGAGCAAGACCAACCAGTTAAATTTATTGAAGGCTTCTTACGAACTGTCTTAGAATTGCCAGAAGACTACCAGCTACAGATAGAGAGAGCTCACCGTATAACCCGTTCGCAGGGATCTCAGAGACCTCCATTTCTTGTAAAGTTCTTGAGCTTTTCAGTTAAAGAATTCCTGCTACGACGTGCGAGGGAGAAGAAAGATTTGTTCTGGGGCCAAGGACAGCACCGAATTTTGATATTCCCAGACTGTACTAAAAGTGTGGTCCAGCAAAGAAAGGCATTTGCAACAGCACGTAAACTGGCACGAGAGAAACACGTTGAATACTTTGTGAAGTTTCCAGCTATTTTCTGTATTGGATCTGGTTCCAAACTGCTGCAAATTCACAGCCCTGAAGAAGCGGAGAACTATGTGTTTCTAAGTGGTTAACCTTGGGCATTCTGCCAAGATGTAATTACTACTGAGAGACAACTTATAACAATGATAAGAAGTTGCAAAAACATTTCTCTTTTCACCCCTTAATAGCTGGATCCAAGCTATTTAAGAACTCACATTGAATTATAATATTGAGTCTGCTAATATTACTTTTATTATTTACTTAATAGTTCTCACATGTTAAGTACAGCAATTTTTTGGATTTATTAATGTGAGGGTTTTTTGGTATATTTTATAGGTTTATTTAATCCATGAGTATGATTAAAATACTCACACGTGATATATATAGTGTACATAATGGATTAAGAAGCCAATAATGGGGGAGGTTGGGGAGTGCACAGAATGCACTGCCAATTGAACCTGGAAGATCACAGTGTTAGTTTGCTGTTTTTGCTTTATGTTTTTCTTTTCTTTCTGTTTATTCTGTTTATTCTGTTTTTCTTTTTTGTTTTATGCTTTCTTTTCTTTTTTGTGTTTTTCTTTTTTTTAGTTTTGTTTCCTATTTTTAAGTTTATCTGTTTCTGTTTTGGTTAGTATATCTTATTTTTGTATTCATTTTTTGCCTTTTATGGTCTCTACAATATATCTGAATTCACTACTACAAAATTAATGGGGTGGGTTGATATAATTTGTTATAGGTTACAGATATCCACATTGCAATTAGGATCTCTCACATGGAAAACATTTTTGCTTTAATGTTTCTTACTGTTATTGCTGTTGTTGCTGCTGCTGCTTTCTTAGGAATAGTATCATGATGAAGATATTACTAAACTTATGGTGTTAAATACTACCACATGGAATGTTAAAGGATTACGTGACAAAGGCAAGAAAAAACAAGTACTTTCTAAACTTAAAAAACTTAAAGTGTGGCATTATTGCAAGAGACACATCTTTTAGAAGAAGATAAAGATAGTTTGCTTAAAGATTGGGTAGGGGATATATACATCAGTGGATCTTCTAAGAACTCCAAAGGTGTAGCTATACTTATACATAAAAATGCTAGTTTAACAGGTAGTGGTTGATCCAAAGGGCCGATTCATTTGTTTACAGGTGAAAATTTCAAATATGATAATAGTAATTGTGAATGTATATGGACCAAATATGGACTCTCCAGGAATGTTTCATGAGTGTATGGGTCACTTGATGAACATGACATATGATAACTTGATTATTGGAGGTTATTTTCATGAAATTCTAGATCCAATCATAGATAGAAGTACACCACCCCGGAAAATTCAAACATTAGTCAGGTCAACATTAAAGGGATATATGATAGACTTTGGATTGATTGGTGTTTGGCGGTTATTACACCCAACAGAACGAGATTATTCTTTTGTTTCATCAGTTCATAAGAATTGTTTTCAGTTAGATTATTTTTAATATCTTCTCTGTTGCAAAATATGGTAACATGTCAAGTCAAAACCATAGAAATTTCTGACCATGCTCCAGTGACTCTCAATATTCAGTTCATTAATGTGGAAAGGACCCCTGGCACTTGGCGTTTAAATGCTGGGCTGCTGAAGAATGAGGATTTTAAGAAGCAAATGCAAAATGAACTTCAACAATATTTGGCTCAAAATGAGGGAACAGCTTCATCATGTTATTGAATGGGATGCATGTAAATGCGAGGTAAAATTATAGCATACGCTTCATATAAGCGAAATAGAATCAAACAGGAAGAAGATATGGAAAAAACAGTAAAATCTCTTCTAAGCCAATCTGCTATATCCCATTCTCCAGATATTTATCAAAGGCTACAACGAGTTAAATATGAATTGAACAATTTACATCTTGCTAAAGTTGAATTTGCACTAACATGTACGCGTCAGAGATACTGGGGAAAGTGGGGAGAAAGCAGGTAAACTTTTGGCATCTCGCTTAAAGCAAGAAAAAAATCAACATTCCCACAATAAAAGGAGATCAAAATATGTTATACACACCTAAAGAAATAAATTTAGAATTTCAAAAATACTACAACAAATTATATACAAAAGATAAAGACCCTAGTGGCGATGAAATAGAATCTTTTTTTTCACATGTGGTCCTTCCAAAGTTAAATTCAGAAGGGAGAGCAGTGCTTTCAAGGCCATTAGAAATAGAAGAGATTAAAAATGTTATCTTGGAAATGAAAGATGGGAAAACACCAGGGCCTGATGGTTTTCCTATTGAATGGTACAAAACATATTTAGATATTTTAGCTCCTAGACTCCTCTTGGTATATCAGAAAGCCTTTGAATTAGACAAATTACCATGGCCTATGTATGATGCATATATATGAGTTATTCCTAAACCTGGCAAAGATCATACAAATTGTGGAAACTACAGACCGATCTCTTTAATGAACACATAATATCTGCAGTTTTGGCTAATAGAATTCAGGCCGTAATTTCAGCTATAATACATACAGATCAAGTGGGATTTATTAAGCATAGACAAGGAGCAAATCATTTGCGATTAGTAACAAATTTTGTAGCTCTTAATAGGAAAAGATCAGATCCAGTTGCATTGCTTTCACTGGATGCAGAAAAAGTATTTGATAAAATATCTAGACAATTTATTAGTAATTTTAGAAAAGTTCAGATTCGCACAAGAATTCATAAAATGGGTTAAATTTCTATATCTTTGTCCTAAATCACAAGTTAGAGTAAATGGACTTCTTTCTGACTCCTTTACTTTGCAGAGGGGTACAAGACAAGGCTGTCCTCTGTCCGCATTGCTATTTGATCTATGTTGGGATGCGCTATTAGACAAAATAGAATGATACATGGTTTTGTTCATAAACAAGTAGAATTTAAATTAGCTTTATATGCAGATGATTTATTATTATATATTAGTAAACCAGAAACATCTATACCAGAATTAATGAGACTAATTAAGCTTTTTGGAACAATTTCAAGATATATGATTAATTGGTCAAAATCTGAACTAATGCCGGTAGGTGATTAGTTGACATTGTATAATAAATGGCAGTTCTGTCAGTGTCCAGAGATATTAACTTATTTAGGTATTTTAATCCCAAGGGATATTTCTCAGATGATTAAATTGAACTTAAATAAGTTGATTACCAATATCTCTAATGACTTAGAAAGATGGGCATTACTTAAATTTAGTGTTTGGGGTAAAGTTAATATTGCCATGTATTATATATGTAATATGTGCTATTCCATTGTATATTCCTCAAATTTATTTTAAAAAAATTATTTCAAAAATTAATTTGGGTCAATTCTCCATCTCGTTTCTCAATTAAAAATGCAATTGTCAATATCAGAGGGTGGTTTTAATCTTCCAGATATTAGTGCCTATCATAAAGCATATCTTTTACCTCAGGTAAATTGTTGGCAAATTACCATCACACCAAATACTCCAACTTGGGTTACTCTTGAAATGGCTTATTTAAAACCCTTGTATGGATGCTTTAGATTCTAAATACACTTTGAGCAAAGGAATTATACGCCATTCAATTTTAGCTACTAGGGAAAAGGAAATTTTAAGCTCGCCAATTACAATTTGATCCATATGCCCATGCAAAAACAACTATATGGGGAAACCCAATATTAAGAATTGAGAAAAAGCCCTTTATGTGGAAAAAGTGGGCAGAATGTGGTATATTTACCTTAGATCAATTAATAGGCATAGATGATTATTTTCTACCTTTTGCCATTTTACGTTCTAAATATAACCTACCTGCAAATACACAATGGCAATATCTTCAAGCTTCAACACCTTTTGTTTTTGGCCCATCTGCAATGTCTGTTTTTGGCCCATCTGCAATGAGTGCTTCAGAACCACCAGGACTTTTAGAGGTAATTATTGGATCAAATGAGAAACCTAAACCAATAACTATAATCTATAAATACTTAATAGATTTTTATAAAATAGATATTCAAGAACTTAAAGATGTTTGGAATAGGGAATTGGAAAATAAAATACAAATTAAACAATGGAAAGTTGTATTGGAATCTATAAAAGATGTTTCCTTGGATTTGAAATTAAGACTAATCCAACAAAAAATAATATTCAGAATATATTGGACCCCATAACCACTGTTTAGAAAGAAATTGATAAATTCAGACAGATGCTGGAGATGCAATAGTATTAATGCTTCCTTAATACATATGCTTTGGAAATGTCCAGTAATATACATTGTGGATGGAAGTTCTTGCCTATATTAATAGTTTTGGGGAAATCTCTGTTATTTGAGGATATTCACGTTATCTTAATTTATATGCCCACTGTATGGGGTCTAACTAAAGGTCAACGAAACTGGATTTTGAGAGCTCTCATGGTAGCAAAAAGACTTATATTAAAGGCCTGGAAGGATAACCACCCTCCACCCTTCACACAATGGTCAGAAGATCTGTGACAACTAGCCCTCGAATGAATCATATAGAAAGCAACTACGAGAGGATATCTATATAGATATATGGAAGCCCTTTATTGACTCATTGTAAATATATAAGGCAATTTATAATGGATGTATTATATGATCTTATGATGTATTGACCTTTGCTTTTTGTCTGCTTGTTTTTGTGTCCTTAAATGTTTTTCTTTAATGTAGTTTATGTTAAATTTTCAAAAAGTCAAAAATAAAAGTATAAAAAACATAATGCACAATAACGAATAACACTTGCTGCAGGTTATCCTTCCAGGAAAAATAGATGGGAAGTGTGGCCCGGGACATAGAAGAATGGCTTAAGAATTTAAGGCAAAGGTTCACAATGAGCAGAGCTTCTCTATTTAGAATAGCTTTGGATAGGAAGATGTGGCATGTGAAGAATACAGTGACGTGTTGTATTCCCAGAGTTCCCTATGGGAAAATAAGTACAAGAATAAATAAAATAAATAAAATAAATAGAGTTTTCATTAATATCTTGACCATTCCACTGGCAAACAACTTCACTGGCATGGAAACTAGGGTTGTTTCTCATATGACTTCTCATATGTCCTTTGCATCTTGATGCCATGTTCTGTTTTATATGTGTGCCCCATATTAACCAAATCTAAGCCCATTCTTCTTCTTCTTCTTCTTCTTCTTCTTCTTCTTCTTCTTCATCATCATCATCAACATCATCAACATCTGCCCATAGTAAAGAACTGGTGAGATCATAAGCATGAAAAAGTGACTGAAAATCAGCATGCAAAATTACTTTGGGGACTTCCAAATACGAACAGACAGGGGTTTGGAGCATAATAACCCTGATATTGTGATTGTGGAGAAGAAAAAAGTGTGGATCATTGCTGTTGCTATACCAGGTGATAGTAGAGTCACTGAGAAACAACTTGAAAAAATTACCCAATAGCAGGATCTGAAAATTGAACTTCAGAGACTCTGGCACAAACCGGTACAGGTGGTCCCAGTGGTAATCGGCACGCTAAGTGCGGTGCCTAAAGAGCTAAGCAAGTATTTAGAAGAAACTGGAGTTGACATGTCTGACAAACCTCTTAGAATTTTTTGAAAAGGTCAACAGGCACGTGGATTTGGGTGAACCGGTTGATATAGTCTATCTGGATTTTCAAAAGGCTTTTGACACAGTCCCTCACCAAAGGCTGCTGAGAAAATTGCACAGTCAGGGGATAAGAGGACAGGTCCTCTTATGGATTGAGAACTGGTTGAGATCCCGGAAACAAAGAGTAGGTGTCAATGGGAAATTTTCACAATGGAGAGAAGTGAAAAGCGGTGTGCCCCAGGGCTCTGTCCTGGGACCGGTGCTTTTCAATCTGTTCATAAATGACCTGGAGACAGGGATAAGCAGTGAGGTGGCCAAGTTTGCTGATGACACAAAACTTTTCCGTGTGGTAAAAACCAGAGAAGATTGTGAAGAGCTCCAGAAGGATATCTCCAAACTGGGGGAATGGGCTGAGAAATGGCAAATGCGTTTTAATGTAACCAAATGTAAAGTAATGCATATTGGGGCAAAAAATCCAAACTTCATCTATCAACTCATGGGCTCTGAGTTATCCGTGACGGATCAGGAAAGAGATCTTGGTGTGTTGGTGGACAGCTCCATGAAGGTGTCTCCCCAATGTGTGGCAGCGGTGAAGAAGGCCAATTCCATGCTAGGGATTATCAAAAAGGGGATTGAAAATAAAACAGCCAACATTATAATGCCATTATACAAAACAATAGTAAGGCCCCACCTGGAGTATTGTGTACAATTCTGGTCACCGCATCTCAAGAAAGACATAGTGGAACTGGAAAAGGTGCAGAAGAGAGCGACTAAAATGATTACTGGGCTGGGGCACCTCCCTTATGAAGAAAGGCTAAAACATTTGGGCCTCTTTAGTCTGGAAAAAAGGCGATTGAGGGGGGATATGATTGAGACATACAAAATAATGCAGGGTATGAGTAAAGTGGATAGAGGGAAGCTCTTCTCCCTCTCCCCAAAATACCAGAACTAGGGGACATACACTCAAATTGAGGGCTGGGAGAGTAAGAACTGACAAAAGAAAATATTTTTTCACCCAGCGCGTTGTAAGTCTATGGAACTCCCTGCCACACAATGTGGTGATGGCATCTGACCTGGATGCCTTCAAAAGGGGATTGGACAGATTCCTGGAGGAAAAGTCCATCACAGGTTACAAACCATGATGGAGATGTGTAACCTCCAGGGTTTAAACCAGGGTACTTCAAGGGCCAGATGCAGGAGAGTGGTATCAGGAGACAGATATCTAGTCTCATGCGCTCCCAAACACATCTGGTGGGGCCGCTGTGAGATACAGGAAGCTGGACTAGATGGGCCTTTGGCCTGATCCAGCATGGCTCTTCTTATGTTCTTATGACATAAGTCACCATCAGCTGTAGAAAGCCGCCTTACTGGGATCTGCTCGCATAATTCGCCAATACATTACACAGTCCTAAACGCTTGGGAAGCTTTTGACTAGTGATTTGTAATACAAAATCCAGCGTAGTTAGCTGTCTGGTTAATAATAATAATAATAATAATAATAATAATAATAATAATAATAATAATAATAATAATAATAATAATAATAATAATAATAATAATAATACGACTGCAGAACTGGAAGAGACCTTATGGATCACCAAGTCATTGCAGGTTTGTTTAAAGATGATGGAGAAAATGTATATAAAGTCCTTTGATTGATAGAGGGAACAGAGTATATATAGGTAAGGCAAATAAATGTGCATGTTACAGTTTTATGACAAGAATGAAGCAGATCTGCAAAATTTTGAACCAAGAGTACAACCAACAAAGAAAAAGGAAAGCAGGCACGACATAAAACAACTCAAAATGCAGAAACCCAGAAGGCTTCAGATTATTTAAAACTGCCACATCCAAAGTTCAGATACCTATGAGTGACCTTTCTTTAGAAAGAGAACAAGAGGTCAAATAAGACTGGCAGCTCTAGGAAGTGTCTAAGAATGGAGCCCTTTAGTAGCAATGAAGAATTACTGCCTTTTAAAAAAGCAGGGTAAAGGGAGATTAGCAGTAATGATAACAGCAAATGTTCATTTATAGTCCTTGCCATAAAACTATTTAACAACCTCGTCTAATAATAAATCACATTTTAAAATCACGAGTCCTGGTGTGATCTTTCTAGAGTACTTCTGTAATCCATCATGAGCTCCAGGCAGAGTATAAATGACCTTTCAATAGGAGATGAGACAATCGAGGATGACTATGACAGGAACGGAGGAAATAGAATCAGAAACAGAAAATTGGTCTCACCATACACAGTATTACTAACACATCTAATTTGAGCACATCCTGGCTCAAACAAATGCACGCAGGTAGAGGAAAAAGGAACCATACAAGATCTTTCCTGCTCAAGAATGTTAGGGGCAATTGCCCAGACCTAGGCTGTGTTAAGGGGCCCCAAGATGCAGGCACTACTGTTTTGTAGTGCTCCAGACTCTACTTTGACAGCCAGCAAAGCAAGTGATCCTCTTGGTATGTGTATTTCTGTGTCAGTCGCCTAGGCAACGAGGCCTGCTGGTAGTCTTCCCATCTTCATCTGCCTAGTTAATAGCTTCTCAATCAACCTTAAGTATCCATAAATACTTTGGTGGAGACTGGTCAGATTACTTCAGGAATTCAGGTGTAATTTAGGAATCCTACCCTTCCAGGCCGAACTAATGGTTTTTGCTTGCTTTGTTTAAATTTGAGTCAGTTCCTATTTGCATACAGAATGACCACATAAATAATGATTCCTTCTAGCAAAACAAAACAAAAGTGAAGGAGGAATTCAGACACTGACTGGCTTCACGGGAAGTGGTATGTTTGACACCATCTCTCAACCCTGAAGGGCAGGCTTAACTAAAACTGTAATGCATTTGCTACTATTCTAGTTCCCTCAGATATTCAGGTTTTTCTGTTCACTACTACAGCCACCTGCTGCTCCGGGGCCAAGATTCTGTTTCATCTATTCCTGCTTAAAACATGTTCAGGCCCGTTTCCTACATTATGACTAATCTCCATAACTCACATAAGTTGACTTCCTTGATCTGAACCAATGTTTAAAATCATCTCCAGCCTCGACAGTACAGAAAATTCTTAAGACTCTCTTTTCTCTATTTATAAAGAGGCAGTGGCCCTCACACTGGAGCTTTGAGCTGAAGCTGCAGCAATTTCACAAAGCAAAGAGCATCTTAAAAGTGTTCCAGATACTGTAGAGCAATCCTGGTTCTATTTCTAATAAGGCATGGCTTAGCTATTCTGTCCTCCTGATTTTAACAGGTGAGGATGACATTGTCTTTATTTCTAAGCATTATAAGAACATAAGAAGAGCCATGCTGGATAAGGCCAAAGGCCCATCTAGTCCAGCTTCCTGTATCTCACAGCGCCCCCACCAGATGCGTTTGGGAGCGCATGAGACTAGATATCTGTCTCCTGATACCACTCCCCTGCATCTGGCCCTTGTAACCTGTGATGGACTTTTCCTCCAGGAATCTGTCCAATCCCCTTTTGAAGGCATCCAGGCCAGATGCCATCACCACATCCTGTGGTAGGGAATTCCAAAGACTTACAACGCGCTGGGTGAAAAAATATTTTCTTTTGTCAGTTCTTACTCTCCCAGCCTTCAATTTGAGTGTATGTCCCCTACTTCTGGTATTTTGGGAGAGAGAGAAGAGCTTCCCTCTATCCACTTTACTCATACCCTGCATTATTTTGTATGTCTCAATCATATCCCCCCTCAAGCGCCTTTTTTCCAGACTAAAGAGGCCCAAATGTTTTAGCCTTTCTTCATAAGGGAGGTGCCCCAGCCCAGTAATCATTTTAGTCGCTCTCTTCTGCACCTTTTCCAGTTCCACTATGTCTTTCTTGAGATGCGGTGATCAGAATTGTACACAATACTCCAGGTGGGGCCTTACTATTGTTTTGTATAATGGCATTATAATGCTGGCTGTTTTATTTTCAATCCCATTTTTGATAATCCCTAGAATTGGCCTTCTTCACCGCTGCCACACATTGGGGAGACACCTTCATGGAGCTGTCCACCAACACACCAAGATCTCTTTCCTGATCTGTCACGGATAACTCAGAGCCCATGAGTTGATAGATGAAGTTTGGATTTTTTGCCCCAATATGCATTACTTTACATTTGGCTACATTAAAACACATTTGCCATTTCTCAGCCCATTCCCCCAGTTTGGAGATATCCTTCTGGAGCTCTTCACAATCTTCTCTGGTTTTCACCACACGGAAAAGTTTTGTGTCATCTGCAAACTTGGCCACCTCACTGTTTATCCCTGTCTCCAGGTCATTTATGAACAGATTGAAAAGCACCGGTCCCAGGACAGACCCTGGGGCACACCGCTTTACACTTCTCTCCATTGTGAAAATTTCCCATTGACACCTACTCTTTGTTTCCTGGATCTCAACCAGTTCTCAATCCATAAGAGGACCTGTCCTCTTATCCCCTGACTGTGCAATTTTCTCAGCAGCCTTTGGTGAGTGACTGTGTCAAAAGCCTTTTGAAAATCCAGATAGACTATATCCACCAGTTCACCAAAATCCACGTGCCTGTTGACCTTTTCAAAAAATTCTAAGAGGTTTGTCAGACATGTCAACTCCAGTTTCTTCTAAATACTTGCTTAGCTCTTTAGGCACCGCACTTAGCGTGCCGATTACCACTGGGACCACCTGTACTTTTGAAGTGGCTTGTTGATGTAACCCCAACTTCTATAAGCTATGTTTTCTCGTTGATTTAGCAGTCAGCCCCGTGGCGCAGTGGTTAAATGCCTGTTGTTGTTGTTGTTGTTCAGTCGTTCAGTCGTGTCCGACTCTTCGTGACCCCATGGACCAGAGCTCGCCAGGCCTTCCTATCCTCCACTGCCTCCCGGAGTTTTGTCAAATTCATTTTGGTTGCATCGATGACACCGTCCAACCATCTCATTCTCTGTCGTCCTCTTTTCCTTTTGCCTTCGATTTTTCCCAGCATCAGGGCCTTTTCCAGGGAGTCCTCTCTTCTCATGAGGTGGCCAAAGTACTGGAGCCTCAGCTTCAAAATCTGTCCTTCCAGTGAGCATTCGGGGTTGATTTCTTTCAGAATGGATAGGTTTGATCTCCTTGCAGTCCAGGGGACTCTCAAGACTCTCCTCCAGCACCACAGCTCAAAAGCATCAATTCTGCGGCGATCAGCCTTCTTTATAGTCCAGCTCTCACTTCCATACATCACTACTGGAAAAACCATAGCTTTAACCATCCTGACCTTAGTTGGCAAAGTGATGTCTCTGCTCTTTAGGATGCTATCTAGGTTTGCCATTGCTTTCCTCCCAAGAAGCAGGCGTCTTTTTATTTCGTTGCTGCAGTTGCCATCTGCAGTGATCAAGGAGCCCAAGAAAATAAACTCTGTCATTGCCTCCATTTCTTCCCCTTCTATTTGCCAGGAGGTGATGGGACCAGTGGCCATGATCTTAGTTTTTTTGATGTTGAGCTTCAGCCCATTTTTTTCACTCTCCTCTTTCACCCTCATTAAGAGGTTCTTTAATTCTTCCTCACTCTCTGCTATTAGAGTAGTATCATCTGCGTATCTGAGGTTGTTGATATTTCTTCCGGCAATCTTAATTCCGGCTTGAGATTCATCCAGACCGGCCTTTCTCATGATGTACTCTGCATATAAGTTAAATAGGCAAGGTGACAGTATACAGCCTTGTCGTACTCCTTTCCCGATTCTAAACCAGTCAGTTGTTCCATATCCAGTTCTGACGGTTGCTGCTTGTCCCACATATAGATTTCTTAGGAGACAGATAAGGTGTTCAGGCACTCCCATTCCTTTAAGGACTTGCCATAGTTTGTTGTGGTCTACACAGTCGAAGGCTTTGGCATAGTCAATGAAGCAGAAGTAGATGTTTTTTCTGGAACTCTCTGGCTTTCTCCATAATCCAGCGCATGTTGGCGATTTGGTCTCTAGTTCCTCTGCCCCTTCGAAATCCAGCTTGTAGTTCTGGAAGTTCTCTTTCCACATACTGCTGAAGCCTGCCTTGTAGAATTTTGAGCATAACCTTGCTAGCATGTGAAATGAGTGCAATTGTGCGATAGTTGGAGCATTCTTTGGCGTTTCCTTTCTTTGGGATTGGAATGTAGACCGATCTTTTCCAGTCCTCTGGCCACTGCTGGGTTTTCCAAATTTGCTGGCATATCTTAAATGCCTGTACTGCAGGTAAAACTGTGCTCATGACCTGGGGTTCAATCCCAGGTAGCAGGCTCATGGTTGACTCAGCCTTCCATCCTCTGGAGGTTGGTAAAATGAGTACCCAGCTTGCTGGGGGGCAATGTGTAGCCTGCATACTGTAATTCAAAACTGTTAAACTGCACAGTGACTACTTGAAGTGGTATGGGGCGGTATATAAGCAGAACACTTTGCAGTATAATATCCAGTTTATTAATATCAACTGTTTTATCTGTGATAACTTGCTTATATCAATATAGCATCGAGGTTTCATTTTCTAAAACTTGAGGGGGCTGCAACTTATAATAAAGAGTAAAAAATGTGAGTGGTCCATAAGTTTTAGCCAACTGCTGAAAAATTACATTTGCAACTAGGTCATGCCTGCGTATATAATCCGTTCATATCAGGGCCTCAAGCTATTACATACACGATTAATTGTTTCTTTGGATATGTGATATGCCCTACACGTATCACATCTTGCTTCTCAGTTATTTTCTGATAGTATCTACTGCAAATAACACGGTCTCTTGGATGTCACAAATGAATCCCTCGGTTTCAGCCTGCAGATGGCCCTGTTTAATCCACACATTCCCAGGAGGATTACAAATAGAAGACAGTGATACCAAGACAGCCCCCATAAACTCAGGGATAGGCAGGGCATTTGCAGACTAAAAACCTCATGAAGACGCATCCTTCTTCTTAAATGTTTTGTATTTCCTAGTAATGCATCTGTATTTGCAAGAACTTCCCTGCATTAATATGGCTATTAATTTTTAAACCTCTGTGCCTGTCTTGAATTTAGGTGCTCTGCTGAGACAGTATGCCAACATTTTAGATTTATATGAGACACTAGCTACCCCTCCATCTGTATCTAGAACATCGGGATAACGGTGACAACAAATGACTACTTTTTAGATGTGCTATTTAATTCCAAACAGATTACCAACTGAGAATGCAAGACCAGAATAATGGTGGAACCCTGAACAAGCCCTAGGTTTCCTATAGATGGTGTCTGAACTATGGTAATTCATATCTTATCTAAACTGTCTTTGCAGACAGTGCCTAGTATTGCCTCAAATCCACATCTTGATGTGTCAAGAACATTATACTTTATGGATTATGTAAGACAAATCCAAAACTACCATTGGGGTTTAGAGGTGAATGAGAAGGTTTTTTAAAATAAATCTGATTCTAAATTATCTGTGAGACATCCATGTTTTCCCCCCTCCCATGTCCATGTAATGTGGTTGATCAACTTTTGCAAATATTACAGAAAGGTTAATGACTGTCTCATGAGTTGTTTGGGTCAGAATCCTGCTGTATTTTGATGCACACAGCAGAGCATTTATGGAAGCTGCCATGTAAAATTGCACATATTTGCTGATGTGACAGATGCATGCCAGATACACTACCTAGTGCTTGATTAGGCAGACACCTAGCAACTCACCAGTTTGCCATTCTGGCTTCCATGTTTCTTTCCTTTGGGCATAGAAATATACCAGGATGCTGGCATTAGAGTTCTCTGAGAGCATCAATGGGCACATGAGTGGTGATGACCTGATTAAAACTAAAAAGAAATGGGGCCACCAGAACAAAGCCAAGTCCAAAATTCATATTAAGGTCATACCTTTAGCAGACCAACAGAAAAGTTATGGAAGTGTAAACGCTTTACAGATTGCTCTCCCCTCCTTTTAATCTGTCTGCATGGCATTTTAGGATGTAATGCAGACAAATATATGATCTTATTCCATTGAAAAAATAATACATCTTCAGCCATTATTGTTATATGCAAAAAGTAATTTTATTGCAACATTACTGAAGAATATAACTGGTTCCCACAGTGAGTTGCAAAAACAGTTGCTTCCTGGTTCAGATTGTTTTATGGTTTGCGATATATACTATATACATGTATATGCTTCAAATATAATGTGTGAAAGAAAAAAAGTGGGTTGAGCCGTGTGACCCGAAAAACAAATTCATAAGTAGGCTACGTGATACCTTTATTGGTTACTACTAAAAAAAATGTAAGCTAAGCTTTTGATAGCATATTGCTATCTTTATCAAAGCATTGTACCAAAAATGTGAAAAGTGTGGAAAGTGTTTTTCTCTCTCTCATTATAACATGTTCCTTGTATCATTTTGTGAACCATTGTAAAACATTTCCATTCTTGGTATTTGTTATTTACCTGTGTCCTATTGCACAGGATGTCACAAAATTACCATCTGGCTGATTTGAAAGTGATTGTTTTTATGGCCTTACCAGTTGTTGGCTTGCAGGCTGTTGAGGGTTATCAAGTTTGTTTTGTCTATGTTGCTTTTCTTCTCCCTGTGAAGCCAAGAGAAAATCTAGGAGGCAGGCGCTTAAAAGTGCATAAATATTAAGGTCAGACAGCTAAGTCTTTTAAGAGGGACCACTCACTACCTTTTCACAATGTGTTTAACCCCTTCACCCCCACTGGAAAATCCAGCTACTGTATAAAAAGGAATCCTTGAAGCACACACTTCAACCCCAAGGGGTCATCCTGTGTCTGGACTGTACCACTTCATATGGGATGTTCCTAGAGAATATCCTTAGATATAGAAAACAATCGCACCAGGGAGAAAGACAGCTAGAATTGATTCCATCTATGTAGCATTACCTTTATTTTTTTGAATGAAGAAATGTGCTGTGACCTTAAGTGCCCCATGCATGTTGACCTGGCACAGGCTTACTGCCTGGCACAGGCATATTGCCGGCGTCCATAACACATGGTTGTTTTTTACTGCCTGCTTGGTTATGTCTGAGTCCTGTTAAATTGGCATATGTGGGGAGAGAATAGAACTGGGGAGGAATGCTCGTGACTGCCATCTTGGTTACCTGCCAAGACCACCTATTTTGTGTTTCCTTCCACCTGAAAAGGAATAGCTGGAGGTGGTTCATGCCCTTGGGGCGGACTGGATAACACTATCCCTATGCTGCTAAAGGCATTATATATCTATATATTTGGAAACCCAATCTAAATGTTTGTATGATGGATTTCACTACTTGGGATCATGCTGGGCTGGTCATTCTTTGAGGGAGGGGTCTCTGCTGCATTTTTGAGGCTCTGCCAAAGAAGAGAAAAGCCAGCAGTGTGAATGTCTGCCACTGGATCAGATGGTCAGTAAGACTGGGCTTCTGCTTTATTATGTGAGGTCTCCAAAATGAAGGACTCAAGCTCACCCAGTGGCTGGCCATCCATCTGTTATAGCCAGGGGAAGAGGCATTTCCGTTAGTAACTCAATTATTTGTTTAGATCATCCATGCTGGCATGTAATTAGCAGCTGGAGACTTGCAGTTAGACTACAAAATGGCATGCAACTGTTTCCTGAGCTCATGTAAAATCACATTATTAACACTTCCAGATTTATTTTCAGGAAAGCTCCAAGTCACTCCCTTACAAATAGTTTTTGTTCTGGACTACATCACCTCTGATATAACACACCAGGCTAAAAAGAGAGATTTCACAATCAAACGTTCCATCATTTTTCATTGTATCTTTTTCAGTCAGATGAATGTAGACACATCCAGGTGTGTGTGTGGGGGGTTTCCCCCCAGAAGAAATACTACATAAATTTTGAGAATATTCCTTAATGGCTGACCTTGCTCTTTCCCCTAACATTTTGGAGACTTTCCAGTGGAATGCTGAACTATAAATATGACTATTACAAAAGATACAAAGACTTATCTAATAAATGTGATTTCTTAAAAAAAAAAAAGGAAATAAGCCAAAATCTAGTGCAGGGGCAAAAACTAAATTCCTTATTGAAAGCTCACTGGAGAGAACCTCACAAAGTTATACGGTATCATAACAGTGTGTTTCACCCCAAGGTAAGTGAATTTGTTGTTCCTATTGGGATGAGTACAGAGTGTTAAATTTTGAGATACTGGGATTCTCTTGCAGTGGAAGTACAACATGCTCCCACTTAAAGGTTGGAATCTCACTTTTTGAAAAGTAATATAAAATGAATTATAAAATGGTAACTCGTTATCTCCAATAACTTGATACATTGCTGCTATTCCATTGCTGCTGCTAGAAATAACCACCGCGCTGAAGGCAATTTGCTGACAAAGGTTTGGTGGTTGTCTAAAGTATCTTTAGACTTCTCACGAACCCCACGTTTAACACCATTTTTGCCTTTTGAAGAGTCTGTAGAACTTGAAACCTTGCCTCATTTGTAACTTCTTAGTGATCCAATAAAAGTATTACTTACTTCTGTGTGTGTTGTGTCATTACAGTCGTGGCTGACTTTTGTGACTCCATGTCCATGGAGTTTTCTTGGCAGGAATACTGGAGTGGCTTGCCAGTTCCTACTCCAGGCGCCTACAGCACCTGGTATTCACTGGTGGTCTCCCATCCAAGTACTAACCAGGGCCGACCCTGCTTAGCTTCTGAAATCAGGCGAGATTGGATGTTCTTACTTAGAAGTTCTAAAAAGCATAACATCACATACATTCTTTTAGAATATTGTGTTTTTTAAAAAACAGAAATAATATGCCTGGGGAAAGCTAAAATCAGTTTAAGAATTATGTGTGGAAACGGTCTGCATTTAGTGCAGGGCTGATCTCAACTTTTAAAAAATGCTTTGCCTCATTGCACCTGACTCCAGCTTTGCAAGAGCCTGCAGTGATGCTGTTCACACAAACCCTGCAAGACAGATGATAGAGCTTGGATCTTTCTTAACAGTGGCAACTGAGCTTCTGGGTAACTTGGGGGAAGAGGCTGCTGGTGGTTGCTTCCAACCGTGATCACTCAGGCAGAGGAAACCCAGAGGAGAAGAGCACAGTGACTTCCTTGACCTTCATCCTGGAAGAAGCTCTGTGTGGAGCCAGCTGGCATCACAGCAAAGCAACCCCCAACTATTTGGCCAGATAATTGGCCATCTATCTATCTATCTATCTATCTATCTATCTATCTATCTATCTATCTATCTATCTATCTATCTATCTTGCTTGCTTGCTTGCTTGCTTGCTTGCTTGATTGATTGATTGATTGATTGATTGATTGATTGCTTGTATGCTGCCGCAGAGTGTATAGCACTCTCAGGGGCCAGTTTACAACTGAAACTTTATTTATTTATTTATTTAGATTTCTATACTGCCTCCTTAGTGCAAACTGCACTTTAATCAAATAAATCAACAAATAATTAGTCCCCACCACACACAAAAACATACTGTAAATAAAATAAACATTTAAACAACTTAGGGCCTTTTTACACGACCCCTAAGATCCGCTGGCCACTTAAATTCGGACCAGAGATCTTAGGGGTTCCTCGCTCTTCCTCTGTCCCCACCCCCCTCCGCACTTCCTGGTTGCTGGCTGCCTGAGGGAGGGAGAAAAAAGAAAGAAAAGAATGCCGTTTTACCTCCGTTTTGTTCCCGCAGCATTCAGATCTCTTAAAGGGGTGGGGTGCAAAAAAAGAACAAACAGAAGCCAGGAGAGCCCCGCACTCACTATCCTTACACCGGATCAAATATTTGTCACCATCAAAGACCAGGTACAAGAAAACTGCTGTTTGGTCTTGCTAAAGTGGGCGGGGTCGCACTTAATTGTCTGCAAAGTCCGGAGCTGGTGGGTAAACATTTTTAAGGTCCGGACCTTGCAGCCATTTGCGGTGGAGCTTAGGGGTCGTGTATAAACACCCTTAAAATCCCAGGTCAACATTGGTAAAAGCTGCTTTATAAAGTTCTGTGGGGTCACTCCATCACACACACATTGAAATGGCTTTGAAGTGACTCTACCAGGAACTGAATGGACTTGCTTTGGAGATCCAGGGAAGACCACAATGCCCGTCAATTCCTTTGCCTAGGAGGGATTCTAGTCTCTACCTTCCTCCCTGCACACCTGGAGAAGAGCCACAGGTAGGTTGCCATAGGCGCAGGGCATCTTAGGGTGTTTATACACGACCCCTAAACTCCGGGGCAAATGGCTCCCAGCTCGGGAGCTTAAAAATGTTTACCCACCAGCTCCGGAGTTTACAGGAAATTAGGTGCGACCACGCCCACTTTAGCGCATCCCAGCGCACCTTTGAAGTACCTGCTCTTCCGTCCTGAAAATTCCTTGATGCGGTGTAAAGATAGTGAGTGCGGGGCTCTCCTCACTTCTGTTTGTTGTTTTTTGGCTCCCGCCCCTTTAAGAGCTACTTTTACAGAGACAGGAATCTTGCCGGCAAGAGCGAGAGCCAGAACGGAGGTGAGGCACGATCTTTTCTTCCTTTTTTTTCCTCCCTCCCCTCACGCAGCCAGCAGCCAGGAAGTGCGGAGGGGTGGGGAAGCAGGAAGAGCGACAAGCCCCTAAGATCTCTGGTCCGAATTTAAGTGGCCAGCGGATCTTAGGGGTCGTGTAAAAGCGCCCTTAGATGCAATCCCTTTGCCTCTCCCTTCTACCCCCAGTCCCCTCCCTCCCTCCCTCCCTCCCTCCCTCCTCTGGACCATCATGAAGGTCTTGCTGATCTTGCACCTCTCTTCCTTGTCCATGGCATCTGCTTGTAGTCTGAAAAGCCAATAAGATAGACCCTGCT